>CM056497.1:29029251-29772711 GCA_029783415.1 Anisodus acutangulus
ATATAGATGATAGGCACACTGGTACTTTTATTGTAGATAATATTTATCAAGTGTGTCATTATTACGGAATAACCGATAAAATTATGACGATTACATTAGATAACGCTTCTTCTAACAATTACGCAATTACAATTTTAAAAAATAGTTTAACTCCATCTTTTCTAGATCATTTTCATATAAAATGCGCGTGCCATATATATAACTTAATTATAAATGATGGTCTATCACTTTTGAAGACATTCTTAGTAAAATACAATTTGTTATAAACTTTATTTTTAAAAGTAATAAAGTACAATGGAAAAAAGAATATAAAAAAAGCTTGTCACGATTGTGGACTATCTTATAGAAAAATTCCACAAGAAGTATCCACTAGGTGGAATTCTTTATACGAGCAACTACTTGTTGCTTATGACTATAGAAAACCTATAACTTTATTTTTTAACTCTCATAATCAAAATCCAGCTGATATGATTGTAGATAGTGATTGGGTAAAAATTTCCGAACTTATTGTATTTTTAGAGAAATTTTTTCAAGCAACAAAAGAATTTTCCGGTATATATTATCCTACTATTTCAACTATGTTGTTTTATATAACTCTAATATTTTTATTACTTAGTGAATATATGAAAAAATCAGCTTATATGATAGCTATTAAAAAAATGTTTATCAAAATAAAAAAATATTTTATTCTTATTCCCACTATTTATATTATTGGTTCTGTATTAAATCCGACTATTAAAATAGACGGTACTAAATCACTAATTGAAACTATTTACGATTGTATAGAAGTACTACCACCTCCAAGTCCCAAAAATTTAAATCACCCACCACCTATTGAACAAACTAAAGAAGAAGTGTTGTCTAGCGTAGAAGACCAATGCAAAAAAATATATAGGTTTTATCAACAAGAAAATGCTAGTAACTTACTGGCTTCCATACCATCTTCTTCATCTTCAACACAACCTCACAAAAGACATGTTGTTTATGCGGCTAGTATTGAAAGCCTCAGAAATAGAATGTGCGGCCGTACCTCTACTATTAACCAAATTAGCGAGTTGGATATTTTTTTTTGTAGGGTTCTGTACCGTACCAAGAAGTTATTAATGAAGATGGACATGAAGACTTGGTGAAATACTGGAGGGGGAATGAGAAGACCTTTCCAACACTTTCATTGATGGCTCGAGATGTTTTGAACATTCAAGCGTCATCAATCAAGGCGTCTGGCGCTTTTCTCACGGCAGATATCAAATAGGAGACCACAGACACTCATTAGCCGGAGACAGCTTGAAAATTGCAGTATTATTCAGAGATTGGATACGAGCGGAGCGGAGAAGGTGCGGTCAACCGGAGATCAACGAAGAAGAAGACGAAAACTACAACGAAATCTTATCCGAAGGTGGTGGAAGCAACGTGGATCAATTTGACCAACAAATACCAATTCCAACCGAAGAACCACAGGAAAATATCAAGCAATTAGAACAAGTTTTTTTGAGAATGTAATTTTTTTAATTGCAATTTTATTATGTAATTTGCAACTTTTGGACAACACGACAAAGTTGCAATTTAGATTTTAGACAATTGTATTTGTATTACAAAAAAATCATATGTCTATTAAATAATATAAGAGGCACAAAAACAGTCTTGAGATGTTTTTATTACACTATATTGTCTTGTTTATTGAATTTTTTTTATACATATGTTATTTAAAAAAAAAAAAAGGAAAACCCGCCGGAACCCGCCCCGCCCCCGACCCGATTCCGACGGGATCGGGATCGGGACGGGACTGGAGCAAGTCCCACCAGACCCCGCCAGACCCGACCCCGACCCCTTCGCCCGTCCCGCCCCGACCCCGACCCCGCCAGACCCGAGCCCGGCCCACTGGCCACCTCTACTAATAACCATGTTAACTGTCGGTGAATTGGTGGTCCAAAATAAAACGACTTTAAGATCATCTTCTGTCTATTTTGCTGGGATCAAAATTACTGCGGTGAAAAGTTCAAATAAGTCGACGTTATCAAAATCAATTGTTGGTACACAAAAATCACCTCAGCTAGAGACAAATATAAGATATAGAGTAGTTCATAATATTTTGGTCTATATATCACCTTATAAAATTAAATTATTTTAAAATATAAAAATATATAAATCTTTTTGAAAAAAACTTACAGTGGGAGTGTCTTTTATATTTTGTATAGTGCCTAGCCCGAATAAAAACATGTGGACTTGCAATTTGAATCTCAAGTTAGTACTAAACCTCATTTAATCTCAAAATTTGAGAAGTATAATCCACGCCAAGTTGATTCAAGCTCAACAAGTTGTGTTATTATTATTTAAAATAAATATTTGCTGTAACTTATGCTCTGCATTACAACATAAAAAGAAATTGTTTTCATGGTAAATAGTACTACTAATATACAATAACAAAAAATTCAGTGTAATCTCAAAGGTGAACCGGGGAGGATCGAGAAGATAGAGAAGTTATTTCCGATAGATCCTCAATTCATATAATATAATTTAAAATAATTTGAAAAAAAAAATACGAAAATGAAGAAGACATGATAACTAATAGAGAAATCAGTATACAACATACCCAAAAAAAATAATAACAATAGTGAAATAATGGGATAAGCAGACACAAAAATAAGTACTACACTATAATATTTATATATTTATGTGTCTTGGATACTTCTCATGTGAATTGTGATAAATAGATTAGCTGGCCTGGAACAGTGGGGTGATTTAACATGTAGGTCGTCTTCTTGGAGAAATGAAATTTGCCAACTGGTCATTACTGCAGATTCACCAACCCCAATTATAAAATTCAATACTCCAGATTCAAAAATAAAAATATTCTACTGTAAAATTTAATTAAAGGCACCGACACTATGCCACGTCTAAGTCTCGTCATGTAGCAATTATTCAAGTATGATTTACAATTCCAACATGCATTATTCAAACTTTCAATGATTTAATAGATCTTTTTAGAATAAATATAAAATTGATCTGTCATCAACACACTAAAAGAAAAAAACATATGGGTTATCTAAATACACAATAAAACGAACGACTTTATTCCTTTTTTCTTTGTTTGGTACATTATTTATGCAAACACAATAAACCTTGAGAGGAAAAAGGAAGATGATGAATATTATATTCTTTTCTTTATCTGTGAAAAAGGAAAAACGAATTTCCATTGCACCGACACATGAGAAGTAGCCATTTTTTTCTCCCTCACTTCCATATCCACTGTGGCGGATCTATAAGTCTGTCTACATGTTATACATAATTCAATAGTTTTGGGCCTGATTCTATATTCTTGTTAATTTATAAAAGTCTAGTTAATATCTATAAATTATCCAAAATCTAGTAAGTTATATTTTTTAGAATTCAAAATTCATAATCTTTAACTGCTTATGTATGTATGTTTTCTTACTAAGAATTGAAAAGAGAAAATGAATTTATAAACTTAACATTAGATTGAGACTCGATAAACTTCCCTCTTATTCGGGTCTTAATTAAAGCAAGGATAAGTCCTTATCATCTTCATCAGAATAGATGAAATTGTCTTACTATGAGTGATCACTCCGGACTCTATTTATTTGTTTACGAGCGAAAGGCGTTACTAAAAATATTTATAAATAGCTCAGCGATAAATCGAGTATATATAAATTAAAGGGGATAAAAAGATGCAGTTTATTGTTTTTTTTTCAATACAAAATACAATGTGAGGAGAAAAAAAAAATGAAAAATACAATCAAATTAAATACCAAAACTCTTTCAAACACAAAAATCATATCTATGTGCAAGCCAAAACAAAAGGAGTATAACACTATGGCCCCATCATTATAATCAAACAACGGCCACACAAATAATGCTCAATACAACTGTAACCAACCACCCAGTACTTTTCACACTGGTGGCCCAATTCAAATTCGCCGACTCATCCGCCGGATCCTCATCGTCTTCTGGGCTAGTCTCCGGTGCACCGTCTTCCTCCACATCGTCTCCTTTTTTGGCCTTTTTCTTCTTCTTCGAACCCTTTGGTGCTGGTGCTGGTTCTTCTGCTACGGTACCCTTAAATAATTCCCTAGGTAATAAAACTTTATCGATTTTGTAAACGGATAACGGCTCTTCATCGTACAATGTACCCGAAATAGTTGCTGTCACGACTTTAGTTTTTAATGTCACATCATCCCCATCATTTTGTACGGTGAAATCGTACTTATTATGCCCTTCTGTTGCAAGAGTGTTCATTAACCCGTTATTTGACTTCAACATACCCATGGAATTGTAAACTGGGATACCATGGTACAAAAGTAAAGAAGATTGTCCATCTTTGGTTAAATTCTTGAATTTAGGCATGAAAGAGTTGATAACACCGTCACTAGGGCAAAACGCCGTTAATCCACTCTGTACATTTTCCGCGAAGGTTTTCGAAACATCCGAATGAGATTTTAATAAATCGGAAAATGCTTTACACCCTTGTTTCGCCATTAGGGTTGTAACATTAAGGTCACTAGGTGCAGCAACAGGAGCTTCAGCAGCAGGTGAAGTAAGTATATGACTAATTTGAATAACTGAAATGTTGTACGGCATTTCTACTACGGATTTAACGAACGTGGCAGCGAAATGACCGTCGTTATCTTCATTAGCAAACCCTACTTTCCCACCTTTCATGTTTGTTATATTGATGTAACCGGATGTTCCTGGAGCTTCACCTGTGGCTTGGAACATTGTGGCTGTGAGTGTACTTCCTTTAGTGATTTGGTGGAGTTTCTTGGCACCGAAGTAATCAGCGAAAACATGCAAGGAAAGAACGTTTTTGAGAGTGTAAGTGGGGAGGTGTTTTTGGAGGAGTTCGTTCATGGCGGCATTGTCGATAGCGCATACAGTAATGGTTTGTCGACGGTTGATTTCTGCGGCTAAGTGTGTGACGGTTAAGTAGTGGTTGAAGGTGGAGAATTCGGGGTGTTTGGCGAGGATTTTAGTAATGTTGTGGGCGTTGGTGGTGGTGGAGAGGAATACTAGGAGGAGGAGGAGAGTGACGGAGAGTGGTGTCGCCGGCGAGAGCTTCATTTTTGCCGGCTAGAGGAGAGAGAAGGGAGATGTGTGTTTGAAAAGAAGAAGAGGGAGAAAAAGGAGATATAGGAGTGTTTGTTTAGAGGGGTGTATATATATACACATGTATTGGGCTTCTCTGGTATTCAATATGCAAATTTAACATTTATCCATAATGAATATATTATTAACAATTTAATTTATATAAATTCATAAAGGACAATTTGTCAGAGTCCGACAAAGGATCGCATATTAAGAGATATAAGCAGACCACTCTAATATGATCATCTGTGATGATCTAACGGTCAAGCTATAGGTCTCTTCAAAATAACGTTATTATTGCTCCAAATTTAACATAAAAACAAAAATTAGCCTGTCTACGCATTTATAAGAATTATTATCGCAGATGCATTTTTAGGTTATAAAAATACAAGTCCTATAATTTTGTAATTACGTGTAGCTAGCTATAAGTCATATTTATCTTATGGTATAAACTAATGTTTACACTTTAAATGCACAAAAGGTACTCTGATTATTAAAAATGTTTGTTTGTGTAGTGGTTAGTGAAGTGCCTAGGTGAGTAATACGTAAAATAGAAAGAACGAAAGAAACAAGAAAAGAGAAAAAGTGTGAATAGATTGGCCAAAACTACTTTAGTATTCTTTTTGTTCCTAATAGAATATATCACCGTGCCGTGCTCAAATAGGATTACGGTTATAATTAAACTAGTAAACAAACTTACCATAATTATAGAATTCTTGTACAAGTATGATTAGAATTTAGAAGTATAGTATGAATATGATTTTTCATATTTGGAGATTGTAACTTGTATATATACTTCATTCATTAATGAAAATAATCAAGGAATTATTTCTTTCATTGTATCAGAAGTCTAGGACTAAAATACCTTCTCCCAAAAACACTTCCGCTCTTCTTGATTTCTGCTCGGTTTTCGTGAACCCTTCCTCGGTTTCCGTGCACTTTTCCTCCTCTATTCCCAAATTTTCTTCCTAGTCCTTAATTCACCTATTGTTCTTTCGTTATGTCTACGTCAAAGATTATATTTCATCCTGCCCTTACAATTTTCAACATCAAGAACCACATCCCTATTGTTTTTTAGATGGAAAACGTTCAATACGTGACGTGGGTGGAATTATTCAAAGTTCACGCATGCTCGCATCAAGTCCTCCATCACATAATCCCCTCGGTAACTGGCGAGTTGAAGATGCCTACCCCTGAGGATGATCCTACATCATGGACAACCCTTGATGCTACCGTTCTCTAGTGGATTTATTCCACAATCTCTACAGACCTCTTGGAGACGATTATTGAACCCGACGCTACGGCGATGGCTACTTGGAATAGGGTGCGTGATATATTCCAAGATAACAAAAATTCCAGTGTTGTCACTTTTGAGCAGGAATTTTTCCATGTCAACATGGAAGATTTTCCTAACGTCTCGGCCCATTATAAAGGGCTAAAAGAGTTGGCGGAACATTGGTGCGCCCTTTACCAATAATCATCTTGTTCTTCAAATGGTTGCAGGCCTTTTTGAGGCCTATAATGGCGTTGGAGCACTACTTTGTCAAAGTAATCCTCTGCCACCATTTTATCAGGCCCGTTCCATGCTCACGTTAGAAGAGGCCGGTTTTGCTAAAAAGACGGCTATCGGAGCACATTCTGTCGTAATGATGACTACGTCAGACGACCCTCACTCATTCTCCGAAAATTTCGGACAAAACCGTAACCACTGTGGTGGCAAAGAGGGTCAAAGTCGTAAAAATAATGATAAAAACGACGGTGGAAATCGTTGTGGTAACGGCTGCGGAGGACGGAACAGTGGCATCTATAATAGTGGGCCTCGAAGTAGTGGGCTGCAGGCCAACTGGCCCCAGCATTGGGCCCCTGGCAGTGGGGTTGGGCTAGTGGTCATTCGCCCAACAACCTTTATTTTCCGCCAGCTCCTTAACTTGGAATTTGGGCTCAGTTCCAACAAAATTCCAAGCCCAATTTCTCGATCCCAAAAAGTGGAATGCGGTACAGTAATGGGTCGGGACAGCCGGCAGCCTGCTTGGGCCTCGACCCCCGCAGGCCTTCCATACTGCGAGCCCAATTTTGATCCCGACACCTACAAATACTGAAGCTGCAATGCATACACTTGGCTTAAATCTCCGGACGCGAATTGATATATGGACATTGGAGCCACTTCTCATATGACGTCCGATCAAGGTACTCTCTCGTCTTATTCAAATTTGAGCAAAAATTGTGGTATAATTGTTGGTAATGGCAACTCAATTCCAATTTTCGGTTATGGACATACAACTTTGTCTCCCCCACATCCACCTCTAGTTTTGAAAAATACCCTTCATGCCCCTAACTTAATTAAAAATTTGGTGTCTGTTCAAAAATTCACCACTGATAATTGGATTTCTGTTAATTTTGATCCCTTTGGGGTTTTTATGAAGGATTTCAAAACGGGGATACCTCTAATGAGATGCAATAGTATGGGAGAATTTTATCCAATCACAACTACCACCACTTCCACGAGTCAGCCATGCCGTCTACTTTTGTCGCCCTTGCTCCTTCCTTGTGGCATGCACATTTGGGTCATCCGGGATCGTCTATTCTTTCGTGTTTGCATAAAAACAATTTTATTTCTTGTAAGGGTACGCTTAGTATTCCACTTTGTTCTTCTTGTCCGTTAGGGAAACATGTTCGATTACCATTTGTAGCCTCTACTTCTCGTACTTTGATGCCTTTTGACGTTATTCATGGTGATTTATGGACATTTCCCATTTTAAGTTTTTTGGACCATCATTATTATGTCTTATTTTTGGATGATTATTTTAATTTTTTGTGGACCTTTTCGTTATCCAAAAAGTCTCAAGCTTTTTCCACTTTCTTAAAATTTAGAGCATTCATCTGTACCCAATAAGAATGGGAAATTAAAAATATTCAATGTGATAATGGGAAGGAATATGATAATGGGTTGTTTAGGGAATTTTGTGATGTTAATGGCATAGTTTTTCATTTTTCTTGTCCTCATACGTCCTCACAAAATGGGAAAGACGAACGGAAAATTCGTACCATTAATAATATTGTTCGAACTTTATTAGCTCATGCTTCCGTACCCTCTTCCTTTTGTCATCATGCACTACAAATGACTACTTACCTCCTTAACGTACTTCCTACCAAAGGGTTAGCATATGAATCTCCCCTTAAAATTCTCTATAATAAGACTCATTTGTATTCACATCTTAGGGTCTTTGAATGTTTATGCTATCCACTTTTTCCGTCAACTAAAATTAACAAACTTCAAGCCCGTTCTACCGCTTGTGTATTTTTGGGTTATCCATCTAATCATCGTGGTTACAAATATTTTAATTTATCGTCTAATAAAATCATAATAAGTCGTCATATTCTTTTTTATGAAACCCAATTTCCGTTTGCTAAGTGAGTAGTCCCGTGCCTAGTTCGTATAATTTTTTAGATAACGAGGTCTCACCATATATTATCCACCATTTATCGGACTTGTCCCGTGACCAAAATACACCAGCAGGCCCACTGCCTGCTGGCCCACACAGTCCCGTTACCGCTATTTCGCCGATTCTGCCCAGTGGGCCAGAAACACGGCCCAGTACCGATCTCGCTACTGTTCCAGTGTTCCACCCTACTCTAGTATCGGTTTCATCCCCTGCTGGCCAGTCCATCACCGTCTCGCACATTGCCCCAAATCCACCCAACTCTACCTTGAGTCAAGGGACCGTTACTCGTAGTCAAAGGGGTATTTTTAAATCAAAACATTTTAAACTCAATTCTAATGTCTCTAAATCCCCACTACCACGTAACCTTGTGTATGCACTACATGACCCAGATTTGAAATTGGCTATGACTGACGAATATAATGCTCTTATTGAAAATAAGACGTGGGAATTAGTACATTGTCCATCTGGTGTTAATATTATTCGGTATATGTGGATTTTTACTCATAAAGAAAATTCTGACGGTTCTTTTGAAAGGCATAAGGCTAGGCTTGTAGGTGATGGTAAAACTCAACAAGTTGGCTGGATTGTGGTGAGACGTTTAGTTCGGTGGTCAACACGGCTACTATTCACACTATTCTTAGTTTGGCTCTCTCAAAAGCATGGACTATTCATCAGTTGGATGTAAAGAATGCTTTCTTACACGATGATCTTAAAGAGACAATCTATAGGCATCAGCCCTTGGATTTTTGAGATCCCAATCATCCTCATCATATCTATTTGCTGAAAAAGTTTGTGTATCTGCTTAAGCAGGCCCCGCGGTCTTGGTATAAGAGGTTTGCAGATTATGTATCTACTATTGGGTTTTCTCAAAGCCGGTCTTATCATTTTTTATTTATATATCATCGTGGTACTTCTATGACATACATTTTATTTTACGTAGATGATATTATATTGACTGCTTCATCTGATAATCTGCGCAAGTCTATCATGTCACTTCTCAGTTCTGAATTTGCAATAAAAGACTTGGGACCCTTGAGTTATATTTTCTTGGGCATTACTGTCACGCGTCATTCAGGTGGTTTATTTTTATCTCAAATGAAGTATGCTGCAAAGATTATTGAGAGAGTTGATATGTCATCTTGTAAGTCTACTTCCACTCCGGTTGATACCAAACCAAAGCTGAGTACTACGTCAGGCACACCATACGAGGATCCCACCCATTATCGCAGTCTTGCATGGGCACTTCAGTAACTTACCTTCATGAGACTTGATATTACTTATGCAGTTCAGTAGGTGTGTTTATTCATTCATGACCCACGGATTGAGCACATGCATGCGCTCAAACGCATTATATGGTGCATCCAGGGCACACTTGATTATGGATTGCATTTATGTCCTTATCCCGGCTCTACTCTTGTGTCATGTACAGATGCTGATTGGGGTGATTGTCCTGATACCAGACGCTCGACATCTGGTTATTGTATGTTTCTTGGGGATAACTTGGTCTCGTGGTCTGTGAAACGTCAGACTACATTATCGCGATCCAGTGTAGAGGCTGAGTATCGAGGCGTGGCTAATGTGGTATTTGAATCATGTTGGTTGCGTAATCTTTTATTAGAATTACACTTTCCTATTTAGAAAGCTACTTTGGTCTATTGTGATAATGTTAGTGCAGTCTATCTTTCTGGCAATCCGGTCCAACATCAGCGCACTAAACATATCGAGATGGATATTCACTTTGTTCGCGAAAAGGTAGCTCGTGGACAAGTAGGCGTTTTACATGTGCCCTCCAGATACCAAATTGCTGACATCTTTACGAAGGGTCTTCCCTCAGTTCTATTTGAAAATTTTAGGGACAGTCTCAGCGTACGACAACCGCCTGCTATGACTGCGAGAGTGTGATAGAATATAACATGGTACCGTGCTCAAATAGGATTAGGATTGTAATTAAACTAGTGTATAAATTTACCATAGTTGTAGAATTCTTGTACAAGTATGATTAGAATTTAGAAGTATAGTAGAATAGAATTTTCCATATTTGAATATTGTAACTTGTATATATATCTCATTCATTAATGAAAATAATCAAAAGATTATTTCTTTCAGTTTCCAACAAGCCAAGTGCGACCACTGTTTAAAAATCCACTTTCTACTAATTTGAAGCATTTTTCTAGTCGCCTTAGGTTAATGTATTGAGATAAATAAGATTCTTTAATTCTTAATTAGAAATAGTATTTGAGTTTCGGAAAAAAAGTTAGAAGTGTTTCCTCTTTGATAGGTTCAATTTTAAAAGTTCTTAGGGGTGAATATATTATACTTTCAAATTATATATATATATATATATATATATATATATATATATATATATATTGAAAGTATAATACATCCGATTGCATGTTTATAATTTAGCTTAATTATATCAATAGATATAATGTCCTTATCATGCTCTTCATACAAATGATCATCAAATCAATTTTGATTACTTTTCTAAGAACATCTATTCGTACCACACAAAACAAATACAGCAGATCACAATCAATGAGTTTTCTTCTAAGGCTAGGTGAAATGGAATTCTCACATATTTCACAACTGATGCGATAAAATATTCGTACGACGATAATTCAAACTTTAGAAAAATTGCTAATTGGAATACAATGTTTTTTGGAGCATATGTAACAACTTTAGGATAATATCTTAGTGTTGTGAAGTAAAGTGATTTCTAACTTTTCAAAGTGTGTATATCACTTAATTGACTTAGTCACGTGGAGGAAAAGTTCATAAAACTTATAGAATCATATTTACAGCTCAAACTTCTTGATGCTTGGTGACGTAAATTACATTTAATTATATTTTAAAATGTGAAAAAAACTGCTAGTAGGTAACTTTTGACTAATTGTGATTTTACTATCGGTTAAATATATATGTGTATATTATGTATATTGGCTCTCGGTTTCTACATGTTGACCGTGTATTGTGTATATAATTTAGGTAATGTTTTAGTCTCCTAGTTTAGGTAATGTTGTGGTGTAATTAATATTGTACACTTACCATAATATTTGTATTACCATAATTGTATAGTTAGTGTCCAAGTAGAATAAGGTTTTAGGAGTAGAATAGGAATATGATTCTCCTATTATGGAAATATATAAATTGTATATATACTCTTTCAATTAATGAAAATAATCAAGGGATTATTTCTTTCATGGTATCAAGAAACTAGGTCTAAATTGCTTACGCCTTATTCTCCAAATATTGTTCTCAGTTTTTTGTGCCATTTCTCGGCCAAACCTTCCTCGATTTCCGTCCCCCTTCACCGGAATTCGTGATATATTTTACCTCCACTCTTCCCAAATTTTCCCTCTTATCCCTTTGTTCTTTCGTTATGCCTAGGAACACGTTTCATCCTGCCCTCACTGTTTCTAACGTCAAGAACAATATCCCTATTATTCTTGAGATGAAAAACGTTTAATATGTGACGTGTGCAGAATTGTTTAAAATTCACGCTATCTCCCATCAAGTCATCCGTCACATAATTCCTCCCGCTGCACCTATTCCCGCGGAGGATCCTCAGTTATGGATTACTCTTGATGCTACCGTTCTCCAGTGGATTTATTCCACTATTTCGGTCGACCTCTTACAGACGATCATTGAGTCAGACACTATGGCTATGGATGCCTGGAATAGATTGCGTGACATAATCCAAGATAACCAACATTCATGTGTTGTCACACTCGAGCAGGAATTCTCTCAAGTTCGCATGGAAGAATTTTCGAACGTGTCTGAATATTGCAAGAGACTCAAGGAGTTGGCGGACCAACTCCGTAACGTTGGCGCACCTGTGAGAAATAATCATCTGGTTCTACAATTGATTGTCGGCCTTTCTGAGACCTATAATGGCGTTGGGACTCTCATTCGTCAAAGTAATCCGCTTCCCGCTTTTTATCAAGCCCGCTCTATGCTTATTTTGGAAGAAGCCGGTTTGGCTAAGAAGGCGGATACCGGTGCAAGCCCTGTACTCATGATGACGTCCTTCACAAATTTTTTGGGTTTTGTTGATAATTCGGGCCAAAATCGTGCTCATGGTGGCGGCAAAAATAATCGTAAGAATAATGGAAAAAACCATAGGGCAAATGCGGTGGTTCCGGTGGTGGTTTCGATGGACAACATTCTGGCAGTGGGCCTCATCCAGTCAACAGCGGGCCACCTCTCCAATGGTCCCAGCAATGGGGCCCATAGCAGTGGGGCTGGGGCAGTGGGCCGTGGCCCAACAACCCCTATTGTCCAGGTTGTTCTTCCAACGGACAGTGGGCTGGGCAGCCCCAGTTCATGCCCAACAGTCAGGCCTCTTCTTCTTATTTCAGCACTGGGCTGGGGCAGCAGGGTGGACTGCTTGGGCCTCAGTCCACACAAGCATTCTCGGTAGTAGGCCCCACACCAACTCACACAGACATCGAGGCCACAATGCACACACTTGGATTAACGCAACCAGATCTGAATTGGTACATGGACACTGACGCGACTATACACATGACATTCGATCAAGGTACTCTCACGTCTTATTCCAATTTGAGCAACCCTTGTGGTATAATTATTGGTAATGGTAACTCTATTCCAATTCGTGGTTATGGTCATAAAACTTTGTCTCCCCCCAATCCACCCCTTATCTTGAAAAATAACTTACATGCCCCAAAATTGATTAAAAACTTAGTGTATGTCTGTAAATTCACCATTGAGAATTCCGTTTCTATTGAATTTGATCCATTTGGTTTCTCTGTAACGGATTTCAAGACGGGGAGTCCTCTCATGAGGTGTGATAGTAGGGGAGATCTTTATCCTATCACACCAATTTCTGATCCATCAAGTCAAGCCTTGCCCTCAGCGTTTGCAGCTCTCGCTCCTTCCTTGTGGCATGCTCGTCTTGGTCATCCGGGGTCGTCTATTTTGTCGTCATTAGATAAAAATAATTTTATTTCATGTAAGGGTACGCGTAGTACTCCAAAGTCCAAATTATCAATCTTGTTCTTTAGGAAAAATTGTTAGGTTGTCATTTGTAGACTCAAATTCTCATACTTTAATGCCATTTGATATTATTCATAGCGACTTATGGACATCTCATGTTCTTAGTTCATTGGATCATCGGTATTATGTTCTCTTTTTGGATGATTATTCTAAGTATTTATGGACTTTTCCGATAGCGAAAAATCTCAAGTTTTTTCCATCTTCTTAAAATTTAGAGCATTCATTAGAACCCATTTCGAACGGGAAATAAAAAATATTCAATGTGATAATGGCACAGAATATGACAATGGAGTGTTTCGGGAATTCTGTGCTAATAATGAGATCCATTTTCATTTTTCTTGTCCTCGTACATCCTCACAAAATGCGAAAGCTGAACGCAAAATTTATACCATTAATAACATTGTACATACTTTATTGATTCATGCTTCTGTACCCCCGTCTTTTTGGCATCATGCTCTACAAATGGCTACATATCTCCTTAACATAATTCCTTCCAAAGGTTTGACATATTCTTCCCCCTTCAAATTCTATATAATAATAACCCTTCGTACTCACATATTAGGGTCTTTGGGTGTTTGTGTTATCCGCTATTTTCATCCACCACAATTAACAAACTTCAGGCCCAGTCTACTCTGTGTGTGTTTTTGGATTTTCCGTCTAATCATCGTGATTACAAATGCTTTGATTTATCCTCTAATAAATTCATCATTAGTCGCCATGTCATTTTTTATGAATCCCAATTTCCGTTCGCTAAGGTGAGTAATCCCGTGCCTAGATCGTATAATTTTTTGGATGATCGTATTTCCTCGTATATTATTTACCATTTTTCAGACATGTCTCGCACCCAAAATTCTCCAGCGGGCCCACTAACCATTGGTCCCACTAGTCTGTCATAAGCAACATCTCCCAGTATCTTCACTAGGCCAGTTTCAGCTATTGGGCCGCCCAACCCACTCGAACCGGTCCAGCCTCGCTTCGCATCTTGTGTTGGGCCAAGAGCCCACAAATTGCGGCCACCCGTCCCGAGTCCAGAAAATTCCCAAAATCTGCCCAATTTTTCCTCGAGTCATAGACCGGTCACTCGTTGTCAACGTGGTATTTTTAAACCAAAAAGACATTTTAATTTAAATTCTAATGTTCTTAAATCACCCTTACCCCGTAATCCCGTGTCTGCGTTAAATGACCCGAATTAGAAAATTGCTATGACCGATGAATATAATGCTCTTATTGATAATCAGACGTGAGAGTTGGTGCCCAGTCCATCTGATGTTAATATTATTAGGTCTATGTGGATTTTTGCCCATAAGGAAAATTCAGACGGTTCATTTGCAAGGCATAAGGCTCGGCTTGTGGGTGATGATAAGACTCAGCAGATTGGTGTGAATTGTGGTGAGACATTCAGTCTGGTGGTCAAATCGGCTACCATTCGCACAGTGCTCAGCTTATCTCTTTCGAAAGCATGGCTCATTCATCAGTTAGATATGAATAATGCTTTCTTACACGGTGATCTCAAAGAAACAGTCTATATGCATCAGCCCTTGGGGTTTAGGAATCCCAAATATCCTCATCATGTTTGTTTGTTGAAGAAGTCCTTATATGGGCTTAAGCAATCTCCACGGGCCTGGTATAAGAGGTTTGCTAACTATGTTTTGACTATTGGGTTCATTCACAGCAGGTCGGATAATTCTTTGTAAATTTATCATTGCGGTTCTTCTTTGGCTTATACCATATTATATGTAGATGATATTATCTTGACTGTCTCTTCCGATGCATTACGCCAGTCTATCATGACAATGCTCAGTTCTGAGTTTGCTATGAAAGACTTGGGGCCCTTGAGTTATTTTTTGGGGATTATTGTCACTCGTCATGTCAGTGGCTTGTTCTTATCTCAAAGAAAGTATGCAGCTGAGATCATTGAGAGGGCTGGGATTTCATCCTGTAAGTCCACTTCCACTTCAGTTGATACTAAACCCATGCTTAGTGTTGCGGTCGATGCACCATACGAGGATCCGAGACGCTATCGCAGTCTTGCAGGGACCCTCCAGTATCTCATATTTATGAGATCAGATATTACGTATGTCGTACAGTAGGTGTGTTTGTTTATGCATGATCCCAGGGTTGAGCACATTCATGTGCTCAAACGCATCATTTGGTATATTTAGGGTACACTTGACTATGGCTTGCATTTATATCCTTCATCGACGTCCACACTTGTCTCGTATACAGATGCTGATTGGGGTGGCTGTCCGGACACCATACGGTCTATGTCTGGCTATTGTATGTTTCTTGGTAATAACTTGGTCTCCTGTTCTACGAAAAGTTAGTCGACTTTGTCCCGCTCCAGTGCCGAGGCTGAGTATCGAGGGGTAGCAAATGTAGTCTCTGAATCATGTTGGTTACGTAATTTGCTATTAGAGCTTCATTGTCCTATCCAGAAAGTGACCTTAGTTTATTGTGATAATATTAGTGTCATCTATCTGTCGGGTAATCTGGTTCAGCACCAGCGCACTAAACATATCGAGATGGACATTCACTTTGTTCGCGAAAAAGTTGCTCGTGGTCAGGTACGAGTCTGTCATGTCCCGTACACATATCAAATAGCCGACATCTTTACAAAGAGTCTTCCCTCGATCCTTTTTGAAGATTTTAGGGACAGTCTTAGCGTTCGAAGACCGCCCGCTATGATTGTGGTGTGTATATTATATATATTGGCTCTCGGTTTCTACATGTTTACCGTGTATTGTGTATATAATTTAGGTAATGTTTTAGTTTCCTAGTTTAGGTAATGTTGTGGTGTAATTAGTATTGTACACTTACCATAATATTTGTATTACCATAATTGTATAGTTAGTGTCCAAGTAGAATAAGGTTTTAAGAGTAGAATAGGAATAGGATTCTCCTATTATGGAAATATATAAATTGTATATATACTCTTTCAACTAATGAAAATAAATAAGGGATTATTTCTTTCACTATCACTTCATGTGCGGATCTTTTCATTATCTAACAATCATGAAGAGGGTAGGAATATAAATGGTATATTAACATAGTTCTATCTAGGTTTATCAAATAATAAGCATGTAGTACGGACGCAATTATTAGCAACTCAAAACTCATTTTTTAAATAAAAGTCTATAACCTTCTATCAATATTTAACTTCATAATTGCAGAGACTTATACTTATAAAGATCATGATTAGAAACACATAGTCTGAAAATATACCTCTTAGCATAATTTCAAGATCACCGGAGATACTTAACCCACCCTGGTTCTGCCTTCCTTTTTCCTCACTGGATTCGATGGGATAAATGGCTTAGGTGCTGGGAGTTGCTCGACAGACTCTTTCTTAAAATTTCTTTAAGAGATGATATTTTATGGACTAGTATGGTTCTAAGTATAATCTTTCAAAGTATCTATTCTCTGGTATTATGATATTATTCTTGATATGGATTATAGATTAAAAGGGGGTTTAGCTAGACATGAGAAAATATTTCAAAGATTTGAAGTTGTTGTATTTCGAAAGATAATCTCATAGTTTACAATGAGGCTCTTTATATAGTTAACCTTGGTTGCTTACATTATTGGTATGCTGAAAAATCTAAAAGCCAATAGTATTTTTTGTTACAAAAGTCGTAAAGTAAATAGTACTTTGTCTCTTAGAATTGCAGGCTTTTCTTCAAAGTTGTTTGTCATTGTTGCCATTTTTTCAACGTTGTTAGCTATCATCTTTGTCTTTGATTCCTTGTGGTCCGACGGCTTTTTCAATTTTTGTCGAGGCCAGTTGCTTTCTTCCACAAACATCTTGCGAGCTGTCCTTTTTGCACAAAAAGATGATTTTTTTTCTTCTTCAAACTTTCATTTGAAGCATTCGATACTCCTATAGAATAGGAACGGTATCCCTTTCAGTAGTATGATGGTAATATATGATAATATATGGGCTTGCTGTAGTTAGACTACACTGGGTCGTAACAAATTGTTACATCTTGGCTTCTTGTAGTTTAAACTACATTGGGCCATTTTATGCGAAGGGATTAAAGGATCCTTCTTTTTTCATAGTAGTGTGAGTAGTATTGGTATCATTTTTTGTACTGATAACAGACCTTTTCCTCTGGCCTATCAGAAGCTTGTATTGTTCCACAGTTGCACTGGAATGTTTGTGTTTCAGATTTATGATCCAGTCATGCATATTTGTAAGATGCATAGTATCTTGAGATAGTACGTCGTTGTTGTAGTATATGGTAATAATTTCTTCAATTTCTCCACCTTTGGAGTTTCTAATAATGCTGGTTTTACCTGCTCTTAACATATCTTCAATTTTTTATTTTAATGCTATTAGTCCAATGACTCTTTTGGCACTCAACCATTCTTGAAATTTTTTCAGGGTACATGGTATTTTCATCTTGAGATCTTTATCATCTCCACTAATGTTGTTATTTCTTCATATTTTGAACAATTGGCATATTATAATAGGTTTTCCAGTTAAATCTGTTGAGGTATCAAATAGTTGTATACCATAGATACCTTTTCCAAAAGATTTCATCATTGCTTGAGCAAATTGTACTATAACAGTAGGTAATTTAGCAATATTGTAAAAAGTTTCATCTACTAGTATTTTATCTATAAAACCATAAGTAAATAGGTTTGAAACTATATCAGGGTTAGATTTTTCATTACATAAAAATCTTGGGTATTTGCTAAGTTTTGCACTTCGTAAAATATGAGGGTTAGATTTAGAGTCATAAAATTTATTTATTTGTTCGTAAGTTGTAATATATTCAAGTGCAATTTTCAATTTGTCACACATTGATAATGCTGTTGGAATTTGAGAAGATGAGGCTGTTATGTAAGATGGTATAGTGGATGGCATGGTTGCAAGCTGGGATGTAAACATTTTTAGTTTTTCTGTAGTAGATAGAGGGGATTTTAGGTTTTGTAGGTTTTTGAAGTCTCGAAAGGCTTTTGTCAGCTGGTCTACAAGATGTGTGTTTTCTTGCATTTTGGTTGTAATGGTTTTATTTGATGATTTTTGTAACACTGGTAATATATTCTTCAATTTTTTCATTGTTAGTTGACATCGTTATACCTGCTAAGAAAATCAGCTAGAATATTTTTAGTTTTAGATATATTTTTAACAATATAAGAATGATTGTCAATTCCTTCTTCTGTTTAGTTCTTGTAAAGGGTCTATTTTATTTGTAATGAAAGCTCTCATTTGGGTATTATCCGTTCTAACAACAAATTTTACTAGTAATAAGTGATAATGGAATCTATTTATTCCAAATTTTACTGCTAATAGTTCTTTTTCGTTAATATGATAATTTTTCTCATTTGGCTTCCATGTTCCACCTACATATCTACAAATTAGTGGTTTATCTTTATCTATATCATGTTTATCATATGCTATGAGGACTTCTCCCCATCCTATATCACTAGCCTCAGTGAAAAGTTGATCTAGTTCCGTTGGTATTCTATGTTTTGGCAAGGCTTTCACTTTTTCCTTGATTTCATTTATAACTTTAGTATGTCCTTCCTTCCATTCAAATGTTATACTTTTTCTAGTTAATTCTTGCAATGGTTTTCTTAAGAGTGATAAATCCTTTATATGGTCTGAAGCATAGTTTAATACACCTAAAAATTGTTGTACTTCTTTTTTACTCTCTAATTTATCTTTAAAATTCTTTATTTTTGTTACAATGTGCTCTTGCAATTGTAATCCTTCGTTATCTATTATGTATCCCAAATATTCTATATTATTCTTAAAGATTTCAGATTTCTTTTCGGATAATAATATTACATGCTGTTTTACAGTTTTTATAAATTCTTCTAAATGTTTTATATGATTTTCCAAATCATCACTATATATTAATATGTCACCATATACTATTCAAAATTCTGTCAATTTTCTGAACACTTGGTCCATCCTTCTTTAAAATATTTGTTATGCATTTTTCAATCCAAAGGGTAGTACATTCCATTCATAATGTCCTTGAGGGGCACTAAAGGTTGTTAAAGATTTTGATTCATTTGTTAGTTTTATTTGCCAAAATTCACTTTTACAATCAAATTTACTGAACCATTTTTTATTTCCTAATCTATTGATAATGTTTCTTTTGTATGGTAAAAAGTATCCATCAAATATTGTCTTTTCGTTTAGTTCTCTATAATCAATCACAATTCTAGCATTTCCTCTTTTTTGTTCACTATGTTTTCTAACTAAAAAGGCTGGGCTACTATGTGAACTCTTACTCCTTTGTATCAATTTTATTTCTAATAATTCTTTTAGTTGGGTTTCAAACTCCTTTTGATATGTTGGGTTATACCTAATAGGTTTAGATCTAACTATACCATTGGAATTTATTAACTTGATTTCAACATATATTTTTTCTTTCTCCCATAGTTGCATTGGATTTTCTTCAAAATTTATTTTTTAATATATTGAGACATTTTTCTCTTAATAACTGTAGGTTACTATTTCTATTTGATCTTATGTTACATATTCTTAGTGTGTGTATTGGTAGTACTCTCTTTAGTATTATCCACTTATTACAAGGCGTTTGTAAGCTAAAAGTATTATTTTTTATAACTTGTGTTTTAAAGTAGTCTAGGAAATTATTTCCTAACAATAATTGTTGTTTCATATGATTTAGTTGGTATATTACTGGTAGTCTAAATATTGTTTTTCCTATTACTATTCTCATACTTTCTGCTATTATATCCAATTCTTTTGCTTGTTCATTAAAGCCTGATACTCTTGCTCTATGTGTTTTAGATCTCTTCCATCTGTGTGATTTTAATATATCTTTCTTTGCTAAACATAAGTCTGCTCCACTGTCAATAAAGATCTTTTGTTTTATCATTTTATTAGGCTTGTATTCTATATGAGCTTCTATATAGATTGTTACCATCTAATTATGTATTATCATTATGTTCCAAATCTATCTCTCTTAATCTTTGTTGAAGCTCCTCATCTTGTTCTATTTCTCTCACTTCCTCTAGTAGTTCTTGTCATCTTATCCCACTCAATCTTTCTCTTATTCTGCTAAGGTGGTTAGTAACATTTTTGTATCTATCATTATAGTATTTAATTCCTGTTTCACTCGTAGTTGTAGTTGTAGTTGTAATAAGCTTATAGCGAACTTGTCTTTCACATTGTATCCAGTGATTTCTTTCTTCTAATAATTTTTTTTCTTTTTGTAATTCCATTCTATTCAGAACTACTTTCATTATCTGAGTTTTGGTTAACAAAGTTAATAATTTTTAATTCTGGTTCACTTTCTTCATCAGTTTGACTGACATAAAAGTCTTTATATTCATATTATTTATCATTATCTTCTTTTATCTGTTGCATACTCATTATAAACTGTGTTGTATTTATATACAATACTCCTTTTTTCTTCAGCTTTGGACATTTATTAGCATAATGTCAGTTTTCATTACAATTCCAGCATTTACATTATTTACGTTTTTCCTCTTGTAATGGTTTTATGTATTTTCTTTTCCTAAATTTTCTCTTATATTTAATTTTTTTTCCTGGTTTCTGGGGGTATTTCTATATTTCTTAAATCTCTTTTTCCTATAAGGTTTGTAATAAGGCATGTTCTGTTGTTTGTTATAATTATTATATCTTTTATATTTATTTCGTTGATATTTTTATTTTTATGACTCTTTTTATATTTTCTTTCTTTTCTTTTATCATCACATCCAAATACTTGTCTTCTTTCTGTGAATCCACATATTTATCTTAATCCTAGTTTTTTTTAATCTTTCTTAATCTTTTGTTGCATTCTATATTCTTCACATTAGGTATGCTCTTAGTACTCTTATTCTTTCTCCTAATTTATTTTCCTTTGATTCTAGTTGAATATATTCTTTTGATATCTCAGTATTATAAGGTATTGGTAAGTGGTCATAATAATGTTGTTGATATATTAAATCTTCCTGTGGTAAAAATCTTGCTTCATAAAAGAACTTACTAAAACTTATTGTATATTCTGGTAATTTATTAATTTTACAACATTTCATGTTATTTAGATTCATTATTATTTCAGTTTTTCTTTCTTCAAGTACGTTTTCTCGTGCTACTAACCATTTTTCTCCTAAAAAATCTCTTTTTAGTATAATATCAAATATTATTAACATTGATTTTCAATCTCTTTCATGGATAAATACTTCTCCTCTTAATTGGTATGCTATAGATTCTATCCAATAAGCTACATTTCCAATTAATGTTTTAGATATCAAGTCATACATGTAATCTAGGTTTTCTGTTTGTGTAGAGTTCATTAATTCTATATACATTCCAAGATTCCAATCATTTATTCTTCTTCCTATTTCTTGTTCATCATAAACATTATCTAAGTCTAAAAAATATTCATTGTAATTTACACATTGTGTCATTGATCCTACAAATTCTTTAAATTCAGCTTGTTGTCCTACTGGTATATGATTTGGTAATCTAGTTTATTTTCTTGTTATTATTTCTAAATTAGGGTGTACTAATTCTTCTTCAGGATAATCATTTGCATCTTCATTTATTATATCATATGTTTCTATTTCTGTTTCTATGGGTCTATTAAATTCATCTTCTATATCACTTTCAGGTTCATCTTCTATAATTGCATTTACGCTTTTCATTTTTTGTAATGCTTCTATTATTTGGTTGTTTTCTTTTACTATTTCTGAGTCTTCTTCTTCTTCTATGAATTCTGCTACTTGTATCTCTTGATTAGCTAATTCAATGTTGCTATCTTTGTCTGTATCATTCTAAGTTTTTTCATTACTAGTTGTACTTTCATCGCTTGTTTTAATAATTTTTCTTACTTTCTTTTTTCCATTTAACCTTGTCATTTTTTCTCTAAGGATATGTAATTCTTCTTTTAATTCTTTTAATTCTTGTTTTACTTCATTCAATTCTTCCCTTTCTATTTTAACTCTACTTTGATTTCTTTTAGTAATATATTCATTTCATGTCTCTGTGTATATAACTGTTGTCTGGTTTTTGCTGTGTATATATTTGTGTCTGTGTTCTATTTTTCGTCTTCTACAATTGAGCCAAAAAGCTCAATATATAGCATGAGGGAGGCTGCTCAACTGCCAAGACATGACTATTAATAGCCATTAGTGAGGGCTGTTAATTCACCTTTTCCGTTGTTGCCAAATTCACTTTTTCAGAAACTCCAGGGACCAAATTGTAAATTTTAAGCAATTTGGGGGGTCCAAAGAGATAATATCAGAAAGTCCCACGACCCGAGACCGGACCGGACGGGAAGGGCGCGCGGCGGCGGCGCGTGTGTGGGCTTAGCCTTGAACCCAAGCACATCTAGGTCCTCCATCCTTTAAACACATGGGTTACCCCTTGGGGTCCCAAACCCTTAACCAATTATGAGACTTATAAAGAGAGTAATTCTTCCTTTTCCCACCGATGTGGTAGATTTGTCCCACACCATATTTCCATGCCTCAAACACCTTACTTTGTGGACCAATATCTCTTTCATTTCTCAACGAAATTTGACGATTCTTGGCCCTACGGTCATCTACTCACTTAGTAGATTATGCACGTGTAAAGAGACAAAGCCTCCAACATGCGGAACACTAGTGTTTAATTCATTAAATATGGGTGGACGCACCTCCCCACCAAAGGCAAATTTCCAACACTTATATTGTTCTTCTATAACATCCTGTAAGTCTTTTAATTCATTATCTTTTCTGATTATTTCTCGTAATTTTTCTTCTCTTAGTTTCATAATTTCTTCCTCTTTTTGTCTTGATCTTTCTTCTTCTTCTAGGGCTATCATGTTTCTTAAAGTTGTAATAATATTTTCTTGTTCACTTACTTGTTGGAATATTTTTGTAGACGTTGATCTTTATCCTTTATAAGATCTATACTTATTCTACAACTTACTATATGTTGGTTTGTATCTCTATTATATGTAAGGGTTTTTTCGGCTATCATCTTAAGTTCTCTTAACTTATTTTGTTGTTCTATTAGTTTGTTTTCATCCATAGTGTTCTATTGTCATTCGTAAGTCTGTGTTCAAATCTGTTATTACTTGGTTTTGTCTAATTATTTCTGTGTTGAGATCTATTAATTCTATGTATATTCTTATAATATCGTCTAAATTTGTACTTATTACTGCTAATTCAGTCTCCTCTTCTACCATATTATAATCTTTCAATCTTTTTAATGCTAATTCTTTTCTCCTTAATTCTAATAAATCATTGTAGTATTTTATAGTATTTCGTTTTGATTTCTTCTCTGTATTAAGAGGTGTTTTAATCATTTGCATAATTTTTTTTATTTTATTTAGCATATTTGTTTGGTTAAACTCCGGACGTTTCTTCATTGTAATAAGGTTATTCCTTTTACAAGTTCTGATACAATTTCATGGGCGGATCTTTTCATCATCTAAACTAATTGTGATATTTTACGTTTAGAAAACATGGTAGTACTTTCTTCTAAATTAACCTTCTCTAACAAAAAGTTTAGCGATGCAAAAAGATGCATTTAACACTATCAATTGAAAAACACGCTCTCTAAATTCAAAAGCCTGAAATTCAATCAAGCTAGACTATCACGTATTATCATGAACTTCACGTGCATTGGAGTTAATTTTACTAGTTTTGTTGCATAATGTGGACTTCATTCCTGCAGTTAGTAAACATAGGTGGTTGTATTGTGAATTAAATTGAACTCAATTTTTTTACACATTAAATAGAAAAATATATGAAAAACTACTTCATTTTTATCAAATATTAAATTTAAATTTAAATTCTTAATTTCAAAAGTTGATATATTCTGTAAGAGAAAATTTAAAGATTAGACGTATAAAATTGAAATCGTGAATTCATCTCTATTAGCAAAAAAAATAAAAAAATGAAAAGGAGAATATTTAATTTTGCTTACTTGTTTGGAAAATTAAAATTTTGAACTTATCCCTTCACCTTTTAACTCCTCTTAATTAGATGGTCCACGCCTAATAAAAATTAAAATTAAAAACACTATATTTAATTTTGCATAATTATTTGGAATGACGGGAGAGAGTGGGTCCTCACACACATGGAGTTCCTTGGTGATTTTTTTTATCTGGGGTTTTTTTAATTAATAAAACAAAATGAACCATTTGACACTGATTTGAAAGATGATATAATTCTCTAAAGATAATATTTATTCCGTCTCAATTTATATAACACTCTATTTTTGTTAATGTCCTAAAAAGAATGATAATTTTATATATTTAATAACAAATTAATTTTAAATTTATCTTTATGCCCTTAATGAATTGATTTCTAATTCACAAATATTAAAAAAAATTATTTTTAAAATTTTGTGTCAAATCAAATATATTCTTATAAAATGTACGAAGGACTAGTATTTTGTGACGTGGGAGGGTTATACTAGTAGTAGTACTTTGTATGATGAGCAGGTAGGAGGGGGCCCCTTCTTTGTCCCTTATGGTTTCCAGACTGTCCTCACTACTCATTGTCCGTAGAATTAGAAATCAAATAATAAAGAACGAACTCATAATAGGATTTCTATTTAGTGATTGCTACTAAAACATCCAAAGACGTTGGATTATATAATGATGTTTTAAGGGAAATGCATTTGTAAGAGAAAGTAGTGACTGTCGGTAGAGAGAGAGAGAGGTGCATGGGACAGGAGGAGGCCCAGCCTAGTAGCACCAATAAGCAGCAAAGAATATTATGTAGTGAAAGGCGACAACCTTCATTGATACCAGGCTTTTAAATAAAATATTCCTATAAAAATATAATTATATAAATATAAATATTTTTTATTAATAATTTAAAATTTTAAATAAGATAATCACGCATTTTAATATGATCGTAATGTAAGCAAAGTTATTAGCATCAAGTTTTAAAAAAATTCATATATTTAACGTATAAAATAGAACCAGTCTCACATGTGAGGAGGTATATTGAAAACGTAATTAAATAATAAAGTGTTTGATGCTTAATAGTCAATACCAACCACCATAGGTTTTAAATTTTCACTTGGACCCTAATTAATGTCAAACAAACATGAACTAGTAGTAAGAGAATGAAAAATATTGTTGATTATAATGGTGTAGGAAACGGAAATAAGTAACTGTTAAGTATTACAACAAACTGAAATTTCAATAAACTGGAACAGGAAAGTGGAACAAGAAACTGAGATTACAACCACTTTGATATGCTGGGTCGAGTGATGACACTCTGTCTTTAAGACAAGATTGCCCCATATATATCCTTTCTATGTTCTGGACAATAATCTCCCAAGATAAAACAGCAACTCGACAAATGAGCAAAGGAAACTCAAGTGTTACTTTGAAGAACTTAGTGTAATGAAATGATGCTGGAAAGCAGTAAGAAGAATCTGATTTTTCATTTTTGTGTTCTGTAGTGTAATCTCAACAATTGAGCAAAGGCTTCATTATATAGTGCAAGGAGGGGACTTATCAACTGCCCACATAATTGCTGTTACTGGCCAAGTAATGGCAATTATGAAGGTATTAATTCAGCCAAAATAAATGACGAATTGATGTGCAACGGATTAGAGCTTTTAGGGATAGTTATTCAGCCAAGTAATGACGGAATTGATGTGCATATTAATGGAGGTTAACGTTCCAAAACCAACCAACAATAAAAGCACAAGTTCTCTGCCCAATTTAACTTACCTGAAACTTCAGGGATCAAACTGTAAATATGAAGCAATTTGGATCCAAAAAGATAATATCAGAAAAAGCCCATGACCCACGACTCACGACCCGAGCCCTGACCGGACGGGACAGGCGGGCTGCGGCGGCGCGTGTGTGGGATTAACCTCGAACCAAAGCACATCTAGGTCCTCCCTCCTACTTCAAGCACATGGGTTACCCCTTGGGGTCCCAAACCCCAAGCCAATTTTGAGACTTATAAACTAAACAAATCTTCATTCCCCCACCGATGAAGGGGGATTGGTCTTTACCACATTTTCATGCTTCAAACACCTCCCTTCGTGGACCAATATCTCTTTCAATTCTCAACGAAATTTGACGATCCTTGGCCCTACGGTCATCTACTTACTTAGTAGATTATGCACGTGTGAAGAATCAAAGTCTCCAACATGCAGAACCCTAGTGTTTAAGTCATTAAAGATGGTTGGACGCAACTCCCACCAAAGGCAAATTTCCAATAATCCCCTCTTGAAAGAGATTTTGGCGCACTCACATGGTGCCTTTTTCCAGCAATATTTCAGCGGACCGTGTTGCATAAGGAGAGGTAGCTTCAACTTTGAACCTTCCATAGTTAAATACCATCGGACTTACTTACTGCGCGGTGAACGTGATGTCTTGAACCGTCAGTGTTTAGTGTAAGCCAAGTCAATAGTACCAACACAACAAATTCCCTTACTCTTTTCTTCGTAATATTTTGTCCGTTGTGGTCGTGGACACTTCTTGAATTCTTAAGTGCGTTCATTTGAGGCGGCCTATCCTCGCACATAAATAGGTGGTCTCCTACAAGGTATCCTGCAATACCCCACTTCACAAGTGTTAGGAACCATTAAAAGTTTCCCCAAACCTAACCTCAACCGGTGATGATCGTTAAAGGTTTTGGAAACTTAACCTTTACCCACACTGCAGATAGCACTTAACATCTATCGCGGGAACGACTTTGGATTTGGTGTTTCTTTACAGAAATCACTATCCGAAGTGCTCATGCTTCCACCGAAGCGATCATCTGAACCTTTACAACTTAGTTTTCCTATTGAACCAAATTCCTGGGATCTCCAGTCAGTAAGGTTGGGTTACCACCGTATTGGTCCTTATACTTTGCGTTTTAAACCCATTCCCCTAGACAGGCAGAACATATGATCCTTGGGTAAGCCCTTTGTCAGCGGGTCTGCTATATTATCCTTTGACTTTATGTAATCAATGGATATTATACCCGTGGTGATCAGCTGCCTAACGATCTTATGCCTCCGTCGAATATGACGAGACTTGCCGTTGTACATAGCATTCTGTGCCCTTCCTAGAGCCGCCTGGCTGTTGCAGTAGATCTTACATAAGGTACGGGTTTGTTCCAACACGGAACATCCTCTATGAAGTCATGAAGCCACTCAACTTCTTCTCCTGCTTTGTCTAAAGCGATAAACTCTGATTCCATCGTGGATCGGGCGATGCAAGTTTGCTTAGAAGATTTCCAAGACACAGCCCCAACACAAATTGTAAATACATACCTACTGGTGGATTTGGTGTTCTCTATATCAGATATCCAGTTTGCATCATTGTACCCCTCTAGTACAGCTTGATATCTCAAATAATGTAACCCGTAAGTTAGCGTGTATTTCAGGTATTTTAATACCCGATTCAACGCCTTCCAGTGATTATCACTCGGATTACGGGTAAACCTAGCCAATTTGTTGACTGTATAAGCATTATCAAGTTGGGTGCAGTTTGTTATGTACATCAAACTACCAATCACCTGTGCATATTGCTCCTAGCATATGGGTGCACTACGATTTTTATCAAACTTTTGATTTCTATCCATTGGTGACTTTATCGGTGAACTGTCAAACATCTCGAACTTTCTCAAAACATCATCGATGTAGTGAGACTGAGATAAGACCAGTCCATCAGACGTCTTAGAGATTTTTATCCCTAAGATGACATCTGCGATGCCCATATCCTTCATGTCGAAGCATTGTTTCAACATGTTCTTAGTCTCTAGGATTACCTTAGGACTGCTTTCTGTGATCAACATGTCATCTACATACAGGCATATCATGACGAACGAGTCAGAGTTATCTTTCGTGTAGACACATTTGTCACACTCGTTAATGGAGAAACCCTTTAATAGTAAAGTACTATCAAACTTTTCGTGCCATTGCTTCAGGGCTTTTTTAAGCCCGTACGGAGATTTGATAAGCCGACAGACTTTCTTCTCTTGCCCTAGAACCACATACCCTTCGGGTTGGTCCATATAAATTTCTTCTTCCAAATCACCATTTAGGAGGGTTGTCTTGACATCCATTTGATGTATCTCAAGGTCACACAAAGCTACGATCACAATGAATACTCGTATGGACGTTATCCGAGATACCGGAGAGTACGTGTCAAAGTAGTCAAGACCTTTTTTCTGCCGATAGCCCTTGACTACCAACCTAGCCTTGTAATTATCTATAGACACATCTGCTTTATATTTCCGTTTGAGTACCCACTTACAACCCAACGGTTTATTTCCAGGAGGAAGATCAACCAACTCCCAAGTATGGTTATGCAGAATGGAGCCTATTTCACTCTCAATAGCTTCTTTCTAGAGCGGTGCCTCTGGAGTTGACAATGCTTCAGCAATTCTCCTTGGTTCATCATCAACCATATAAGCTACAAAGTCAGGACCGAAGTATTTATCCTTCCTGACCCTTTTACTTCGCCTTAGTTCCATCTCTGGAGTCTCCAAATTCTGAGAATCTGGAACACTAGATTCTGGATATTCAGCCACTTCGAGATCCACTAGATCTGAACCATCTAGATCCAGGCCATCAGCGACTCCTGGCTCCTGAGAGCTTTGTTCATAACTTCGTTTGCGAGAGGTTATGTATTTTTCCTTTCTAGGAAAGGTACCTTCAAATAATTGAGCATTCCTTGATTCCATTATTGTACCCCCGTGGATATCTGGAATATCTTACTTATGCACTAAGAAACGATAAGCACTACTGTTATTTGCATATCCGATGAATATGCAATCTACAGTCTTAGGCCCAATCTTGACCTGCTTTGGCTTGGATACTTCAACCTTTGCCAGACAACCCCATACCTTTAAATATTTATAGGTGAGTTTCTTTCTCTTCCATGATTCATATGGAGTTTTGTCCTTAGCCTTATGTGAGACTCTGTTAAGAACTGTATTAGCGGTAAGGACGGCTTCGCCCCACATGTTTTGGGGAAGACTAGAATTGATGAGCAAGACATTCATCATTTCCTTTAATATGTGGTTCTTACGTTCCGCCACACCGTTCGATTGAGGTGAGTATGGAGCCGTCGTTTGATGAACAATGCCTTCTTGGGCACAATATTCCTCAAATGGCGCTACATATTCTCCACATCTATCGCTACGAATGGATTTAATTCGCATGCTTAGTTGGTTCTCAACTTTTTCTTTGTAACATCGGAACGCTTCAAAGGCTTTATCCTTACTTTTCAACAAGTAAAGGTAACAATACCTTGTGCTATCATCAATGAATGTTACAAAGTACTTGTGCCCCCCTCTAGTTTGTGCAAACTTCAAATCACATATATCTGTGTGAATAAGTTCTAGAGGAGCGGTATTCCTTTCGACGGATCGAAAAGGAATCTTTGTGAGTTTTGCCTCTACGCACACCTCACACTTATGTTGAGGGTTTACGTCGA
The DNA here is from genome assembly GCA_029783415.1 of Anisodus acutangulus. Classification (NCBI taxonomy): domain Eukaryota; kingdom Viridiplantae; phylum Streptophyta; class Magnoliopsida; order Solanales; family Solanaceae; genus Anisodus; species Anisodus acutangulus. Next base: position 29,059,196 of record CM056497.1, read on the forward strand.
TAGACGGCAACAACTCCAACTTTACCAACCTTTGGATGGACTTGTAGTTAAATGTCATAATCTATGATGCCATAAATTAGAAGACTCAAGCAAATAAGAAGAAACTTCAACTTTATTACTTGGACGCATTATAGACATAACGTTAACTTTGAAGAGGCATTCACAGATGAAGCCTCTCCCCACAAATGTGACATTCTTAGTGAGTACAACACTAGCCTAAAACCAGCATTAACCAACAAAGATCCTGAAGTCATCTTCAGCACCTTTCCTACCCCCAGCACGTCAGAGGAAGTATTGTTGCCCATGAACAGCTTCTTGTCGGTGACCGGTGTATACGTGGTGAAGGCATCTCTGTTGGAACAGATGTGTCTGGTAGCACCTGTGTCCATCCACCACTGCATGAGATTCTCAACCAGGTTTGCTTCAAGCACCACCGCCCAGAACTCCTCAATCATGTTGTCTAGGAACGTGTCCTTGACGACGTTGGCATGCGTCTTGCCTTTAGCATTGGCTTTCTCTTGTTGCTCAGTCTTGAGCTTGCGACATTCCTTGATCATATGACCAGGTTTCCCACAATGGTGACAGTTACCTCTGAACTTCTTCGCTGCTTGGGTCTTGCCGTCTTTTTGGAACTTTCGCTTCTTGCTTGGGTTCCCTTTGGCCTCAGCCAGATTTGCCTTTGCCTCAGCAGGTTGTTTACCCCTAGGCAAGGCCTTCTTATTATCTTCATGAATTTGGAGTTTGATAATAAGTTCTTCAAAGGTCATCTCTTTTGTCTTGAGCTTTAAGTAGCTCATAAACTCATTCCACGAAGGAGGTAACTTTTCAATCAGCGATGCAACCAAAAACTGCTCATTTGGTTTCATACCTTCCAAATCCAGGTGATGTAGAATCATTTGGAATTTCTGGACTTGGGACATCACTGTTTTACTATCCACCATTTGAAATTTCAGAAATTTCCCAACGATGAATTTCTTAGTACCTGCATATTGTGTGTTGTACTTCTTTTGCAGTTTTTCCCACAGCTCTTTGGCAGTGCCAACGGTGCAATACACTGTGTAGAGAGGGTCTGCCAAGTAGTTCAATATGTAATTCTTACACATGAAATCACTATGATTCTATACATCAAGAACCATCTTCATGTCATTAATGACATGAAAACCTAGGCCCCCTTCAGCCGTTTCAGTAGGTGAAGGGTCCATTTCATATCCAGATTTTGGAGGATCTTTCGTTAGGAACCTAGCCATTCCCATAACCGTCAAGTAGAACATCATCTTCTGCTGCCATCTCTTAATGTTTGAGCCCATGAATTTTTCAGGGCGTTCATGGTAAAATGTGGAGAGTGGAGCAGTAAAGGCACTAGACGTGGCTTGGGCAACAGTGGGGAAGGCAGAGGAGTTGCCTTGAACAATAGCGGCAACAGGAGGGATGGCAGAATTGTTGCGTTGAGTGGCAGCAGCAACGGAATCAAAAGTGTTTCCAGTCATGTTACTAAGTAGTTACAGCAAGCTAATCTTGTCTTAAAATTGCTGATTACAATGGTGTAGGAAACGGAAATAAGTAACTGCTAAGTATTACAACAAAATGAAATTACAACAAATTGAAATTTCAATAAACTGAAACAAGAAAGTGGAATAAGAAACTGAGATTACAACAACTTTGATATGCTGGGTTGAGTGATGGCACTCTGTCTTTAAGACAAGATTGCTCCGTATATATCCTTCTACGTTCTGGACAATAGTCTCCCAAGATAAAACAACAACTCAATAAATGAGCAAAAGAAATTCAAGTGTTACTTTGAAGAACTTAGTTTAATGAAATGATGCTGGAAAGTAGTAGGAAGAATCTGATTTTTCATTTGTGTGTTTTGTAGTGTAGTCTCAACAATTGAGCAAAGACTTCATTATATAGTGCAAGGAGAGGACTTATCAACTGCCCACATAATTGTTGTTACTGGCCAAGTAATGACAATTATGGAGGTAGTAATTCAGCCAAAATAAATAACGAATTGATGTGCAACGGATTAGAGCTTTTAGGGAGAGTTATTCAGCCAAGTAATGACTGAATTGATGTGCATATTAATGGAGGATTGATCTTTACCACATTTTCATGCTTCAAACACCTCACTTTGTGAACCAATATCTCTTTCATTTCTCAACGAAATTTGACGATCCTTGGCCATACGATCATCTACTTACTTAGTAGATTATGCGCGTGTGAAGAATCAAAGTCTCCAACCTGCGAAACCCTAGTGTTTAAGTCATTAAAGATGGTTGGACGCAACTCCCACTAAAGGCAAATTTCCAACAAATATTACTCAGCTTATAAAAAAAATATCATATGAATGTGTTGTTTTGGAAGGGATAACAAAGAACTTTTGTTGTATCCGCTAGAATTAGCTAGGCACACTAATTAAGCTTTATATAAGATTTCTTTTCTGTTTTTTCTTGAGCTTTTCGTCTCGTAAGGATTCATATCCGTGAATTAGCATATCATTTGCACAATAAACATTAGTATTAGCATGTGTGTACCATTACTGTATTTACCATATTTAGGGTTTTGTATTAATCGTCTCGTAAGGATTGATTCCATATTGTACATCTATACATATTTTGTATTAATGAAAAAAGGTATCCAAGGAATATTAATACAATCTAACATGGTATCAGAAGCCTAAACTAAACTCTATTTTTATTTTCCGCAGCCTCTAGCCTCTGTCCGTAATTGCACAATGTTTTTGCCTATTTCTCTTCTCCCAATATTGCACAATGCTTTGCGGTTGCTTTCTTTCTTTCTATTTCCCAAACTTATCAGAAAAGAAAGTCTCTGTTATTTGCCTCTTTGTTGTTGCGTAATATTGTAGTGTTGTTGGTTTTCCCTCTGTCTCTTTCATACCCAATAACCAAGAAAAGTCTTTTCTCTGTTTCTTTCATGTTCGCGTGTCAGACCCAAGAAAACGTCATGTCTCTATTCTTCTCCTTTTCTTTTTCTCATGTTCGTGTGTCGGTAGACAAACCGAGAATAGAAACGTGTCCTCTGATAATTTACTTTTTTTCGATCCGAAACAAAATCAATGACTTCCAGTACTATGACTCCTCGTCAGCTCGATAATGCGTAGTATATGAATACGGGCGCCACATCTCACCTCACCAATAACTCTGGTAATCTTCCTCAATTGCGGAATTTAAATACTTCACAATCTATTATGGTCGAAAACGGTCACCACATTCCAATCCAAGGGTTTGACCACACACTAACACCACCACCGCTTCCTAAGTTCTCCCTGAATAATGTCTTATATGCTCCTAACATTATCAAAAATCTAATCTCCATTAGGAAATTCGCCACCGATAATTCTGTGTCAATTAATTTTGACCCATTTGGATTTTTTGTAACGGACCTCTGTACCGGGAAACTCCTTATGAGATGCAATAGTAAAGGTGATCTCTATCCTTTCTTAGCCACGTCCGCTGCTAGTGTCACTCCTCCCACCATTTTAACAACCATATCTCCCTCAACGTGGCATAGTAGACTTCGTCATCCAGGTTCTCACGTTTTTTATTCTCTTAGAAACCGAAATTTAATCCAATTTAACAAAGGGAACCTTTATCATAGTTGCTCATCTTGTCAGTTAGGGAAACACGTTAGACTACCCTTCACGGTTTCTATGAGTACTACTTTCTCTCCTTTTAATATTATCCACGCTGATTTATGGACATCTCCCATAACTAGTAACTTAGGCCACAAATATTATCTGGTATTTTTGGATGATATCTCTCACTTTCTTTGGGTCTATCAACTTAAACTCAAATCTCAAGTGTTCTCCAAATTTATTGAATTTCGTACACTGGTTAAAATACAATTTGAAAAAGACATAAAATCGTTTCAATGTGATAATGGTCGTGAGTTTAATAATTCTCTATTTCATAACTTTTGTGCGGCAAATCATGATCTTTTGTTTCTCATGCCCCCATACCTCCCCTCAAAATAGAAAAGCCGAAATAATTCTCCGAACTATTAATAATATAATTCGTACCCTCGTTTTTCATGTGTCTATCCCCCCAACGTTTTGGGTATATGCACTAAAAATGGTAGAACACATTCTCAACATTTTACCTACCCGTGCGATTTAAAATAGAATACCCACCGAAATTCTCTACCGTCGGATCCCTACCTATAACCATCTTAGAATTTTTGGTTATATGTGCTACCCTAATCTAACATCCAAGGCCCCCCATAAATTGGCACCCAAATCTACTCTGTGCGCCTTCCTCGGTTTCCCGTCAAACCTAGGGGGTACTTGTGCTATGAGCTCTCCACCGACAAAATCATAATTTCTCACCACGTCACCTTTGTTGAGTATGTTTTCCCGTTTGACAACATTAAAAAATACCGAGTTACTGATTACCAATTCCTCAAAGATTCGGACCCATCACCGCTTGTCTAACAAGCATTCCGCCAGGCTGCCACTGTTCCGGACGCACAAACTGCCGCCAACGGAAGTCTGGTCGTCAGCTCCCTAACCCCTCCAGTCAGATCTGCCACTACTGGAAATCGCACTTCTGCACTTCCATCACCTTCCTAGTCAATGCACCGTTATTTGTCACGACCATCACCGACTGCCACCACCACCACCACCACCGGTAGTCGGTCCGACGACTCGATATCGCCATCAGAAAATATCCCCACAGCAGTGTTGCCACCCACCGCTATCACTATCGACACTGTCATCGCCTATCTCTCAGATTGCCTCAGCCACTGGCAACTGGCTCATCCCCACTGTTTCCCCTCCTTTACCGTCTATATCTCAATCACGACAGTCACCGATGGCTATCACCACTAGCAACCGGCAATCCATTTCTGTCAACACCATACCACCAAACCCCCGGTTAGGCCCCAACCCACCTCCTACGCCATATCCAACGTTACCTAACAAATATCACATCGATTTACCCACTCCGTCGACCAACCAGATCGATGCCATCACAATACCACCACTGCAACCTATCTCCAACCCAGATCCAGCAACCACACACCCAACACCCCCACCTCATCACCAAACCAAGTTCCCCCACACACCATATTCAGTCGATCAGTCCCTAGATCTCACATCCTCCACCTAATCCTAAAAATACCCCTACCACCACCCACCGTATGGAAACCCGTGCCCAACACGAGATTTTCAAACCCAAAGTCCAGTTTAACTTGTCAACCCAAACCATTTCACCAATTCTAAAAAACCCCAAAATTGGCCAAACTAGACCCAAATTGGAATGCAGCCATGTGTGAGAAGTTTAATGCTTTAACGAAATAGCATACTAGGGATTTGGTTCCTAGACCGGAGGGGATAAATGTGATCCGATGCATGTGACTTTTTTTCCACAAATACAGAGATATTGGTGACCTGGAGAGGTACAAGGTAAGACTTATGGCTAATGGCACTAATCAGCATGAGGGTATAGATTGTGGTGAGACATCCAGTCCGATTGTCAAACCGGCCACCATTCATGCAATTCTGAGTATTGCTATGGTTCATCATCTTGATGTGAAAAATGTTTTTCTACATGCGGATTTGAAAGAAACGGTTTATATGCATCAAATGCCTGGATTTGTCCATCCAGCAGCCCCTCAGTATGTATGTCGTCTCTGTAAGTCACGCTATGGCTTGAAACAGGGCCCTATAGCGTGGTATGATCGTTTTGCACAGTATATCATACAGATTGAGTTTGTGTGCAGCAAGTGTGATAATTCTCTATCCATTTTTCATAGAGGTAGTAACATTGTGTATTTATTATTGTATGTTGATGATATTGTGCTCACTACCTCCTCTGATTTGTTGAAAAATGAGATCATTACGCTTCTCAAAATAGAATTTGTTATGACTGACTTGGGGAAGTTAAGCTATTTTTGGGGATTTCTGTGACTAGATCTGCAGATACTATATTTTTTCGTCGGTATAAGTATGCAGAGGAGATTGTATACAAGGCTAAAATGGCGAATTGCAAGATCATAGCTACTCCAGTTGACTCTAGATCAAACCTTAGTGCTTTGGATGGTGAACCAGTGTCAGATCCCACTCTTTACAGGAGTCTTGCAGGTGCACTACAGTACCTCACTTTCACCAGGCCTGATATTGCTTATGATGTTCAGCAGGTATGCTTATTTATGCATGCCCCAGGGAGCCTCACATTACTGCTCTCAAACATATCATTCGATCTGTTAAGAGCACACTTGATTATTGTTTGCATTTATATCCCCTCCGCACTGAACAGGTTGTTGTCATATACGGATGCTGATTGGGCAGGTTGTCCGGACACACAACGCTCCACCTCAAGCTACTGTGTGTTCTTAGGAGATAATCTTATTTCTTGATCCGCCAAGAGGCAACCCACATTATCACGTTCGAGTGCAGAAGCAGAATACAGAGGCGTTGCTAATGTTGTTGCTGAGAGTTGTTGGCTCCGAAACCTTCTTTTGAAGCTTCAGTGTCCATTACGTAAGACTTCTTTGGCTTATTGTGATAATATATCCGCCATATATTTGTCTCATAATCCGGTTCAACATCAGCGAACTAAGCACATTGAGATAGACATCCACTTTGTTCGTGAGAAGGTTGCTCTAGGTCATGTCAGGGTATTGCATGTGCCTTATTCATATCAGTATGCGGGTATATTCACCAATGGCCTTCCTGGACAACTATTCATCGACTTCAGATCCAATCTTAGTATTTGGCCTCCTCCCGCTCCGACTGAGGGGGTGTATTAGCACGTGTGTACCACTACTGTATTTATCGTATTTAGGGTTATGTAATTATGGTAGGATTAGGGTCCCTGTTGTATAGGGATTCTACATTGTACACCTATATATATTTTGTATTAATGAGAAATAGTCCCAAAGAGAGATTAATACAATCTAACAGTTAGGCAATCAAATGCAGAGTGAATAACTGCTGAAATCATCTAAGTAGTTATCTCTAATTTAAAATGAGTGTCCTTCTATTCTGACTTCCAAAGCCAGGAGTAACACATCTTAGACAACAAGAGGTCTCTTTCAATCCTAATCTTTATCTGATACATTTTTTTATAACTTGTTTTAGATCATAAATTTTAATTTTTTACTTAAACTCCATAACAATCAATCAACATCACATAATTGGGGCAGCGGGAATAGAAAACATCTCTATTTTTGCTAGAATTATTTCAATGCATGTAAACTATTCAAATAAGGAGTAATAACATAATTAGTCATCAGGTGAAACTATTGACATCCAATGGCCCAAGTTTTGTCAAAACCCATTTTGTAGCCCAAAATTAATCTCAAACCATTTTCTAGTCTTCTTTTTAAGTGTTGGACAACTGTTTGTCTCTTATTTTCCATCAACATCTTAGTTGTCTCTGTTTTTTGTTATTTTGTTTGTTTCCACTTAATTTCAATTTTCTTTTTGGTTTAGTTTATCTTCTTCATTTTTTGTTCTTTCTTTATTTTTGTCTTTCTATTCCTTTTGTAAAGATAAAAATAAAAAAGGACAGCCCGATGCACTAAACTCCGGGGTCCGGAGAAGGGCCGGACCACAAGTATAAAAAATAATTATATAATTATATTAAAACAAGAAATAATATAAGAAACATACTAAAGTCACTAGCTTATTTATTAAAATTTAAATTAATAGAAAATATATTTTTATAACTTTTCTCTTTTGTAAATGAAAATAAAAGTTATATGTATCTAAAATATGACTCAATTTATTTGTAATTATTTTTATAATTTGCTAAATATGATATAAAAATATCAAAATTAAGCTTAAGCTCTATTTGTTGATTTCTTTAATAATTTTTCTATTGTATATTAAATAGAAGCGTGATAAAAATGCTAATAAACTAAACATTTCAAAAATTTGAACATTCTCTGATAATGTAATAGTTTATTAATGGTACTCTTTTTGTACAACTCAAACCTCCAAAAACCAAAACCCTAATCTCTCTTCTTGCAACTCTTACATCACCTTACCACACATTCTCTCTATCTCTTTTTTTCCCAGCATATGCATATAAATTGTATTGTTGTAGTATATAATATGTATCACTATTGTATATGTATAAAAATATATCATTGATGTATAAAATATGTATCCTTACAGTATGTGTATAGATATCCCCACAGTGTGTGTATATAAATTGTATCATTATTGTATAGAATATATATCAATATTGTATATGTATAGATATCTCTATAGTATGTATAGAAATTGTATCATTGTTGTATAGAATATGTATCAATATATGTATAGATATCCCTAGAGTATGTGTATAGAAATTGTACATTGTTGTATAGAATATGTATCAATATTGTATATGTATAGAAACTGTACCATTAATGTATAGAATATGTATCCCTACAGTATGTTACTACAAGAAAGTATAGAATTGATAACAAAACTTTAGCAACAATAAATATATTGTTGCTAAAAACATAAATGACAATAAAAATTTAATATATTGTTGCTAAAAATGTAAATGGCAACAAAAAAATAACTTGTTACGAAATTTTTTCACATCGGAGGTTATTGCAACGACATGCAACAACTTTTGTTGTTGCGAAAAATACTTTTGGCAACAACATCCAATAAAAATGTTGTTGGCAAATGTCTTTCTTCTTGTAGTGAGTGTATAAAAAATTATTTCATTATTGTTTAAAATATGTATCAATATTGTATATGTATATAAATTGTATCATTGATATATAGAATATATCCTACAGTATATGTAGGGAAAATATATCATTATTGTATAATTTAGATATAATAATATATAATCAATATATAATCAATGTATAATCAATGTATAATGTGTACACGCTAATGATATACATATTATACAGTTATTATATACTATTTATATGCAGGCAAGGATTATCGTAAAAAATGAGGACCGCCGGAAATTTTTTCCGTACCAAACAACCATAAGATCGTATGATTTCACAATCATAAAAAAAGAAGTGCGGACAAAGATTCAATAGCAACTTTATACGCATGTAACGTTTTCAGATCTATAACTTATCCAAAGAAAGAAAAAATGTTCGAAGAAGAGAGAAAGGAAACAATGGCGTTGGGGGTGTTGTGGCGGTTACGTCCGAGAAGTGGGGTTCGTCGGAGATCTGGCTAGCGTCGTTGGAGACGGTGGAGAAGAGGGAAGCAAGGTGGGGTCTGTTTGTTGACTGCTCCGGTTCATCAGAGCTCGAAGCTCCTCACCGGAGCAGCGAAGGAGAAGAGCGGAATTGAAACAAATTGTGACGAAGTCAAAGGTGCCTAATCTGTGCACAAGCTCAAATACAAATCCTTAGTCTTATTGCCTTTCTGGTACAACATAATAACCTCCACATATATTCATGAATTCACTAAAAACCACGAAGTGCTTGCATAAAACAATAATACGTGGAAAGTAGGTTGTGAATATTAGCGAATATTCTCAGAATATTCGTCGTATATTTTGTAATTATGATAAATATATATTTAAGGTAACTTAGGATTCTAATTGTATTAGGAATCAACCTTTGTAAGGTAAGTTAGGATTCGTACCATATTAGGAATCAGCCTTGTACAGCTATATATATTGTGAATAATGAAATAAATTCCTAAGAGAAATTATTCTATCTTTCATGGTATCAAGAGCCTAAAACCTAAATCCTCATTCCCGGCCGAAATCAGATTTTTTCTTCCTCCATATTTCGGCCAAACCAGAAAATTCCCTTCCCTCGACAGGCGGCAACCATGTCTTCCCCCACAAATTCTGTTTCATCCACTGGCATACTTGAAAACCCCTCTCAACGTTCAGTAACTTCTTTTCATCCGGCATTCGCCGTTAACAACATCAAGAATTTTATCCCTATAATTCTTGACCAAGAAGACTGTCAATATTCCATGTGGATGGAACTATTCTACATTCATGCATGTGCATACAACGTGCTCGATCACATTGACGAATCTGTTCCTCGTCCCACCGATGTTACAGACTCAATATGGCGTCGTCTTGACGCCATCGTCAAACAATGGATTTACGGCACCATCTCCAAAGATCTGTTATGCACTATCATGAAAACAGGTGCTACGGCACGTGAACTTTGGGTCCGGCTAGAAGAAATCTTTCAGGACAATAAAAATACTCGGGCTGTGTATTTGGAAGAGCAATTCAACAATACCCGCCTCGAGAATTTTAACAACATATCCGAATATTGTAAGCAACTGAAACTCATAACCATCAACTATCCAACGTCGGGACTTCTGTTTCAGAAACCAAGATGGTGCTTCAACTTGTTGCGGGTTTACCGAAAGGTGAATATGACACACTCGCAACAATGATTCAACAAGCCGACCCTCTCCCAAGTTTCAACAAGGCACGTTCACAACTATTGTTGGAAGAAACTAGACGTGCTAAACAAGAGGAACATAATCAAAAGGCGTTAGCCGTTGACGGGATGGCAACACCTGCGGCCAGCAGCAACCAACAGTTCCAGCAGCAGCAGCAGCAGAGCGGCGGAGGTCGTGGCGGCAGAGGTCGCAACAACAAAGGCAAGGGCCGCGGAAAGGGCCAACGCAACCAGTGGACTGGACAACAATACCATCGGACAAAGAGGAGTGGTCTAACCAGGCGAAGAAGGGCCAAACCAGCAGAACCGGGCCTCGCCGCATGTCCGTACCGCAGAGGCCCGCCTCAGCAGCCTTGGTCGATCCCTGTTGGGCCTCCGCCACCACCAGGCAGCCATCAAGCAGCGGCAGAGCCCACCTGACATACCCAAAGAAGAAGAAGAATCGCAGCAGCCCATTGCGATCCAAAGAAGAGCCCAGCCTGCCCCGACCGATTGGGGCTGCATACACCACCGTGAACCTTCAACAGCCCAACGACAATTGGTACATGGACACCGGAGCCACATCTCACCTCACCCGGTCGTCAGGTAACCTATCTCAACTACGTCGGCTAAAGTGTCCTCAATTTATTACTGTCGGCAATGGTAATCGCATTCCAATTGAAGGTTACGGTAACACACACACCAAACATCCACATCCACCTTTCTCCCTAAACCACGTCCTATACACACCTAACATCATTAAAAACTTAATCTCTGTTAGAAAATTCACTAGCAATAATTCTGTGTCTGTCGAATTTGACCCTTTTGGTTTTTCTGTGAAGGAACTCAATACGGGGAAAATTCTTACACGCTGCAATAGTGTGGGAGACCTCTACCCATTCACTCAATCTTCCGATGTCAGACCGCAATCACCTCTATCCCTTGCGGCGATCTCTCCCTCAACTTGGCACAACCGACTCGGACACCCCGGAAACCCAGTTTTTACTTTTCTTAGGACTTCTAAGCGTATTCAATGTAATAATGGGAAAATTACCCAACACTGTTTTTCTTGTCCACTAGGCAAACATACTCGTCTTCCCTTTATGTCATCAAACAGTGTTACTTTTTCTCCTTTTGATATTGTTCATGCTGATTTATGGACATCTCCGATTGCTAGCTCTTTGGGTCATAAATTCTATCTAGTATTCTTGGATGATTTTTCACATTTTGTCTGGATTTACCCACTGAAATTCAAATCTGAAGTTTTTGCAAAATTCCTCGAGTTTCAAAAATTCATTAAGACACAATTTGAAAAACTTATTAAATCATTCCAATGTGATAATGGACGTGAATTTAATAACTCGGCATTTCACAATTTCTGTTCTAAACAAGGCATGGTTTTCCGTTTTTCTTGTCCCTATACTTCTTCCCAAAACGAAAAGGCTGAAAGAATTATACGTACCATCAATAACATGGTCCGCACACTTCTGTTTCATGCCTGCCTACCACCGCCTTTTTGGGTCTATGCTGTCAAAATGGTAGAATCCCTTCTAAATATTTTACCAACTAGCACACTCCAAAACAAAACCCCTACAGAAATCTTATACCGTAGGCAGCCATCATATGATCACCTACGTATTTTTGGATGCTTATGCTACCCCAACATAGCCTCCACTGCACCCCACAAACTTGCCCCTCGCACTCTTCCATGTGTCTTCCTTGGTCTATCTCCTAATCATCGGGGCTACTTGTGCTATGACATTGCTACTCACAAAATCATCGTCTCCCGTCACGTTACCTTTAACGAGACAACCTTTCCTTTTTCAAATCTCCAGAAATTTCAGACCACCGATTACATCTTTCTCGATGAACCGAGTTTGTCTCCAGTCATCCAAAATCTGTACCAAAGAAGAGCCACTGCTCCGACGCCATCGCCGCTTCCAGAAGTGTCATCTCGACCTCCCGCAGAATGCTACCACCCACCCAGCTCCCACACCACTCATGCCGCACCTGTTGAGTCTAATGCACCACCCACACCGCCTCGGTCACCCAAATCCAACAACCTCGCCGAAGCTTTCGCTTCGCAGAACATCGCTCCCAACTAGTCCCGCAGCCTGACCGCTTACCACCCAAAGAACTGGCCCGACCTCCCATCGCAGCCCTCCTCACCGCATGGAGACTCGTGCACAACACGGGATCTTCAAACCCAAGGTTCACTTCAATCTCTCCACACAAACCTTATCACCCATTCCAAAGAATCCAAAACTAGCTAAACTGGACCCCAATTGGAATGCGGCCATGTGCGAAGAGTTTAACGCTTTAACCAAGCAGAACACTTGGGATTTGGTACCTAGACCAGCTGGTGTGAATGTTATCCGGTGTATGTGGCTATTTCGTCACAAGTTCAGAGACGGTGGTGACTTAGAGAGGTATAAGGCAAGACTAGTTGCAAATGGCACTAATCAGCAGGAGGGTATTGATTGTGGTGAGACATTCAGTCCGGTTGTTAAACCGGTCACTATTCGGACTGTTCTCAGTATTGCTATGGGCTTGCATTGGCTGATTCATCAGCTTGATGTCAAGAATGCGTTTCTTCATGGGGATTTGAAAGAGACTGCGTACATGCATCAGCCTCCTGGTTTTGTTCATCCGGCAGCTCCACAGTTTGTGTGTCGTCTCAGGAAGTCATTGTATGGATTGAAACAGGCCCCCCGCGCTTGGTATGATCGGTTCGCCAGGTATCTTCTGCAAATTGATTTTGTATGTAGCAGGTGTGATACCTCTCTCTTCACTTTTCACCGAGGTAGCAGCACTGCATATTTGCTATTATATGTCGACGATATTGTTCTTACTGCCTCATCTGACGGGTTGAAGAATGAAATCATTGCTCTACTCAAAACTGAATTTGCTATGACTGACTTGGGGAAGCTAAGTTATTTTTGGGTAATATCGGTGACTAGATCTGCTGCCAATATGTTCCTGTGTCAGCGAAAGTATGCAGAAGAGATAGTGTACAGGGCCAAGATGGCAAATTGTAAAATTATGCCAACTCCGGTGGACTCAAAATCCAAGCTTAGTGCCAATGACGGTGCGCCGGTTTACGATCCCACTCTATATCGAGTCTAGCGGGTGCTCTTCAAGATCTTTACATTCACTAGGCACGATATTGCATATGTCGCTCAAAGAGGTTTGTCTGCTCATGCACGACCCCGAGAGTCCCATTTTGCCGCCTCAAACGTATTATCGGATATGTTAAGGGCACACTTGACTTTGGCTTACATCTATACCCCTCTCGCCCCAACCAAATTGCTAGCCTACACGAATGCAGTTAGGCGGGATGCCCCGACACACGCCGCTCCACCTCTGGGTACTGTATTTCTTGGGGATAATCTTATCTCATGGTCCGCCAAGCGGCAGGCCACGCCGTCTCCGCTCGAAAGTCTTGAGGTAATATCGCGGAGTTGCTAATGTCGTCGCTGAGATCTGTTGGCTCCGAAATCTTCTTTTGGAGCTCCAGTGTCCATTACGCAAGGCGTCTATAGTTTATTGTGACAACATATCTGCTATCTATATGTCTCATAATCCAGTCCAACATCAGCGAACTAAGCATATTGAGATGGATATCCACTTTGTGCGAGAGAAGGTTGCTCGTGGTCAGGTCAAAATTTTACATGTGCCTTCCTCGTATCAGTATGCAGATATTTTCACAAAAGGACTATCGCGACAGCTCTTCACCGACTTCCGATCCAGTCTTAGCATTCGGCCTCCTCCCGCTCCGTCTGAGGGGGAGTATTAGCGAATATTCTCAGAATATTCGTCGTATATTTTGTAATTATGATAAATGTATATTTAAGGTAGCTTAGGATTCTAATTGTATTAGGAATCAACCTTTGTAAGGTAAGTTAGGATTCGTACCATATTAGGAATCAACCTTGTACAGCTATATATATTGTGAATAATAAAATAAATTCCTAAGAGAAATTATTTATTCTATCTTTCAGTGAAGAATGACTCCAGCTAAAGCATAGTGCAAGGATACAGAGGGAAAAAGGAAAAGTGAAATTTGTGGAACTGAAATTGGAAGGGAAATAGGGAGGCGTTGAGAATAGGTTGGCTACAGCTTGTCTTATTTTTTTAACCCAAGAGTTATTTCCGATCATTTACTTAAAAATTTTCTTTTTGTTGATGACCACACCATGTCTTTTTCCCTTCAAATAAAGCATTGGTAGAGGCAAGTTATCAAACAAACTGGCCTTAAAAATCCCCTAATCATTATTCTGGAGCTAGATGAAAGCCCATATTGTTAGTAATGACTGATAAGAAACTTGGGCTACATGAAAGCCCTTATTGAATGAAAAGCGAGTACCTGGCAAGTGAGCCAGCTAGACCGGACGGCCCAATAGACCACTTCCTCCTTAACTCCGCTCTCTTCTTAAAACCAGATGGACCCTGCGCTAGTCCACGAGCTCAACCATCATAATGGTCTCTGGTGGGCCCTTATGAGTTTATTTTAGGTTTGTTGTTAGGGCTTTTAATAGGAGTGATTACAATTGCTAGCCAAGTACATAAATATATATATTACACTATGTATATTATATATTATATTCAAAAGTATACATTTTCCAGCTATTATTTTGTTGAGCGACTATACAGTGTAAAAATCTCATTATTATTATTATTAAATTTTGTTGCTCTTTATTGTTATGGGTTTCTGGGTGGGAAAGCTTACAAAAACTGAGGCATTTTCCCATAATGTGTTAGAAGTCTCTGTGACAGGACCTTATGGCCAAGATCACAAAGTATGGTTCAAGAATTCTTTAGCTAGCATAGTCTGAGTCAATTTTGTTTCTATTTGAGACCAAA
The DNA here is from genome assembly GCA_029783415.1 of Anisodus acutangulus. NCBI lineage: Eukaryota > Viridiplantae > Streptophyta > Magnoliopsida > Solanales > Solanaceae > Anisodus > Anisodus acutangulus. Next base: position 29,074,400 of record CM056497.1, read on the forward strand.
TGTTGTGTCTCATAAGGGCATGATTTATACGTCTCCAAGTAGTTTCTACTAAGCTTAGCATGTTGTTTTCAAATATTTTATATTCATGGACTTTTGGGTTTAAATCATCCAAATTATCTATAAAAAATTAAATAGAATAACTTTGACATATTATCAACGGCTAATGAAAGAACGAAATTAGGGTATATGCCAATACCTATTACATGTAAAAAGATGGAGATCAAAAGAAATAACTCTTGCGGAAATTGATCTATGGTCAATTTCACAACAAATTGAATAAAAATAAAATTTTATTTTCACAAACCCTTTGTCAAGCTATGATTCTTTAAAGTTACAGAGTACGACATCAATTTCTCAACAATATCAATTAGTTTGTATTGAAAGCATTTCAACATGTGTATTCTTAGCTAGCATATGTGATCTTGATCAAGCTTTGGAAAAATGTTGTTACATAAATGCAAAGAATCAAATCATTTTGGAGTAATCTCGTAGAGAGTTCATGGAAACATGATCACACATTCCACAATAATTATAAGTACATCCTTTATCTCATCAAACACAGAATTATGCACATGATATTCTGACAGAGTTACAATTAAGAGTAGAAAATCCAAATATTAAATGGAGTACCACCTAGGAAATTACCAAAAAAGAAAGAGAAATCCATTTAGAAAGCCTCATAGAGAGAAAATTTGAAAAAATAAATAAAAAGCTATTAAGATATTTGCATCAAAGTTCAAACTAGAATCAGTTAATATTTCTTGGTATATCTGAAATATCAAAATGGATCACAGGGTCAGAACGTGTGATATAGATCCTAAGATTGAGAAATTTCAACAAATGGAATATTAGATAAGGTCAAGGACAACAAAAAGAAGATTGAGACATAAAGAAATGCAAATAGAATAATCTTATTTATTTATTTATTGGCCTAGGAACAGGATCTTTTAAACTTTTAATAACACTTTAATGTCCATTAAGAGAAAAATACAACTGCTTTAATTGGTATCCAAAGTCTCTTTTCAGTGGGCAAAGTCAACGGATTGACAAGCACAAGCTTCACTGTTCACAACAAAGAAAATGAAAATTTGGCTCCTATTCTTGAATACCCTATTGCCCTAAGAACAAAATCCATAAGGATCAAAAAACTTCAGACACTGATAAACAAATTAGTACTGTATTAAACAAGTAGACATCAGAAAATTTAATATATAACCACTTATGCTGGAATTCATATCCTGAACATTTGATTGATCCCATGGATATATCAATATCTATCAAATTGTCTTCTTCATACACATCACTTATATCAGCCAAGAAATCCATTAGGCAATGCTGTTGAAAGATGGATTCTGGTTGTACTAAATCTGCAAATACCTTTTGATGGTATTGATGAAAAGACAACTTTGGGTTATCATTTACAAATTGACCACTTGGAAGTGCTATTTCAATTAAGCTTTCCTCATCAGAAATTGAACCATCTAAGCATAGACTATGTTCAAGCTCACCTGAAAATGGCCAGTCAATATCAGAATCATGATCACTTGAAGATGATGGGCCACCAAGAACTTTCTGAATATAAATCATGAATTTGAGCCACCCCATTTTGAATTCTTGGATTTTGGACTGATAAAACATCCTTAACTTGTCCAAAGTTCACATTTTGAGCCACCCATTTTGAATTCTTGGATTTTGGACTGATAAAACATCCTCAACTTGTCCAAAGTTCACATTTTGAGGCACCACATTTTCAATTCTTAGATTTTGGACTGATAAAACTTCCTCAACTTGACCAAAGTTTCCATTTTGAGGTTGTTGGTCTGATACAATTTGCTCAACTTGAGATGAATGTTCCTTCAGGATACTATGTTTTTTGTTTTGAGAATGTGAAAGCTATTGTAGATACAACCAAAACTAAAGTTGTGATGGAAATGGAAACAACATTATAACCTGAAAAACTTGCAAATAACAAGTATGGTGGAACTAGAATAGCAATCAATGGTATTGAGCTTCTGAGGAGAGACATAGAAGAAGACATTTGATTTGAGGTTCTCAAGATTTTGCAAAAGAAATAGGTGAAACAAAAGGGAAAAAAAAGAGAAAAGTTATACCCAATCAGGTGGCACTTGTAAAAGTTTATTGGATAAAAAGAAAGCAGTATAAGCTCCGGCTATGCGCGGAGGAAGGAAAGGGAAAGATGGGAACTTTCTTCTCTCTTCTTGAAATAACTATGATTTTGATGAATGTATTGATGGATAGAAGAAGCATGAACATCAACAAGATGAATTGATTCTTTCAATCTTGATTAAAGAGAGTAACAATTTGAAGAAAAAGGGACAATTAATACATTCTTCAAGATCAAGAAAGCAAACATAGCACTTCACTAGTTTGAGTCTAAGTTGTGAAGTGCATAAAAACTTAGTAAAATAGGTAGTAAGTAAACTTTTTTTTTTTTTTTTTTTTTTTGTTGACGAAGGAACCCGCAGCCGCTATTCTGTCGAGTGCGCACAGGGTAAACCCCGGACTGACGCAATAGCCTGCAAACCACGTCAGCCGATTAACCACACTTGGCAAGCCATGTGTGACAGGCTCAACCAAGAAGGTTTATGCAGGGGATCGAACTCGTGACCTTGCGGTCCCGCGCTCTACTGCTACACCAATTTGGCTACCCTTGCGGGACTTTGTTACTACCAAAAGGAGCTAAAAATGTAAGAAAAGAAGTGGTTTAGAAGGTTTTAAATACAAATGAGAATTTTAAACAAATTGCTGGGCTGTTTCCTCTTCATAATCTCACATTTCCCAAGCTCTTTTTTTACTGTACCTAGAGAAATGTATATATATATTTTGTTTTTCTAACACCAATCTAGTGGTCTTCCTCTGTAACTGATTTTCTTGAAATCCTAAAACCCTCTACTGTGTCAACACTTTGAAATTTGAGAAAGCCATGTGCAGATCTCTGAGCTCACCACATGGCAAAGAACCACAAAAAACAAGTCCCTTGAGACAAGTAAATGAAATGGTTATTCTATTCTATGATTCAAAACTTTGCAACTCCAAGAAAACCATTATCACAGCAAATACCTGAAAGTTTTACCAAGAATTCAGATGGATAAGCTTCAATTGTGATGTATCCACTTTGCTTTTAGCCTTGAACTAAATAAAAAGCAGCAACTTTTAGCCTTCCTTTCTCACTTATATGTACCACCAATTACTTGACTTATATAAGCTAAGATAGAATCTAGCTTTCTTTCAGTTAGGCAGGTACTAGTAAGGAGCTGACAAAATTTTGGTCAAAATTTCAGGAAATTTTTCATTTATGACATCAATACGTACTTTACAATGACCAAGACTTGTCAGGAACCAAAGTGATGTTGAATTTTGTCCATAGAAACAATTTAACCAAGAATTGGTTATCTAGTAGTATAGAAAAACAAAAGATGATAAAAGTATATTTTCTGCCAAGTCTTTTTTATGAAAGATAAGTTTTTATATAGTCTAGTTAGGTAAGGGAATAGGAGGGAAATGATAGGAAAGTAGGTGAATTCAACATCTTTATTTTTTTAATATCCAGTTTCCCGGCTTACGCCAGACTATTCCTGGAGATAGTAGTCCCGGTCCCTCAGCACTACTACCAGTAAATCACGGGATGTACCTGAATGACCAGAGTTTGAGAACAGAGCAACTAATATCACCTACAAGGTCTTACCCCAGAAGAGAGCAAATTACTCCCACCAGGGTTCGAACCCACGTTTCTGACCTCCAGCTGAATTTTAAATTCTCCTCCTTTGCCATCCAGCTATGCCCGGGGGACGAATTCAAAATCTTTACTGTCTAACTTTTCTCAAGTCATTTCTTTTTCTCTACCAAGGTCAAAGCATCTAATATTTTCTTTTTCTTGGAGGGGAGTTCTTGAGTAATCCTAAAGATGTCAATGACCTATTAGTTATGGTTCGAGCCGTGGAATCAGTCGTTATACTTGAGTCAGGATAGGCCGCCTACATTACACGTTCTATTACATATTCTTGGAGTGCGATCCTTCCCCATATCCCACTTGGAATCAGTTGTTATACTTGAGTCAGGATAGACCGCCTACATTACACATTCTATTACATATTCTTGAAGTGCGATCCTTCCCCATATCCCACATGAATATGAGATGTTTCATGCACCCGATTGCCTTTTTATTTATTTATTAGTACTATTTTGTGATAATATATTTGCAGTATTCTGGATCTTGGATACTCAATACTTTTTTAAGAAAAGGAAACTGCTTCCTGATATTAAGAAGGATTTTCTTGATTAAATTGATTAATGTTGATGCAGTGACACCAACTCCATTAATCTTTTTCTAATACAAAATAGCGCTCAACGCCAGACCTCAGCTTTCTTGATACACTATCATATAGGCATAAAAAGACTGCAAATTAACCAAGAATGCATCTTTCTTCTAATAATAATGATCTTGCTTTTTCTCTTTTGGTTTGTGCCTTTAATGATGGCCTTTTGCATGCTTTAACATGTGGGACATTGTAATTTAGTATTTCTCCAACTACAAGCAATTTGACTCTCCCGTCGCCCAAGTACCACTTGCTATTGCAAATTTAGTGAGAAAAAAAAGTTTATTTTCCTACTCCAAGGTACGTACTTGATAATGGGGTTATTCTTTATGTTACCTAAAAGCAATGTGCTTCGCCTAAAGTCTAACATTAACAAACTATAACTCACTTCTAATTCAAATGGAAAATATACCTAGTACTTATTCCATCTGCATTGACTATCATATGAACGAGAAAAGGATTTAAGCAGTAATTCTACTCTTAATGCGTCTATGTTAATGCTATGCTAACAGTATTAAGCAATAACAATTGTAACAACAACAATTGCGGGTGAGTTTGGTACTGAGGAAAACATTTTGCATTTTTAATTTTTTCATATTTGATTGGTCAAAATTTTCGAAGAACATTTTCTTTAGAAAAATAAGTTCCACAAATGAAGAAAATGACTTTTCTAGTAGAAGTAGATAAAACAAATTTCATAACTGATATTTTCATGTTGATTGTCTCCTTCCTACCACCTCACGCCCAGAGGCGGATTCAATATTTGAAACTTATGGTTCCCAGCTAGAGATCTTTACCAATTGGTTCGATTTATCGATTAGAGGTTTATAAAATGCTAAACCGATAACGGAACCAATAAAATATTATTTATCGTTCGTTGGTTAATAGGTTAACGGGGCTTAACGTTTCGGTTATTGGTTTAATTGATAAGAAAATGTCTTCTAGGGGCTAACGGTTCGATTTAACTGATAACTCAATACCGATAAACCAATAACATCTTTTACGGTTTAATCATCAGTTAAACTGAATTTGCACACTTTTATTCCCAGCAATCCCAAACTATCATACAATAATAACCGGATAAATAAAAAAGGGTAGCCCGGTGCACTAAGCTCCCGCTATGCGCAGGGTTCGGGGAAGGGTCGGACTATAAGGGACTGTTGTATGCAACCTTACCTTACATTTCTGCTAGAAGTTGTTTCCACGGTGTCACGCCCCGACTTTTCTCAAGTCTTTCTTTAGGACGTGATGGCACCTGGACAACTATCCCTTTCCAGGCGAACCATTTACTTCATTTTTTTCCTAATTTAGACAGGTATTTGCGAAAATAATATATATAATAATCAATTTGAAGTTTACGAAGAACAATCTCATGTGGGGCATTCCCCGAGATAATAAAACTTAATTCTTTAAACAAACTTAGTCTAGAGTAACTTTCACCAAATCTGAAATAATGGATCGGTGGTACGATGAGGGTGCGGGACGATCGCTAGCCCTCTTGCGGAGCTTTTCCTCTATCGCGCCTTCCTGAAATATGTTAAATAAAAGAGTCAGCCCTACCATCCGGGGCTGAGTGGGAATCTCACCTTACAATCCAAAGTAACCTCACAATATTTTTAATTACAATCACATTATAAGAAAATAATAAGCATGTTGAAATAAACAGATTACAACCCTTTTATTAAATAAATCAATAAATATTCATGAGCAAAATTTTCTCCCCACTCGTCTTAAAAAAAACAACTTAGTTTAATCAGTACTCCTGCTTTTTCCCATATAACATATTATACATTTGTTGCGGTAAGTGCAACCCGGTCCAGTGCATTTATATATTTATTGTGGTACGTGCAACCCGATCCAGTGCATTTATATATTTGTTGCGGTACGTGCAACCCGATCCAATGCATATATATATATTTGTTGCGGTCCGTGCAACCCGATCCAATGCATTTATGTATTTGTTGCGATCCGTGCAACCCGATCCAATGCACTTATTTGTTGCGGTCCGTGCAACTCGATCCAATGCACTTATTTATTTGTTTAAATATGTCATATGTTCAAAAGGCTCAAATAATATTTCCTTCCTTTAATATTTTGCCTTTTTCACTTGTAAGGGTTACAACTCTCAAACCGTAAGTCGGATTTATCCCCGTAAAGTCTCAAATTGTCGAGGACAGAGTAATCTATAACTTTTATTCAGCACAGTCTTTCATATGATTTACCTATTGTTACAGTTTTTACGTTATACATTATCCCCTTCCAGACTTCGGTTGATCCGAGGCAGAATGTTTAAACAGCGATAACCCTCAAACCGTAAGTCGGATTTATCCCCGTAAAGTCTAAAACTGTCTAGGACAGAGTAATCTATAATTTTTATTCAGCACAATCTTTCATATGCTTTACCTATTTGTACAGTTTTTACGTTATACATTCTGCCCTTCCAGACTTCGGTTGATCCGAGGCAGAATGTTTAAACAATGATAACTCTCAAAAAGTAAGTCGGATTTATCCCCGTAAAGTCTCAAACTGACCGTAACAGAAAGATGTACAACTCTGTAAAATTTCATCCAATTCTAACAAGTATATCCCAGTATAACAGATTACAATTGCACAATCCAAACTAGTTATTAAACAATCATAAATTTCATGCTCATTCTTTCAATAACCGGATTATATTCTAACATGTATTGTAACTTAAAAATAAAGGATTTTACTAAGAACTTTGAGTGAGAAAACTCACCTTTTGTTTCTTCGCAATCTTTTCCGACCTCCTCAAGATCTTTTGCGAAGATTAATTCACAATAAGCAAACGACTACGATCTACTGATTTCCAAGTTAACAATAACTAACTTTCAAGTCCTTTAATGCGAAACCGTGAACATAAACATTCGAACTCGGAACAAAGCCCTTCTCGAAACTCCCAAATTGTTCTAGGTATTTTTCTCTCTGTGTATTTTTTTTTCTCTCAAAGTGTGCTTTTTTTTTGCTTTTCGTGTCTCCCTTTTCCCTTTTGATGTGTTTGTGTGTATAGTTATATAAATGTGCATATTACACAGATTTTGGGACGTGAGGGAGTGGAAGGAAAAGTTGAGGGAGAGGGGTTTTAGGGACGTGTGTGTATGTGTTGTTTTTTTTTTGTTTTTTTTTTTTAATTTTACAGGACTTTACATTCTCCCCTCCTTAAACAACATTCGTCCTCAAATGTGAGTAAGGTCGTAACCTATGCACATAGACATGTAAATTGCACACACATGAAACACAATTTCCAAGACTTTACATTCTCCCCTCCTTAAACAACATTCGGTCTCGAATGTGAATAAGGTCGTAACACATGCACATAGACACACAAACTGCACACACATGAAACATAACTAAACACATTTTATTACCTTACTCAAACAGGAAAGGATATTTGATTTTCATCGCGTCTTCGACTTCCCAGGTTGCTTCTTTTGTGGAGTGATTTCCCCATAGGACCTTCACGGATACAATATCTTTATTCCTAAGACGTTTAATCTGTCTATCCAGTATTTCTACCGGCATTTCTTCATATTGAAGCTCTTCATTCATGACTATTTCTTGGGGCTGGATAACGTGACTTGGATCATGCAAGTATTTTTGTAACATTGACACATGAAACACCGGATGCACCGCTTCTAATTCTTGTGGAAGGGCTAGTTCGTAAGCCACATTTCCCACTCTTCGTAAGATCTCATATGGTCCAATAAACATTGGGCTCAATTTTCCTTTCTTGCCAAATCGCATCACTCCCTTCATTGGAGAGACTTTTAAAAACACTTTCTCCCCTTCTTGAAATTTGAGATCTCTTTTGCGATGATCCGCATAACACTTATGGCGGCTATGAGCTGTCTTGATCCGCTCCGGAATTATCTAAACTTTATCGTTTGTTTCTTGAATGACTTCGGGTCCGAACAGTAGTGTTTCGCCCACCTCGAACCACCCAAGTGGAGACCTACATTTTCGCTCATACAATGCTTCGAACGGAGCCATATGTATACTAGCATGAAAACTGTTGTTGTAGGCAAACTCAATTAGACATAAATGGTCCAACCAGTTGCCCTGGAAGTCCAACACACAGGACCGCAGCATGTCCTCCAATGTTTGAATTGTTCGTTCAGCTTGTCCGTCGGTTTGCGGATGGAAAGCCGTACTCATCTTGACCTTTGTCCCGAGGCCCTGCTGGAAACTTTGCCAAAAGTGTGAGGTGAACTAGGAACCCCTATCCGAAATAATTTGCAATGGAATCCCGTGTAATCTCACTATTTCTTTCAAATAAATTTGTGCATACTGCGGTGCCCGATATGTAGTCTTGACTGGTAGGAAATGGGCTGACTTTATAAGTCGATCTACAATCACCCATATAGAATCATAACCTTCTCGTGTTTTTTGGTAGACCGGTCACAAAATCCATATGAATCGCCTCTCATTTCCACATGGGGACGCCAATGTCCTGAAGTAGGCCGCCAGGTTTTTGATGTTCGGCTTTCACCTGTTGACACGTAAGACATCTTCCGACAAACTCTGCAACATCTCTCTTCATTCCTTTCCACCAGTAATTTGCCTTGAGATCATGATACATTTTCGTTGATCCTGGATGAATGGAATACCTGGTATTGTGACCTTCGTCTAAGATCCTTCTTCTTAGATCCCTTACCTTAGGAACACATAACCTACCCTTATACCGGGCGGTACTATCATTTCTCCTAATGTAAATTGTGAAGGTTTTCCTTGTTGAATCCTCTCCCGAAACCTAACAATTTCCATATCCTCAAACCGACTCTCTTTTATTTCTCAGTTAAGGCATCATGAGGTATCACGTACCACCACCCTACCTTCACCGACCTCGCTTAAACTAATCCCGAGGTTCCCCAATTTTTGTACCGCACGAACAATACCTCTCTTTTGTCTCGCCAAGTGGGCCAAACTGCCCATTGATCTCCTACTGAGTGCATCAGCCACCACGTTAGCTTTTCCAGGATGGTAAAGAATACTAAGGTCATAATCCTTAAGTAACTCTAACCATCTTCTTTGTCGGAGATTCAAATCCTTTTGCGTGGTTATGTACTGCAAACTCTTATGATCTGTAAATATATCTACATGCACCCCATACAAATAGTGTCTCCATATTCGTAAGGCAAACACTACCGCGGCCAATTCCAAGTCATGAGTTGGATAATTCTTCTCATGTATCTTCAATTGTCGAGATGCATATGCAATAACTTTTCCAAATTGCATCAAGACACATCCTAACCCAACCCTAGAGGCATCACAATAGACTGTGAATCCTTCTTGTCCCGATGGTAAGGTTAGGACTGGTGCAGTAGTCGACAACTCCTTCAGTTTCTGAAAACTTATTTCACATGCATCTGACCACTGGTACTTAATCGCTTTTTGAGTCAATCGGGTCAAGGGAGCAGCAAGACTAGAAAAGCCTTCTACAAATCTTCTATAATACCCAGCCAAACCCAAGAAACTCCTAACTTCTGTCGGAGTGGTAGGTTTTTGCCAGTTCTTCACTGCCTCTATCTTTTGGGGGTCTACCATAATTCCATCCCTTGACACAACATGGCCCAAGAAGGCTACTTTTTCCAACCAAAATTCACACTTTGAAAATTTAGCGTACAGTCTCTCTTATTTCAAGGTTTGAAGCACTACCCTCAGATGTTCTTCATGTTCTTCAACACTTTTGCTGTAAATTAGGATATCATCTATGAATATAATCACGAACAAATCTAAGAATGGTTTGAAGATTCTGTTCATGAGATCCATAAAAGCTGCTGGAGCATTGGTTAACCCGAAAGACATGACCAAGAACTCATAATGACCATATCGGGTTCTAAACGCTGTTTTGGATATATCATCCGAATTTATTTTCAGCTGGTGATATCCTGAACGAAGATCGATATTGAAAAAATAACTGGCTCCTTGAAGTTGGTAAAAAAGATCATCGATTCTTGGTAATGGGTATCGGTTCTTGATCGTGACCTTATTGAGTTGTCGATAATCAATGCACATTCGGAGCGATCCATCTTTCTTCTTCACAAAAGGATCGTGCACCCTGGGAAACACTAGGCCTTATAAAACCTTTATCCAGAAGATCCTTCAACTGTTCTTTTAACTCTCTCAATTCAGCTGGGGCCATTCGATATGGAGGAATAGAATTAGGTCTTGTACCCAAAATTAACTCTATAGCGAACTCCACTTCTCTATCTGGAGGAAGGCGTGGAAGATCTTCAGGAAAAACCTCCAGAAAATTTCGAACAATAGGGACATCTTGCACCGCTGGGGATTCTTTTTGGGTATCTACTATATTAGTCAGATATGCGTACTCCACTTTGTGACTTCTTAATAACTTTTGAGCCCTAAGATAGGAAATAAACTGACGTGAGGATATTCCAATCTTACCCTTTATAACAACTTCTGGTTCCCTGGGAAAAGATAGTTTCACTATCTTTCATCGGCAATCTAACATGGCATAACATGCTGACAACCAATCCATACCCAAAATGATGTCAAAATCTATCATACCAAGTAGTACTAGATTTACTATTGTTCCTCTGCCATTCACTTCTAATGAGAAATTTTTAACTACTCGAGAGGCCCAAACTGAGGCCCCTACGGGTGTCATAACCTCAAAAGGTTCACTTAAACAGGAAGGTTCTACATTTAAATTCTTAGCAAAACCCATTGACACATATGAAAATGTAGAGTCAGGATCGTATAATACAAATGCAGGAATACTCGAGACCAGCAAAATACCTGTGACCACCGCATTAGATGCCTCCGCCTCATTCCTCTAGGGCAAAGCATAGAGCCGATTAGAATTGTTGGACTGTTGACCTCCCTAACCCTGTCGGGACTGGTTTCCCTGATTTCCCTTGTAGGCGGCTGTGGTTGCTTCTGACCTCCCATGAGAAAATTGAGTTTGGACTCTCCTTTTGCAATCCCTGACCTGGTTCTCCACAGTTGTAACATCCTTTTGGTGAGAACCAACATTCTCCAATATGTTTCTTCTGATAAACCTTACAAACCGGGTTGTCACCTCTTGTGTTAGGGCCGATGGCCTTGACCTTGCCACCTTGATGATTGTCCCATCTATACCCATGAGGTCTGAAATGAGACTGGCCTACTGACTGGTTCGGTTTTGATGAACCCCTGCTGCCCTCTTGCCTCAGGTTCTAATTCTGATTAAAGGATCCTAACGATCGAAGCCTCTTCTGCGAATACTCTCCTTTTGCTTTAGCAAAACTTTCTACCTTCATAGCCATGTCGACGACCTGAAGATAGGTCCGATCATTGGATAATGCCACTACCTTCTCCACCAGGTTTGGGTTTAAACCCTCAACAAATCTTTTGACCTTCTCCCTTTCTCTAGGAATGACATGTGTGTTGTGTGCTGACAATCTCACGAACTGCGTATCATATTCTTGCACAATGCGGTCCCCTTGCTTTAACTGTTCAAATTCCCGTCTGAGCGTATCTTTGCGCGTATTAGGAATGAATTTTTCAATGAATGCAGCCCTGAACTCCCCCCACGTCACTGGTGGTGACATCGGGGGACGATTTCTTCTAAAATTCCTACACCACACCCCTGCATCATCCACTAAACGTGCACTCACCAAATTAACGCCATACGTCTCCACACATCCTAGGGTAAACATTAGATCTTCTACCTCATCGAGGAACACTATCGGGTCGGACTTGGAGTCCTTCCCTGAGTAGATAGGTTCCCATCTTCTCATAAAATTCGCCCATAGCCTATCCGGGACTGCCTGAGCTTCTACATTTTTGGCTAGTGGTGCAGTCAGAACCGTTTCCTGGGCCGGCAGGTTTTGGGTTGGGATTGAGACACCAGGTGTAGGTTGAACCATTTGTGGAACTGCAGCTGTCATCAACATTATAAGTCTATCCAACTTTTGTCTTACCGTTTCCTGAGACGTTTGGCTCTCATTTTCTTCCACATTTTCCACGATATCTTCAGACATTGCTACCTCAACTGGAGGTATAGGAGCTTCACAGTGAACCTCCTCTTCAACCCTTGGTTCCTGTACCCGGACTATTTGGGGTTGCCATTGTCTCCTCCCTCTTCCCCGAGTAGTTCTAGTCGACCTGCGCACCACTGGTATTTGTGCATTTTCCACTTTTTTTTCTGTAAATACAACACATCCATATTTTAGAAGGCAGTATGTCTACTTTTAATTCCTCAAAATCTTTTTATACTTCATAAGCATGCAACACCACAATATGCAAATTGAATATCCTTTCTTTCTTGCATTCATAACACTTCATTCATCATATTCAAAATATATATATATATATATATATATATATATGCCATGACATTACAATAAATCACATCAGATCATTCTCTGCCACCCACTATAGCTCTCTCACTCAAACATGCACCTACTACAAAACGTTCTAAAGGGCTTAACCACATGATTCGCCTATTCTGCAGGTTGGCATTCAACTCCCTGTGAACCTTCTTTCTTGCTTTCCTTTACATATCCCTCATTCTATCCCTTACTCCTCTTACCTGGCATAGAAATTTGGACAAGGAATCTTCTATAATATCTCCTCTTAGCATCATTGCCCCTCTGAATGAGGAATGGAAATTTTTCGGGATGGAGTTGACTATTATCTGTAATATGACCCCAATTGAGATGTTGAAGAAGGTCGGGTCGTATGAACGCCTCTTCTGTCTAGCCCTAAGCAAATATGTACAAAGTACGATTGTGTCGTCTATATACTCGTCAAAATCATCTCTCGAGTCCATCTTACGGCGCATGAATTTCTTCTGAGCTCTCATTGCCCTTTCCTGTTTCATGCGCACTTCCTTATTTGTTGGAGCTCATCTTATAACCACCATCTACAAAACACTTGTCAGTTAGTTTATCGTTGTACAATCTCCTTCCCCAAGACCCTTTTAAAGAGGTAGTACAAGAACCAAGTCTTTAAAAAGACTCAAGATAAGCACGAGAAGAGTATGAAAGAAGGAAAACTGTTTAGGATGTTATTCCGTTCACTTATTACTAAGGTGGCGCGCACACCATCGCAATAAGTAATCGTTCAAACACTCAACTCAAAGAAAGTTCCTAAGATCTCTTAACCTGGTTTAGCTATGATACCAACTTGTCACGTCCCGACTTTTCTCAAGTCTTTCTTTAGGACGTGATGGCACCTGGACAACTATCCCTTTCCAGGCGAACCATTTACTTCATTTTCTTCCTAATTTAGACAGGTATTTGCGGAAATAATATATATAATAATCAATTTGAAGTTTACGAAGAACAATCTCATGTGGGGCATTCCCCGAGATAATAAAAACTTAATTCTTTAAACAAACTTAGTCTAGAGTAACTTTCACCAAATCCGAAATAGTGGATTGGTGGTACGATGAGGCTGCGGGACGATCGCTAGCCCTCTTGTGGAGCTTTTCCTCTATCGCGTCTTCCTGAAATATGTTAAATAAAATAGTCAGCCCTACCATCCGGGGCTGAGTGGGAATCTCACCTTACAATCCAAAGTAACCTCACAATATTTTTAATTACAATCACATTATAAGAAAATAATAAGCATGTCGAAATAAACAGATTACAACCCTTTTATTAAATAAATCAATAAATATTCACGAGCAAAATTTTCTCCCCACTCGTCTTAAAAAAAACAACTTAGTTTAATCAATACTCCTGCTTTTTCCCATATAATATATTATACATTTGTTGCGGTAAGTGCAACCCGATCCAGTGCATTTATATATTTGGTGCGGTACGTGCAACCCGATCCAATGCATATATATATATATTTATTGCGGTCCGTCCAACCCGATCCAATGCATTTATGTATTTGTTGCGGTCCGTGCAACCCGATCTAATGCACTTATTTATTTGTTTAAATATGTCATATGTTCAAAAGGCTCAAATAATATTTCATTCCTTCAATATTTCGCCCTTTTCACTTGTAAGGGTTACAACTCTCAAACCGTAAGTCGGATTTATCCCCGTAAAGTCTCAAACTGTCGAGGACAGAGTAATCTATAACTTTTATTCAGCACAATCTTTCATATGAATTACCTATTTGTACAGTTTTTACGTTATACATTCTGCCCTTCCAGACTTCGGTTGATCCGAGGCAGAATATTTAAACAGCGATAACTCTCAAATCGTAAGTCAGATTTATCCCCGTAAAGTCTAAAACTGTCTAGGACAGAGTAATCTATAACTTTTATTCAGCACAATCTTTCATATGCTTTACCTATTTGTACAGTGTTTACATTATACATTCTGCCCTTCCAGACTTCGGTTGATCCGAGGCAAAATGTTTAAACAGCGGTAACTCTCAAAACGTAAGTCGGATTTATCCCCGTAAAGTCTCAAACTGACCGTAACAGAAATATGTACAACTCTATAAATTTTCATCCAATTCTAACAAGTATAGCCCAGTATAACAGATTACAATTGCACAATCCAAACTAGTTATTAAACAATCATAAATTTCATGCTCATTCTTTCAATAACCGGATTATATTCTAACATGTATTGTAACTTAAAAATAAAGGATTTTACTAAGAACTTTGAGTGAGAAAACTTACCTTTTGTTTCTTCGCAATCTTTTTCGACCTCCTCAAGATCTTTTGCGAAGATTAATTCACAATAAGCAAACGACTACGATCTACTGATTTCCAAGTTAACAATAGCTAACTTTCAAGTCCTTTAATGCGAAACCGTGAACATAAACATCCGAACTCGGAACAAAGCCCTTCTCGAAACTCCCAAATTGTTCTAGGTATTTTTCTCTCTGTGTATTATTTTTTCCTCTCAAAGTGTGCTTTGTTTTTTGCTTTTCGTGTCTCCCTTTTCCCTTTTCCCTTTTCCCTTTTCCCTTTTGATGTGTTTGTGTGTATAGTTATATAGATGTGCATATTGCACAGATTTTGGGACGTGAGGGAGTGGAAGGAAAAGTTGAGGGAGAGGGGTTTTAGGGACGTGTGTGTATGTGTTGTTGTTTTTTGTTTTTTTTTTTTAATTTTACAGGACTTTACATTCTCCCCTCCTTAAACAACATTCGTCCTCGAATGTGAGTAAGGTCATAACCTATGCACATAGACATGCAAACTGTACATAGACATGCAAACTGCAACTTCCAAGACTTTACACACGGCTTGAACCCATGACCTCTTGGTCACGTGGCAGCAGAAAAACAACTAAGCCTCTAACCGATAAACCGGATAAATATATACAATATAAGTGGAAAACAAAAACTAAAAAAGAATGAGGATGAATAATGGAGATCTGGGAAAAAGTAACACATTCAACAAGTTTTAAATTGGTGAGGTCTCATTGTACTTGACTTTTGTGATTTTTAAAAAGAAAAAGAGATACATAAAATAGGGCTTGTGTGCCTGGTGTTTCTTTAAAATAAAAACAGAGCGAAGTTCATAAAATGTAACGAGAGAGTTTTAATTTGAATAGAGAATATATTAATATTTTTTATATATTCTGTAACTATAATCCTAGTATAATTATGTAAAGTAGAGATTCTTCTCCAATTAGGTTTAGACATCTTTTTCCAATTATGTTTTGTAATTGTGAACACCTATATATATTGCATTAATGAGAAGTCTCAAACCAAGAAGAATTACATTATTCAACATGGTATCAGAAGCCAAACCCAAGTTACTTTTCACGACTAGCTTACTTGTGTCGAAATCCCAACCACCTGGGACTCTCAACTTGCACCCAGCAAAGTGACGAATGAGCAATTCTAGCCCCTTGCACGCTGCATAATGACATGGTTCTTGATCCTCTTTCAAAACCTTATCGTGTGGACCAATTGTACGACAACCATCTTTGCATATGTGAACCAGAACTTCCATTGCCTCATATAGTTGCATATAGATTTTCTTCTCCTTCTTTCTCTCTCTCTCTAAATTTCCTTTTGATCCAATCTCCCAATTGTTGCGGTGGCAATAGTTGTTGATATATATTTATGGGACTAGCTCTAACAAGGAAATCAATTCCCACATTATAATTTTATTTATTCCTTCAATAACACCTTAATCTCTCCAATCAACGGATTCCGGTAATTTTTTGCCACCTGAAAAGCGTATCGCTCGCTTTTAGGGTTCTTCAACAACCTCGTCTTTCTATATAACCTACCATCCACGAACATGACACGGTATTCCTCGTTGTAGCCCAGCATTCTGGGCCCATGGTACACGTGCCACTAGCATCAGGCCAACTTCTTCACGGCCCAACAGCAGGCCTACAGTCCCATGACCCCTGCCAAACTGAGTCAGGCTTACATCACTATGAATCTCCAGCAGCCCGACGAAGCATGATACATGGATACAGGTGCCACATCCCATCTCACTCGAGACTTTGGTAATCTCTCTCACCTATCTAATTTGAACAGTCCTCAATTTATTTTGGTCGGCAATGACAATCGCATTCTCATTCAAGGCTACGACACCACTCAAACACAACCACCCCCCCCCCCCACCATTTACCCTAAAAATGTCCTATATGCTCTTAACATCATTAAACACTTAATCTCTGTTAGGAAATTTGCTAGTGACAATTCTGTATCTATTGAGTTTGACCCTTTTGGTTTTTCTGTGAAAGACCTACATACGGGGATAACTCTTACGAGATATAATAGTGTGGGAGACCTATATCCTTTCTCATCCAATTTCGCTGCAAGTGTCAATCCATATATCTCCCTAGCTGCAGTCTCTCCATCAGCTTGACACAGTAGACTTGGACACCCGGGAGCACCAATTTTTAACTTTCTTAGAAGTCACAATTTAATTCAATGTAATAAAGGGAAATTTACCCAAAATTGCTATTTTTGTCCTCTAGGAAAGCATGTTAGACTTATGTTTACGTCATCTTTAAGTGTTACTTTTTCTCCTTTTGACATCATTCATGCGCATTTATGGACATCTCCCATTACTAGCAAACTGAGTCATAAATATTATTTGGTATTATTGGATGACTTCTCTCACTTTCTTTGGGTCTATCCGCTCAAATATAAGTCTCAAGTTTACTCCACGTTTCTTGAATTTCAAACATATGTTAAAACACAGTTTGAAAAGGCCATAAAATCATTTCAATGTGACAATGATCGTGAGTTTAACAATTCCCTCTTTCATAAATTTTGTGTGAATAATGGCATGGTGTTTCGATTCTCATATCCCCATACCTCACCTCAAAATGGTAAAGCCGAAAGAATACTCCGCGCCATTAACAATATGATTCATACAATGCTCATGCATGCCTCTTTCCCATCCCTTTTGGATATACGCGTTAAAAATGGTAGAATACATTTTTAATATATTACCTACCAATTCCCTTCAAAATAAAAACCCTACCGAAATTCTATTCCGTCGGATCCCTTCATACGATGACCTTCGGATTTTCGATTGTATATGCTACTCAAATCTTGCCTCCACAACCCCTCATAAATTAGCACCTCGCACCTCTCCTTGCATATTCTTAGGTTTTCCGTCGAACCATAGGGGGTACTTATGCTATGATTTGTCCACACATAAAATTCTAGTCTCTCGCCATGTCACATTCAAGGAAAACGTTTTCCCGTTTGCAAATGTCCAACAACTTCAAGTCACTGATTATGACTTTCTTAATGACCTGGACATTTCCCCTCTCCTGTGAAATGCCATACATTATGATAATATTCCGGTTGTTCATTCGATATGTCAAGGGTACTCTTGACTATGAGTTACATATTTATCTATCTACACCGACCAGACTGATATCATATACGTATGTAAATTGGGGCGGCTATCCAGACACACATTGATCTACTTCCGGTTATTGTGTATTTTTTGGTGATAACCTTATCTTATGGTCTGCAAAACGGCAAGCCACACTTTCCCGTTCGAGTGTAGAAGTAGAATATAGAGGCGTTGCGAATGTTGTTGCCAAAATTTGTTGACTCAGAAACCTCCTTCTAGAGCTTCATTGTCCCTTATGTAATGCATCTCTTGTCTACGGTGATAACATATCTGTTGTTTACTTGTCTTATAACCAGTTCAGCAACAACAAACCAAACATATTGAGATGAATATTCATTTTGTTTGTGAAAAGCTTGGCATGAGCTATGTTCGGGTATTAAATGTTCCCTCTTTCTATCAGTATGCTGATATATTCACTAAGGGACTTCCTCAGCAGTTGTTCCTTGACTTCAGATCTAGTCTCAGCGTCTGGCCTCCTCCCGCTCCGACTGAGGGGGTGTGATAGAAAATATATTAATATTCTCCATATATTCTGCAATTATTATTCTAGTGTAATTATGTAAAGTAGAGATCATTCTCTAATTAGGTTTAGAGATACTTCTCCAATTAGGTTTTGTAATTGTAAACACCTATATATATTGCATTAATGAGAAGCCTCCAGCCAAGGAGAATTACACTATTCAACACGATTCATCGTCCAAGACGTCAGCTGAGACTTCACTAACACCTTTTGTACCGTGGAACTAGCGTCCTAACTTGGCTATGGGTTCCCAGCTCAAATTAAGCAAGTGAAAGTTATGGGTTCCCGGAAACCCATACGTGACATTGTAGCTTCGCCCCTGCCCAAACCCCATCCCCATTGTGTTAGCCTAGATTATATATAAATGTTCTTTGAGATAATATTTTTCTGCATACTTATTGAACACCAAAAAATAAGAAAACCACTTAGTTTTTTGAAAAATATTTTCCTTTATAGTTTATACCAAACACACCCTACGTGTCAATCACAAATAAGTCAGAATTAGTGTGCGATATATGAGTCTTTATTATGCATATCGCTCCATTTAAGCTCATTAAAATTTAAATTCGTTACTAGTTTCTGAAATAATTCAAAAGGGAGAAGTTTTACCACTAATTAATTTGTTATGCTTCTACCATTTTGCGTTACTTACTAGAGTAGTAGAATAGTAATTTAATCCAGTTGGAATACTTTCATGCAAATAACCCCCCAAAAGTCATTGCTAAAATAGTAAAAACTAGGGCTGGCCAGTGGGCCGGGATCGGGTCTGGCGGGCCGGGTCTGGTGGGGTCAGGGTCGGGGCGGGACGGGAGAAGGGGTCGGGGTCGAGTTTGGCGGGGTCGGGTCTGGCGGGACTTGCTCCAGTCCCGTCCCGATCCCGATCCAAATCCCGTCGGTATCGGGGCGGGGGTGGGGCAGGGTCGGGTCGGGGTCGGGCTTGGGGCGGGGGTCCGGCGGGTTTTCCTTTTTAAAAAAAAAAAATAACATATGTATAAAAAAAACTCAATAAACAAAATAAGATAGTGTAATAAAAATATCCCAAAGCTGTTTTTGTGCCTCTTATATTATTTAATAGACATATGATTTTTTTGTAATACAAAATTACAAATACAATTGTCTAAAATCTAAATTGCAACTTTGTGGTGTTGTCCAAAAGTTGCAAATTACATAATAAAATTGCAATTAAAAAAATTACATTCTCAAAAAAACCTGTTCTAATTGCTTGATGATTTCCTGTGGTTCTTCGGTTGGAATTGGTATTTGTTTTGTCAAATTGATCCACGTCGCTTCCACTACCTTCGGTTAAGATTTCGTTGTAGTTTTCATCTTCTTCTTCGTTGATCTCCGGTTGACCTCACCTTCTCCGCTCCGCTCGTATCCAATCTCTGAATAATACTGCAATTTCCAAGCTGTCTCCGGCTAATGAGTGTCTGTGGTCTCCAATTTGTTATCTGCCGGCAGAAAAAGCCCTTTCAGACGCAGTTGATGACGCTTGAATGTTCAAAAACATCTCGGGCCATCAATGAAAGTGTCGGAAAGGTCTTCTCATTCCCCCTCCAGTATTTCAGCAAGTCTTCATGTCCATTTTCATTGATAACTTCTTGATACGGTACAGAACTCTGCAAAATAAAAATATCCAACTCGCTAATTTGGTTAGTAGTAGAGGTACGGCCGCACATTCTATTTCTGAGGCTTTCAATACTAGCCGCAGAAACAACATGTTTTTTGTGAGGTTGTGTTGAAGATGAAGAAGATGGTATGGAAGCTGGTAAGTTACTAGCATTTTCTTGTTGATAAAATCTATATTTTTTTTTGCATTGGTGTTCTACGCTAGACAACACTTCTTCTTTAGTTTGACTTTGTTCAATAGGTGGTGGGTGATTTAGATTTTTGGGGCTTGGAGGTGGTAGTACTTCTATACAATCGTAAATAGTTTCAATTAGTGATTTAGTACCGTCTATTTTAATAGTAGGATTTAATACAGAACCAATAATATAAATAGTGGGAATAGGAATAAAATATTTTTTTATTTTGACAAACATTTTTTAATAGTGCATTATAAGTTTTTTTCCATATATTCACCAAGTAATAAAAATATTAGAGTTATATAAAACAACATAGTTGAAATAGTAGGATAATATATACCGGAAAAGTCTTTTGTTCCTTGGAAAATTTTCTCTAAACATACAATAAGTTCGGAAATTTTTACCCAATCACTATCTAAAATCATATCAATTTGGATTTTTATTATGAGAGTTAAAAAATAAAGTTATAGGTATTCTATAGTCATAAGCAACAAGTAGTTGCTCGTATAAAGAATTACACCTAGTGGATACTTCTTGTGGAATTTTTCTATAAGGTAGTCCATAATCGTGACAAGTTTTTTTATATTCTTTTCTACGTTGTACTTTATTACTTTTAAAAATAAAGTTTATAGCAAATTGTATTTTACTAAGAATGTCTTCAAAAAGTGATAGACCATCCTTTACAATTAAGTTATATATATGGCACGCGCATTTTATATGAAAATGATCTGGAAAAGATGGAGTTAAACTATTTTTTAAAATTGTAATTGTGTAATTGTTAGAAGAAGCGTTATCTAATGTAATAGTCATAATTTTATCGATTATTCCGTAATAATGACACACTTGATAAATATTATCTGCAATAAAAGTACCAGTGTGCCTATCATCTATATATCTATACGCTAAAATACGTTTTTGCATAGACCATTTATAATTTATCCAATGACAAGTTACAGTTAAATAATCGTGGCCGTTAGTACTACGACCTATATCAGACGTGATAGATACTTTGCCATTAAAATGATATAATGAAAAACGTAAATATTGTTGATATTCATGCGCGAATTTAAATACATCTCTCTTAACAGTTGATCTAGGAAAACCATTAAAAGCAGGATTATATATCTCTCTAATATAATGAATAAAACCGGGAGATGAAAGAAATGAAAAAGGCAAACCCTCCACAGCAACTAATTGATATTGCTTCCCTATCTCTATGTTTATTGTATTTAGAGCCTACAATTCCCCCCCCCCCCCACGTCATAGGGTTAATTTGACTCTGTACTTGGTCCGGGACAGTATCAGTATGTGAACCTTGTCCCGATGGGTTAAAAATAAATATTAAGGGGTAGGGGGGTTGGGGGAGGGGGGATGCCTAAAATGGCCGTTGGCCAACGGCCAAAATCTAAAATGGTCGTTGGTGCAACGGCCATATTTGCAAAGGGGGGGGCAAAGGGCGGGGTCGGGGTCGGGGTCGGGGTCGGGCTTGGGACGGGGTCGGGGTGGGGTCGGGTGGGCCTGGGGCGGGCTCGGGTCTCGCGGGACGAGACATTGTCCCGTCCAGAGTTCGAGGCCCGCCAATGTTTTTTTTTTTTTAGCGGAGTCGGGGCGGGACCGGGGCGGGGTCGGGACGGGGTCGGGCCATCCCGGCCCACTGGCCACCCTTAGTAAAAACTTGAAAAGACTGAACCCACATGTCGCCCAATTGCAAGTGCTACTTGTCGCAAATTGAAAGGAAAATTCACATGAACTGTGAACTCCTTTGCACAAGATTATGACTACAACATCCTTAAAAGAGTCCTAAACTTCCTTAAATAACATTATTTACTCCCCTAATTGTCTTGAACATAGCAAGCTAGACAAAGAAAACCGACCACTATTTGGGATTTGTAGTGTTGCTTAACTACTGATTTTGGTTGACAAAACATGGATTAAGGGCAATGGGAGGGGACCATATCTTAATGTTGGTGAATTCTCTCATTGTAATGGTAAAAAATGTGGATACAAGCAGTATATACTTAGAACACAGTGCTGATACATTTGTCCTATATTCATTTTTTAAATTTCTCTTTAATAATTACAGTAGTAGAATTTTAAAATTTGTGCCCACTCATTCTACCTATGGCCGCTAGAGCTTTTGCTTTAGGCCTCGCAAAATTAGAGGTCCACAAAAGTTACTCTTATTATTGTATATCAAGTATTATAGATAAATTCTGTCAACCATTTGTTGTTTGTACTAATCATTAAATACACAATTTTAAAATTTTATGTTGTTTCTCCATAGATTTGGTTAAGGTTCACCATTAGAAATTCAGTCATTTTTTGACAGACCGTCCCGCTTGGTTGTCATTGATTTCGAATGAATTTCAGATGGGATCTGCCCGGTATGGAAACACTCGTTAGATAAATTTCCGACGGATTTCATCGCACTGATTTTTTTTTTTTTTATGAGAATGAAATGTTATGATGGGACTGCTCCTCCCTTAACCAGAGGTCTCAGATATAGGGAGTGCTACCCCCGAATGGGGTCCTACCCGGCTCAAATCCGAATTAGTCGAACTTCAATGCGGGTGCTGGACACCGAATGGAAAACAAAAAAAAACCTCCTATTAAGGCTGCAGTTACTTTGTGCTTCTTTCCTTTTAGTCACTACTCACTACAACTTGAATCAATTTTATTTAGCAACTATGGTTTTGTATGATTTTTTTCTTTCATGACTTTTTTAGATACGCTTCAAGCTAATTAGACAGTGAAAAAACTCTAGATTGAAATTATAAGTTGATACGTTTAGTGTTAGTGTAAACACTAATTTCCACATGTTTGTAATTATTTTGAAAGGCAAATGGATAATTAGTGAGTTAAAAGATATATAACTCAATGAAATTTTCAAAACTAAAATTAATGAAGTCATTAATGCCTTCATGATGATTAAATGGATTGGCTAGCTAGTAGTGTCAATTGGAAAAGAGATATGAAAAGAAATTTATTATATAAAAAAAAGTAATTAATAATTTTGCATCTCTAAAGCTAAAAGAATAAAATTTCAAATAAAAACATATAAGAAATTTATCAACTAAGTTTAATGTCTTTAATAAAAGGTTTAACTTTAACCGACATTCTATTGAGTCACCATAAACTCGAGGGGTTCAAAAAAATCAATTCCAATCTCACTTCATTTGGTGGCCTAGCTGATCATTTTCCAGAAAAAGAAAATGTGAACTTCATTATACAATCAATTCGAGTCATCATGAACTGCAACTGCATAATAAGCTAAAGGATGATTATTTAGCTTTAATATTTTCTATCACGAGAAACTCATGGATTAGCAAATGACATTTGTCTAAAGGCATGATTTTGCAAATTTGTTTAACACCATATCCGACACTACCAAAAAAAAAAACTGCAATTTACTAACTCCGTCGGTAAATCGTTTGTAGGTATAAAAAAATTATTTAGCTGTTAAATTTATCTTTGGCTAATTTTTATTTTTTAGTAATGTCCAAGATATTGCATTAAATAGCTACTTGTAATGCTTCTGATCTAATATATAAACAGATAGTGGCATTGTGCTACTTTATTACTAGTAATTAGTCTAGCAAGTGCCAACAACTATTTGGGCTGAAATACGGTTTCTTGTAAGCCCCAAACATACTTGATGTTGAGAAAAAGGGCCACCTAAAGTTGGTTGTTGAGTTCACAATCCATATGGCCACAATTAAAAGGTCAGACCCACATTTATAGCAAAAAGTGGGCACTGAAAATTTTAGGAAATTTTATGAGTAGTTTGTACTGCTATATACCATATCATTTCGTAATTGGTTCGAATGGAAGTTATGCAGGTATTAAATTCTACATAAGTAATAAGTATCACATTTAGTAATTGGTTTGGAGGTACGTTGTTTGGTATACAATTTAGAAATTCGAATAATTGATACATGTTTAAGTTTATGAAAATATATATGTATATTATTTTATGTATGATAGAAGGTGGAATAATTAATAAATGCATAACAAATTCCTGCATAGATTCTCTAACAACTAATTCATATATTACTAATATATGTATAACTCAAACCAGCTACCAAACGACCTCTTAAGAGCACAACAATATATACATATATATATATCACGAAAGTTACTAAATTATTTTTTATAACCAAAATAATGTTACTCAACTTTATTTAAGTATTAGAGAAAGTCATTAGAAGAAAACAAAATAGGCATTTTATATGAAGGCGAAATTGAATCACCTTTTGATTAAATATATATATATATATATATATATATATATATATATATATATATATATATATATATAGTGGCTTGTTATGGCCTAAAGCAATGCAGAATAATTTTTCTTGTTCCGAACGATAATTTAGTGACTTTTTATGATACTTCAGCAAAGATATATTTTATGTGGTATAATTAGTTTAGTGATTTTAGGTTAGTCTCAGTCACTTGGCGTCATGCAGGTGAAAGTATGCGTGGCCAGTGGGCCGGGATCGGGTCTGTCGGGTTAGGACCTGTGGGCTCGGGTCGGGACCGGTGGGCTCTGGTCGGGGCGGGACAGGTGGGATTCGCCGTCGCCCCATCCCGTTTCCAATCTCGTCGGAGTCGGGGTGGGACGGGATTGGACTTTTTTTTTGCACTTAATTTAAAAAATAACATATATATAAAAAAAACTCAATAATTAAACAAGATAGTGTAATAAAAACATCCTATTTGTGCCTCTTATATTATTTAATAGACATATTTTTTTTGTAATACAAATACAATTGTCAAAATTGTAACTTTGTGGTGTTGTTCAAAAGTTGCAAATTACATAGTAAAATTGCAATTAAAAAAATTACATTTTGAAAAAAACATGTTCTAGTTTCTTGATAATTTCCTGTGGTTCTTCGGTTGAAATTGGTATTTGTTGGTCAAATTGCTTCACGTCGCTTCCACCACCTTCAGATAAGATTTCGTTATAGTTTTCGTCTTCTTCTTCGTTGATCTCCGGTTGACCGCACCTTCTCATCTCCGCTCGTATCCAATCTCTGAATAATATTACAATATCCAAGCTGTATCCGGCTAATGAGTGTCTGTGCTCTCCTATTTGATATCTGCCGGCAGAAAAAGCGCTTTCAGACGCCGTTGCTTGAATGTTCAAAAAATCTCGGGCCATCATTGAAAGTGTCGGAAAGGTCTTCTCATTCCCCCTCCAATATTTCAGCAAGTCTTCATGTCCTTCTTCATTGAGAACTGCTTGGTACGGTACAGAACCCTACAGAATAAAAATATCAAACTCGCTAATTTGGTTAGTAGCGGTACGGCCGCACATTCTATTTCTGAGGCTTGCAATACTAGCCGCAGAAACAACATGTCTTTTGTGAGGTTGTATTGAAGAAGAAGAAGATGGTATGGAAGCCGATAGGTTGCTAGCACTTTCTTGTTGGTAAAACCTATATACTTTTTTGCATTGGTCTTCTACGCTAAACAACACTTCTTCTTTAGTTTGTTCAATAGGTGGTGGGTGATTTGAATTTTTGGGACTTGGAGGTGGTAGTACTGTTATACAATCGTAAATAGTTTCAATAAGTGATTTAGTACCGTCTATTTTAATAGTCGGATTTAATATAACACCAATAATATAAATAATGGGAATAAGAATAAAATATTTTTATATTTTGATAAACATTTTTTTAATAGCTGCCTTATAAGCTGATTTATCTATATATTCACTAAGCAGTAAAAATATTAGAGCTATTTAAAACAACATAGTTGAAATAGTAGGATAATATATATCGAAAAATTCGTTTGTTGTTTGAAAAAATTTCTCTAAAAATACAATAAGTTCGGAAATTTTTCCCCAATCGCTATCTACAACCATATCAGATGGATTTTGATTATGAGAGTTAAAAAATAAAGTTATAGGTTTTCTAGTCATAAGCAACAAGTAGTTGCTCGTATAAAGAATTCCACCTAGTGGGTACTTCTTCTGGAATTTTTCTATAAGGTAGTTGGCAATCGTGACAAGTTTTTTTATATTCTTTTCTTCGTTGTATTCTATTATTTTTTAAAATAAAATTTATAGCAAATTGTATTTTACTAAGAATGTCTTCAAAAAGTGATAGATCATCATTTACAATTAAGTTATATATATGGCGCACACATTTTATATGAAAATGATCTGGAAAAGATGGAGTTAAACTATTTTTTAAAATTATAATAGCGTACTTGTTAGAAAAAGCGTTATCTAATGTAATAGTCATAATTTTATCAGTTATTCCGTAATAATCGCACACTTGATAAATATTTTATGCAATAAAACTACCAGTGTGCCTATCATCTATATATCTATACGCTAAGATCCGTTTTTGCATAGACCATTTATAACCTATCCAATGACAGGTTACCGTTAAATAATCATGGTCGTTAGTACTACGACCTATATCAGAAGTGATAACACCCCAGAATTTGTATGCAAGATGAGCCTACTTTGCCATTAAAATGATATAATGAATAACGTAAATATTGTTGATATTCATGTGCGAATTTAAATACATCTCTCTTAACAGGTGAACTAGGAAAACCGTTAAAAACATGATTATACATATCTCTAATGTAATGAATAAAACCAGGAGATGAAGGAAATGAAAAAGGCAAACCCTCCACAGCAACTAATTTTGCTATTGCTTCCCTATCTCTATGTTTATTGTATTTAGGGCCTACAATTCCCCCGTTATAGGGTTAATTTGACCTCAGACTTGATCCCGACAAGATCGTGATGTGAACCTTGTCCCGATGGAGCGGACGTTTGCGCACCCGGTTTTGAAGCCTCGTATTGGGCATACTTAGCTGGATGAGCCCTTGCTACATGTCTCATTAAACCCCCCCGTCCCACCGTGACCTTTTCCAATTTTAAATTTTAAAACTTCTTTCCAAAATTTACATCTAGCTACTTGATTCTCTACGTCCCTATCAAAAAATGTTCATGCATCTGATTTTAATAGTCATTTTGTTGTACCTCGTCTCATACTAGGGGGAATAGGAGGCATTTCAGTTGAAGGTGCACTAGTGGGTGTGTTGTCATCTACATTTGTGGGTGTATCATCTAGATCATCATCTAAATTAAAGTCTTCTTGAGTCCAGAAAATAGCTCCTCGTCTAAATCTAATGGTATTGTTGGAAAATGTTCAGTATCAACAAAATCATCTTGTGTAGGAATAAGATTCTGTCTAGAAATAGGACTCTTGCCTTTGTTGCCCCTACTAGAAGAAGCATGACCCCTACCCATAAGCATACGTTTAAATTCTTCCATTATAAATTTATACTTATACAAATAAATAATTAAAGTAAATGAAATTAAGTGCGCTAAATAAAATAAACAGACAATAATAATTTAATGAAGGAACAAATGTATTAAACGCCGACGTAACGTCGACGTGTAATCGAGAGGTTGAAAATTGAAACTTTGCTCGATGGAAGATCCTCAAGCTAGTTGTCAACTTCACTCCCAAATGAATAAATAAAATTAAATATTTAGTAGACAATGTAGACTTGTAGAGAGATAAATTGATAGATTAGAGATATTGTATGAAGATTTCTGAGAAAGATGAAGAGAAAATGAGGTAATTATAGTTGAGAAATTGAGTTAAAGTGTAAATATAATAACTTATGGGTTAAAAATAAATATTAAGGGGTAGGGGGAGGCCAAAAATGGCCGTTGCACAACGGCCAAAATGTAAAATGGTCTTTGGTGCAAAGATTATTTTTGCAAAGGGGGCTTCGGGCGGGATCGGGACCGGGTCGGGCCTGGCGGGATTGGGGCGGGCCAGGACGGGTCGGGATGAGACAATGTCCCGTCCCAGTTCGAGTCCCGATACCACAATTTTTTTTTAAAAGACGGGTTCTCAGCGGGATCGGGTCGACCCGGCCCACTGGCCAACCTTAGGTAAAGGACACTTATCTTAGCTGATGATAATAAAAAACAATGAAATCATCTCACTTCAACCACCAGTAAGAGTAACTTTAAATTAAACCTGAAATTCAACGAAGATGTTCCCCCTTACGTAGACCTGTCCAAAGGTTAGGTCGGGTAGCTTTTTTTTTTCTGCTTGCCCGATCCTGATCCTGTTTTTTTAAAAAAATTCCGACCCTAGCACTGACCCATCGGGGACCCTACGGGTCACGGGTCGGCCCTGACTCGTCGAATATTTTTGGCGGACCAGGGTCGGGTTGGGTCGGGGATTTTTTGTAAAATTGAATTTCCAAAACTGAAATTGGCATTCACCCCTACATTACCACGAAAATTCGACGTTGAAATATATTGTATATCGTGAAATCTTAATTAAAGAAAAAAAAATTAGAAATCGATTTGGGGAAAAACACAAATTGAATGGGAAAACGGATGTTTTCTAAAAATTGGCTGCACCAAACTGCCGTATGGCTGTTTGACCGGCCCTATCTGGAAAAAATAAGCAAAATTAAAAAAAATCGGGTAAAACGGACATCCGAGCGCAGAGTTATGACCATTTAAAGTTTCACAAATTTACAACTACTTTTTCTCCTTACATTATGCTTCCGTGATATTAAAAGAACGACTAATAATATAAATATATAATTAATAATCATCTACCATTTTTATTTTATTTTATGTCGAGCTCAATGTAGATTAGAGCAATACATATATTATAAAAACATACATTATATCACTTATTAATGGCAAAAATATATATAAGTATAAAATAAATATTAATGAAGGAAAAATAATATAAATTATATTAAAAAATATGTGGGTCGGGGTCGGGTCGAGGTCGGGCCGGGCCGGGTCAGACGGGTAAAATATTCTGACCCTGGCCCGACCCTGACCCTGACGGGTCCCCGCTTTTTCGGGTCGAGTGGCTCGCGGGTCTGCTATAAGCTGACCTTGGCCCTAGTTTTTTTGGGTCGGGCCGGGCGGATCCCCGACCCGATGGACAGTTCTACCCTTACGTTACGGAAAAATATGTTGGCTTCATTTCAACACCAAAAAAGATTAAAATTAGATCTTTTTTCGGAGTTCACATATAATTGCTTCTTAGTTCTTATCTAAGCTTCACTGCTTAATTTTAACATGAGCTCAAAAACTTCATCTTTTGACAAAATAATTAGGAGAACAAAGAGGGGATGTATTATACCTAAATAGCCAATTATACAACCGCTTAAACTAAAAATAGTTTGTGAATATATAAATATATGTATACTTTATGTATAACATGTATATAACGATGCATAATCAGTGTATAATACGTCTATATAAAGCGGCAATGAAAAGTAAATAGTGAATTTGATCGGTTATTTATGTAAATATTCCAATATAAAGACGTATAGTTGCGACTTAGAATTCCAGTATTCCTATTATTTACACTCGATGTGGGACACTTTTCCTAAACTGGGGTGTCATATACACCCCTCACAACGATAAACGAGACTCTACTGTCACAACTTCATACTCCTACAACTCTCAAAATCTAGGATGATAGCATCTGTGACAGTCCAACCACTAGTGATATTGTCCGTTTTAGGCCTAGACCCACACAACTTTAAAATGTGTCACTAGGGTCTAAGGCATGCTTCCTTATATGCTCAGCATCCCTCCCGTGTTTTACCGATGTGAGATTCTCCTAGCTGGGGTGTCACAGATAACCCCTTAAACTAGTGTGTAATTTTTTTTAGATATTCAAACTACAATTTATTCCGATTGAGCACCTAAACACATGATAAATATTTCTATTAACATTTTTACGTTCAAATTTTAAATTTTTTTTGTGTGTTCTTTAGCTACCATCATGTAGATAAATCAAACACTTCAATATCTCACCTCTTTTAATTATGTGCATTAACTCAATAAATTATAAAACTTTGGGTCTATTTTATTTGAGACTGATGTATATAATTAAATGAGAGCGTCCAAATAGGATGCATCGTGAAATTTTCACATTTTTTTATTGACGTTACGAGTAGGGGTAAATCATGATAATATGACTAGCTTATGTTTAGGCGGGTTAATGACCGCCCATTTTAGCCTACCCATTTAAATGGAACGATTTAGGCAAAATATGCCGCTTAAATTGGCCCATAAATTTTTATAATTTTTTTTTTGAGATAAGGGTCAAAAACACACCTCAAATGTTACTTTTTTTTACTTTCCTACCTAAACTATCATGTGAGAGAGTTTTCCTATCTAAACTATCACCAATTAATTAGCAAAACACACCTAAACTATCATTTGTTCAATTTTCCTACCTCAACTATCAGGTAGGAAAAGTGAACAAATGATAGTTTATGTCTATTTTGTTAATTAGTTGGTGATAGTTTAGGTAGAAAACTCTCACACATGATAGTTTAGGTAGGAAACTAAAAACAAAGTGATACTTAAGGTATTTTTTTTATCCTTAACTCAATTGTTTTTTGTTTAATATATTATACATAGCCAAATAACAATAAGACTTATTAATTTTATTTAGTAATTAAGAAAATTAGTATAAGAATAAGCTAAAATTTTGTAAGAGTTGAGCGGAGTGAATTATGATTCATTGCTCAGCTCATCTTGGCTCAATCCATCTTACCCTAATATCCTTTTGGGAGGGGAGGGGAGGGGAGGGGGGGGGGGTAATTGCGTTGGACTATTACCTATTATTTAGTCTACTTTACTCATCCAAATTCACAATAACTCACCATATTTATCCATCCAAATTCAACTTCACGTGCCTAGTTTCAACTTTCAACTTTCAACTTTCAACTTTCAAGTACATATACTCCGGCACCAACAAATGAAAAGAATTTCAGATCTAACACAACGGTAAATCATCCAAATTAACCTTATAGTGATTAAACCACAAAACCTTTTCACTATAACAGCTTCAGATTCTTAGGTTACACAATTAGCTAGGCCCCATTAATAATGTGCATATGGAAATGTGTAAACTTATTCTATGACTATATAGCATCTGATTATGCTTTTTTAATTTGGGGTTCTTGTTATGCTATGATTGGAAGAGAAAAAGGAACTGAATAGATGCCCCAAACAATTTCAATAAGTTGCTTTACCACGTTTGCATTTCAGTATCAAATAAGAGTGTTAGGTTCCTTCGTGCAATTGGCACTTAATAATAGCCTTTCATATATTGATTAGCCAAGTGTAGTATTAGTTGAAAGTGACCCTTAATTAGTATGCAAAGTCCATAAAGTGCCAAAACTGTTCAATTAACTCAGTAAAAAAGCCACAATGAAAGGGTGAAATGTTTTTTAATCTCAAATTATTGCCCCATACGTTAAAGAATCTCACATCAGATATAGAATAGAACATGAACTCTTTATATGGACTTGGACAATCCTCACTCTCCAAGCTAGCTTTTGGGGTTGAGTTAGACTCAAGATCCATTCTTTACGTGGTATCAGAACTAGACCTATTCCAATTATTTGTT
Source organism: Anisodus acutangulus (assembly GCA_029783415.1). Lineage (NCBI taxonomy): Eukaryota > Viridiplantae > Streptophyta > Magnoliopsida > Solanales > Solanaceae > Anisodus > Anisodus acutangulus. The sequence continues at coordinate 29,106,289 of CM056497.1, forward strand.
CACCAATGTAGGACCCTGATATGGAATGAAAATATGAACTCCTTATATGGACTTAGACAATTCTCACCTTTCTTTTTTCCTTTCTTCGAGTTGTATAGTAAAAGTTTTAAACATCCAAAGTCGTTAACAGGTCATTATTGTTTGCATACATGTTTCAACTTATTTTAAAAAAACACTTAATTATGATGTCTTTCCACTCCATTTGTTTTGAAATTTTTTTTTTGTACATAAAATTTTGGCTAAACAAAGATTTTTAAATCTTTCAAAGGCCCTACGGCCAGATGTGGATCAATTATTTAAATTTTATGGGTTTAAATTCATTATAATTTTAAAATTATGAGTTCAGATATACTATTTGTTTGCAATTTTAATTCATTTTTACACATAAATTTATGTTTCGCATGAAAGTACTTGGTTCATTTGAACACAATGCTTGAATACATCATCTGCCACTGCACACGACTCAAATATGTCACTATCAGGACGAGAAACTCCATTTCCTTTAGTTAGCGTATAGTATACCACATTATCAAATATTATTCGTGTTTGGGGCCTTCATTCATCGGAACAATGGTTTGACTCCCTCCAAATATGTTTGATGGTGGTGTTATTGGCTTCCTACATATACTTACAATCTTCAATTATAATCTTAGAAGGATAACATTGTATATATATATCCTCCTTTGTGATAAGCTTGACAATAAATAAACAATTTGTTTTCACTTCCCGTTCTTTAACTTATATGTGTTGTTGTTTGAATCACATTTCAGTGATTTATGCAAATTTACATTACCTAACTTGCAAGGTTCCACATTACCATAAAAAAAAAAACTTGCAAGGTTCCACACTCTTAATTATATCTTCCAAGTCTTATCATTCACGGGCTCGCTCTATTTCAAAAACATTCAACAAAAAAAATGTATTTATGTCTCTATTTATTTCTTTGGTCTTTTCAACTCTTTGTACTCATGAAGCACAAGATATACACACATATAGCTAGGCTAGACAAAATCTGAGTGCAAATCGCATGAATAAAGGGATTTGGAGCTTTTTAATCTTTCTTGGGAGGAGGGACATGGAAAAAATGGCGGTGATACTAATTGAAAAACATGTAGTGTAGTCATCTTTTACTAAGTTGATAAAAGAACACTGAGGGTGTGGGGGTATTGTTGAAATTCATATCCTTAACTGAAAGAATTGTTTTACGTTGCCTTCTTTCATTGCTATAAATCACATTATACACAATATTACAAGTCAAGATTATGACTGATTTCATGCTACACATAATCTATGAAATTAAGCTATTATGGCTGATTTCATACTAAACATAATCTCTGAAATTAAGCTAATCTTATGTTTGAAATCATGCTACTGTAATCACTGTAGTTAAGCTAAATCTAATTGCAAGAATATTAAAGATTTTACTTAATCTTATTTACATATTCTAATATACCCCTTTAGGTGAAACGAGAGGTTTACGGACGTTGAGACTATCTCAAAATTCATCGAAAAGTTGCAGCGGTAGTCCTTTAGTGAAAATATCGGCAATTTGATAGCGTGATGGGACATGTAGGACCCGTACTTGACCTCGAGCAACTTTCTCACGTACGAAATGTATATCAATTTCAATATGTTTAGTGCGTTGACGTTGAACTGGGTTGCTTGAAAGATAAACCGCACTCACATTGTCACAGTAGACCCAAATGACTTTTGTAACCGGACAATGAAGCTCCAGGAGTAAGTTTCGAATCCAACAGGATTCAGAGATGACATTGGCGACTCCGCGGTATTCTGCCTAAGCGCCAGACCAAGACAAGGTAGGTTGTCGTTTTGTAGACCAAGATATCAAGTTATCTCCAAGGTAAATACAGTAACCAGAGGTTGATCGTCTAGTATCCGGACATCCACCCCAGTCTGCGTCAGTGTATGATATGAGTTTACTAATCGAAGAGGGGTAAATGTGAAGCAGAATTCAAGTGTACCCTAAATATAGCGAATTATACGCTTCAATGCAGACATGTGTTGGGTTCTCGGGTCGTGCATAAAAAGGCATACTTGTTGAACCGCATAGGAAATATCAGGTCTTGTAAAGGTCAGATATTGCAATGCGTCGGTGAGGCTACGATACTCAGTTGGATCATGATAAGGATTACCTGAAGAGGTACTGAGTTTTGCTTTCGTGTCCATCAGTGTAGAAGGTTTGCAGAAAGACATGCCGGTCCGCTCAATAATTTTCTCGGCATACTTCTTTTGGGAAAGAAATAAACCTCCTGAGTGTCGAGTGACAGAGATACCCAAAAAATAGCTCAGGTGGACCAAATCTTTCATAGAAAATTCAGAACCAAGCTTAGACATAATGGATTGCCGAAGAGCATCTGAAGATGTAGCTAGGATGATATCATTCACATAAAGTAGAATATATGCCATATCTGAGCCCCGACGGTAAATGAATAAAAGAATGATCCAAAATGATGTGCAAGAAACCCAATGTAGCTACATAATCAGTGAAACACTGGTACCAAGCACGAGGGGCTTGTTTAAGCTCACAGAGGGATTTCTTGAGCAAACACACATAATCCGGGTATTGAGGATCACAGAATCTCAAAGGTTGGTACATATAGACAGTTTCATTGAGATGTCCATGTAAAAAGGCATTTTTTACATCAAGTTGAGTAAGACACCAGGATTTTGATAATGTAATGCTGAGTATTGTTCAAATAGTTGCCGATTTGACCACCGGACTGAATGTTTCACCACAATCTATGTCAATTTGTTGTCCTGTACCATCACTTACAAGTCGGGATTTATGCCGCTCAAATGATCCGTCAGATTTCTTCTCATGCCTAACAATCCACAAACTTTGAATAATATTAGCATTAGACTGTCGTGGCATAAAGTCCCACATCTTATTTTGAATAAGAGCATCGTATTCGTCTTTCATAGCCATTTTCCAATTATGATCGTTTAATGCATGGATGTGATTTGTGGGCAAAGGAGAAATGGAATTAATAGTAGTATGAAGATTAATAATTCTTTTGGGTTTAAAAATTCCATGTTGAGATCTTGTTTTCATTTGCGGAGATTGGGGAGGATTTATTTGTGGACTGGCTTGGGTAGGTTGTTGGGCCGGTATTGGACTTTGAGTTGTGGACTGATTTTGAGTAGGTTGAATCACCAGCATTGCCTCCACTGCCTGCTGGTGATTGGGCCGATGTGGGTTGGTTGGACTCGGCTCGAGTAGGAGAAGTAAGAATTGGAGTTTCCTGTTGTTGAGCCGATTCATTAGAAGAATGAGTCGGTATTTGTTGTACTTGTGAGGGGGTATTTGTTGGGCTTGTGATGCCCCATGACTTAGGTGTCGCACTTTGAGGGGAGTATGTAGGTTGTATAAAATATGGATCAAGTGAAAGGCCTACATCCAGAAACTCATAAGATGAGGGATTAGAAGCATGTAGTTTGGAAAAAGGAAAGTTATTTTCATAAAAAAATTACATGCCTTGAAATAATTATTTTTCAACTCGATAAATCATAACATTTGTAACCTCTATGATTTGCTAGGTATCCCAAAATAACACAAGGTGTTGATCTAGATTGCAATTTATTTTGAGAAGTTGAAGGAAGTAAGGGATAGCATAGACACCCAAAGACCCGAATATGAGAATAGGATGGATCTTTTTGATAGAGAATTTTTGTGGGTGTTTGATATGCAAGCTTTTTGTTGGGAATTATGCTAAGCAAATACGTAGCCATTTGTAATACATGATGCCAAAATGAAGGAGGTAGAGAGGCATGAGTAAGAAGAGTTCGGGTTATGTTGTTTATGGTTCGAATTTTTCTTTCGACTTTTCCATTTTAGGAGGATGTATGAGGACAGAAGAATCGAAATCGCATTCCATGTGATTCACAAAACGTGTGAAAGGACGCATTGTTGTATTCCCTTCCATTGTCACATTGAAAATATTTAATCTCCCTTTCAAATTGGTTTTGATATAATTATGAAAGGTGATGAACATGGAATAAACTTGAGACTTATTGGAAATTGGAAAAGTCCATAGAAAATTTGAAAAATCATCAAGAAATAACACATAATAACGATGACCACCCGAACTAAGAGTAGGTGGCGACCAAAGGCCACTATGCACAATATCAAATGGCAAAGAGGTTAATGATAACGAGTCATAAAATGGTAGTTTCACTTGTTTCCCAAGGTGACAAGAATGAAAAAATATATTATTCCGAAACCTATAACAATCAATAAAAAATTTCCGGCGAAGAGAGTTTAAAACAAGAGCTCTCGGATGTCCTAAACGATTATGCCATAATTCGGTAGATAAAGCTGTAAAGGTAGAAGGTGTTGATATTCCAAAATAAGGTCTGGTAGTTATTGGATATAGGTCACCCACACTGTCACATCTCATTAAATGCATCCCCGTTTGAAAACCCTTCACAAAAAATCCGAAAGGATCAAATTCAACAGAAACATAATTATCAATGGTAAATTTTTGCACGGAAACAAGATTTTTGATTAATTGCGGGGCATGTAAAACATTTTGTAATGTTAAAGGTGGATGGGGTTTGGGTAACAATGCATTTCCACAACCAATAATTGGAATTGTATGGCCACTACCAACGGTAATATTACGATTGTTACTCTTATTTAAATAAGACGTAAGATTATCCCTATTTGCAGTCATGTGACTGGGTTGTTTCTACGTGGGCTTGAGGCCTGGGTTGCTGACAGGGTTGTTGCTACGTGGGCTTGAGGCCTGGGCCCCAATATTAATGGATGCTGGGCTTTTTTCTGCCATTGGGCATGATTAATTGGATAAGGGCATGGAGGGGGGGTCCAATTTTGCCATGGCCTATTCCACATTTGTTGAGAGGCCCAAGTCGGATTAAGAAAGGGTTGTTGCCCTGAAGTTTGTGACTGTTGGTATCGACCGCCTCATCTGCCCTTCCCTTTTCCTCCCCGATTATTTCCTCCACCACCTCTGCCGTCACGATTGTTACCGATGTTGTGATTATTATTCTTATTCTGTCGGTTTCCATTTCCACCCTAATTTCCACTCGTGTTTCCACCCAAATTATCATCTAAGATACATGCAAAGCAGAGGTGTCAGTCGAGTTGGCAAGCTTTTTCGCCCTTGCCGTTTCTTCCAAAACGAGCATCGATCGGGCTTTGTAAATTGGTGGAAGAGAATCGCCATGAAATATATGAGATCCAACAGTAGAATAAACATCAGTTAGACCGGAAACAAGTTGCAGTACCAACCTTTCATTTGACACGACGGCGCCGACATTGGATAATTGGTCCGCCAGTGATTTGAGATGTTGGCAGTACGAAGAGGCGTCGGAAAAATTCTCCATCTGAATTGCGGTGAATTCTTGTTCAAGGTAGAGGGCCCGTGAATTTTTGTTGTCGGAGAAGATGTCTTTGAGCCGATTCCATGCAATTTCGTCTATGGAATCTCATTCCAGAATTGTGTTAAGAAGATCTTCAGAATGGTACTGTAAATCCATTGTAAAACAATGGCATCAATTCGAGACCACAATTCAGGATCTGTGTCCTTAAGAGATGTGGATGAACTTGATTTCTCTATTTCTTTTGATTTGGGAGTGATATGGTCGAGGACTTTATAAGCCCTAACATGAATTTTGAAAAGTTTCGACCATGTGATGTATTGACCATTTTCAATGTCAAGAGTGACTTTGATGAAGCTGTTGATGTTAGAAACTGCTAAATCAGAATGTTGGGTTAGAAGAGAAGGTGAAGAATTTTTGGGTCAATTAGTTGGTCACCAGACATGGTTGCTGCGGGTGAAACAGTGGGAAATGTGAAGTCTGTTGGTCGATAAACAGAGGGAAACCCTTGAAGAAGATGAATCATCGACAAAGGTAAGCAGACTGACCTAAGCTCTGATATCATGAAAGAATTGTTTTCCCTTGCCTTCTTTCATTGCTATAAGTCACATTATATACAATATTACAAGCCAAGATTATGGCTAATTTCATGCTACACATAATCTCTGAAATTAAGCTATTATGGATGATTTCATGCTAAACATAATCTATGAAATTAAGCTAATTTTATCTCTGAAATCATGCTACTGTAATTACTATAATTAAGTTAAATCTAATTGCAAGAATATTAAAGATCCTACTTAGTCGTATTTAAATAATCTTAATTACATATTCTAATATTAACTATATATTTGGTGTTCGAATCTTGATAGTGAATAATTTCTTAGTGAGGAGTATCTTAGTTTCCTACTAAATTTATTTGACGCTAAAGTGCAAACTTGTGGATTTGTTTTACGGAAGTTGATATGCTCCAATCACAACTTGAGTCACCGTGTATTTACTGGCAATGGATTAGAGTTTAATGGGCTAATTAACAATTTTTTATACCCAATAATATTTTCCAACAGACATAAATTTAAATTAATCTAAGCATTTTGAACAGTGAAAAATTAAACCGAAAAAAATTAAAGAAAAAGATAAAAGCTCTCTCAGCTGTAGTACCCTAATTAGACTGATCCCTAGCATCACATGGAGACTTGTGATCTTTATAATTCAGGTGGCATTAGTAATATCATACCTAGCTGTTTTTGGCTATTTCAGCTTCGCTATCTTGTCATAGATTTTATAGGTTGTTAAGCGCTCTTACCCTTATGTATATACTCCCTCTTCCAACTACATTGGCATAGGAGAATTAAATTTGGTTCTAGTTTCCTTTTCCAAGGATTGCAGATTCATATTTAAGATATGTTTTTTCTTTGGATTCAAAATTTAAAATTTATATAAATTTTAAAGTTGTCATCAAAATCAAAACTTGTTATAATTATTGAGTACGTAATTAAATATTTATATCTAATTAATAAATATTTCAATGCTGCAAACATAAGATCTAAATAAAAGTTGTTAGATTCGTCCAAATCCACACCTAATATTATAACCTTTCCCATGTATCACGCAATTGAATTTCATTTAAGAGATAAAAAGGATTCAATATGTTAATTGGCACAGGATCCTCTATTACAAGTACAACTACTAAAGAAAGTAGGAATTAGCTAAAGACAGATTTTGTAGCTAAAGACAGATTTACCGGCACTAATCCTATATATTTAGCAACAAATTATCAAAAAATTCTGCTAGCTACGAGCAATTTAGCGACATATTAGTAATGAAGTTCAGAACTAATTTCACCTTTTTTTTGTGGTGTACCTAGTTGAGTTATGCATGGATAGTTATGCTGAGTGAAACATTTTAATTACTGTAAGTAAAAATACACAAATAATAGAGGATCAATGGTCAAAATAATTGTGAACACTGGCCATGACTTGTCAGCTAAACATATTCTTGTCTTGAATTTGAAAATGACAAAAATCCCCACAAAAAGATTCTTGAAACCTTTTGACAACAACGTAAATTTATGAGTATTAAATAAATATCTCTAAGCTACAAGCCTATTAGAATAACTAAATTAATATAGGGGTAATCATGGTTGTTTTATTTTTGCCTTTTCCTTAGATTTGAGAATCAGGACTTTAAGATTTATAACGTACGAAATAAACTAGCGGCCAAGGCTGGAGTATTAAGCTAAGTAATTAATCTTGTTAAGGAGTAATTATAAGTCAAAGACGATTCAATCTTAAGGAGTAAGATGGCTTATAATATATTACTCCTTAGGCCAGTTTATATTATATGATGTTTAAATTTGGACGCACATTTTAAAAATTCACTCACCTCTAAAAAGTAAGAAGTGTTGTTATCAAATTACCCTTAATCAAAATAGTTTGTACCTATTTAACATGATTTCTTAGTTATGTAAAAGAGCACTAATCTAAATAAGGATAATTTTTTTTAAAAAAAAGATTAATACTTTCTTAATTATCTAAAAGATTATTTATTTTGGACTAAATATAAAAGCTAAAAAACATCATATAATATGAATTTGAGTGCGTATATGAGATACTCCCTCCGGTCCATTTTAGCTGTTATGTTTGTCTTTTTAATGCTTCTAAACAAGGGCGAATTTATAGGTTAAAAATGGGGTAAGTGAACTCATGATCTCTCCGTAAATTAGGTATTTTATGTATATATATTTCAAAATTGATATAATATTATTTGTTGGAACCTAGAGTACAAGAATACTAAGTGGTATACTTGATTGAATATTATATTACTTACCTAGAGGACTTGAGGGTCAATTCCCACTTAATATATATATATATATATATATATATTTTAGTGGTGCACTCATGGACGATCTCAATTTAATAACTATTCTTTCTTTCATCATATTAATTACTTTTCACATTTATTAGAATAAGGGTAAATGTGAATTTTATTTTTATTAATTCCCTTTTAATGTTTTAAAATAATAAATATTTTGAAATAATTATTTATAGTAAGTAGTAACCATGACAGAGAGAACACTAACTTGCGACTCCATCACTCATTTTAAGGCGAGAAAATGTGAAAGTAATTACAGAGTGAGAACCGACAGTGTCTCTTTCAGCGAATTAAATTTTGTTTCCCATTGTCTTCATGAAAAGAAGCTCAAACTAGCAGGTATAGTTAATTCTAAATGACGTATTTAAATTTTATATATATACTATTGACTAGGTAAAGTTCTTTCTATTTCTGATGGCAGTGCCAATTTTGTTTTAAAGTTGCAAAAGGTTAGCAAATGAGATATTGCTAGAGATCTGCTATCACATACGGAGTATCTACTTAGAAGGGACAACAAAGATACAATAGTTTTTAGGAGTAATATTAGTTATGTTAATATATTAGTATGACATTACTAATGTCTGTAGATTGTGCCTGTATTTTTTATTATTCAGGGAACAAATATCTATGATAAGATGTTTATTTCACTAGATCGAGATGTCTCTTAAGAATTAATTTGCCTGGCTAATTGTCATTTGAAGCCTATAATTCTTATAGTCAGTTACCAATTATCTAATATAGTAATATGATATATTCATATACGGAGACAGAACGATTGGCTTGGTTTAACTATCTCGGATTTAAAATTTAGTGGCAAAATTAATTCAGATTCATGTTTGTTAAATATACACAATATACACACAATATACATGTGTATATTGTGTATATTTGGCTCTCGTGGCTCTCGGATTTTCCCCTAATGTACCGTGTAGTTTAGGTAGTATTTAGTATCCTAGTTTAGGTAATGTTGTAATATAATTAGTATTGTACACTTATCATAATATTTGTATTACCATAAATGTCTATTTAGTAGCCAAGTAGAATCAGGTTTTAGAAGTAGAATAGGAATAAGATTCTCCTATTATGGAAATATGTAACTTGTATATATAGTCTTTCAATCAATGAAAATAATCAAGGGATTATTTCTTTCATGGTATCATAGCCTTGTTTCCGTGCCTTGTTTCTTCCCCAATTTCTCTTCCAAATCCCTCAATCACATATTGTTCTATCAATATGTCTACATCATGGAACACGTTTCATCCTGCCCTTACAGTTTCTAACATCAAGAATAACATCCCTCTTGTTCTTGAAATAGAAAATGTCCAATATGCGACGTGGGTCTAACTGTTCAAAATTCACGCACGTTCCCATCAAGCTATCCATCACATAATCCCCGCGACTCCTGAGGATACGGAGGTGCCAAAACGCGAGGATGATCCTAAGTTGTGGATGACTCTTGATGCTACCGTCCTTCGGTGGATATATTCCACAATTTCTACCGACCTTTTGCAAACGATTATCGAACCTAACGCTACGGCGCAGGCAACTTAGGATAGAATATGTGATATATTCCAAGATAATCAAAATTCTAGAGCTGTTACTCTTGAGCGGGATTTCTCCCACGTCAATATGGAAGATTTCCCTAACGTTTCGGCCTACTGCAAAAGATTGAAGGAATTGGCGGACCAACTCCGCAACGTTGGTGCGCCAGTTTCAAATGACCGTTTGGTCCTCCAAATGGTTTCAGGCCTCTCCGAGGCCTATTGTGGTGTTGGCACGCTTCTTCGTCAAAGCAATCCACTTCCACAATTTTATCAAGCTCGTTCTATGCTTACACTCGAAGAAGCGGGCATGGCTAAAAAGGCGGCTATCGTCGGTACTAGTCATATAGGTATGATGACCGAATCCACTGTCCATCCTCCCGGTTCCAACAACTTGGGCTAAAACCGCAACAACAGTGGCGACAAAAGGGGGGAAATAAGAAAAATAATGGCAAAAATCGCAGCGGCAACAATGGCGGCAGCCGATAGAATGGTGGTGGCGGTGGGGGTCCTTGCGGTGGTCAGCAGAAGCAACAGTAGTTCTGGGGCCCACAGTGGGTCCTATGAAGTGGCAGTGGGCCCCACAACTGCAGGTTGGGCCCAGTCAGTTTTCGCCCAACTGGCAGTGGGCTACCCAGCAGCAGTCCAGGCCCAAGTCAACCTGGTCCACGTCCAGTCAGTCATCTGGGCCGAGGTAGCAAGCATGGGTACTTGGGCCTCGGCCCCCGCAGGCCCATCACGTCGCGGCACCCACGTCTACCGACATCGAAGCTGCAATGCACACACTTGGTTTAAATCCTCCGGACCCAAATTGGTATATGGACACCGGTGCCACTACCCACATGACATCCGATTCAGGTACGCTCTCGTCTTATTCCAATTTGAGCAACCCTCGCGGCATAATTTTTTGTAATGGTAATTCTATTCCAATTCGTGGTTATGGTCATAAAATTTTATCTCCCCCTCATCCACCTCTTATCTTGAAAAACACCCTACATGCCCCTAAATTGATTAAAAACTTAGTCTCTGTCCGTAAATTCACTACTGACAATTCCGTTTCTATTGAATTTGATCCTTTTGATTTCTCTGTGAAGGATTTCAAGACGGGGAGTCCTCTCATGAGGTATGATAGTAGGGGAGATCTTTACCCTTTCACACCCAGTTCCGGTCCATCGAGTCAAGCTTTGCCATCCGCATTTGCAGCCCTTTCTCCTTCCTTGTGGCATGCTCGTCTTGATCATCCGGGATCATCTATTTTGTCGTCATTAGATAAAAATAATTTTATTTCATGTAAGGGTACGGATATTACTCCAAATTGTCAGTCTTGTTCTTTAGGAAAAATTGTTAGGTTGCCATTTGTAAACTCAAATTCTTATACTTTAATGCCATTTGATATTATTCATAGCGACTTATGGACTTCTCATGTTCTTAGTTCTTTGGGTCATCGGTATTATGTTCTCTTTTTAGATGATTATTCTAAGTTTTTATGGACGTTTCCGATAGCGAAAAAATCTCAAGTTTTTTCCGTCTTCTTAAAATTTAGAGCATTCATTAGAACCCAATTCAAACGAGAAATAAAAAATATTCAGTGTGATAATGGCAAAGAATAAGGGGTGTTTTGGGAATTCTGTGCTAATAATGGGATCAATTTTCATTTTTTTTGTCCTCATACGTCTTCACAAAATGGGAAAGCCGAACGCAAAATTCATTCCATAAATAACATTGTCCAAACTTTATTAATTCATGCTTCCGTACCCCAGTCTTTTTGGCATCATGCTCTACAAATGGCTACCTTTCTCCTTAACATAATTCCTTCCAAAGGTTTGACATATTATTCCCCCCTTTAAATTTTATATAATAAATTCCTTCATATTCACATCTTCGGATTTTTGGGTGTTTGTGTTATCCGTTATTCCCGTCCACCACAATTAACAAACTTTAGGCCCGGTCTACTCCGTGTGTGTTTTTGGGTTTTTCGTCTAATCATCGTGGTTGCAAATGCTTTGATTTATCCTCTAATAAATTCATCATTAATCGCCATGTAATTTTTGATGAATCCAATTTCCATTTGCTAAAGTTCATACTCCCGTGCCTAGTTCGTATAATTTTTTGGATGATAGTATATTCCCGTATATTATTCACCATTTTTCGGACGTCTCCCGCACCCAAAATTCTTCAGCGGGCCCACTGCCCGCTGCCCCCATTGCTCCGTCACGGACGCCAGTACCCAATATAGTTAATGGGCCTGTTTCAGGTCTAGTCCAGCCCACTCCCGCAACTAGTCCAGTCCATGTCCACCTTGTTGGGCCAGCAGGCCCACTGCCTGCTGACCAGTCAGTCCCGAGCCCAGAAAATTCCCGACATCCACCCAATTCTTCCTCGAATCATAGACCGATCACTCGTAGTCAACGGGGTGTGTTTAAATCAAAAAGACATTTTAATTTACATTCTAATGTCCCTAAATCACCCTTACCTCGTATTCTTGTGTCTACCTTAAATGACCCGAATTGGAAAATTGCTATGACCGGTGAATATAATGCTCTTATTGATAATAAGATGTGGGAGTTGGTGCCCCATCATTCTAGTATTAATATTATCAGGTATATGTGGATTTTTGCTCATAAGGAAAATTCAGACGGTTCATTTGCCCGACATAAGGCGCTGCTTGTGGGTGATGGTAAGACTCAACAGGTTGGGGTCGATTGTGGTGAGACATTTAGTCCAGTGGTCAAGCCAGCTACCATTCACACTGTACTTAGCTTGTCTCTTTCAAAAGCATGGCCTATTCATCAGTTAGATGTAAAGAATAGGGACAAGCATAATATTTGTATTACCATAAATGTATATTTAGTATCCAAGTAGAATAAGGTTTTAGGAGTAGAATAGGAATAGGATTCTCCTATTATGGAAATATGTAACTTGTATATATAGTCTTTCAATCAATGAAAATAATCAAGGGATTATTATTTTCAATGTTGTTCAAGACTCATTTAAGTGGAGATGCTCCAGCTACAGTAGTTTGAAACTAGGCAAACTAATAATAAGGGGATTAAAAAAATGAAAACTTACACAGTTAATGAATACACTTTGTATTGGGTATAAAGTGCATCAGGGGAATCAACATACCCGAAGGCTCAGAGAAAGGCAGTCCGACAACTGTTCCCTACTCCCACCAACTCAGGTCACATTCGCCAGTCTCAATCAGAGCATCTCGGCATACACGAACGTTAGGAACGTCATATGGGTCACGTCACCCCTATTGTAGAGGTAGAAAAGTCTAACCTTGACTTATATATGAATAGCATAGGAAGGAAGGGCATCTTGCTCACTTTGTAACCCTAACATTACTATTTTTTTCTAAGGCAATATTATTTCTCTCTCAAGACAATATACATGCAGATCCATTGTTTGCTTATTTTCTTACTTAAATCATAGCTTGTTTACTTTATCGTATTACTTACCAGTCACGTTCATTATTTTACCACTTAAACCAGACTCGTTAAGGAGTTTCCGGATAGAATACAACTCACTTGTCTTCAAACCCTATAAAATAATTTAAATTGATTTTCTAGTTAAAACCATTTTCACCGAAAAACAGTATGGCGTCATCTGTGGAGATAGACAATTGTGGTGTTGTCCTGATTCGTCACCCGAAACTCTCAAACTTACGCTGATACAGAATTATTCCATTAAATAACTCATGATCATAGTGCATAGTGACTAAGAAAAGCGCATGACGTCCATTTCGTACTATAATATTACTCTATGCATGCTTAGGAACTAACATAAAGCGCTAATCATGGAGTTAAAGTACATTTATAAACTAACCCCAACAGTTAGACTAAAAGTTTAAAACTAGCAAACACTAGCTAGCTATAGTCTATACTAGGGGTGGCCAGTGGGTCGGGGCGGGGCAGGCCGGGTCCCGGCGGGACGGGAAGGGTCAGAACGCGGGCTCCGACGGGCCTGGCGGGCCGGGATTGGCGAGACGGGAAGAGGTCCCGTCTCGTCCCACATCCCACCGGAAGGGGCCTGGATTTGGGGACGGGACGGGACAGCTCGGGTCGGGGTCGAGATTTGGGTTTTTTTTGTCACTTAATTTTAAAAAATAATATATATAAACACTTCAATAATTGAACAAGATAGTGTAATAAAAATATTTCAAGGCTATTTTTGTGCCTTTTATATTATTTAATAGAAATATGATTTTTTTGTAATACAATTTCAAAATTGTAACTTTGTGGTGTTGTTCAAAAGTTGCAAATCACATAGTAAAATTGCAATTAAACAATTACATAGTTAACCATACTTTTTTGAATTTCCTTACAATATCTTGAGGATCTTTAGTTGGAATTGGAATTTGGTGATCAAATTGTTCGACGTCTCTTCTTGTTCCCTCGGATAAGATTTCGTTGTATTTGTAGTCTTCTTCTTCATTGATCTCCGATTGACCGCACCTTCTACGATCTGCTCGAATCCAATCTCTAAAAAGAACTGCAATCTCCAATGTGTCTCCCGCCAATGAATGTCTGTGCTCTCCTATTTGAAATCTTGAAGTAGAAAAAGCGCTTTCAGACGCTGTTGGTGACGCTTGAATGTTCAACACATCTCGGGCCATCTTTGCTAGTGTCGGAAATGTCTTCTCATTCTGCCTCCAATATTTCAGCAAGTCTTCATGTCCTTGCTCATTGAAAATTAATTCGTAGGGTACAACACCCTGTAAAATATAAACATCAAATTCGCTAACTTGTGAAGAAGTTGAACCACTAAACATTTTATTTCTAAGGCCTTGAATACTAGCAACAGAAATCACATATTTTTATAAGGTTGCAGCGAAGTAGTAGAAGATGGTACAGAAGCCGGTTGATTATTTGCACTTTGTTTTTGGTAATACATATATACATGTTTGCATTCAGTGTGTATGCTAGACGTAACTTCTTCTTTAGTTGGTTTGTGAGTTGGTTTTTCAGTTGGGTCTATTGGAAGTACTTCTATACAATCATAAATCGCTTCTACAAGTGTTTTACAACCGTCTACTTTAATAGTCAGATTTAATACATCACCAATAATATAAATAGTGGGAATAGGAAAAAAATATTTTTAAAATTTTATAAACATTTTTTTAATAGATGGAGCGTAAGATGAGTTTTCCATATATTCATTAAGTAACAAAAATATTAGAGCTATATAAAATAACATATTTGAAATAGTTGGATAATAAATATCGAAAAATTCTTTAGTAGCTTGAAAAAATTTCTCTAGAAATCCATTAAGTTCTAAAAAAAAATTTCAATCAATATCTACAAGCATATCTCTTGGATTTTTATTATGGGCGTTAAATTAATAAAGTTATAGGTTGTCTATAATCGTAAGCAACAAGTAGTTGCTCATACAGAGAATTTCACCTAGTTGAAACTTCTTCTAGAATTTTTTTATAAGGTAATCCACAATCATGACAAGTTTTTTTATACTCTTTGCGTCTTTGTATTTTATTACCTTTAAAAATAAAATTTATAGCAAATTGTATTTTATCAAGAATGCTTTCAAAATTTTTTAGGCCATCCTTTACAACTAAGTTATAAATATTGCACGCACATCTTATATGAAAATGATTATGAAAACATGGAGTTAATCGAACTTTTAAAAGTCTTATAGCATAATCATTAGAAGAAGCATTATCTAATATAATAGTCATAATTTTATCAATTATTCCATAATAATCACAAATTTCATTAATATTTTCTGCAATAAAACTTTCAGTGTGTCTATCATCAATATATCTATAGCTAAAATACGTTTTTGCATAGACCAAATTTGATCTATCCAATGACATGTTACCGTTAAATAACCATTATCGTTAGTACTACGGCCTATGTCAGAAGTGATAGCCACTTTGCCATTAAAATGATACAATGCATAACGTAAATATTGTTGATATTCACTTGCAAATTTAAAAACATCCTTCTAACAGTTGATCTAGGAAAATCATTAAAAGCAGGATTATATGTTTCTGGAATGTAATGAATAAAACCAGGAGAGAAAGAAAATGAAAAAGAAAAACCCTCCACCGCAACTAATTTTGCCATATTATCCCTATCTTTGTTTTTATCATATTTAGGACAAAAAATTCCCCCGATCGTCGGGTTAATTTGACCATGTACTTGATCGGGGACACTATGTGAACCTTGTCCCGACTCAGATGGCATTGACACACCCGATTTTTTAGCCTGGTATTGATTTCACCTAGCTGTGTGCTCACCTTGTACATGTCTCAATAAACCTCCCGTCCAACTTTGACCTTTTTCGATTTTAAATTTATAAACATTTTTACAAATTTTACATCTAGCTAGTTGATTCTCTTGGTTTCTATCAAAAAAATCTCATGCATCTGATTTTAATTTTTATTGTGTGGGGCCTCGACTCATATTAGGGGGAATATGAGGCATTCCAGTTTCAGTTTGAGGCTGAGACTCAGTTTGAGCATGAGGTTGAGGTGCACTAGTGGGTGTGTTATCTAGATTATCGTCTAAATTAAAGTTTGATCATATACCTCATCATCTAATGATATATCATTAAAAAAAGCAGTTTCATCTATATAAGTAAAATCAATGAAATCATCGGGACTAGGAATATGATTACTAGAAGAAGTATCCCTACCCTTGTTACCCCTACTAGAAGAAGCACTCTTACCCATAATCATATGTCTTAATCATTCCATTTTAGTTATGCAAATAAATAATTAAAGATAATAAAATTTAGTGCGATAATTAAAATAAAGTAACAATAATAATTTAAAGAAGGAACGAAGGTACCAAACGCCGACATAACGTTGACGTGTAATCGATGTTGAAAATTGAAACTTTGCCCGATGGATGATCCTCAAGTTAATTGCCAACTTCACTCTCAATTTTTTAACTTTGATATAAATGAGCAAAAAATAAATAATATTTAATAGGCAATATAGAATTGTAGAGAGATAAATTGAGAGATTAGAGAGATGGTAGGAAGATTTGTGAGAAAATGAAGAGGAAAATGAGGTATTTATAGTTGAGAAATAGGGTTAAAGTGTAAATATATTAACTTAGGGGTTAAAAATAAATATTAAGGGGGTAAGGAGTTTATGGGGTGGGGAATGACCGTTATAGCCGTTGTTGCAACGGTTATTTTTGTAAAGGGGGAGGGGGCTACCGGGTCGGGACGAAACGGGGCGGAACGAGGTCGGGATGTGGCGGGTCGGGCGGGACGATCCCAGACCCCGTCCTGAGTTCGAACCCCGACACCAACAAAAAATATATATATTTTTTATGAGAGATCGAGGCGGGGCGAGGCAGATAGCGGGCTGGGCCAACCCTATTCTATACTCAATACAATTCAAATCAGAATATGACACTGCCACCCAAATGTTTATAACTCAAGGTCATTTTAGAACTTTAGACTCAGTTTCAAGGAGAAAAATGTAATTTAACATAAGCAATAGTATGCCGTTTGCAAGATGTGATTGGTAGCTGCATGAACACTGTTAACATAAAAGAACAACCTGGTAAAACTTTTTTCCAAAATAATGGAACATTCCTTTATTTAAACAAAGCATCATTAGTCCACCAAGTATCTTCCAAACTCATTGGAGAATAAAAACACTTTCCCCCCATTATTTCACTTCTTTAGTGGCAGTTGAAGAGAGAGAAAAATGACAAAAAAAAGCTTTCCATCAATCAAATTATAACACAGTTGCAGAAATCATGTTACCTGCCCTTTGAGTTAAATTTCTTGATTTGCTTTCTGAGGTTGCTCTCAGTAAACCCCTCAATATATATAGCTAGAATAAAGAATGGGTATGTTACCACATCTCTCAGTCTCTCTGTACTTCTGTAAGGTTTATCACTTTATTTTTATTTAAACTGGCATGGCTTAGCTTTCCTTACTTAACTTTACTTTATACTGCCTTTTTCTGTTTCTGGTTTTTATGTGTGTTTTTGAGGTTTAGACATGGTTTTTAGATCATTGTGTTTGAGATATGAAGTGGGGTTTTTGTGTTATGCAGTAATGGGGAATGTGACTGGGAAGAAAGAAAAAGAAGGTGCAGAGACATCTGGAATAATCAAGAATCAAGAAGATGAAGAGGAGGAATATATGGATCAATCCCCTCTTCATAGCCCTAAAGCTTATCATCAGTCTCCTTTGATTTTCACTCCACAGGTCAGGCTCAAAAAAACAATTACTCCCTCCGTCCTAGTTTATGTGGAGGTGTTTGACTGTACACGAAGTTCAAGAAAGAAAAAAATATCTTTAAAATTTGTGATCTATAATAATTAATGAATATTTGTATGGTTGAAAAATGTAAAGTTTAAAATTAAATTATTATCTATTAGCAGTACTAAAGACATAAACTGGGACAGAGGGAGTACTTATATTTTGTCAGCTAGGTTGGTTATATTTTTGTGTCAGCTAGGTTGGAATTTTCAAGATACAATTTTTTTGTTTATCTGACCTTGTATTAAGGTAAGTCATTGGTATTCTTGTATTTGGGGTGAAGTAAGTTGTATGTATTTCAGTTTCAAGAAAATCAAGTCTTCATTTTGTACTGTAGATTTTTTTTTGACAGAACACTTGAGGGAATGCTTAAATTGTTATAGCTCTTGTTGAACTATACTTGTGTGTGGAGAATATATTTGGTAGGTGTTTTTGGCCTGAAGTACCGGAGGAAGTTACTTTTGGAGTTGGGAGATTTACGTAGTAATAGTATATATTCCTGCCTATTGTACAAATTTTGTGGGTTAATGTGTTGTGTCTGGTACGTTAAAGGACACACAAGAAGATCATTTGGCAATTTGTTAGTCACATAAATTGGAGGGGACCAACTATCACGGTAAGATTGTATTAATCTCTCTTGGGGAGTCTTTCTCATTAATACAAATATATATATAGTGTGTACAATGTTAAATCCTAATTGAATAAGGATCTATATTTATCATAATTACACACAAATATTAATTACAGAATATACGACGAATATATGGTAATATTCCCTATTACACCCCCTCAGTCGGAGCGCGAGAAGGTCGGACCCTGAGACTGGATTGAAGTTGATGAACAGCTGCCGAGGAATCCCCTTAGTGAAAATATCTGCATATTGATACGAACAAGGCACATGCAACACCTTAACATGACCTATAGCAACCTTCTCACGAATAGAACGTATATCCATTTCAATGTGCTTGGTTTTCTGATGCTGAACCGGGTTATGAGATAAGTAGACCGCATTTATGTTATCACAGTAAACCATAGAAGCCTTACGTAAGGGACACTGAAGCTCTAAGAGGAGGTTTCGGAGCCACCAGATCTCAGCTACAACATTTGCAATGCCTCTATATTTTGCTTCTGCACTCGATCGGGAGAGTGTGGTTTGCCTCTTGGCAGACCACGAGATAAGATTGTCACCTAAGAACACACAGTAGCCGGATGTGGAACGCCGCGTGTCCGGACAACCTGCTCAATCGACGTCCGTATATAATATCAGCCTGGTCGGTGCAGAGATGTAATCCATAATCAAGGGTGCCCTTAAAGTATCGAATAATACGTTTAAGAGCCGTAAAGTGAGGCTTCCTGGGGGCATGCATAAATAAACATACCTGCTGAACAACATATGCAATATCAGGCCTGGTGAATGTAAGATACTGAAGTGTACCTGCAAGACTCCTATAGAGAGTGGGATCGGACACCGGATCATCGTCAACAACACTAAGTTTCGACTTTGAGTTGACCGGAGTAGGCATGATTTTATAATTCGCCATTTTAGCCGTGTACATAATTTCTTTCGCATACTTACGCTGGCATAGGAACATACTATCTGCAGATCTAGTCATAGAAATCCCCAAGAACTAACTCAACTTCCCTAAGTCTGTCATAGCGAATTCGGATTTAAGTAGCATAATGATCTTATTTTTTAACACATCAGAAGAGGCAGTCAAAACAATATCATCCACATAATAACAAATATGCAATGTCACTACCTCGATGAAAAATGAATAGTGAATGATCACATTTTCTGCACACGAACCCAATCTACATAATGTAAGTAGCAAAACGCTCATACCAAGCCCTGGGGGACTGTTTCAATTCATACACGGACTTACGGAGACGACAAACATAATGAGGAGCCTATGGATATACAAAGCCGGACAGTTGGTGCATGTAAATTGTTTATTTCAAATCTCCATGTAAGAACGCATTTTTCATATCAAGCTGATGAATCGGCCAGTTCTTACCCTTAGCTATGCTCAGAACAGTACAAATGATAGCCGGTTTGACCACCGAACTGAACGTCTCACCACAATCAATACCCTCATGTTGCCTTGTGCCATTTGCCACATGTCTAGCCTTATGATGTTCAAGATCACCACTATCTCTGAACTTATGACGAAAGAGCCACATATAATGAATCACATTCACCCCCTCTGGTCTCGGAACAAGATCCCACGTGCGCTGAGTGGTAAGCGCATCAAACTCCTCACGCATGACCACATTCCAATTCGGGTCAAGTTTTGTTAGTTTTGGGTTTTAGGTATTGGTGATATGGATTGTGTGGATAAGTTAAAGTGGACTTTGGGTTTGAAAATCCCGTTTTTGGCGCGGGTTTCCATTTGGTGTGTGGGTTCAAGGGTGGGGCAGTGGGTCTCGGGTTGTGTGGCAGTGACAGTGGGTGGGGAGGGGTTTGGAGGGATGGGGCAGTGTGATGTAGGGCAGGACAGTGGGTGGCGAGATAGTGTGGGGGTATGCGGTCGGGTGGTTGGGTTGCGGTATATTGTGGGGTGGTTGGGTATACCGGGGGGTGGCAGACGGTGGTGGGGATGAGGCAAACAGTGGCAGGGGTGAGGTAGACAGTGGCGGGTTGTGTGGTGTGGTGGCGGTAACACTGGTTGGGTAGTGGGTTGGTGTGGGAGAATGCGTGATCGGTGGAAGGGGTGCGACAGTTGGCGGGATGGGTGGTTGTGCCGGGGGGACGGCAGACAGTGGCGGAAGGAGTGTTCCATGGAGCATGTGTTGTAAAATAGGAGAGGTGTCCGAATTATCAAGAAATCCGTAGTCGGAGAGGGTAAACTGGCGGGTGTTAGAATAAGGGAAGGTAGTTTCATCAAAGGTGACGTGACGGGAGACAATGATTTTGTTTGTGGGTTGATCGAAGCAAAGATATCCCCTATGGTTGGACGGGAAATCCAAGAAAACGCAAGGAGTGGACCTAGGTGCTAACTTATGAGACGTTGTGGAGGCAAGATTAGGATAGCAAAGACATCCAAACGTGTGTATGTGACCATATGTGGGGATACGACGAAATAGAATTTCAGTCGTGGTTCGATTTTGGAGAGTTGTGGTAGGCAATATGTTAAGTATTTATTCTACCAATTTTAATGCATATACCCAAAAAGATGGTGGGAGAGAAGCATGAAGGAGCAAGGTACGAATCATATTGTTAATGGTAAGTAAAATTCTTTTGGCTTTACCGTTTTGAGGAGAGGTATGAGGGCACGAAAATCGAAATACCATGCCATGATCCGAACAAAATTTATGAAAGAGAGAATTATTAAACTCACGATTATTATCACATTGGAAAAAAATTATGTCCTTTTCAAACTTAGTTTTAATATATGTGCGGAATTCAAGAAATGTGTGGTAGACATGTGACTTAAATTTGAGCGGATAGACCCATAGAAAATGCGAGAAATCATCTAACAAAACCAAGTAATATTTATGACCAAGTTTGCTAGCAACAGAAGATGTCCACAAGTCCCCATGAATAATGTTAAAGGGAGAAAAAGAAACACTTAAAGAAGACATAAACGGAAGCCTAACATGTTTACCTAAAGGACAAGAACAACAACTATGGGAAAGATTCCCCTTATTACATGAAATAAAATTACGATTTCTAAGAAAGTTAAAAACGGGAGCTCCTAGGTGTCCAAGACTGTTGTGCCACATGGATGGAGAGATCGCCTCAAGGGATGTGTGAGGGTTGATGCTGGCAGCGGAGGTGGATGAGAAAGGATAGAGATCCCCCACACTATTGCATCTTGTAAGTGGTGTCCCCGTGCGTAGGTCCTTCACAGAAAACCAAAAGGGTCAAACTCAAGTGATACCCAATTATTAGTAGCAAACTTTCTAACAGAGATTAAAATATTTATTATATGAGGGCCATATAGGACGTTGCGGAGGGAGAAAGGAGGGTGAGGTTTCGGTACATGTGCGGTTCCATACCCATGAATTGGAGTGCGATTGCCATTGCCGACCAAAATAGATTGAGAAATGCGCAAATTAAAGATACATGGAAGCTTACCACAGTTGCGCGTGAGGTGGGATGTGGCGCTCGTGTCCATGTACCAAGCATCGTCGGGCTGCTGTATATTCATCGTGTTGTAGGCCTCAGATAATTTTGTCAGAAGTTCGGATGGTGACTACCCCGGGTGGACCTCGGTAACGTGGACCTGATGTGTTAGGCCGGACTGTCGAGAAGCGGGACCCGTTCCCAATAATCCAGGCTACTGCCAGTGAGCCGCAACAGTCGGGTAAGGGCATGATGGTGAGGCCCAACTACCGGGCACCTGCCATGGCATTGGGTTGGCCCACTAAATCGGGTACCGAGCCGATTGTTGTGGCTGACCACCCGTGTTGGACGGGCCTCTGCCACTTTTGCCCCTGCCACCGCGGCCTCGCCATCTGTTGCCGCCGCGCCTGCCCCGCTGCTGCTGGTTGTCGGTGGGGCCGGAGTGTGCGGTGGTGTTTTCCGATGCATCAATCACCAACTCATTTTGGTTGTGTTCATTTTGTTTCGCACGTCTGGTTTTTTTCCAAAAGTAATTGTGACCGGGCCTTGTTGAAGTTGGGCAGGGGGTCGGCCTATTGTATCATTGTTGCAAGAGTATCATATTCACCTTTCGGTAAACCATTTATTAGTTGCAACACCATCTTAGTTTCCGAAATCGGATGGCCCACATTGGACAGTTGATCGACCACCAATTTCAGTTGTTTGCAATACATGTTCACAAAGTTCTCAAGACGCGTGTTGTTATATTGTTCCTCAAGGTACACAACGCGTGTGTGTTTATTGTCCTGAAATATTTGCTCTAACCGAATCCATAACTCACGAGCCGAGGCTCCAGTTTTCATAATCGTATGAAGCAAGTCCTTAGAGATGATGCCACAGATCCACTGCTTAACGATAGCGTCAAGACGGCGCCATGTGGTGTCGTCGACCTTGAGAGGGCGAGGGATGGAATCATCAATATGATCAAGCACGTTATAAGCACATGCATGAATGTGAAAGAGTTCAACTCACGATGAATATTGACTTGATCAAGAACCAAAGGTATAAAGTTCTTGATATTTGTGAAGGCGAATGCCAGATGGAAAGAGGAGGTAGATGAAGGAGTGGGGGGGGGGGGTTGTGTATGACGCCTGGGAAGGAGGAGGAAGCCGTGAGAGATGTGGGAGTAGCCAAGCCATTAGAGGGGCTTATTTTTGGCGAGGAAAGAAGAAGAAAGCAATTAGGGTTTTGCTAGAGATTCCGTCGGCCGAGAGGAGGGGGGGGGGACGGTGTGATTATTAGGGTTTGGCTCTTGATACCATGTAAGATTGTATTAATTTTCTTTGGGGAGTCTTTCTCATTAATACAAATATATATAGTGTGTACAATGTTGAATCCTAATTGAATAAGAATCTATATTTACCATAATTACACACAAATATTAATTACAGAATATACGGCGAATATGTTGTTGTTTTTGTATATGGCAAATATATTGCAATATTCACTATTAATCACAATAAATGTGAGGCATGAACTTATGCCTTTTTTTAACAGCTCACTTGTTTCAATTCCTCAGTGGAATTTTAGTAGAATTCAGGTATCGAAACTTAAATTGAAAAACTGATAGTTCATCTCTATTCTGCAGGTTCCAGTTTTCTCCTTACAAAGGCCTGATGAAATATTAATGCAAAATCAAAGTGGTAACATAGTGCAAAAGACAATGGAGTATGGGGAGATGCCTTGTGAAAATGGAATACCAACAATGATCACATGGAGTCATGGGGGACATGAAGTTGCTATTGAGGGATCATGGGATGGATGGAAGACAAGGTAAGTTGATTCATTCTTGTTTTTTTTCCGGTTGCGTTTTAGTTCCTCGAAGCTTGAGTTTGTTAACAATGTGATTTTACTTTTTACAATAGAGATTTGCTACAAAGAACAGACAAGGACTTCACTGTCATGAAGGTGTTGCCGTCAGGCGTGTATCACTACCGGTTTATTGTTGATGGACAATCGAGATATGCTCCAGATTTTCCATGTGAACGTGATGATATGGGAAATGTGTTCCATATCTTGGATTTGCAGGTAATCTTTTCTGTGAACCATTCTGATTTTAACTCAACATTGGATACTCAGTGTTGATATATGCCATAGTAAAATGATCAGACATTTGCATGTGTCAATATGACTAGTGAGATAGGTTAGTTGTGAAATCTTAAATTCTTATATGCTAAACTATTTTAAGGGGAGAAAGTGGTAAATAATCTTGTCAGGCAATGACAAGATTTAGATACTTGAATAAGGTGTGAAGTTAAAACCAGTATCTGAAGATAAGGTTACAGTAGCTGCAGTTATATTTTGAGCCCTAATAATTTTGTTCTTTCAGTCTTGTGCTTTCCAAGCTTTTAAAAAAAAGGTTCAGTATCTAATGTAAGAATGTTTGTTATATCACTCACATGTAGACAGGTAACAGGATAGCTGCATAGTTTGTTCCTTTTGCTTATTGCCAAACAAGGTGAAGAAACAAAAGCAATATGTAGAGGCAAAAATAAATTCCCAGAAGCTGAATGTGCATAATCTATTAGTAGACTTTAAGTTATGGACCTATGGTCACGGTTAGAATGCTAATGGGATGGTATCATCTGAGATATATACCTACCTAATATTGAATATGGTGCACCTGTAGATCTGTTATTGAGAGTTTTTGAATTTCAAATGAGTAAGGAACATAATTGCCTAATTAATTTTCTGAAAAAGAATTTGGTGGGGGAGGCCAATAAAACAGCATTAGCTGTGGCTTCAAATGGCACTTTCTGTTGTTTTCTTTTCTTTTCCTTCTCAGTTTCTTGTAAACCTTTAAACTTTGAAATATATTTATTTAATCTGCTCTGACTTTATGTACAATCACATAATTCAATCCTAAAACAGCAAGCTTTACCACTGTAAAATAATGAGGATTTTCCATTTTCACAAGTCTAAGCTTGTTTCGCTGTCCTAGAACAAAGATCTAAGGTGCTGTTAGAGCTCAATTTAAACCAGGCACATGACACTAGAAATGGAAATCCCGAACCATACAGTTGTAATGTTCAAAGGCTGGAATTCTTTCAGATTTAGTTAATTCGTAGTGTTTGGTCCTTTAAATGTAGAAAGATATCACTAGGGAAGTCCTGGCATTCTCTATCTCACTTTATCCTGTGTCACTGCCATTAGTGTTGCCAAGCAAAGCTAGGTGAGCTTTATGTATGCTGCTACTTCTAACCATCTTAAATCTGGAATTAAAAAAGGTTGTAATTCAGCATAAGATACTCTTTTCATTTAATTTCCAACAAGCTATTGCTACATCCATTTCATTAGGAATTGATGATCTTTTAACAATACATTCTAACGGATGGCTAGTTCAGCATTATCTTTTCCAATAATCAACATAACGATTCAACTTTCAACTATTGTTGCTATGCAGAATAGTATTCCAGAGGTCCTTAATAACACAAGTTGGTCAGAAGCACCTCCTTCCCCTGAATCGAGCTACAGCAGTGCGCCTTTCTGTTCAGAAGATTTTAACGAAAAGCTGCCAGAGTTGCCTCCTCTGTTACAACAGACACCGCTGGACCAACCATCTTCATCTGCTGGTAGTATGGAGACATTTCAGAAGCCATTACCAGCAGTGTTGAACCATCTTTACATACAGAAAACCCGTAGTAGTCAATCAATGGTGGTACTAAGTTCAACACATAGATTTCGTACCAAATATGTGACAGCAGTACTTTATAAGTCCTTGAAAGACTTTAAAAAATGAAATGCTTCCAATTATTTTCTGGAGTTGGAATTCTTCATTTTTGAATAGGAAAGAATATCTATGTAAGAAAAGGTAACAAAGGTCTCTACTACGTTATGGAAGTGCTTTTCGTTTTTGACACTCATTTCAGAAGTAAGCATCTGAATCTTGATGAAAATTTTAGATTTGTTGTATCTTCATGTGATATTTACCAATGTGATGCTTCTGAATATCTGTATGGCAACTAAGTCTGTTGAAGACTGATAGAACAAGTTAGATTTTTTCCAATTTTATCAAAGCCATGAAGCTTTGTTCTACTGTGCAGTGGTAAAGTAAACATCTCGTTTTCTAAGTCTGCTGGATATGAAATGTTTGCAGCTCTAGGTTTGACATGTTCAAATTATCTGTGTCCCTTGGCATACTCAAGGACTTCTTTAATGAATCATTGGACCAATATAAGAAATTTCAATAATATGTTGATCATGTGAAGCTCTTCTCCGTTTTTACTTTCCTCTCTTTTTGACTGAGATTTTCACCAGCAAACAGCATCGTAGAGAGTTGTTATTATTCATAAGTACTCTGACTTTGAGCCTTCTTATTTGTATTAAGGCTTCTGGCTCCCTATTCATATAGCTTAATTTATAACTGCTGCTTTCTAGTTCTGCTGAAAATGATGAAGTGACAACTTCTTACATCTGTTATTCAAATATGTTGTTTTGGTGTTATCAAGCAGTTTTTGTTCGTTCGAATGATTTTCATATAGGCAAGTGAATGCCTCATCTGCTCCTCAATGCATTTCCAGTTTAGTTTTACTCATTTTCATATAGGCAAAGTCAATGCTCAAGACTCTTCCTTTTTCCACTATCAAAGTACATTAAAATGCTATACAGCTTCCGATTTTTCTGGCTGTCTTCATGCTCTTTTCAGGATGATAATAACATATACTGGAACCTTTATCCAGTCATTAGCAAAAGCAATGGCCAAGATTACAAATGGTGTTGACATTCCAAATATGATAACATAGGGAAGGGTTGTTTTCCCCAAGATTACAAATGGTGTTGATGAAAGTATGTATGTCCTAGAGACAATCATCATTAGGGCAAATGTACTTGAACATATTCATATTATTAATAAGATTAATATTTTGGCATTTGCAATTATTTAATAATTATTTGATTGTTTGTAATTATTCATTAATGTGCATCCCTTGAATTTACGTTGTCACTAATAGAGTGAGTTATTAATGATAGATCGTAACTCTTAAAATAGCCTCGACTAATGATCATCGAGAATGGGATATCGATGATATGTGATAAGTCGACATGTGGTCTGCATCACATTCTTAGAGGATGTAGTATGTCTCACCTGCTACGAGTAATGGCTACTCGTGATGGACACATGAATACTTTGAAAGTATTGGCATACCTTACTGATATATTGTTTGTTATACTTGTCTAAAGTATGATCAGCGTGTAGGAGATAGAAGTTCTTAGACTTGAGGTCAATACGCGCATTGTCTACAAAGTAATGTACTTTGATCCCGTCCTAAGCTCAAATGCCTTATAGGTTAAGACACGACTTGTATTGGGTACATTACGATGTGGATTGAAGGTGGTAGTTGAGCCAAGATTAGGATTCATTCCTCATATGTTTATTCGAGAGAACACTCGGATTCTCAGTGATATTATGTTGACTAAGTCGTTGGCCAACGCAATAGACATATTTAGAATATGGTCTAGTTGTCAACTAATATAGATGAGATACAATGATTAAGCCATTTAGATAGACACTTGACAAATCCTAAGTTTGATCGGGTGTGTCATGAATGAAAGGATTTTATCTTACCACATAAAGGTTAAGTTTACTAGATTCGTGTAAACGTACTTCACATATTGAGTTCGTTTTCAGGCGCCGTCTAGGAGTTCCGTGTAGACCTTAATTTGATTAATGTCGATATGAGAAGACCTGTAGGGTCACACTATGTCGATTGTCCGTTTCGATATAAGGATGTATTGAGAGAGTAATTAAAATGTTCGATTTGGAATCGAGACATTTAAATGAATAATGATTATTTTAATTAAGTCAAAATTGGATTTTGAATTTAATTAAGAATGCACGAAAAATAAATTCGAGCGCCGCGGCGCCCATACCCTAGGGCCGCGGTGCCTCTGCCTCAAATTTTGGATCAGGCCCAAGGTCAAATCCTAATCCGGTTTTGACATATTTTTCAACTATAAATAGAGGCATTCATTTCATTATTGATATACTAATTTTCTGAAAAACATTCTAAGCCTTAGAGGCTTAGAATCAAATACTCTCTCGAACCTCTGCCGAATTTCCTAGCCTTCCGAAAGAGAAATACATTGAAGCTTGGAGCTTGCAATCGGAAGGGCAACCGCATGTGCACCTTATAGTAGATAAAGATTCTGGATAATACAACTTGTAAGTTCATGCTTTATGTTACAAGTTTAATTGTTGTATAACCATACCAGAATTATTATTGGGGTAAGTAAGAAAAAAAATGTTTTAAACTTCCGTTGTGCTTTACTTATGTGTTTGTACCAAACAAAACCTAACAGTGGTATCAGAGCTCAGGCTGGTTCAATGATTATATAACAATTGAATAGAATAATAATATGGGTTAAACATAAAATTGGATTAAAACAAGGTTTCTTGAAATCCTACATGTCTTGAACAAATGTTGATCTTTAATATCACCCTAAATTATCTCCTACGCTAACTCGAGAAAGTCATTCCGCTCTAACTCGAACTAAGCCAAAGTGCGTTGTTCGGCTCATTGCACGGTGCACGGCTAAGAACGAGTAAGAACGGATGATGGTTGATATGGGCGTTATTGATAATGGTGGGTGATGATAAAGGACCTGTGATTTGATCCCTAAATTGGATATAGGGCTTGAACGATTTTAAGAATCAACAAAGAAACATTTTGTCAGGACGTCGGCGCCGTGGCCCTATGGTAGGGCGTTGCGGCGCTTGTTAGGGTTTTAAGGAAGCGTCGCGGCTCCATGGTGGAGCGCCGAGGCCCTAATGCTTCATTTTTTTTAAGTTTCGGACTTTCTGGACATTAGGTGTCGCGGCCCCATGGTAGAGCGTCGCAGCCCTAATGCAAGCTGAAGGTTTCTGCCTTGCAAGCGCCATGGCCCCATGGTGAAGCGCCGCGGCTCTAATGCATTGCAAAAGCAGAAATTCGGTTTCTGCCTCACTGGCGCCGCGACCCTAATGATTAGCATCGCGGTCCCGACGGTCGAATTTTTTTTTTGTTCAAAATGTTTAACCCATGATTATTATTATTATACAATATATTGTCTATGTGCTAAATGTCAAATCATTTGTCATTTAAATTACTAGAATAACATCCGCTATAACTGTCTGGGCAGGCGGCGCCCAGTATTTGATTAAACCATCTTATATTATGCATATTGGGTTGACGGTTCCCAACTATATGTGTCATTAGTTTTGCATGATATTAAGATGTCATATTGGATATGACGTAAAAGAATTGATCTTGGTTAAAACCCTGAATTAAAATGTTTCCCAAAATTTTAATACAAGTCTCATTTAAATGAATGCGTCGTCCGTTATAACTGATTGTAGTGCAAAATCCTTTTCGGTGAGATGTGTATTTATGCCACAACATTTGCTCTAAGTCTACGAGGATTCAGACTCTTTCATAGATATATGTTAAATGTAGAAGTGAGTGATAAACCTTCATGAGTATTTACACCACAGTGTTTGCTCTATAAGGCAAAACTCACTTAAATACATAATTGCAGTCGCATAACGGGGTTGACTTGCTAGGCTGTCTTGACGCCATAGTGTCGGACAAGCCGAGGGACGCATATTGATTGTTTAGAACATTCGGTCAAACATGAGTTATAAATTGATTGTAATTGGTTTAGAGACCTACTAGGTTGTGCTGTTGAAGTTATCAGCCACAACAAACGCGGAGATATCATGAACCTGGATCATGGCCCATTATGACCATATTTGATATGAGTCCGTATTCTTCCATGGGGTCGAAGAGTATGTTAAAATAATGGGAGCTAGTTAAACTAAAGGACATGTTAATTAGTTAACGAATGTGTTCAATAGAAATTGTATTAGAGTTTAATTTCAAGAATATATGTTTCTTCAGTTGTATAAAATGTCGAATCTATCGCTGAAAATGTTGGTCGAGACAAACAAGTTGACTAGATCAAATTATCCTGACTGGTTAAGAAATCTGTGATTGGTGTTAAGACTAGAAATAATTGAGTATGTGTTAGACACAATATTCCTCACAGTCCCTGCTGAAAACTCTGATGAGTATGCCCTGTTTGACACGGTGGCTTATCAGAAACATTTGAACGATGCTGCCTTGGCAAAATGTATAATGTTGTCTTCCATGACTATCGAGTTACAAAGGCAACATGAAAACATGGGCCCCAACGAAATGCTAGAACACTTGAAGAGTCTCTATGAAAACCAGTCTCAAACAATGGAGTATGAACTGTTGAGAGACCCTTTCAAATGTAAGCTGAACGAAAGGGGACAAATGTCAGCGCATGTTCTAAAGAAGGACTACTCAGCTCCAAGAGGAGGCAAAGTACTAGGTGCTTCTACCTCTAATGGACAATGTATGTTTGTAATTGAAATAAATATGTCTACAAGTAACTCCCACTGATGGGTATTGGATACCGCTTGTGGCTCGCACATTTGTAGTAATGTGTAAGGCCTAATTAACAGCAAAAAGGTTGGACCTTGGGAGGTAGACCTACGCATTGGAAATGGAGCACGAGTAGATGCTGAACGCGTGAGAACTTATAGACTAGATTTACCTTCAGGATTTTGTTTAGAACTAAATAATTGTTATCTTGTTCCCTCATTAGTGAGGAATATTATTTCTATCCCAATGTTAGACATTGAGCGGTTTTCCTCATTCATTGCCAATGACAGTTATGTACTGTCTTTTAATGGTTTTGTTTGTGGAAATGCTCCGCTTGTGGATGAATTGTATATTTTAAACTGTAGTCGTGAAATTATCAATGTGCAAAATAAACAAGCTAAGATAAGTAATCCAAGAAACCCCACCTACTTATGGCACTGCAGACTTGGTCATATCAACGAATCAAGGATAGCAAGATTGAGGAAGTTAGACTACCTCGAACCATTTGACTTGGAGTCTTATGGCAACTGCGAATCTTGCTTGAGAGGAAAGATGACCAACAAACCACTTTCTGGGAAAGGTGTACGAGCCAAATAGGTACTTGAGTTGGTCCATACTGATGTATGTGTGCCATTTTCAACTCAAGCTAAGGGAGACTTTCCTTACTTCATCACTTTTACAGACGATTTCACAAGATTTGGGCATGTGTATCTTATGAAATATAAGTCCGAAGCCTTTGAGAAATTCAAGGAGTACAAGTACGAAGTAGAGAAGCAACTTGAAACAAGTATCAAGACACTTCGATCGGATCGAGGAGGTGAATACTTAAGTAAAGAATTTCTAGATTATTTGAAGCTTCATGGAGTCCAATCACATTGGACACCTCCTGGAATGCCATAGTTGAATGGTGTTGCTGAAAGGAGAAATCGAACCATATTAGATATGGTTAGATCCATGATGAGTTTCTCAGCTCTACCGACATATCTTTGGGGCTATGCATTGCAAAGCTCAATTTATATTATGAACAAAGTTCCTTCAAAGTCAGTAGAGAAAACTCCATATGAGATATGGAACGGCAAGAAGACAGCACTTAAACACATGTGACCCTGGGGGTGCCCTGCATATGTAAAGAAGATGTTTACTGACAAGTTGGAATCTAAAAGTGAGAAATATTATTTTGTGAGGTATCCAAAGGAAACTAAGGGATACTACTTCTATCTTCCTGGAGAACATAAGGTCATTGTTTCCAGGAACACAACTTTCCTTGAAGAAGAATATGTCTACAAGGAACATAGCTGCATAGAGATAGAACTTGAAGAAATTCAAGAACCACAAGATAACACAGAAGTTGAACCCTTGTCAAATGACCTAAACAGGGATTCAATGGGAGTATCTGGTGAAGATTGGGTACTTAGAGTACGCCCTTCAGCCAGTGGAAGTGATGTGAGAGATAGTACAGAAATGCAAGACTCTCATACACAACAAATGGAAGATGATACAATGGTTGTACATCATTCCATTAAGGAAATACATGAGAATGACATTCCTGAAAGCTCTCAAGGTGATGGATTGTCCAACACACAATGAGTTTCTCACAATCAGAATACAATAAACACTGAAACGCAGAATACTCAACTCCGTAGGACCACTAGGACTCATCGTCCGCCTGAAAGACTTAATTTCCTTATTGAAACACACAATGAGATAGATATTCCTGATGACGATGAACCTACAACCTACATCGAAGCTATGTTAGACATTGATTCGCAGAGATGGCAGGAAGCCATGAAACCTGAGATGGACTCGATGTACATAAATCAAGTTTGAAACTTGGTTGATTTTCCAACAGGGGTTAGACCCATAGGATGCAAATGGGTCTTCAAGAAGAAGATTGATGCATATGGCAAGGTACAGACTTATAAAGCAAGATTTGTGGGTAAAGGTTATAATCAACGACCTAGGGTCGATTATGATGAAACCTTTTCACATGTTGCTAAGATTAAGTCCATTTGGATTTTGCTTGCAATAGCTGCATATTATGACTATGATATTTTGCAGATGGACGTCAAAACTGCTTTCCTCAATGGTAATCTAGTTGAGGAGGTGTATATGAAACAACCTGAGGGTTTTTCACTTGAGTCTAAACCAAATGTTGTATGCAAGCTGCAAAAGTCCATTTATGGGCTTAAGCAAGCCTCGAGGAGTTGGAACATTTGCTTTGACAAGGCTATCAAATCATTTGATTTTGTCAGAAGCAAAGAAACTCCATATATTTATAGTAACCGCAAAGATGAGAGTATTTCCTTCATTATCTTATATGTAGATGACATATTAATAATGAAAGACAATAAGACTCTCATGCAATCAGTCAAGAAATGGTTATCCAGCATCTTCATGATGAAGGACTTGGGTGAAGCCTGCTACATTTTTAGAATTAGGAGATGGACCTAATAGATTGTCAGGGCTGTCACAGTCTGGTTATGCCTTCATTTTCAATGGTGAAGCAGTAAGTTGGAAAGGCTCCAAGCAAGAAACCACTACTGATTCGATGACTGAATTCGAGTACATTACTGGATTAGATGCTTGTAAAGAAGCTATCTCGATGTCTGAGTTCCTAAAGGAACTGAGGGTTGTTCCAAGTGCCACTTGTCCAATAACGATTTATTGTGACAACACTGGTGCGATTGCGCAAGCTAAGGAACCAAGATCCACCAACAGAAACAAGCATATACCCAGGAAGTACCATATTTTTAGGGAGATGGTGGAGACTGAAGAAATACGATTAGACTATTCCCACAGATGAAAATCTAGCTGACCCGTTTACTAAACCATTAAGCATAGTTAGGCATTATGGTCCTTTTGAAAACATAGGTATTAGATACATCAGAGATTGGCTTTAGACCAAGTGGGAGATTGAAAGTATAAATGTCCTAGAGACAATCATCATTAGGGACAAATGTACTTGAACACATTCGTATTATTAATAAGATTAATATTTTGGCATTTGCAATTATTGAATAATTATTTGATTATTTGTAATTATTCATTAATGTGCATCCCTTGAGCTTATATTGTCATTAATAGAGTGAGATATTAATGATAGAGCGTAACTCTTAAAATAGCCTCGACTAATGATCATCGAGAATGGGATATCGATGATATGTGATAAGTCGACACGTGATCTGCATCACATCCTTAGATGATGTAATATGTCTCACCTTCTACGAGTAATGACTACTCGTAATGGACACATGGATACTTTGGAAGTATTGGTATACCCTGCTGATATATTGTTTGTTATACTTGTCTAAAGTATGATCAGCGTGTCGGAGATAGAAGTCCTTAGACTTGAGGTCAATACGCGCCTTGTCTACAAAGTAATGTACTTTGATCCCGTCCTAAGCTCAAATGCCTTATAGGTTGAGACACGACTTGTATTGGGTACATTACGATGTGGATTGAAGGTGGTAGTTGAGCCAAGATTATGATTCATTCCTCGGATGTTTATTCGAGAGAACACTCGGATTCTTAGTGATATTAGGTTGACTAAGTCGTTGGCCAACGTAATAGACATATTTAGAATATGGTCTAGTTATCAACTAATATAGATGAGATACAATGATTAAGCCATTTGAATAGACACTTGACAAATCCTAAGTTTGATCGGGTGTGTCGTGAATGAAAGAATTTTATCTTACCACATAAAGGTTAAGTTTACTGGATTCGTGTAAACGTACTTCACATATTGAGTTCGTCTTCCGGCGCCATCTAGGAGTTCCGTGTAGACCTTAATTTGATTAATGTCGATATCAGAAGGCCTGTAGGGTCACACTATGTCGATTGTCCGTTTCGATCTAAGGATGTATTGAGAGAGTAATTAAAATGTTCGATTTGGAATCGAGACATTTAAATGAATAATGATTATTTTAATTAAGTCAAAATTGGATTTTGGATTTAATTAAGAATGCACGAAAAATAAATTCGAGCGTCGCGTCGCGGCGCCCATACCCTAGGGCCGCTGCGCCTCTGCCTCAAATTTTGGGTCAGGCCCAAGGTCAAATCCTAATCCGGGTTTGACCTATTTTTCAACTATAAATAGAGGCATTCATTTCATTATTGATATACTAATTTTCTGAAAAATATTCTAAGCCTTAGAGGCTTAGAATCAAATACTCTCTCGAACCTCTGCCGGATTTCCTAGCTTTCCGAAAGAGAAATACATTGAAGCTTGGAGCTTGCAATCGGAAGGGCAACCGCGTGTGCACCTTATAGTAGATAAAGATTTCAGATAATACAACTTGTAAGTTCATGCCTTATGTTACAAGTTTAATTGTTGTATAACCATACCAGAATTATTGTTGGGGTAAGTAAGAAATAAAAACTTTTAAACTTCCGCTGTGCCTTACTTATGTG
Organism: Anisodus acutangulus; assembly: GCA_029783415.1. Lineage (NCBI taxonomy): Eukaryota > Viridiplantae > Streptophyta > Magnoliopsida > Solanales > Solanaceae > Anisodus > Anisodus acutangulus. The sequence continues at coordinate 29,141,217 of CM056497.1, forward strand.
CTTTGTAACCAACAAAACCCAACAGTTGGCCATGAACCTTCATGGGATTTTCCCCTTCTCTTTTTCCTGTTGTCTGCCTATTGCCTCTTCCCCTCTATCAGAAGATTGCCTTGTGTGGAAGGTTAGACTCTGAACTTCAGTCAATGGGAGGAATCCCCTTATCTAAGGTTCTTTGTATGACACTCTAAACTCTCTTTCTTATGTGAGACAGAAAGTGTAACTATCGAAGCTATTTCAACTTGTCCTTTCGATAAGTACTGCGAATACCTAACAAAATCACTTTTATAGTTATTAACTTGTCTCACAAACTCAAAAGCAATTCAGGGGCAAATAGAAGATATGCTGTTTGAGAGAAGGCAAGAAAATGAATGTTGGAAAATTTACTTGTTCTGGATCTTCCTCTCTAGTGATGAATTTCTTCTTAACATCATCCTCTCCTCTCCCGTCAAGAATCACTCAAACCATCATAAAGAGCAGAATACATGCCATTTTTCATTTGCTGGCAAAGAATATGATACCTTTGTGGATGAATAATGCTAGACTATCGATATATCTTGTTACATGTGGTCAATATATATATATTTTTATTACTTAGGGGTAGGGGAAGGGAAAATGGGGGAGGGGATTACAACGTGAGATTCGAATCCTCGACAACAAGGTGAAAGTTCAAGTAGCCAACCAACTGAGCTACTAGATTCATACTGTGATCAATATATTCACTAATATCTTCATGAAATTTGTTTTCTTGGCAGTTCGCTTATATCTTCTTTATTTCTATGCTTTTCGCGTTAGACTTGTTGTTTTGGAAAACTATCATTCAAACTCGGTAGGTCCAACATCTTGTGAATTGACATCTTCTTTGGATTAGACATTTGTTTATGTGAATATCCTGTTATGCCCTTTAAACTATTTATAAAAAAAATTGGGCTCACAAGAAACCAACAACATAATAGTTGTGTCAAACTAAAGCATTTTCAAAATTATTTAATTTAATTTTATGGGCTGTAACTAGGACCGGCAAAATGGTATAAAGAAAACAAGTAACCATCCAAAAGCTGACCATTTAAAAATGAATCAAATATGAATATATCCATATTATCCACTAAAAACGGATATTCAAATGGATAATATGAATATTCATATTAACAACATCCATTTGTGTGCATGTTACTATTTTTTATAAGTTCCTGTTTTCTAAGAGTCTAAGCTTATATTGTTTTTTAGCTTGTGTTCTGAGCTGACTATTTCTCAAACCATGGAAAATATGGATATTCATATTATCTGTCAGTTAACCTATTTTTTATTTGTGTTAAATATGAGCTGATCAGATATTTTATTCATTTTTATTTTAATTCATTTTTTATCCGCTCATATTCAATCTGACCCGTCCATATTCGATTTGACCCGTCTGTTTGTCACTCCTACCTCTAACTGATACTGTTTTTTGTCAAAATGGCATGGAGATAATAAATATTTTCGTTTAAAAGATTCCGGAAATGGTTCATACATTTCAATTAGTGTGATACTAGTTGTCTACTTCATTAAGAATGTTTATCTCTCCCTAAATATAGTTATTGGATATTAGAGTAAGCCTTGATGAAAAAATATAGGTAAAATGTGCCCAAATGTCATGTGGTCAAATCGTCTTGAAAAATTAGGGGCATTTTAGTCGAATTATCTAATTTTGCCTAGAAATTAATATTTTATTAAGGATTGTACAAATGGCTAAGTGAACACTCTTTTTTATCGGGAGGGAGTATTAAAGTGTGGGGGTCCACATACACTTTAATGCTCATTCATACCAAAGAGAAAAATAAAGGACCTATTTTCTTCAGCTTAACGTTGCATCTTCCTTCTCAACTAAACAATGACAAAAAAAAATTTGGTAATGAACATGCCTATTTTATTTACCAAAATTGGAGTTATGTACAAGCTCTCAACGAGCATCTAAAAATTAGGATTGGGCATAGTACCAAGTTCTAGATGCAACAGACGACAATCCTACACTACAAGCTAGATGCAACAAACGACAATCCTACACTACCAGCAAAACAAGACTGTGTTCTTCAGGTATAAAAATTCAACTCAGCAATCCTTTGTTATAGCCTTGGTCGCATCATACCTCTGGCAATCGACTTTGGATGATCAATTGAGTGATAACATTTTCTTGTCTTGAAACACTCTATTGTTCCTCTCCTGCCAAAGCAAATACACACAGCCAATAAGTACAATTCTGCACATTTGAGAGTTGGTATCCTTCCCATTTACAGTTGCTATCATCCAGGCGGTAAGTATTTATTTTCCTCAATTATTCTCTTCCAAAAGTGAGGGTAATATACCCCTAATACAACCATAATTTAGGCTAGACTTAGGCAATCTAATCTACCTATCATATACAATTGATTCTTAGTATCAATCACACTAATTACTATACAATCACACTAAGTACTATACAATCACACTAATTACTAAATAATTATAATAAATACAACATTTAATATAATTATTCTATCACTTCCCCGCAGTCGAAGCGGGAGGCAGGCATATGCTGAGACTGTCCTGAAAATCTTCAAATAAAATCAGCGGAAGACCTTTAGTAAAAATATCTGCAATCTGATAGCGGGACGGGACATGTAACACACACACTTGTCCACGTGAGACCTTTTTATGAACAAAATGAATATCCAGCTCAATATGTTTAGTGCGTTGGTGATTGATCGGATTCCCAGAGAGGTAGATGGCTCTAACATTATCACAGTATACTAATGTGGCCTTCGGAATTGAGCAGTAGAGTTCGAGGAGAAGATTCCGAAGCCAGCTTGATTCAGACACAACATTAGCAACACCTCGGTATTATGCTTCGGCACTGGATCTGGATAAGGTTGCTTGATGTTTCGAGGACCAAGATGCCAAGTTATCACCAAGAAATACACCATAACCATACGTGGAGCGTCTGGTGTTCGGACACCCTCCCCATTCGGCATCTGTATAAGCGACAAGTGAGGATGTCGACGATGGATATAGATGGAGGCCATACTCTAGAGTGCCCTGAATGTACCACACAATGCGTTTGAGAGCATGCATATGATCATCCATTGGATTATGCATGAAAAGGCACACTTGTTGCATATCATAAGAAATATCCGGTCTGGTGAATGTCAAATATTGCAGGGCCCCTGTCAAGCTACGGTAGAGTGTCGGATCGGCAAACGGTTTGCCGGAGGATACACTCAATTAGGATTTAGTGTCCACTGGAGTTGCCGAAGATTTACAGGAGGACATGTCATCACATTCAACAATCTCAATTGCATACTTCTTTTGGGATAGAAATAAACCACATGCATGACGTGTCACGACTATACCTAGAAAGTAGTGTAGTGGCCCTAGATCTTTCATTGCAAATTCAGAACCAAGCTGTGACATGATGGACTTGCGAAGAACATCTGATGAGGCGGTTAGTATAATATCATCCACATATAAAATAAGATAAGCAATATTATTACCCTGACGGTAGATAAACAGAGAGTGATTGGAACGGCTGTTGGAAAACCCAATATTTGAGACAAAATCGGCAAACCTTTTGTACCATGCCCTGGGGATTGATTTAGCCCATATAATAATTTCTTGAGCATGCACACATGATTGGGATATTTAGAGTCCCTATAATCCAAAGGCTGGTACATGTAAACAATTTCATGTAGCTGTCCACGAAGAAAGATATTTTTGACATCTAATTGATGAAGTGGCCATGCCTTTGACAGAGCCAGACTAAGGACTGTTCTGATAGTTGCCGGTTTAACCACCGGACTGAACGTCTCACCGCAATCCACACCAACCTGTTGTGTCTTCCCATCACCTACAAGACGGGCTTTATGCCGCTCAAAAGTACCATCAAATTTTTCTTTGTGACTGAAAATCCACATAGACCAAATTATATTAGCATTAGGGGGACGTAGTACCAAGTCCCACGTCCTATTTTTAATAAGAGCAGTAAATTCATCATTCATTGGAAATTTTCAATTCGGGTCATTAAGGGCTGCCACATGATTGCGAGGTAATGGTGATTTTGAGACTTGAGTGTGTAGGCTATATTTGGTATTGGGTTTGACAATGCCGTGTTGACTACGGGTGACGGGCCGAGGGGCTGGAAGTGGAGCCAGAATTGGAACAGTGAAAATTGGGCCAGAACTGCCAGTATTAACTGGCCTAGTGGCGGTAAAACTGGCCCAGTTCGCTGGTCAGTAATTGCCCAAGAATGGGCCACTATTTCGGAGCCCAAATTATTTGGGTGAATCGGGTCGGGCGAAACAGTGGCTATCTGGTGGTTATGGGCCACTGTTTCTGGGCCCAATTCACCCAAATAATGTGGGCCGACCGAAACAGTGGCAGTGGGACCCGATAGATGGTGAGTCAAATACGGGAATATGCCATTATCTAAAAAATCATAGGTAGGAGGTCCAGACACATTCAATTTTGTAAATGGGAAAGTGGTTTCATCGAAGAGAACATGGCGACTCACAATGATTTTATTGGAGGAAAGGTCGTAACATTTGTAACCTCGATGATTGGAAGTATAACCCAAAAAAATGCAAGGAGTAGACTGGGGTTGTAGTTTGTTGATTGTGGTGGATGAAAAAATAGGATAGCACAAACAACCAAATACCCGTAAGTGAGAATAAGATGGGTCCCGCAAGTATAGGATTTTTAATGGGGCTTGATATGACAATTTATTGTGGGGCAGTATGTTCAATAAATACGTAGCCATTTGTAGTGCATGATGCCAAAAAGATGGAGGTAGTATGGCATGTGCAATGGATGTTCTAATAATGTTATTGATGGTTCAGATTTTTCGTTCCGTCTTTCCATTTTGTGAGGATGTGTGTGGGCATGATAGGCGGAAATTTAAACCATTTGAATTGCAAAAATCCCAAAAATGCCTATTATCAAACTCCCTACCATTATCACATTGAATATTTTTGACATCCCGTTCAAACTGTTTTTGGATGAATGCTATAAAAATGAGAAATGTGAAAAAGACTTGTGATTTTTTTGACAAGGAAAATGTCCACAAAAAATTAGAGTAGTCATCTAGTAATAACAAATAATATCTATGGCTCGAAGAGCTCAAAACGGGTGATGTCCAAATATCACAATAGATGATATCAAATGGCATACGTGTGCACGAATTAGAATAAACAAATGGCAATTGAACATGTTTCCCAAATGGACATGAACGACACATATTAGAATTACGTGTTTCAGTACATGAAATAAAATTTTTATGTTCGAGATAGGCTAAAATAGGTGCCCCGGATGACCCAACAGTTCATGACATAACGAGGGTGCAAAAGCAGCAAAAGTGGAAGGTAACTTGGTTCGTTGGTTTAGTGACGTAATTGGATAGAGCTCCCATTGACTATCACATCTCATGAGAAGCGTCCCCGTCTGAAAATCCTTCACGAAAAATCCAAAAGGGTAAAAAATAACAGACACCCAATTATCAGTAGTAAATTTTCTAACAGACACCAAGTTTTTGATTAATTGTGGAGCATGAAGGACATTCTGTAAAATTAATGGTGGGTTTGGTGGTGACAATTTAGTAGAACCATGACCTTGAATTGGAATAGAATGGTCATTTCTGACAAATTATACCATTATTTTTGCTCAAATTAAAATAGGACGAGAGATTATCTTGGGAGGACGTCATGTGTGACGTAGCTCCGGAGTCCATATACCAATTTTCATCGGGTAGATTAAGTCCAAGGGTGTGCACGGCGGACTCAATATCCGTTGGGCTTGCCACTACCGAATGGGCCTCCTACCACTGGTTCGGCAGTGGCCCAAAGTTGCTCGAATTACTGGCTGCACTATTTCTGGGCCCAAAGTTGTGTGGCCCAAAACTGGGCTGCTGCTGCTGGTAACCCGTGCCCTGGCCACTAGGCCTTGGACTGGGCCTTGCCCAGTTATCGACGGAAAGGGTAAGGTGGCACAACCCAAGGCCACTGCCAAGCCCACTGGTTTGGGCTACCGCCCCACTGTGGCCTGGGCTGCCACTGCTGGCTGCAGGTGCCGCTGTTACTGCCGCCGTTTCCGCCTCCACCTCCGCCACCGGAATTCCGGTTGCCGCTATTTTCTCCATTTTGGTTATTTCCACCTCATTTTTTACCACCGTTTCATCCTTTTTGTCCCCAATTGTGTTGTATAGGCTCACAGTTGGTGGTACTGTCATTGGCTATATGTAACATCCCGTACTTGCGGGCCATGATTTGAATCGCTAGACGTATGTAAATAGACCCGAGCATTGGAGGATTTTTGGTCATATTCACGTATGTAAATAAAGAAGCGTAGTATATAAAAGGATGCGATCCCGAAATAATTTAAGGAATTAATAAGGTGTGACAACGATGACTAGTAATAATATTTTATGTGTAGTGAGAGTGGCTACAGACTAATATTATATGGATAGCCGATGAAATAGGTAGCCCCACGTAACACATGGAAAGTCTACAAGTAATGAGTAATGGAAAGTCTTCAAGTAATGAGTGATAGTTATGATATGGTGTAGATATTTAGGTCCTCCATGTGTAAACGTAAAAGGTTGCAATGACACCTTTAATTTTCCATTTTATTAAGAATTCTAAAATAAAGTAAGATAGTCCATCATCTATATTTTTAGAAAGTTATCAATATAATCCCTTTTGAGTACGAGCAGCAACATAATTCTTTATTTACAAACCAGCTGCAACATTTTGATATTCTGATGGGAAACATATAATCCATCGCACAAAGAAACATAGCAGGTTTTGCTCACTATTTCGATCTTGTTGTTCCATTTTTATTGCATCGTTGAATTCGAGTTTCTTTGAAGTGAAGTAAGGTGGAAGAATAATAGTTCTTGGAATGTAAAGCTAAGGAGCGGCAAGATAAGCTTGGATGTTGTTGGGCAGAAGGTTATAAAGGTATGTTAAGGCAAGTCCTTCTTTCTTTTGGGCATGTTCTAAATACGAAACGTGAACGTAACATTGTCTCATAAATGATTCTACTCTTAGTAGTTAAGAATGTTCATGTTATTCATTCCTATTGTCAAAGCATGTCTAAATATGTTCCTAAATCCTTATTGAGGTATATGGAAAAGATGTTAGTAGTCATAATGTTAATCGAAGGTGAAGCGACATTACATCACCCCGACAAACTTATAGTGTCTTATTATCATATCATTCATGCATTATATTCATGCACATACCTTGATCTCAAAGGTGTTATATACTCTACTATGTCACGCCCCAAACCGGAGGGCCACGACGTGCCCCCGGGCTCCACCCGCCGGGTACCGCTAATCGTACGTCCAACACCTAATCGTAAAAACATTATAGAAAATCTTAATCATAAATCCAATTTTCATATATACATACCCATACCAAGACAGACAAGGCCACACATGACAACTAACCACAAGACACACGTCTACAAGCCTCTAAAGAATACATGACATCACAAGGACAGGACAGGACCCCGCCATACCTATATGCGTATGCGGAAATACTGTACCACGACCAGACTGCAACTTTGAAACAAATAGAGTGCTTCACCATTGGTTGAACCAGCAACCTACTAGCGTGAATCGTCACCTTCTTTAACTGAACCTGCGGGCATGAAACGCACCGTCCCTCGACAAAAGGAATGTCAGTACGACTGATGTACTGAGTATGTCAGACATGAACAATAATATAATAGGGATATAACAATAACTGAAACAGAAATAACTGACCAACAGTAAATGCCTCTGAGGGCCCTAATACATATGCCTAAATGTTATGCACAATGCAGTATCCATATTCATTGGCCTCATCGGGGACCTTTCTTTACCATAACAGCCTCTATGAGCACCATACCATGTAACGGTTCATGAATGTATGCATAATGCAAATGCGGTATACTAATGTCCACACAGAAATCCTCCCATAACCGCCTCTGTGGCCATCAGGTTATATCACCACATAAGGGCATCACATCATATTGGCCTCTTCGGGCTCTTTTGTGATAGTATGTACCGGCTGCAGGTGGTGTGCGTATATAACGTCTTTCCCTTTTCTCATTCCCCGTACATAGATATATATATATATATATATATATATATATATATATATAATATTTATCATATAGTAGTGTGCATAACACAAGTGGTCCAGGGTAATATATGAATGCAATGCAAATAAAAATGCATGAATGATAACACAATATTCCAATCTCAACGGCTGATAATACCTTTATACCTTCGGCTAACATTGAAAAATCAACATCTTTTTTGTATGTCTCAGTAAGGACTTAGAAACATATTTAGACATGCTTTCGGCATAGGAATCAATAACATGAATATTCTTAACTACTATGAGCAGAATAAATTATGGAGCAATATCATGGTTATATTTCGTTACATGGAACATGCCAAAAGAAAAAAATAATTTGTCTTAACATACCTCAACTTCACCTAATACGGTATTTGAATTTGCTGAATTATGGCTCGAAATAACATTGCAGGACGCCTTTGCTCTATTCACAAAGCAATACTTAAAAAAAATGAAATGTTTAAAATGGGGGTTTTACTGGAGTTCTTTTGGTCTTACACAACAAATCGAAAAACTCCTAAATGAATGTTAAGAAAAAAATTGGAGACTGTCCCAAAGCCAAAGACTTCTAAAATAAATTCCTAATAATATTCTTCCACCAGCCCATTTTTTTGTACTGAACAAAAGGATATCTAGATATATAATAATAATCCCTTACACGAGAAGCACCATCTCGGGAAAGGATACCCTCAAGATCCCCAATAATTCTGGCCATCCATATTTTTTTTGGCGGTGGAGTCACTTTAATCACGCCACATACCCCCCTTAAGTAGTGATTAGTCATTAGTCTTGCCCTCCATAATTATTAATTAATCCCACAATTAATCAATTACACCCATAATTAATTCTAGATCTTACTTTATTTAAATCCTAAAAACTCATAAGACATTCATATACTTAATGTCATAATTTTGTGATATGACACTAGTCCATAACCTCTTTGGGGATATATAACCATTATTATTAGTCCCCATCGTCACGCTTCTTACAACCAAAATTATTTCGGGGTCTAATTTTTTTATATTCTAGTCTCTTTATTAGCATGCGTGATATCACATAAAATCCCCGAGGCCCTATTATGCTTAGGTGCTCAAATCATTAACCAAAATTCCGGGATGTTACATACTATATGTATGCATCATATATGTATGGGGTATGGAAAAAGAAAATGTGTTATATATGCACCACCACCTGCAGCTGGTACAGATATACACGATAATGATTATGCCCACAGAAGCCGATATGATATGATGGATGCCCACAGAGGCTTGATGGCGTTATATACGCATATATATGTATGACCGCATTGTGCATGACATTTAAGCATATTATGGCCCTTAGAGGCATTTTCTACTGGTTGGTTATTTCTTGTCTCATGTTACTTTCAGGTCTCTATTATGCTATTTTTCATGCTTGACATACTCGGTACATCAGTCGTACTGACGTCCCTTTTATCGGGGGACACTGTGTTTCATGCCCGCAGGCTCAGATAGACAGGGCGATGGTCCGCACTAGTAGGTTGCTGGTCCAGCTGATATTGGAGCACTCTATTTGTTCCAGAGTTGTTGTCTAGTCGTGGTATGCTATTTTAGTTATGCGTTGGGGTATGGCGGGGTCCTGTCATGATTTTATGATGTCACGTACTCTTTAGAGGCTTGTAGACAATTATCTTGTGTATAGTAGTCATGTATGACAGTATGTATATATGCATAGGTTGAGTTCTTCCGTTTGTAAGAGTTGACGCAGTACCTTTCCAGTTTATTATTCCCATATGTCAGCAGATTACCTCGTGACGGCCCTCGTGGCCATGCTTAATTACGGTTAGCTGGTAAATATGTGATTAGTGGTGCCCGGCAGGTAGGGTCAGGGAGTCCGTTATGACCCTCCGGTTTGGGTCGTGACAAATATGGTATCAGAGTCGGTCTGACCTAGGGAGTCTACAAGCCGTGTCTAGTAGAGTCTTGTTTAAGGGTGTGTTGTGCACCACAGTTATAGGCATGAGGCTATAGTGCATTTAGGATGATGGTTACCTTCTTTCTTGATCTAGAATCGTGATATAGAGCTGAATTGTAAGAATTTTCTCTGTAAACCTTATCGTGTTTATAATTACAACAATGCCTTCTTACAATAGGGCTATGATTAGCAGGGAGATTGAGGTTGGATTGAGTGTAAATGCGAGTAGTATGCTCTCTATTGAGACATATCCGTCAGAGGATATGAGTAATTTGCTTTCCCAGGCACGACTTCATCCTAGAGCATACGATAGAGATAGGCCCTTGAGGGGTCAGGGAGCTTATAACCTAGGGAGTTTATTAGTCAGGGATCACCGATATTTAAAGGGCTCAAAGATGCCAATATCTCAGGGTCAAAGTTGTAAAGGTCGAGTGAGACCACCTCGACCATCTTGTAGTCAGTGTGGTCGAGTGCATGCCGGATTATGTCGCAAATGTACATGGGGTTGATTTAGTGTAGCAGTCATGACCACAACATTCTGAAGTGTCCCAAGTTGATTCACAAAGGTAAGGATAAGATGATTATGAGTTGTACATATGAAAATTAGAAGGCATCATTGGAAGGTTTAGTAGGTTATGAAAATCTACACATTTTACAGTGACTCTTATTGATTAGGAGGGAATATATTATGTACGTGCGACCTAAATTGTAATGTCTTACTAAGAATAAATTATGAATTGTCCTGGGATATCATTAACGAAAATGGATTGCCACAATCGAATTGTCTGAAGAGTGACCATAAGTAAATTTAAGAAGATCTCATAAAGTGACGTACCCAGAATAGTGAGCCCAAGTCATATATAAGGATCGAGTTATCCATGGTAGTGGAAGGGGACATAAGCCTATCGTCCGTGCGTAAAGGGCCATACCGCGTATTATTGAGAATTACATGTATCAATGTTAGAAAGCTATGGTATGCTATAGGTATTAGACTGGTAAGGTCTTCGGCTTCATTGTGCAACATGTTACAATTCTAAGTAACCACTGGATAACAATAGCTTGTTAGGGGCAATAAAGGATGAGAACTATGGAACAATCAAAGAATGGTTATAAGAAATATGAAAACAGTTAATAAGTATGAATGGAATGGTATGATCAAGTATCAAGGCAGAAATGTTTTTCGTTTAATGACAAATAAAATGAAGGATTACGACAAGAAGGATAAAGGTAAATGAGATTATAGTTATACAGGTTTCACAAATGTATGATTACTCCATAACAGCGTAAGGACCAACAGTGGAGGAAGGACAGTAAGAACTCTTCGGCCAAAGGTGACAAACCTCTGATGTTCAGGAAGATAGTATGAGAAATACTTTGAGATAAGAGGGGCCCCTCAAGGCAACTTGAAATGGAAATATAATGGCTAGACGAATGAGCACTCGGTCGATGGGAGATCTAATAATGATAAGACTAGAAAGCTTGACAAGTCATGGGATCATGTAACACCATGAATTGGATCTAAACATACGAAGCATAGGTTTCATAACATATGCAGTCATACCTCTCAGAAAGTATGTAAACGGAAGTAACAGTGAGTAAAGTTCGAGATTAACACCTAAACAGGTGAAAAGGGGCCAATGATGCCTATGGATATAAGGTAGACATTAAAGATATATGTCAAGAGATAATGATATTATAATGAATATAAAATGTCAGACAAATACAGATGTCTATGAGCATTTTTGAATTGACCAAAGGTTCTACGAGATAAATAGAGTAATGGGTTTACAGTTTAACGAGATCAAGGAAATCTTTTCTCAAAACGCCATTAACAGAAAGTCTTAGCCATGAGGCAAGTGAAAGAATTAGAATCTAAGTAGAATGACCATGCTTGGATATAATAGGCCAACGTCATGCAATGCAAATTCTTCAGAATATTCCATGTACTGAATGAGGGAATAAGTTAATAACTCATCTTTTAAGGAGTAGTAACACCAAGGATTGGATTCAAGAGCAATGAGAGTACATGTGTATACCATAATATTTTAGAATTAAGACGAGTACGACAAGTAAGAAAATGAGTGAACAAGTATCAAAAGAAGTAAGAAAGGAAGTTGTTTATAATTACGAATGAGTGAACAAGTGTCAAAACAAGTAAGAAAAGAAGTTGTTTATAATTACGAGTAGTGAGAAAGAACAGATTTATTTCAGACCATGAATGAGAGTTAACTGCGATGATATGCGTACTTCGAATTCAATGACGTTGTCCATAAAGTGTTCACGATTGAGATACTACACTTATAAGAGTTTTCAGCACACCCGTTAGTAAACAAAGCTAAGTTGACAATAGAATCATTCACCCACAAGCGGCTTGACTAATGTGGGGACTACGGAGAGAAGTTGACCTGAGGGAACGCATCAGTTAGCTAAGTGGGAGTCCGATTGGAGAATTGAGATAGTGATAGCCCTATGACTCATAATACAACAGGGTCATCCCTCATATTAGAAGAAAAAAATGTCATGATGACAATCCCATTTTTAGAGAAGATTGGGAAAGATATTTAACAAAAGAGAATCGCAACCTTCGAGTATAATGGGAGAGGGACCCTCAGGTGGAAGGTCCATTTGTGTATTCCCAAAGTAGCAGGATTACAGGACAAGATTATGACGGAGGTCCATTGCTCATGATATTTCATTCACCTTGGATCTACTAAGATGTATTATGATCTCAAAGGTATGTATTAATAGAATGACATGAAGAGGAACATTACGGAGTTTGTAGCTCAGTGCCTTAATTGTCAGTAAGTAAAAATAGATCACCAAAAGCCTGGTGGTTTGACTTAGAACATTGAGATTCCGATGTGGAAATGGGAAATGATTAATATGGACTTTGTTATGGGTTTACCTCGCCCTTATCATAAGTTTGATTCTATTCGGGTGATTGTTGATAGACAGACCAAATCAGCTCAATTACTGGCGGTCAAAACTACCTACACAGTCGAGGACTACGTAAAGTTATACGTTAAGGAGATTGTTCGCCCTCATGGTATGCCTAGTTCTATTATATCTGACCGAGATGCACAGTTCACAGCTAAATTATAGAAATCATTTAAAAAAAAAGTTTGGGCACTCAAGTTAATCTTAGCATAGATTTCCACTCTCAAACAGACGGGCAGGCTGAGCGTACGATTCAAACGCTCGAAGACATGCTACGATATCGTGTATTGGACTTCAAGGGAAGTGGGAATGATCATCTATCCCTTATTGAATTTGCATACAATAACAGTTATCATGCTAGTATTAAAATGGCTTCATATGAATCTTTGTATGGACGAAAATGTGGATCTCCTATCGAATGGTTCGAAGTAGGTGAATCAGAAATTGGGCCTGACCCTTGTCACTAAGCCATAGGAAATGTGAAGCTTATCCGAGAACGGTTGTTAACCACTCAGAGTCGTCAGAAGTCGTATTTAGATGTGCGATGGAGGGACTTAGAGTTCCAAGTGGATGATTGTGTCTTCTTGAAGATTTCTCATATGAAGGGTGTAATGATATTTGGGAAAAAAGGGAAAGCTCAGTCCAAGATAAATTGGGCCATAACACATAATTCGACGAATCAACCAAGTGGCTTACGAATTGGACTTGCCTTCGGAGTTAGAGTTTGTTCATCCGGTTCTCCATGTTTCTATGTTAAGAGCGTGTGTTAGGAATCCTTCCTGAATTGTACCAATTGACTATGTGAAGGTTATAGAGGACTTATCATATGAAGATGTTCCTATTGCTATCTTAAATCGACAAGTCTGCAAGTTGAGGACTAAAGGAGTAGCCTCCGTGAAAGTTTTATGGCGAAATAAGAATGTAGAAGAAATGACACGGGAGGCGAAAGCGGAGATGAGACACAAATACCCTTACCTATTTCAGGACAACGCCGAGGCTCCGAGAGAATCAAAAGGTGAGTTCTATTTCAGATTATTATAATTAATGTTGGATGACTATGTGAGGTCTGATATAATGATATATGTTATATTATATGGCACGTGAAGCGGTGGATGTGTTTTCTGACGATGTGACAGAAATTAGATATGTCACCCCAACATTCGAGGATGAATGTTTCTAAGGGGGGAAGAATGTAACATCTCATACTTTCGGACCATGATTTGAATCACTAGACGTATGTATAATAGACCCGAGCGTTCGAGGATTTTTGGTCATATTCACGTATGCAAATAAAGAAGCGTAGTATATAAAAGGATGTGATTCCGAAATAATTTAAGGAATTAATAAGATGTGACAACGATGACTAGTAATAATAATTTATGTGTACCGAGAGAGGCTACGGACTAGTATTATATGGATAGACGATGAAATAGGTAGCCCCACGTGACACATGGAAAGTCTACAAGTAATGAGTAATGGAAAGTCTTCAAGTAATGAGTGATAGTTATGATATGGTGTAGATATTTGGGTCCTCCACGTGTAAACATAAAAGGTTGCAATGACACCTTTAATTTTCCATTTTATTGAGAATTCTAAAATAAAGTAAGATAGTTCAGCATCTATATTTTTAGAAAGTTATCAATATAATCCCTTTTGAATACGAGCAGCAACATAATTATTTATTTACGAACCAACTGCAACATTTTCATATTCCGATGGGAGACATATAATCCCTCGCACAAAGAAACATAGCGGGTTTTGCTCACTACTTCGATCTCGTTCCATTTTTATCGCATTGTTGAATTCGAGTTTCTTCTAAGTGAAGTAAGGTGGAAGAATAATAGTTCTTGGAATATAAAGCTAAGGAGCGGCAAGAAAAGCTTGGATGTTGTTGGGCAAAAGGTTATAAAGGTATGTTAAGGCAAATCCTTCTTTCTTTTGAGTATGTTCTAAATACGAAACATGAACGTAATATTGTCCCATAAATAATTCTACTCTTAGTAGTTAACAATGTTCATGTTATTCATTCCTATTGTCAAAGCATGTCTAAATATGTTCCTAAATCCTTATTGAGGTATATGGAACAGATGTTAGTAGTCATAATGTTAATCGGAGGTGAATCGACATTACATCACTCCGACAAACTTATAGTGTCTTATTATCATATCATTCATGCCTTATATTCATGTACATGTCGCACTTCTTTTTAACCGTGCGGTCAAAGCGGAGTGCAATGTATTGGTGATTCCTGGGTAAATGGTTAAGGAGTCGCCACCTAATTATTTTACTGTGAATTAGGGCTCCTAAATGTTAACTTAATGCTGCAAATTAACTCCGATTTTATGGTCTGCGAAACTAATGAGATTTTAGGTAAGGGTTCTTTATTATCCTAAAGGGAAGGGGTTAGGCATCCTTTAATATCCGCTAACTTGCGGTTATCCGATCAAACTCAGGTTAATTATTGTACTAAGGAAAATACATGTTTTAAAATATAAACTTAAAATGATGTTGCAAGTATTTAGTAAAGAATGCATTTTGTACAAGTATGCATTTGTATTATATTAAAGAAAAATATATGTAAAGTTGAAAAAATAGGCATTTGTAACAACTAATAGTAAGGAGAAAAATGAATTATTTATAATGCCAAAGAAGTCATTTTTTGGAAAGCATTGAGTTGCAAATTGAAAAAAGATAAACTTATTTGTATGATTAAAAAAAGTGAATAGAAGATGATCAACGTGTTTTTGAAAATTTTGAATATGCATGACGAGTCTAATAAATAAACTAGCGGAGGATTTCTAAGTTTGAATTAACCGAGCCTACAAGTAAATAAGCTAGCGACGGGTTTCCAGTCTTAAACTACCCTATGAATTAATTCTAAGTCTACCTATTTTAAGCATTTTAATAATTACATAAGTACAATAAATAATATTACAATACAGAGCGAGATAAAGCTGAATTAAAGAAAGTAAAAACAATAAAATAAATAATCTCCGAGGAGTATCTGCCTTCGTTGACTTTTTTCCTTGCAAGCTGTCAAGAACAAACTGGTAGAAACAGTTAAATATAAATAACTTCGGATCCTATCCAAAACAGTGAATGTTTTGATCACGGAGGGCTCAGACTTAAATTTTGAAAAGACCATTTCAATCATGTCGTGCCTGCAAACATATGACTCGGTGGTCATTTTAATTGCCTCGCCTACTAAACATGTTGGTCTCTCGGATGAAAAAGAAAGATCATTCCAATCACGTCGTGGCTGCGAACATATAACTCGTCGGTCATTTTAGTTGCCTCTCCTACTAAACATGTTGATCTCTCGGATGAAATAAAAAAGATTTAAGTTTCATCCTTGCCCAGAAGTTATATTTCTGTCTTTACAACTGTGGAGGCCTCAAAATCGATGGATATTTTCATCGGCCAAAGTATAGTATCATGTTCAAATCAGAAAAATTTGTACCAAAACAGCAAGCCAAAACCGAGAGACAAATCCCGAAGGGACATGGACTCAAATTCAATTTCATTGGCCTAAGTGTAGTATTTGTTCAAATCAGTAAATTGCCAAAGCAGCAAGCCGAAACCGAGGGACAATATCCGAAGGGACACGACGTCAAATTCAATTTCATTGGCCTAAGTGTAGTATTTGTTCAAATCAGTAAATTAAACTAAAACAGTAAACTGAAACCGAGAGGCATTTTTCGAAGGGATGCGACCTCGAATTCAATTTCATTGGCCTAAATGCAGTATTAGTTCAAATCAGTAGAATAATATCAAAGCAATAAACTGAAACAGAGAAACGATTTCCGAAGGGACGCGGCCTCGAATTCAATTTCATTGGCCTAAATGTAGTATTTATTCAAATCAGTAAAACAAACCAAAAACGGCAAACTGAAACCAAGAAGCAATTCCCGAAGGGACGCGGCCTCGAACTTAATTTCATTGGCCTAAATGCAGTATTAGTTCAAATGAGTGAAATAGACAACATAACAATAAACTGAAATAGAGAAGCGACTTCCGAAGAGACGCGGCCTCGAATTCATTTTCATTGGCCTAAATGCAATATCTATTCAAACCAGTAAAATAGACAACATAACAATAAACTGAAATAGAGAAACGATTTTCGAAGGGACGCGTCCTCGAATTAAATTTCATTGGCCTAAATGCGGTATTAGTTCAAATCAGTGGAATAGACAACACAATAATAAACTGAAACAGAGAAGTGACTTTCGAAGAGACGCGGCCTCGAATTCAATTTCATTGGCCTAAATGCAGTATTTATTTAAATCACTAAAACAGTAAGATATCCGTTGTACGGATGTTTAAATGACAAAACCAACAGTTTGCAATTAATAGGTACGACCCAAATTCTGAAATTTTCAGACCGAAGCAGGATTGGGAATGTCTCTGAAAAATTCGACCCGGATTCTGAACAGTGACAAGGCCAGATTTTGGGTCGACCCGACCCGGAAAGATGATGAAACAGTGAAGAAACGTTAGGTAATCGACCTAGTTCTGGAAAACAGACCCGGATAGATGACCCAAATTTCGGGTCGACCCGACCCGAGAAATAAAACCCGGAACAGTGGTGACGAGGAATCCATTTTTGGATTTTCAGATAACCAACAACAAGATAAAAGACATATAAATCTAGAAATTTACTTTACTTGAACACGGTTGACCCGACCCGACCGGAACAGTGACCCAACCGGAACCCGAAAACAGTGAAGAACAACTAACAAAAGCAAATTTTCGGAGTAGGGTTCACGAAGCAAATAGAAGTATTTTAACCCCAAACTTTAAGAACAAAACTCACCCTTTCTTTTGAATTTTTGGACTTGTTTTCGAACTTATTTCTTGAATAACAAGAAAGTCGAATGCTTAAAATAAAGAACACAATAGATATTTTTATAGATGGAATCGGACCTCCAAAATCCTCCATCTAACAGTGAACAAAAGGGGGTATTTATAGAAGGTTTTGCCCCCAACGTTCATCCCATACCCTTCCAAAGCCGAGTTTGAATTTCAAAATAAAGTGACGATTTTGGGACGGATTTAAAGGGATATGGGTCACGGATTTTGTGGAGATAAGGGTATGGGTCGAAGGGTTGGTGGTGTCGGCGTAACATTGGGGGGTTAGTAGTGTCAGGGGTTGGTGACCAGCGGGTTTCGGGGGTGTGGGGTAGGTCAGCGAAGTGATGGGTCGCGGCTTTGGTGGCTGAAAGAGAGAGGGGTGTTAGGGTTTGTTGGTTTAGGGGTAAGGGAAATAAAGGGGAATGGGTTTGGGTATTGGCCCTATTGGGGTTGGGCTTTGGTGGGTTTGGGTTGTCCGATTGGGATGCGGAAATGGGGGGTTCGTTTGGGCTTTGATTTTGTGGTGGGTTGATATTGTTTTGGGTGAGGAGGAAAATTGGTTGTGAATAAAAATACAAAAAGGGGTTTAAAATGCTTTGAAGAAAAGTGTAAATTATTTTAATAAAAATATAACAATGTGATAAAAAATATAATATTTGTGAAATGCTTAGTTAAAATAAGAAATGCGATGCCATTTTTGCGGAAAATAAATAACGTAGAATTTTTGGATAAACTATGATTATGATATAAAAAATACAAATGACAGTAAAAAATGCGAATAATGATAATAATATCTATATATATATATATATATATATATATATAGATTAAAATTGTTTTGAGGTGTTAAAAGTATTTAAAATTGCAAACAAATTCAGAAAAGATGGGACAAAAATGGGTGTCAACAGATGCCCCTCTTTGGCCGGAGATGATGAAAGAGTTTTCGGACAAAGAAGTGGACTGAGTAGTTAATTTTGTTCTGACCCTTGAGCTTTGAACGAGGAGTAGGGATGCACGGGTAGAGATAAAATCCCTAGAGGGAGAGAAGTTGCAAAAGATGGTGCAGATTTTAGAAATATTGCCCCAGTGTTGGGTTATGATGACACTAGTTGCAGATGTGAAAAAATATTATTGAGGGAATGAGTGGAACGATGTTCATAGTAGGATGCTGACTGAAGATGCCTCGGTTTGCTGCAAGAATTAGTCCCGCGTTGAAGCTCCTGCAAATTAACGCTCCCTGCAGACTAAAGCTTAAGATAAAATTAGTGCATAATTGTTAAAACAGAAATAGCAGAGAATGAGTACATAAAAATGCGACCCTGTGAGTCAAAATGATGCCCTTGTACAAACGTAATGCGATGACGTTGTTGTAAGAATGTAATGCTGATGTCGTTGTTGTAAGAATGTAACGTTGATGTCGTCGTTGTAATGTTGTGTTGTGTTGAAGACGTCATTGTGTAGACGTGTTGTGCAGATGTAATGCTGATGACATTGTTGCAAGAATGTAATGTTGATGTCGTCATTGTATCGATGTGTTGTGTTGAAGACGTCATTGTGTAGACGTGTTGTGTAGATGTAATATTGATGATGTTATTGTAAGAATGTAATGCTGATGCCATCGTTGTATCGATGTAATGTTGTTGATAACGTCATTGCATGGACGCATTGTGTTGAAGACGTCATTGTGTAGACGTGTTGTGCAAATGACACCATTGCATAGGCATGTTGCTGATGACATCATTGTAATGTTGTTGATGTCGTTGTAATACTGTAAAATATAGTTGTTGTGTTGCCGTAAAGTCGATGACGTTGTTGTAATGTTATTTTTCTATAAAAGATAGATGTTGAGCTGAAGATGTCGTTGTAATGCTGTTGACATCATTGTAATGATGTAAAAGACAATTGTTGTGCTGCCATAACGTCGAGGACGTTGTTGTAATGTTGTTTTGATGTAAAAAATAGATGTTGAGCTGAAGACGTCATTGTAATATTGTTGACGTTGTTGTAATGCTGTAAAAGATAGATGTTGTGCTTACGTCGTTGTAATGCTGTAAAAGATAGTTGTTGTGTTGTCGTAATGTCGAGGATGTTGTTGTAATGTTGTTTTGCTGTAAATGATAGCTCTTGAGCTGAAAAGTTGTTCCAGCTCCGGGGAAAAGATTAATGTCATTGTAATACTGTTGACGTCGTTGTAATGCTGTAAAAGATAGTTATTATGTTGTTGACGTCGTGAATTGTGAATTGAAATATCATCCTGGCACGTGCAAAAATATGATGCGACGTCTTTGCCGTCAGTTTGCTGTGTTGAAGTTCCCTATGATTCGAAATAACATCCTTGTACAGACATAATGGATGGGGCCCTGTAAGTCAAGATGATGTCTTCGTATAGATGCAAAATAGGAACGTGATCCTTGTGGTGAGTTGTGATGCCGAAATTCTTTGGGAAGTTGATCATAAGTGATGTGGCTTCCCTGCTTCTTTCAACCTGAATAACCTGTACTCAAAGAAAATTTGTGAGTTTGGGGGAGGGGCGGTTGATTCGCGTTGACTTTGTATCTTTGACTCTCGATACTTGCATGTCCTATTGATTCAGACCTGTGGCCCCGTCTGGTTCCCAGTCTTGGCAAGCCGTTAATGAAAACATTTGTTGAAAACAATTCGTTTATAAGAAAGTATGCATATCAATAAAAACTTCTGTCGAACTCTAATGAAAATATTTGTTGAAAATAATTTGCTTATAAGAAAGTATGCATATATATAAATGTCTGTCGAGCAGTGACATGCGGTAAAACAAAGTAAACGTCTTATCCAAAATCATTATTCTGGCTAAATACATAGTTGGCCGACACCTTTTCCATGTCTATCGGCGTCTTCTTGCAGTGAACCCTTAAAATTTGCCCCAGTTTCTGGTATATATGAAGATGTTGAACTTTCAACTGGACAAAACCGAGTTTGTACGGGCAACTTTCTTGACCTATCGAGGCGATCAGATGAGTGTATTTCTCTACCTGCGAGATAAGGGAGAAAAAGTTTAAACGGTACGACTGAAGCCGATATAGGCCGTCTACGTATCCCACCGAGGGAATCAGGTCATAATGTAGTTCGTTACAAACAGAGGGGATTGTAAGGTTTTCTAAAAAGTGGGACCGAAGACGATGTGGCCGCCTACGTATCCCACCGAGGGAATCAGATCATAACGTAGTTCATGTCACAAGCAAATGGGATTTTTTTTTTCTTGTCTTAAAGAGACGAAACCCTATGTGGGTTCTATGCGTGTTCCGATGAGGGAGTGCAACTTTTACATCATAGAAAATGTGTTACATAGAGAACACCAGATCCTAGATCTAGTATCTCTTCACTGCATCTACATTGATAGCTTTTGGCCATACCGCGTCGTCCATTTCAGCTAGGATTAGTGCCCTTCCAGTCAGCACTTGGTGAACCATGTAAGGCCCTTGCCAGTTAGGTGCGAATTTTCCTTTAGGTTCATATTGGTGTGGGAATATGCGTTTTGACATCAATTGCCCCGGTTTGAAAATCCTTGATCTCACTTTCTTGTTGAAAGTTCTGGCCATTCTATTCTGGTAAAGTTGCCCCGGATAAACTGTGTTGATCTGCTTTTCATCAATCAGTCTTTTCGTACATGATTTTGTATCCACTTGGCTTCGAAAGATATAGTGTCACCCCAGTAGAAGTCCTGATTGTAGTGCTATAGCCCAAGAGTACAAAGGGCAAACGCTCGTGCCAATGCTTATAATTATCAACTATCTCGATGTTTCATCCAAATCTGGCTTTGGCTTGTTCTAAAACATGCTCCAATTCTTCTGTCAATTTTCTAGCTGTGAATCTTCCTCATATTCTTCGAAGTCTTGTTCGTTGTTGGGACCTTGTTTGCTTGTTTCATTATATGTCACATATTATCGACAAATTTATTAGTTTGCATGATGAAAGAGAAAATAAAATTATTTATACAAAACATATTTTAAAATAGCAAAAGCAATGTGGGTTTGTCATTTTGAGCTTTCAAAAGGTGGAGGAAAAACACATTAAATGCATAGATGTGATTCAGGTCTCAATCTGAATCGCATTGTTTTATTAAACATTAATGCAATTAACTAGTTCCCGGGAGAAACAAGGTCGGGGCACATGTCCAATTTTCCCAAAACATCTCTTTGCTCTGTATCCCAAATGGTTGAGTCTTTAGCGTAATCATCGAGAATCACATTGCATTTTGCTTCTTCTTCAACAATGAAATTTTTTTTGAATCCCCTCACGAGGTTGACTGCATTGTCCTCATTTGATTCTTGAGTGGCGCATGCTTTGACGAATGACTAACTCAGATGTAGAACATGCTTTGGTAAATTAGCATCTTTCTTCTTTCGGAGATTGGTTGATAAGAATTTTTCAGGAAAATATGGTGCCATGATCCGCGGCTTTGGAGGAAGCACTTCTACTCCAAACGGTGCCTTCAATTGGACTGTAATCATAGAGGTCATAAAGGCCGATGATTCAATCTTTTCCTCTCTCTGGACTGACATAATAGCCCCTTCCAAATTGTGTTCTTCATCAACAGTAATCATGTTCACATTGGGATTGTCGTGATTTGGCAAAGGGTTATTGTTTACATTAGGGAAAGCCCTTTTCAGTTGGATAACTCATTCTCTGATCAATGCCTCGATTTAGTCTCTGAGGGTATAACAATTTCCAGTGTCGTGTCCAGGGATTTTCGAGGGGTATGCACAATACTTAGTCTCATCGTGCCATTTGGGAATAGGATTTGGGACATTTCCTGGGATGGGCTGGAGTATTCCTGCGATTCTCAGCCTTTCATACAACTGGGCTCGAGGTTCGGCTAAAGGTGTATAGGTTTTGACTGGCTTTCTTTCGTGTTTTTCATGGGGTCTAGGTGCGATTGGTAGATGGACTCGTGGTTGAGGTAAGTATGTGGGCTGGTATTGTGGGGGATTTGGATATGTAGGTGCTTGCGATAGGCTATATATTGGCTGGGTATGGTAGACATGGTAGGGACCAGGTGGGTATTGATAGTAAGGCTGAGGGCTTTGGGCGTATTGGCAATAATAGGAAAGCTGAGGATTTTGGGTATTTTGATTGTAGTAGGGAGGCTGGGGTGATGGCATTGTCATGACAGGGGACACTCCGTCTCTCTTCCTCTTTATTGTTTCCCCAAATGAGTTCGACGGAATTGTCTCACTCGTTGCTTGCAACGCTATAAAGTTTGTAATTTTTCCAGTTCTGATACCCTCTTCTATTAAATCTCTCATCCTTACAACTTCAAAAAAACTCCGTCCTATGACGCTTATCATTCTTTCATAGTAGGTTTCATCTTTCAAAGATTGTACAAAGAGAGTGGTCATCTCACTTTCCGCTATCGGGGGTTGAACTTTTGCTGCTTCTGCCCTCCACTTCATGGCATATTCTCTGAAAGTCTCTGTTGATTTTTTTTCCAACTTCATCAGATAAAATTTATCCAAGACTGTGTCAGTGTTAAACTTAAATATGTCCATGAAATCTTGTGCCATTGTGCCCCAATTATGCCATATTCGCGGGTCTTGGCTCGTGTACCAGTCGAGTGATTCTCCTGTCAAACTCCTTACGAACAACTTCATTATGATAGCCTGGTCTTTACCTACCCCAACCAGTTTGTCACAGTATGATCTTAAATGAGAGTGAGGATTTCCTTTCCCATCAAATAAGTCAAATTTTGGCACCTTATATCCGACATGCAATTCAATGTCGGGATGCATGCAGAGATCTTCATACTCGAGTCCTTCATGTCCTTTGGTGGTTTGGATGTTCTTGAATGCTTCTTTTAGGCAGTGAATTTCTCTCGCCACACTTTCATCGGTTCTGGTCCTTACTTGCCTTCCCACCCCTTCATACTGGTCAATTCCCTGAGGAGCCATATTTGGTATTGTGGTAGTAAAAGGTTGAGCTTCTATTACATATACTGGTGGCACATACTGCTTGTTGTGATCAGCAACGTGTGACATCAGTATATTCTGGGCTGCCTGGTGATTTTGCGTGGGAGGGGTATTTTGGACGAGTGGGATAGTTTGGGTAAGTGGAGCTTGAGGCGCATATGGAGTTGTGAAGGATACTGAGTCATTTTGTAGCGGGCTTTGTTGTGGACTGGCTTGTGGGTTGATAGGATGCGGATTAGTGCATTACGGGCTGACGTGTTGAGGATTGGTTTTGCTTAATAAGGGATTTCGGGGAAGGTTTTGGGGAATGGCGGTTCAGGAGATGGAAAGGTTTGTGGTGCAGTTACGCTCGTCCCTTGTTCAAGGAGTGGAGTATAGAGGCTAATGGACAGGTTGGTCAGATTTTGGAGTTGTTCAATCTCAGTCTGCATGGTTGCCATCTGTTGCAACAGTCGGGCGATGTATTCTTCTTGGGCGGTAGTATTTCTCTTTTCTGAAGCTTTTGGTTCATGTCTTAGAAGAGCGATTAGTACCAAGCCAGTCTGTTCTGATGCACCCGAATCAGTCATTTTGCTAGATGATCGTGCCTTTGATCTCGTGAAGTATGGGTGTTCCTCCAGTTTTAGTCAACGCAAATCAACCTTTGGAAAAAATAATTTAGACAAAATAAACCTTCTAAAAAATGAAGAAAACCAAGTTAGTATAAGGCGAGTAATTATTGCTTCAAATAATATGCACAGAGTGAAAAGCAGCAGAAAATAACAAACAAATCGTAAGGAAATTAAATGCGCATCCTAATATGCATGGGACCTCTCTTATGCCGGAGGTGGGCCTAAACGTCAAATATGCGAGATTATGATAAATTGACCTAAGCTGTCAAACTGTAATGCTTTTGTTGGAAATGAAGACAAAATGAACGTGCATTTTCCAATTTTCGGCATGATGTTTAGGCTTGGATCCATCTATCATTATCACGCTACACATAATATGCTGAATGGTCGTTGGGTCGTGAGACCTGTCGACAATTTTGGTGGATTTCTTAATTGTGGAGTCGATGCCAAAGATCGACCCACCTAAGGTGTATGCATGCATGACTTAAGATAAAGGGTGGTATAGCTCTATCCTAAATTTTACAAGTTTTGGCTGACTAGACTCAAGGTTCCCGAGCGGACTACTCGAGTGAGAAGGCTACGCGGCCACCGGATAGTCCGGACACTCCGCGCATACGCCAACTCTCCTAAAATTTGGTAAATCGAAAGAAATTTTGCGGGTGCGCAAAACACACCTCGTGTGTATGTGTGATAGTGTCAATTTTCCGATGTGGAAGAACTATGAGCGGAATGCCAATTTAAGGAAAGCAGTAAGAGAATATAGCAATTAAAGCAGTTATGCATGCAAAATTTTACAAAGGAAACAAATCCAATAAGGAGCAAAAAGTAAAGCACAATAATAATTAACCTGGGTTTGCTATGGTTAAGAACCCAAAGTTTCCCTAGTGGAGTCGTCATGCTGTCGCGCTCCTTTTTAATCGTACGGTCAAAGCGGAGTGCAACATATTGGTGATTCCAGGGTAAATGGTTAAGGAGTCGCCACCTAATTATTTTACGGTGAATTAGGGCACCTAAATGTTAACTAAATGCTGTAAATTAACTCTAATTTTATGGTCTGCGAAACTAATGAGATTCTAGGCGAAACTACAATAACCCAGTTCTGAAAAACAGACCCGGATAGATGACCCAAATTTCGGGTCGACTCGACCCGAGAAATGAAACCCGGAACTGTGGTGACCAGGAATCCATTTTTGGATTTTCAGATAACCAACAACAAGATAAAAACATATAAATCTGGAAATTTACATTACTTGAACATGGTTGACCCGACCCGACCGGAACAGTGACCCAACTGGAACACAAAAACAGTGAAGAACAACAAACAAAAGCAGATTTTCGGAGTAGGGTTCACGAAGCAAATAGATGTATTTTAACCCCAAACTTAAAGAACAAAACTCACCATTTCTTTTGGATTTTTGGACTTGTTTTCGGACTTATTTCTTGAATAACAATAAGGCGAATGCTTAAAATCAAGAACACAACAGATATTTTTATAGATGGAATCGGACCTCCAAAATCCTCCCTCTAACAGTGAACAAAAGGGGCTATTTATAGAAGGTTTTCCCTCCAACGTTCATCCCATACCCTTCCAAAACCGAGTTTGAATTTCAAAATAAAGTGACGATTTTGGGACGGATTTAAGGGGATATGGGTCGCGGATTTTGTGGGGATAAGGGTACGGGTCGAAGGGTTGGTGGTGTCGGCGTAACAAAGGGGGTTGGTAGTGTCAGGGGTTGGTAACCGGCGGGTTTTGAGGGTGTGGGGTAGGTCGGCGAAGTGATGGGTCGCGGCTTTAGTGGCTGAAAGAGAGAGGGGTGTTAGGGTTTGTTGGATTAGGGGTAAGAAATAAAGGGGAATGGGTTTGGGTTGTCCGATTGGGCTGCGAAAATGAGAGTTCATTTGGGCTGTGATTTTGTGGTGGGTTGATATTGTTTTGGGTGAGGAGGAAAATGGGTTGTGGATAAAAATACAAAAAGGGGTTTAAAATGCTTTGAAGAAAAATGTAAATTATTTTAATAAAAATATAACGATGTGATAAAAAAATATAATATTTGTGAAATGCTTAATGCTTAGTTAAAATAAGAAATGCGATGCCATTTTTGCGGAAAATAAATAACGTAGAATTTTTGGATAAACTATGATTATGATATAAAAAATGCAAATGACAGTAAAAAATGCGAATAATAATAATAATATTGAGCATAATATATATATATATATATATATATATATATATGCTTATATGTATATAGATTAAAATTGTTTTGAGGTGTTAAAAGTATTTAAAATTGCAAACAAATTCAGAAAAGATGCGACAAAAATGGGTGTCAACAGTACATACCTTGACCTCAAAGAAGTTATATACTCTACTATATGTATGTATCATATATGTATGGGGTATGGAAAAAGGGAAGGCGTTATATACGCACCACCACCTGCAGCTGGTACAGATATACACGATAATGATTATGCCCGCAGAGGCTGATATGATATGATGGGATGCCCATAGAGGCTTGATGGTGTTATATACGCATATGTATATGTATGACCGCATTGTGCATGACATTTAGGCATATTATGGCCCTCAGAGGCATTCTCTACTGGTTGGTTGTTTCTTGTCTCATGTTACTTTCAGGTCTCTATTATGCTATTTTTCATGCTTGAAATACTCGGTACATCAGTCGTACTGACGTCCCTTTTGTCAGGGGACGCTGCGTTTCATATCCGCAGACTCAGGTAGACAGGGCGACGATCCGTCCTAGTAGGTTGTTGGTCCAGCTGATATTGGAGCACTCTATTTGTTCCAGAGTTGCAGTCTAGTCGTGGTACGATATTTTGGTTATACGTTGGGGTATGGTGGGGCCCTGTCCCGACCTTATGATGTCACGTACTCTTTAAAGGCTTGTAGACAACTGTCATGTGTATAGTAGTCATGTATGGCCTTGTCGGCCTTAGTATGTATATATGCATAGGTTGGGTTTTTTCGTTTGCAAGAGTTTACGCAGTACCTTTCCAGTTTATTATTCCCATGTGTCAGCAGGTAACCTCGTGATAGCCATGCTTAATTATGGTTAGCTGGTAAATATGTGATTAGTGGTGCCCGACAGGTAGGGTCATGGTGCCCGTCATAGCCCTCTGATTTGAGTCGTGACACTATCATGGCGGAATTTGAAACGGTTGCGGTCTTTTTGGCGAAACCCGCCTCTTCAAGAATAAGCATTGAACGGGCTTGATAAAAAAATGGTAGAAGATTTCTTTAAGCATTCCCACGCCACTATACGCGTCGGTAATACCGGCAACCAATTGGAGAACTAATCGATTGTTGGTAACCGGCGAACCAATATTTTTAAGTTGATCCGACAAGACTTTGAGGCGTTGACAATATGCCGATGCATTCGGAAAATCTGCCATATCCGTGGTGGAGAATTCTTGCTCCAATGTGACGGAGCGTGAATTTTTGTTGTCTTGAAAAATATCCTGCAAACGATTCCAGGCTTCCATTGTCGAAGAGTCGGGTTCCATTATTATGTTCAATAAATCATGAGAGATAGTTGCATAAATTTATGAGAGAACTGTGGCATCAAGTGTTTCCCATAGTTCTTTGTCATCATCTGTTGTGAACTCCTTTCCTTTTCCATTTGTCGGCGGGATAATGTGATGAATAACCTGGTGGGAACGGCAACAAATTTTAAAAAGCTCCGCCCAAGTAGCATAGTGAACATTTTTCATCTCAAAAGTGATGGAAATATGTGTTTTGCTGTTAGAAACGGTATGGGCGGGGTGAAATATGGATTTGGAGACAGACATTGTTGATCGGAAAAAGAAGAACAATAATGGAAGAAATAAAAATAATGCAAAAAATGGTGGTCGGCCGGTAGTGGAGGGAGGAGGATGGCCGAAATTTGGAGAGAGAACTATGTAGGATAAGATCTTTTCTCTAATCTTCTGATACCATGTAAGAATAATCAATTTATTTTCCTCAATTATTCTCTTTCAAAAGTGAGGGTAATATACCCCTAATACAACCATAATTTAGGCTAGACTTAGGCTATCTAATCTACCTACCATATACAATTGATTCTTACTATCAATCACACTAATTACTAAATAATTATAATAAATACAACATTTAATATAATTATTCTATCACAGGCCACTTCTACACTCCATGCCATAGCTCTTCTATTATAGCCCTGCCAAGTTAGCAATGGTCCCTAAATAGATGCAGAGTAAGGGCATAAAAAGAAGAGGTAACAGACTCTTCTACTCCATCACACAAGCAACAAATACTATTCTCAATAAGCTTCCACTTCTTGAGCCTATTTCGGGCATACAGTTAGCCATGAAGTGCGAAAAATAAGGTGAAAATCCATTTAGGAGCTCCCAAATTATTGCAGGTCAACCTTCTCCATGCTATCTTTGGATGATCACCTCTGAGCTTGATATAGATATGCTTAATAGAGAAATTTTTGGACTCTTGTATCATTTAATAATTCCAGCCAGCCTCCTCAAGAGTCTTAATAGCTTTGAAAATCTTTCTCAATATCAATGAAGCTTGCTTAGGTAGGAAGTTCCAGATATGTTGTCCTTTTAAATGGTAGGCCTGCACCCAACTCACCCACAACTTATCTTCCTTTCTGCATAAGTTCCACAACATTTTACAAATTGCAGCCCTATTCTATATGGGAATGTGTAATATATTCAGGCCTCCTGCAATTTTGGGAAGGCATAACTGCTCTCATGCTACCATTGCTTTCTTGGACAACTCAGTGTCTTCAGTCCATAAGAAAGTCCTGTAAGTCACCTCAATTGTTTTCACCATCTTTTCAGGCAAGATAAATGTCTGCGCCAAGAAGGTTTAGATTGCAAACACGAGAGACTTAAGTAACTGTACCCTATCATCATAAGACAACAGCTTGGAGGACTAGTGACTAACCCTCCCCATTATTTTATCAATTAGAGGTACACACTGAATAACAGACAACCTTTTTGTGCTTCGAGACACCCAAATATTTGAAAGGCAAAACTCTCTGTGATAACTTTAACTTTAACTTATCCAGTATGGCCTGCTTAGTAGAGTAATTTATGTCACTAAAATAAACAGAGATTTTACTTGTATTAGCAATCAATCCAGAAGCTTCAGAAACTTCTGAAAGCAAGCAAATAATTTCTCCACTGACTTAATGTCAACCTTACAAAATAGCAGAAGGTCATCTGCAAAACTAAGTTGCACTATCTGAAGTCTAGCCACTAAACTCTGGACTTCTGCCTGATGATGCTTTCTTCTATTTGAGCCCACTTTTCATATTTCCTTATTATTGTTTTCTCCACCCCAACCAGCTCCGGATGGCCCCCATCAGCAACTCGCTCTTGTACGTCCAACAGCTGGGTTCTACCAGTGTTTAATTTCTCATCTATATTGTTAAATTCCTTCTTCCTCAATTGCTTCAAATCACTCTTGACGATCATTAATTTTTTCCAAACAGAAGTTATTGTAGCAATGGTACTATATCTATTCCAGCACTCAGCAATAACAGTGTGAAAGTTCTGGTGATCAGCCATGTAATTAAAGAATTTGAAAGGCTTGGGATTTCACCTTCTTTGTTCATCTATGACAAGGCCCAATGGTGAGTGATCAGAAAAGAGTGGCTCCATAGCAGTGATACTTGTAGTGTTCATCTGTATCATTCAGTAAGAGTTGACAAGAGCTCTATCAATCCTGCTATAGATGGTGTCATTGCTCCATGTATACTTTCTCCTCTGTACATTCAACTCAGTTAGTCCAGTATCTTGAAGAAATTGCGTAAAATCTCTTACTTCGGGTTCCTGCACATTCTCTACCCATCCTATCATCTACTTCAGTTATGGCATCGTTGTCCCCAATTAAGATTCAAGGTTCCTGAATTCTAGTGTGACATCTCTTTAGCTCATTCCACATAGATCTTCGATCAGCTACATTATGCATCCCATATACAGCTGAGATTAATACTGATCAACCCCTGGATGAACTGATCATGAACTTGTAGCAAGTTACAAAATCTATTAGGATTCCACAACAACCATATTCTCCCCTTGCTAGTAGTGTTATAGTTTGATTCCCATCTCCAACCTCTAGCAACTTTGTTCACTATGTTTTATGCAAATATTTTGTCAACTCTATGCTCAGTGATGACAATGAGCTCTACATTATTCTCTCTTATAAATTTGATCATCTCCCTATGCTTTTACAACTTATTGAAATTCCTCACATTTCATGTGATAATCATTGAGAGGTAGGGGTTGGGGATGACCAATACCACATGATCCCATTGTATTACTACCCTTCTGCTGCTCACCAGTACTAGTATTGGCATCACCAAGTATTAGGACATGAAAAGCATTACCAGTATTAGTTACAGTTGCATTAGTAGATGTCACATTTGTGTTTTTTACCAAGTGACTTTGCATTTCGCCTCCCCTCCTGCCTTGTGACATCTTTAGTAGTAATACTCTGCACTAATGCAACTATATAATGGGTCTTATTTGTCCCATTATAATGGGTCTTAATTGTCCCACACATTTAAGAAAAAGAGAATATCATAGATGCTTGATAGAATTTAGATTTCTATGAATCATCTTTGAATGTCATTTCTAGTGTCAAATACAAAAAAGTATTTGTCGCACTGAATTTTACTGCTAAGTTACATATATTTCCCACAAAATAAATTCTGCAGTAAAATTTGCATCAAAGATTAAATTGAATTCCCTTCAAAGATTTGTTCGTTTAAGCCTTGGCTATGAATGCAAGCTTCAGATTGCAAACCAAAATTTTGAATTTAAAATTGGGTGAAAGTATTGTGTGAATCTCCATGTAACTGTATATTTGATTTTTTTTTTAAAAAAAACAGATCAAGATTCATAGATGAATAAAATAACAAAATGACAAAAATGTTTAACTTAATAAAGCAAACCTCAAAACTTTATCCCATGATCTCATGTTGAATTTGTTGCATTGAGGTTGATTGTGTGCCAAAAGTCAATGTCTTGGAATTCAAATATTGATGCTCATGTATTTGTCCTGTTTTATTTTTAGTGCCTTTGGTGATGCTCTTTCTTTCTTTGCTTAATTTTTGGCTTCATTTTCCTTCCTATTTTTTTGATTTGATCCAAAATTCGATCCTTACACCTTATAAAAGGATCAAAGCTGAACTGAATTTGTGCGTATTTTTATCACGATCTTCACCATATAATTTATTTTGATGTGTATTAATTGTTGGAAATTTGTCTTTGGTGGGGAGGTGCGTCCACCCGTATTTAATGACTTAAACACTAGGGTTTCGCATGTTGGAGGCTTTGTCTCTTCACACGTGCATAATCTACTAAGTGAATAGATGACCGTAGGGCCAAAAATTGTCAAATTTCGTTAATAAATGAAAGAGATATTGGTCCACGAAGTAAGGTGTTTGAGGCATGGAAATATGGTGTGGGACAAATCTACCACTTCGGTGGGAAAAGAAAGAATTGTTCTCTTTATAAGTCTCAAAATTGGCTAAGGGTTTGGGACCCCAAGGGGTAACCCATGTGTTTGAAGGAGGGAGGACCTAGATGTGCTTGGGTTCAAGGCTAAGCCCACGAGCGCCGCCACCGCCCGCCCGTCCGGTCACGGGTCGTGGGCCTTGGGTTTCTTCTGATAGACCCCCACATTGTTTAATATTTACAGTTTGGTTCCTGGAGTTTCTAGAAAGATGAAATTGAGAACGACGGAAGGCAGAAAATTTTTGTCTACCGTTTGGGTTGGTTTTTGGAACGTTGCACATTAAATCATCAGTCATTACCTGCTGATTAACTCCCTCACTAATGGTCATAAACAACCATTACTTGGCTGATTAACTCTCTCACTAATGGCCATAAACAACCATTACTTGACAGTTGAGAAGAATCAACATATTTGCTTTGTAGTGTTGATTAGTTGTTGTTTTATCTTGAGAGACTATTGCCCGTTAATGTAAAAGCATATATACGGGGCAATCTTGTCTTAAAGACAGAGAGTCATCTCTCGACTCAGGCACAGTTGTAACAATCCAGATTTAGTGTTTCTTGATTTCAGATTATCAAGATTCAAGACTCAACAAGTTTGCGGCAGTTCTGAATTGCCTATTTGTTTATCCTTTCGAACACTTGTAATATTTATTTACTTCTCGTACTGCTTTACATATCCAACAGTAATCTTAACATTTGCTTGATACAATATTTTCTAGCGATTTCTTCGGAGTTAACGTCATTTATCACTATATTCATAATATAAATGACTCTTTCATTAACCCATTCAAGTGAATTGTCATAGAGAATTTTACTGTTTTTTATTTTTGGTGTTCTCTTCAAATTCATTCCCATACTTAGCATTTTTAGACCATTTTTAAAAAAAAAATGTATTTCTCATGAATACAAGGAAAGTTCAAGTGAAAGAGTAAAATTTTTAGTGTGTGACAACATAGCCAATCCATGGATTCAAACATATGGCAACTATAACTGACCGAATAGTCAAGCGAATTGAATTGTACAGTTTCAGTTTGCCCACTTTCACCCTTTAAAATTGTATATCTAGTAGTAACTCCACTAGTTTCAACATTGACCACTTTTTTGGTTGTTCTTTGTAAAAATATGTGTTGAAATCTTGTATAAATTCTTCTTTTACAAACACTATCAGCATGCTTTAACATTCCACAGTCTTCTATGGAAAGTTTAGGTTTGCCCCGAAATTTGTAATCCTCAATTGCCTCAATATCACGTATTTCAGTTGTTCGTTGCTCATAATGCTTTACAAACTCAATTATACTCATTGTCTTGCATGATATTTATGTGAAGATCCTATTTGTGCTCTCACTTCTTTAAGTTGATTTGATATCTTCTGAAAAGGTAGACCGATTAAATGCAGGACACTAATTTTTCCCCAAATCATATAACTTTTGAAGTCAAGTATACTCGCACAATGTCAATCACTTAACATTTTTACCATACTACTCAAATTTCGATTCTGAATTGCATCTCCATAAGAGTTTGTCAAAATAGTTTCGAAATCCTGATTTAAAGTAAAGTTGCGGTATGTTCTTTTGAGCATTCTTGTCAATATGCCATTCACATAATGATGGCACGTGTCGGGAAAAAGTATTTTAATGGAAAAAGCTATGGGGTGAGCTTGATCGGTGAAAATTATTTTTGGTGCTCTTCCTTCCATCGTCTTCAAAAATATTTTAAATAGCCAAGTAAAGAACTAATAGTTTCATAGCCAAATAAAAGAACCAATAGTTTCATCGCACAAGAATGCACATTCAAAGAAAACTTTTTTCCAGTAGTTATTTACACCAACAAATGGAGCATAAATCATGTCATATTTACGGTAGGATTTTGTTGGGTTCAAAACATATAAGTAGGCACAGCGGAAGTTTAAAATTTTGTTCTACTTACCCCAACAATTTCTTTTGGTATGGTTATATGACAATCAAAACCTGTAACATAAAACTAGAACACTTACATGTTGTATTATCTAGAGTCTTTACTTAGGGAGTACACGCGACTATCCCTTCAACTGCAAGCACTATGCTACGGTGTATTCCTCTGTCAAGAAAGCCAGGAAATCTTGACAGAGGTTTGAAAGAGTTTCGTCCTAGACTCTAAGTCTAGAAAGTTTATAGAATTGGTGTGTTTAACTTATGGGGTTTAGTGTTGTTTATATTGGGAGGATTAGGTCAACATCAGATTAGGGTTGGGCTTTAAGCCTGGCCCAAAAACCGAGGTGCAGTGGGCCAGTCTGACTGGGCCCACTGCCGGGTCGGCACCGCAGAGCAGCTTAATAGGCGCCATGGCACGGTCGGCCTGGTAGGCACCACGGCTCCTTACCCGTATATATATTCAGCACGTTTTAATTTTAAATTCAAAATCCAATTTTGATTTAATTAAATAATTTTCATCAAATAGAAATTATCCCATAGTTATTATCATTTTAAATATCTCGATTCCAAATCAAATATTTAATATTCTCTCAATACACCCTTAGATCGAAGAGACAATCGACATAGTGTGACCCTATAGGTCTTCATATATCGACACTAATCCAATTAAGGTCCATACGGAACTCCTAGACTGCGTCGTACGACGAACTCAATAAATGAAGTACGTTTACATGAATCCAGCAAACATAACATTTATGTGAGATGATAAATTCCTTTCATTCGCGACACATTCGATCAAGCTTAGGATTTGTCATGTGTCTATCCAAATGGCTTGATCACTTTATCTCATCTATATTAGTTGACAACTAGATCATATTCTAAATATGTCTCTTGCATTGACCAATGACTTGGTCGACCTAATATCACTGAGAAGTTGAGTGCTCTCTCGAATATCCAATCGAGGAATGAATCCTATTCTTGACTCCATTACCACCTTAATTTACATCATAATGTACCCAACACAAGCTGTTTCTTATCCTATAAGGATTTTAAGCTTAGGACAGGGTCAAAGTACATTACTCTGTAAATAAGGTGCATATTGACCTCAAGTGAAAGGACTCTTATATCCCACACGCTGATAACACTCTAGACATGTCTAACAAATAGTTTATCAGCAGGGTATATCAATACTTTCCAAAAGCATTCATGTGTCCATCACTAGTAATCATTAGTCGAGGCTATTTTAGAGTTACGCTCTATCATCAATATCTCACTCTATTAATGACAACGTAAGCTCAAAGGATGCACATCAATGAATAATTACAAATAATCAATTAATAATTCAATAATCGCAAATACCATAAATATTAATCTTATTAATAATGCAAATGTGTTCAAGTACATTTGTCCCTAATAATGATTGTCTCTAGGACATAGATACTTTCAATCTCCCACTTGACCTAGAGCCAATCTCCGATGTATCTAATACCCATGTTTTCAAATGACCATTATGCTTAACTAAGCTTAATGGTTTAATAAATGGGTCAGCTAGATTATCATCTGTGGGAACATAGTCTAATCTTATTTCTTCAGTTTCCACCATCTACCTGAGTATGTGATATTTCCTCAGTACATGCTTGTTTCTCTTTGTTGATCTTGGTTCCTTAGCTTGCGCAATCGCACCAGTATTGTCACAATAAATCGTTATTGGACAAGTGACACTTGGAACAACCCCTAGTTCCTTCAGGAACTCAGATATCGCGACAACTTCTTTACTAGCTTCCGATCCAGCAATGTGAGTGGCTTCAGTTGTCGAATCAGTAGTTGTAGCTTGCTTGGAACTTTTCCAACTCACTATTCCGCCATTGAAAATGAAGGCATATCCAGATTGAGATTTAAAGTCATCAAGATCTGTCTGGAAGCTAGCATAAGTGTACCCAGTACACACTAGTTTCTCTTGTCCACCATAGACTAAAAAATATTCTTTAGTTCGTCTAAGATACTTAAGAATACTCTTGACTTACAGTGTTCTTCCCCAGGATTCTGTTGGAATTTTCAAGTCATACTAAGTGCATAGGCCACATCTGGCTTCGTACAGGTCATCACATACATGATAGATCCTATAGTTGAAGCATATGAGATTCTTTTCATGCGTTTAAGTTCTGCAATAGTAGAAGGACTATCATTCTTTGATAACTTTATGCCTTGACCCATAGGAAGACTTCATTTCTTGGATTTTTCCATAGAATCGTCTTAGCACTTTGTCTATGTATGTGGAATGTGACAACCCCATCAATCTATTAGGTCTATCTCTATAGATCATAATTCCAATAATGTAGCAGGCTTCACCCAAGTCTTTCATCTTGAAGGTGCTGGATAATCATTCCTTGACTGATTACATGAGAGTTTTATTATCTCCCATTATTAATATGTCATCTACATATATAACAATAAAGACAATATTCCCTTCCTTGCTCTCACTATAAACGCAGGGATTTTCTTTGCTTCTAACAAAATTAAACGATTTGACTGCTTTGTCAAAGCAAATATTCCAACTCTTTGAGGTTTGCTTAAGTCCATAAATGGACTTCTATAGCTTGCATACTGCTTTGGGCTTAGTCTTGGATGTAAAACCCTCAGATTGTATCATATACACCTCCTCAATTAGGTTACCATTGAGGAAAGCAGTTTTAACATCCATTTTCCAAATATAATAATCATAATATGCGGCTATTGCAAGCAAAATTCAAATGGACTTAATTTTCGCAAGAGGTGAAAAGGTTTCATCATAATCGACCCCAGGCCGCTGATTATAACCTTTAGCCACCAATCTTGCCTTATAAGTCTGTACCTTACCATATGCATCAATCTTCTTCTTGAAGATCCATTTGCATCCTATGGGTCTAACCCCTGTTAACAAATCAACCAAGTTCCAAACTTGATTGATGTACATCGAGTCCATCTCAGATTTCATGGCTTCTTGCCATCTTTGCGAATCAATGTCTAACATAGCTTCGCTGTAGGTTGTAAGTTCATCGTCATCAGGAATATCTATCTCATTGTGTGTTTCAATAAGGAGATTAAGTCTTTCAGGCGGACGATGAGTCCTAATGGTCCTACGGAGTTAATTATTCTGCGTTTCAGTGTTTGTTGCATTCTAATTGTGAGAAGGTCTTTGTGTGCTGGACAATCCATCACCTTGAGAGCTTTCATGAATGTCATTTTCATGTATTTTCTGAATGAAATGATGTACAACCATTGTATCATCTTCCATTGGTTGTGTATGAGAGCCTTGCATTTCTGCACTATGTCTCATAGCACTCCCATTGGCTGAAGGGTGTACTCTAAGTACCTAATCTTCACCAAATACTCCCACTGAATCCTTGTCTAAATCTTTTGACAAGGGTTCAACTTCTGTGTTATCTTGTGGTTCTTGAATTTCTTCAAGTTCTATCTTATTGCAGCTCCGTTCCTTGTAGACATAGTCTTCTTCAAGAAAAGCTGCATTTCTGGAAACAATAACCTTATGTTCTTCAGGAGGATAGAAATAGTATCCCTTAGTTTCCATTGGATACCCCACAAAATAATATTTCTCACTTTTAGATTCCAACTTCTTAGTAAGCATCTTGTTTACATATGCAGGGCACCCCCAGGGTCGCATGTGTTTAAGTGTTGGCTTCTTGACATTCCATATCTCATATGAAGTTTTCTCTACTGACTTTGAAGGAACCCTGTTCAGAATATAAATTGAGCTTTGCAATTCATAGCCCCAAAGGTATGTTGGCAGAGCTGAGATACTCATCATGAATCTAACCATATCTAATAGGGTTCGATTTCTCCTTTCAGCAACACCATTCATATGTGGCGTTCTAGAAGGTGTCCATTGTGATTGGACTCCATGAAGCTTCAAGTAATTCAGAAATTCTTTACTTAAGTATTCACCTCCTCGATCTGATCGAAGGTTCTTGATACTTATTGTAAGTTGTTTCTCTACTTCTGACTTGTACTCCTTGAATTTCTCAAAGGCTTCGGACTTGTGTTTCATAAGATACACATGCCCAAACCTTGTGAAATCGTCTGTAAAAGTGATGAAGTAAGGGAAGCCTTCCTTAGCTTGGGTTGAAAATGGCCCACATACATCAGTATGGACCAATTCAAGTACCTCTTTGGCTCGCACCCCTTTCCCAGAAAGTGGCTTGTTGGTCATCTTTCCTCTCAAGCAAGATTCACAGTTACCATAGGACTCCAAGTCAAATGGTTTCATGTAGTCTAACTTTCTTAATCTTGCTATCATTGATTCATTGATGTGACCAAGTATACAGTGCCATAAGTAGGTGGGGTTTCTTGGATTACTTATCTTAGCTCATTTGTTTTGCACATTGAAAATTTCACGACTACAGTTTAGAACATACAAACCATCCATAAGCGGAGCATTTCCATAAACAAACCAATTAAAAGACAGTACATAACTGTCGTTGGTAATAAATGAGGAAAACCCCTCAATGTCTAACACTGGAATAGAAATAATATTCCTCGTCAATGAGGGAACAAAATAACAATTATTTATTTCTAAACAAAAGCCTGAAGGTAAATCTAGTCTATAAGTTCTCACGCGTTCAACATCTGCTCGTGCTCCATTTCTAACGCGCAGGTCTACCTCCCAAGGTCCAACCTTTCTGCTGTCAATCAGACCCTGCACATTATTACAAATGTGTGAGCCACAAGCGGTATCTAATACCCAGCAGTGAGAGTAACTTATAGACATGTTT
This sequence comes from Anisodus acutangulus, assembly GCA_029783415.1. NCBI lineage: Eukaryota > Viridiplantae > Streptophyta > Magnoliopsida > Solanales > Solanaceae > Anisodus > Anisodus acutangulus. The sequence continues at coordinate 29,179,834 of CM056497.1, forward strand.
ATTTCAATGACAAACATACCTTGTCCAGTAGAGCCAGGAGAACCTAATGCTTTGCCTCCTCCTGGAGCTGTGCAGTCCTTCTTCCAGTGCCCTTTCCTCTTGCAGTTGAGACACACATCCGAAGCTATATTTTCCTTCTTCTGGACACCTCATCTAGGTCTCATAACTATAGGTGCAACAACCGTCTTACCCTTCTTCTTCTGCATGTTCTTACCCTTGGGTTTGAACTTGCTAGAAGAGCCCACTATGGGCACGGCTTTACCTTTAGAGGTAGACGATTCAAAGGTCTTTAATATGTTGTGAAGCTCTAGAAGACTTGCCTTGGTCCCATTCATATTGAAGTTCACAATGAAATTCTCAAATGAACCAGGGAGTGAATTCAGGATCAGGTTGACATAGACATTTATAGGAAGCTTCATTCCAATCGAAGCCAACCTTTCTATCAGCCCAATCATCTTCAGAACATGTGCTGACACTTGACCCCCATCGTTCAGCTTACACTTCCCTCAACATTTCATACTCCATTGTCTGAAACTGTGAGTCATAGAGACTCTTCAAGTGTTCTAGCATTTCGTTGGGGTCCATGTTTTCATGTTGCTTCTGTAACTCCAAGGTCATGGAGGACAACATTACACATTGTGCCGAGGTAGCATCGTCTATATGTTTCTGATAAGCCACTTTGTCAAACAGGGCATACTCAACAGAATCTTCAACATGGACTGTGGGGAACACTGTGTCTAACACATACTCAATTCTTTCTAATCTTAACACCAATCGCAGATTTCTTAACCAGTCAGGGTAATTTGATCCAGTCAACTTATTTTTCTCGACCAACATTTTCTGGGACATATTCGACATTTTGTATAAACTAAAGATATAGATAGACTTGAAATTAAACTCTAATATAATTTATATTGAACATATTCGTTAACTAATTAACATGACCTTTAATTTAATTAGCTCCCACTATTTTAACATACTATTCGACCCCGTGGAAGAATACAGACTCATATAAAAAATGATCATAATGGGCCATGATCCAGGTTCATGCTATCTCCGCGTTTGCTGTGGCTGATAACTTCAACAGCACAACCTGGTAGGTCTCTAAACCAATTTCAAATAATTTGTAACTCATGTTTGACCGAATGTTCTAAACAATCAATCTGCGTCCCTCGGCTTGTCCGACACTGTGGCGCCAAGACAGCCTAGCAAGTCAACCCCGTTATGCGACTGCAATTATATATCTAAGTGAGTTTTTCCTTATAGAGCAAATAATGTGGTGTAAATACTCATAAAGGTTTATCACTCACTTCTACATTTAACATGCATCTATGAAAGAGTCTAAGTCCTCGTAGACTTAGAGCAAATGTTGTGGCATAAATACTCATCTCGCTGAAAATGATTTTGCACTACAACCAATTATAACGGACGACGCGTTCATTTTAAATGAGACTTGTATTAAAATTTTAGGGAACATTTTAATTCAGGGTTTTAGTATGCTATATCAAATATAACATCTTAATGCAAAGTCTATTAAGCACTTATTGGGTACCGCCTGCCCAAGCATGATATTAAGCGGTTTAACAAATACTAGGCGCCGCCTACCCAGACAATTATTTGTAGACACTATTCTAGTAATATAAATGACAATCATTTAGCACATAAATAATATACTTATCAAATATACTGTATAATAATAATCATGGGTTAAATATTCTGATCAATTTTTTTTTGTTTGAACCGATGGGATTTTTTTTTGTTTGGACCGATGGGGCCGCGACGCTAATCATTAGAATCGCGGCGCTGGCAAGGCAAAAACCTTCAGCTTGCATTAAGGCCACGACGCTCCATCATGGAGCCGCGACGCCTAATGTTCAGAAAGTCCAAAATAAAAAAATGAAACATTAGGGCCGCGACGCTCCACCACGGAGCCGCGACGCTCCACCACGGAGCCGCGACGCCGCCTTGAAACCCTAGCACAAAATGGTTAGTCAATACTATTTTAGAGTTACGCTCTATCATCCATATCTCATTCTATTAATGACAACGTAAGCTCAATGGATGCACATTAATGAATAATTACAAACAATCAAATAATAATTCAATAATCGCAAATGCCATAAATATTAATCTTATTAATAATACGAATGTGTTCAAATACATTTGTCCCTAATAATGATTGTCTCTAGGACATACATATTTTCATTTACTTGTACGATAAGTAGTATAAAAATCATCACATCCCTAAAATACTCATAGTGCAATCTAGATATACCATCTCTCCAAAAGAAGTTGCACAACCTGCCATCTTCATCAACTTTAAAAGAATAAAAGAAGTTTGAGTCCTTTGATTGCAAATGCATAAAATGATTTATCAAAGTTTGAGTATCTCCAATACTAATGTCACGACCCAAAAATCCCTTTACGTCGTTAGGACTCCCAACCCAACCCTTAGGCGAAAACCCAATTAAATACAGGTCATTGAACATAAAGTAAATACAGAAGTAAAGTTAAAGCAACCCAAGGTACTTAAGTCTTAATATTATATAGAGAGAAAATAAGTCGAAGTCTGAAATCACTCCCAAAAACCTGAAAGTCATAATACATGAGCACTAATCCAAATACAAGTCTGCAGAAAGTATATAAAACTGTCTGAAATAAGAAAAGACAGAAAGTAAATAAAAGAGTGAAGTCCGGTGTTGTGGGACCATCATCAACTCACCCTGGATTTCAAGTGTGCCTCAATGATCAACTGTGTCACGACCTCTACTCGAGCTCGGATCAAAACCTGCACACACAAAAAAGCAGCAAGTGTAGAGTGAGTACGAAAAGCACGTGTACCCATTAATATCATCGATTGACCCTAAACTATACCGGTGGTGAGGAATGATACTTCCGATACTCTTCTTGCTTAGTTAGTCTTTAAGTTTACAATTATATTCATACAACAACAAAGAAAATATCTGGAACTCATTCAATTCATAAAGTTCACTCCTATATGGATACAGTAGTAAGATTCAGCCTTTACATCCAACATGACTAGTATAAGCTTAAAAATTCCACCTTTATATCTATTAAGACGAGTATAGGTGGAAAGATCACCATTTAAGACATGTATAGAGGTAAAGATCCCATCTTTCTGTCATTTAACGCTCCTCTGGCATGAAATAAAGTCAACAAGTATAAATATCATGAGTTATAAAGGAATGTATGCAATGCAAGTGAATGATATACAATGCAATGGTCATATGTCCAGTTATACACACTCCTGCAATCGGTTTCATGTAAGGCTGGCCAGTGGGCCGACCGACCCGATCCCGCCCCTGTCCCGCCCCGATCCCCCTAAAAAATAGTGTCGGGACTCGAAAACAGGATGGGACCTGGACTAGTCCAACCCAGTGCCCGCCCCGCCTGCACTCCACCCCCCGACCCTCGACCCCCTCCGCCTCGACCCCCTCCCTTTGCAAAAATGACCATTGCACAACGACCAATTTATATTTTCGCCGTTGTGCAACGACCATTTTGCCCCTATAAACCCCTACCCCATTAATATTTATTTTTAACTCCTAAGTTACTATATTTACACTTTAACCCAATTTTCCAACTATACATACCTCATTTTCTCTTCATTTTATCTCACAAATCTTCCTACAATCTCTCTAATCTCTCAACTCAATCTATCTCTCAATACAAGTCTACAATTATATTGTCTACTAAATATTTTATTTTATTTGCTCATTTGTATAATTGTATCAAAGTTAAAAAATTGGGACTGAAGTTAAAAAAATTGCTACTGAAGTTGGCAACTAGCTTGAGGATCATCCATCGACCAAAGTTTCAATTTTCAACCTCGATTACAAGTCGATGTTACGTCGGCGTTTGGTACCTTCGTTCCTTCTTTAAATTATTATTGTTACTTTATTTTAATTATCACACTTAGTTTTATTATCTTTAATTATTTATTTGCATAATTAAAATGAAATGATTAAGAGGTATGTTTAAGGGTAAGGGTAAGGGTGCTTCTTCTAGTAGGGGTAACAAGGGCAAATGTACTTCTTCTAGTCATCCTATTCCTAGACAGGATGATTTGATTGATTAAACTCATATAGATGAAACTGATTTTTTTAACAATATACCATTAGATGATGAGATATATTTTGCAACTGAACCAGACTTTAATTTAGAAGATAATCTAGATGACACACCCACTATCTAGATGACACACCCACTAGTGCACCTCAAACTGAAACTGGAACGTCTCCTATTCCCCTTAGTATGAGACGAGGCCCACACAACGAAAATTAAAATCTGCTGCATGAGATTTTTTTGATAGGGACCAAGAGAATCAAGTAGTTACATGAAGAATTTGTAATAATATTTATAAATTTAAAATGAAAAAAGGTCAGGGTGGGACAGGAGGTTTATTCAGACATGTACAAAGCTTTCACAAAGCTAGGTGGGATGAATACGGGGCTACAAAGTCGGGTGCGACAATGCGCTCTCAATCGGGACAAGGTTCACATAGTGTCTTGACCAAGTACGGGGTTAAATTAACCCGACGACGGGGGGAATTGTAGATCTAAATACGATAAACATAGAGATAAGGAAGCAATAGCAAAATTAGTTGTAGTGGAGGGTTTGCCTTTTTCATTTCCTTCCTCTCCTGGATTTATTCATTACATAAGAGATATGTATAATCCTACTTTTAACAGTTTTCCTAGATCAACTGTTAGGAGAGACGTTTTTAAATTTGCACACGAATATCAATAATATTTACGTTATGCATTATATCATTTTTCTGGCAAAGTATCTATCACTTCTGATATAGGTCGTAGTACTAACAGCCATGATTATTTAATTATAACATGTCATAGATCATAATTGGTCTATGCAAAAACGTATTTTAGCATATATATATATATATATATATATATATATATATATATATTAATGATAGGCACACTGAAAATTTATTGCAGAAAATATTCATCAAGTTTGCGATTATTATGGTATAACTGACAAAATAATGACTGTTACGTTAGATAATGCTTCTTCTAATAATTATGATGTGAGACTTTTAAAAAATCTATTAACTCCATCATTTCCTAATCATTTTCATATAAAATGTACGTGCCATATTTATAACTTAGTTGTAAATGATGGTCTATCACTTTTTGAAGACATTCTTAATAAAGTACAATTTGCTATAAACTTTATTTTAAAAATAATAGAATACAAAGAAAAAAGAATATAAAAAAACTTGTCACGATTGTGGATTACCTTTTAGAAAAATTGTTGAAGAAGTAGCGACTAGGTGAAATTCTTTATATAAACAACTATTTGTTGATTACAATTATAGAAGACCTATAACTTTATTTTTTAACGTCTATAATCGAAATCCAATATGCTTATAGATAATGATTGGAAATAAATTTCATAACTTATAAACATTATGCACTCTTGTGGAATATTCGTGATCGTTAACATTGGAATTTAGAATAATAATCTTTACTGTAAGTATCAAAACTCAAGGAATATATAAAATATAAATAAAATCTATTTAATAAAGGACCTCCATACTTGAATTAAAATAATTTCATATAAGTGAAATATATTATTTTCTTGGGCAGAAGGCCCTTTGTCAACATGTATATCTTCCATTTTGTATTTGAAGAGTGCACATAAAAAAAATTATATCATTAAAGACTGCCTCTTGCCAAAATTTACCTTAGTATATAGAAATATTAATATATACTTTTTGTGATGTTATAATTATCTACTTAAAATATAATTTTGATGTGATCCACCATTAATTTTGAATGTAATTTTACTGAAATCTTTATTTGGATTGAATCACACATTTCAAAAGTCTTTTTTTATTTTTTAAACTTCGTATCAAGTTAAACTAGGACAATTTTTTTGAGACAATATCTTTTATTAGCTGACTGAAAAACCAAATGCAGTTTTTTTAATTCCACTTCTGTCCCTACTTTTAGCATGTACTTTACCTTTATTAGTTTTTGATGTTTATTGTAGTTAGAGATGGCAGTGGATTCTGGACCCGATCCGGATCTGGTGGATTCAGATCCGTTTTATAGGATATGGATCTTCAAAATTTGGACCCGACGGATCCGGATCGGACCCGGATCCATTTCTGACGGATCGGATCTAGATCTCGATCTTGTATTTGAGATCCATATCTGGTCCAGATCCGACCCGTGGATCCGTTTTTTATTAAATATATTCATAACTTAGAATGTAATTTTATAAGTATTTACTTAAAATTGTTAAGCACATTCTTGCAAGTTTAATTCTCAAAACAAGTTTAATTTATCCCCGCGTTAAGTCAAAAACAAAAAAAAAAGAGGTAACTTCGATAGACAAGTTAAAATTATATTAGTGAATGACTAACATCTCCATAGACAAGTTAAAATTATATTCACTTCATTTGTGAAGATTCCAAGCACATGCAAGTTCTACATTGTGGAAATACTAGTCAGCATTTTCCACAACTATTGTCATTGTCCAACATTTTCAATTAATACCTCATAATCAAAATGAGACAACGAACAAAATATATCATATGAACATTTCAAAATTGAAACACAGTAAACTGTTAGCTAAGTAAAAATCGTTTGTCAGTTCAAAAAAAATTCTTAGCAAGGTTACATTTTTAGCAAGGCAATTTTTTTACATGCGGATCCAGATCTGATCCGTGGACCCGGCGGATCCTATGGATCCGAATTTGGATCTGATTTTTATGGACCCGATCGATCTGGATCCAGATATGAAAAACAGATCTGGATCTGGATCTAGTAAGATCCGGTCCAGATTCGATCCGTTGCTATCCCTAATTGCAGTGGGTCTCATGTCCAATTCTACTTTTGTGGCTTACTCCCTTTTTTTGTAGGAACATGTAACTTGGTTGACAACATAGAAGTGATCTCGGACGAACAAATGAAGAAAGGAATCAGCAAGATTTCGAAGAAGAATAGACAGATAATGTAGGTACGAACAAAGCTCGAATAAAAGAAATCCGGACATCGGATATCGAAACTATGAATCAGCCAAAATTAGATCGGACAGATGCTAGTCCGAATAATAAAAATGTGGAAGAAATACAGACGGAGGATACCCAGGCCAATAAAAATCTACCGAAAAAACAATTAGGTCGGGGCAAACGTCAGAAGCATGACTCGGTTCGATTACGTGACTACGTTACTGAGACATTTCAGAAAGAAAGTCCATCAATGAGGTCACCCGATTCTCAACAACCCTCAGGTGTGCCTTATCCTTTAGCTCACTATATATCATGTGATAATTTTTTCTCGCAACACCAAAGCTTTCTTGCAGCAATTGCCATAGAAATTGAACCAAAATCCTTCTCGGAGGCCATTAAAAAAGAATGTTGGAGAAAAGTCATGCAACAAGAAATCCAAGCATTGGAGGACAATGACATATGAATATTGGAAACATTGTCGCTAGATAAGAAAGCACTAGGATGTAGATGGGTGTAAAGATCAAATACAACTCGGACGTCATAATTGAATGATATAAAGCTCGGTAGGTCATCTTCGATAATAAGCAGGAGGAAGATATTGACTACAATGAAACGTTTGCTCCGGTTGCAAAGGTAGTGACCGTTCAGACCTTTTTGGCAGTAGCGGCCGCTCGAAATTAGGAGTTGCATCAGATAGATGTTCATAACGCCTTTTTGCACGACGAATTGGCGGAAGAAATTTATATGAAATTGCCACTGAAATTTTGTATGCCTGTTCCAGAGCAAGTATGTCAACTCCGAAAATAAGGTATGGGTTGAAACAATCCCCACGGTGTTAGTTTGCCAAATTATCAAGTGCCTTAATGAAATATTGGTTCAAACAGTCATACTCCAATTATTCTCTCTTCACGATGCACCGAAGAAGTATACAACTTAACGTCTTAGTTTATGTGGATGACTTGATTATCTCTGAAAATGACCATGGTGTCATTGCACGGTTCAAAGACTATCTCCGAACCTGTTTTCACATGAATGATTTGGGCCCCCTTAGGTGTTTTCTAGGGGTTAAAGTTGCGCGTGGATCAACCGGGTTATTCATTTGTCAACAGAAATATGCCATAGATATAAACTCTGAGTCCTGGTTACTGGGAGCAAAACTGATTAATACTCTCATGGAACATAATCACAATTTAGCGTTGGCCAAAGAGGCCAATTTGAAAGATCTGAAACCATACCGATGTTTGGTCGGTAGATTGAGATACCTCAGTTTTACGCGACCGGAGTTGTCCTATTGTGTGCATGTTCTATCCCAATTCATTCACCAACCGAAGGAAGCGCACTGGAGAGCTGCTCTCCGAATAGTAAGATACTTGCCTAGAATTGTGTTAAGGAAGGATTGTGATCTCCGATTGTATGAGTGGTGTGATTCGAACTGCGCTGGATGTCTGTTGACCCAAAAATCGCTCACCGGATAGTTTATCTCTCTCAAAAAATCATCGGTATCATGGAAACCAAGAAGCAACACATTGTCTCTCGCTCGTCAGCAGAGACGGAATACCATTCAATGGCAATAACGATTTGTGAATTGAAATGGTTGAAGGGAATCCTACATAGCTTGAGCGTCGAACATAAATCTCCGGTAAAAATGTAATATAATAGTCAAGCAGCATTGTATATTGCACGAAATTCGGTATTTCACGAACGGACTAAACATATTGAAGTTGACTGTCATTATGTCCAGGACGTATTCCAATCTGGTATAATACTTTCGAGTTATGTGTCAACCAATGAGCAATTGGCCAACGTGTTTACAAAGGCTTTGGGCAAATCACAGCATGAATATCTACTTGGCAAGTTGAGCATTCCAGATCCCTATTCTCCAACTTGAGGGGTATTGACGGACGAACCTAGTCCGGACCCAGATTGGAAAACTTAGTCTAACTCTAATAGTTTTATGGTAGAATTCTTGTCTAATTATAATTATGTTAATTTTATTAAATAAATTTTCCTTGTTAGGCTACGAAAGAAAGAACTTACCTCTAGATAAGGAGGTCATATGAATGAAAAAAAAAAAATTTTACTAATATTTTTCTTCTCTCTAAAATTCCGCTCCCTCTTAATTTTAATAGAATCTACTCACTTTTCCACCCTTTTAGTAGACTTGCGTATAATTGGTAACAAAGCTGTAAATGAATGATCTTTTGAAGCAAAATATAGTTCACTTTTCCTCCTTGTCGACTTACGTATAATTGATAACAAAGCTGTAACTGAATGATCTTTTGAAGCAAAAAATAATTCACTTTTCCTCCTTTTTGTAGACTTACGTATAATTTGCTAATAAATCTTTACTGAATGATCTTTTGACCCCCTCACCCCCCCCCCGCAGGCTTTTTTTTGTTGTTTCCACACTTGACAACCCCGCTGCTATATATTATCCTTAGAAGTTGCAACTATGGAGTATCAAATTTGCTTTAGGAGTCCTAGCTAGCCAAGGTGGGGTAGTTATAATTTTGTTTTGGTTCCGATTTGAAAAGTTTGTTTAAAAGAAAAATAAATAAATAAACTTCTTGAAAAGCTTTGTGTTGTACTTTAAATACGCTTCTCATAGTAGCTAAAAATACTCTTGCTGTTTTAATTTACTTGAAAAATGAAGATAACATATGACTTATGGGGGCTTTGATATCTTCTCAAATTGCATAATGTGGCAATGAAGAGTTTAGCGGTTTCATTATTATCTATTGGACACTTTAACTACGCTCAGATTGTGCCTATTAGAGGTGATAGACGACATAATGGTGACCGGTATTTAATTTCATTTGCACCATTTTTCAGAAGAATATTACCTGTCATTTGACCAGAGTACATGGGTTCAAGCCGTGGAAACAAGCTTTTACAAAATGCAGAGTAAGACCGCGTACAATATACTCTTGATATCCGATCTTTCCCCGGACCCGCGTATAACGGGAACTTAGTGTACCACACTGCCTTTTTTACCCATTTTTCTACTATGTGTTTCCACACTGAAACTCAGCGTTTCCTAACAAGGTGGGTATATTTCCAAAGAGAATTTCGATTGGTGTTATATTGTTCCTTCCCACTTTAATTTCTCTTTATTTACATAATACATCTTCCAGCGAAACTGAGGAAGAAGATGAAGACCTCCTTTTCTGGTTAGTGTTTTTTTCTTTTAACTTTGTTAACGTGTTTATTATTATTATTTTTTGGTTCTTCTGCCATGTCACCCACAATTTAACTCCACGCATTTGAAATTTTAAGTGATTCTGTCTCAAGTGTTTAATAGGTACAGTTTTTGTCGGATACAACAATTGCACGGAACGAGTAGTAAGTAAATATTACAATTGCTAAAAAAGATAATCTAAAGATTACAACAAAACAGGAAATTAAGAATGAAACAAACTCCTTGTGTGATTTGCTGAGTCGAGTGATGGCATTATGTCTTTAAGACAAGATTGCCCCGTATATCTCCTTTTACGTTGTCGGGCAATAGTCTCCCAAGATACAACAACAACTTAACAATTGAGCAAAAAACTCAAGTGTTACTCTTGAAGAACTTTGAGTGTAGTAAACTTGCTAGAGAGGAAGAAGATGAATTCAGAAAATTCTGTAAATATTTCTAAGTGTTTTACAATTGAGCCAAAAGCCTCAATTTATAGTGTAGTGATATGTCCCTTCAACTAGCCAACTAATGATCTTCAATAGCCATGTAATGACACTTATTCAGAAGGGTTACATTCAGCTAAATAATGGTTGAATTCATGTGCCAAGTAATGGAGATTCAATGCTCCAAAACCAGCCCAAAGGTCAGAACTTTCCAACTTCCCAACGCAGCATTTTGCCTCTGAAGCGTCGCGGCTCTGTGAATTAGCGTGGCGGCTCCAGTGACTGGCCAACCAATTAGCGTCGCGGCTCCGACGGTGTGGCACATACGCCCATCGCCTACCGGTCCCATCGGGTCCGGCCACAGCCCTCGTCCCGCCTCGCCACATCGGGCTGGCCAGATTTGGGCCTACCCAGCCAATCGAACTGGTCCAGCCTTACTCCGATGTCGCTCGCTTCGTGTTGGGCCGAGGCCCACCGTCACGCTACCCGTCCCGAGTCCAGAAAATTCCCAAAATTCGTCCAATTCTTCCCCGAGTCAAAGACCAGTCTCTCGTAGTCAACGGAGTATTTTTAAACCAAAAAGATATTTTAATTTAAATTCTAATGTTCTAAAATCTCCTCTGCCCCGTAACCCAGTGTCTGCTTTAAATGACCCGAATTGAAAAATTATTATGACCGACGAATATAATGCTCTTATTGATAATAAGACGTGGAACTTGGTGCCCCGTCCATTTGGTGTTAATATTATTCGGTCTATGTGGATTTTTGCTCATAAGGATAGTTCTAACGGTTCATTTGCGAGGCATAAGGCTCGTCTTGTAGGTGATGGTAAGACTCAGCAGGTTGGTGTGGATTGTGTGAGACGTTTAGTCCGGTAGTCAAATCGGCTACCATTCGCATTGTGCTCAGCTTGGCTCTTTCGAAAGCATGGCTCATTCATCAGTTAGATGTGAGGAATATTTTCTTACATGGTGATCTCAATGAAACAGTCTATATGCATCAGCCCTTGGGGTTTAGGGATCCCAAATATCCTCATCATGTCTGTTTGTTGAAAAAGTCCTTATATGGGCTTAAGCAGTCTCCACGAGCCTGGTATAAGAGGTTTGCCGACTATGTTTCGACTATTGGGTTCACTCACAGCAGGTCGGATAATTCCTTGTTCATATATTGTCACGGTTTTTCTTTGGCTTATATATTATTATATGTGGATGATATTATCTTGATTGCCTCTTCCGATGCATTACAGTCTATCATGACAATGCTCAGTTCTAAGTTTGCTATGAAAGACTTGGAGCCATTGAGTTATTTTTTAGGGATTGTTGTTACTCGTCACGCAGGTGGGTTGTTCTTATCCCAGAGGAAGTATGCAGCTGAGATCATTGAGAGGGTTGGGATGTCATCATGCAAGTCTACTTCCACTCCAGTTGATACTAAGCCCAAGCTTTGTGCTGCAGTCGGCGCACCATACGAGAATCCAACCCGCTATCATAGTCTTATTGGGGCCCTTCAGTATCTTACATTCACAAGACCAGATATTACGTATGTCATACAACACGTGTGTTTGTTTATGCATGATCCCAGAGTTGAGCACATGAATGCGCTCAAACGTATCATTCGGTACATTCAGGGTACACTTGACTATGGCTTGCATTTATATCCTTCATCAACGTCAACACTTGTCTCGTATACAGATGTTGATTGGGGTGGCTGTCCGGACACCAAACGGTCTACGTCTGCTATTGTATGTTTCTTAGTAATAACTTGGTCTCATGGTCTGCGAAGCATCAGTTGACTTTATTCCGTTCCAATACAGAGACGGGTAGCTAATGTGGTCTCTGAATCATGTTAGTTATTGTGTCCTATTCAGAAAGCGACCTTGGTTTATTGTGATAATGTTAGTGTCATCTACCTTTCTGGTAATTCGATTCAGCACCAGTGCACTAAACATATCGAGATGGACATTCACTTTGTTCGCAAAAAGGTTGTTCGGGGTCAAGTACGCGTCTGTCATGTCCCTTCCAAGTATCAAATTGCAGACATCTTTACAAAGGGTCTTCCCTCGGTCCTTTTTGAAGATTTTAGGGACAGTCTCAGCGTTCGAAGACCGCCCGCTATGATTGCGTGTGTGTGTTAAATATACATATGATATACAATATATCATATGTATATTTCGGATTTTGTATATTAGTTTAGGTAGTATTTGAGTGTAATTAGTATTGTATACTTGTCATAATTGTATTACCATAATTGTATAGTTAGTATTCAAGTAGAATAAGGTTTTAGGAATAGGATTCTCCTATTATGGAAATATGTAAATGTGTATATACACTTTCAATCAATGAAAATAATCAAGGGATTATTTCTTTCATTACTAATATCTAATATGTAAAAAGGGTCTCTTCTAATGCATGGAATGAAGCTTTCAGCAAATGAACTTTCTTGGGCCTGTTTGGTTTGGATTATGCAACTGATTGTAATAATTTAAATAGCAATTTTATATTTATCACTTTTAACGGTGAAACTTGTGGGGCTAGGAAGTAATTTTCACACGTGATAATCAAATATTGAATCTGGTGAATGACCATGTCTAATCATAAAAAGTAATTAATGAAACTTAATCAGAACAAAAAAGTATACACTGAATATTAAAAGAACTTGGGTAAAAGTATTAGAAACATGAGGGCAGTTCTGAGCTTTTCATACAGAAGCAAATAAATTAAGAGTCGTCAGATAATAATCTCTAAGATCGGTTCTTCATTGTTGTCCAACCTTGGTATCTTTTCTTCTATGAAGGAACTCAGTTCAAGTTGAGCTTTATATTTCTAACAAAAGAACATAGAAAACAACTAAAAAATGAAGGAACTCTTTCTAATATGGAAGGGCAATGATTTCACAGGTCAATTTCAAACATCTCACTAGCCAAAAGAGAGAAACAGAGAAAGATGTCATCAACAGAAACTGAAGCAACTTGGACAGGGATATATTGGTAGAAGTTAGAAGAAAATCTGTATTTCTACTATCTGAAAAATATGAAACATTAGCTTACTATATGAAATTCCAATTCACCTCAACAGTAGTTGCTCATGTGCTGGTGGAAGCATGCACCAAGTATTACGAGAGTACCTCAACATATCATTGAGTCTGCATTGACAGCCAAGAGTTGGATGCGAACAAACACAAGCTATAAACCAAACATTTCCAAAGGCTAAAATCATCAGTAAGATTCTGATAGCAGGAAACCAAACTGAATCTCCATCATCCACAATAAACTAGACACCTATTCAGTTGTGTTGTGAAGGACTTAGAACACCCCTCCCCCAACCACAAACTTTTTTTAGTCATTTTCCCCTGAAGTAAAGTTGTATTTCTTTTTTATCCTGACATGACATAATTAATCATCATGATCATTAGGATTTATTGAAGCGTCCATTTCTCATCTTGATCACACTGGGAAGATGGATGAAGAAAAGGCTTCACATCAAGGGGAAATTGTGAGAAATACAACAGTAATGCCTCAATCCTGAAGGACCCGAACGAGTAAACATTTTGAGAAATAGAAAGAAAATAAAGATCCTAAGAGAACTCAAGTGTATGCCTTCAAGTAACTGTTAACTGCAAGTCAAATATTAAGAGTTCGCTCAGAGACCAAACGGATTGGCTGCTCGCTCAGGTTCTTGACTCATGATCCTACAACATCTTCAAATTGCGTACCTTTTCTTTTTTTTCATTAAAATATGAAACTAATAATGTAATCCTAAGAAACACTTTTTTTGGGTAATACCTCTGCAGGGAAACCACATTTAGCAGTATTTTCTCTGATTTCTGCAGATAAAATGTGATAAGGATTCAGAGAGAAGAACCCAAAAAATTGTCTGGAGGGGAATTCATCAGCCGCCAACCTGTCCCACAAATGCTTGTAGCACATTAGCTGAAGCCTGCCATAAAAGGGATCACCAGTTCATCAGATTTTGTACCCAAGTACATTTAGAATAGTAAATAAATTTAGATATGTTGCATCTCTCAGATCTTCATCCAATAGATGCACCATATTAAAGTTTCTTTACTATTCAACATTAAGTGCAAAACTATACCTTCCATTCCTCCGTTACGGTTCAGAAGGAAGGCTAACTCTCACTCGTGTTTTTGCGTTAACTAACATTGGATATGCATCACTAGTGGGTTACAACAATTGCAGGAAACGGGAAGTAAGTAAATATTACAAATTGTTAGAAAGGATAAACTAAAGATTACAACAAACTGGAATCAAGAACGAAACAAACTCCTTGTAATTTGGTGAGTCGAGTGATGACACTCTGTCTTTAAGACAAGATTGCCCCGTATATATCCTTCTACGTTGTCGGGCAATAGTCTCCCAAGATACAACAACTTAACAAATGAGCACAGGAAACTCAAGTGTTACTCTTGAAGAACTTTGAGTATAGTAAACTTGCTAGAGAGGAAGAAGAAGATGTCAGAAAATTCTGTAAGTATTTCTTGGTAATGTGGAACAATTGAGCCAAAGGCCTCAATTTATAGGGTAAGGAGATGACCCCTCAACTAACCAACTAATGACCTTTAATAGCCATGTAATGACACTTATTGAGGGGTTACATTCAGCCAAATAATGGCTGAATTCATGTGCCAAATAACGGAGATTCAATGCTCCAAAACCAGCCCAAAAGTTAGAACTTTTCATCTTCCCGTCGCAGCATTCTGCCTCCGAAGCGCCGCGGCGCCTTGACTCCAGTGGCTGAACACCCAATTAGCATCGCGGCGTTGACTGGGAGGCGTCGCGGCGCTCCGGCGCCTCGGCTCCGACGGGGCTACGCCGCGGCGACTTCCGACTCGATTCATCTTACACTTCTTCCTTCGTTTACCAATGTGGAATACTTGTCATTTGGCCAATAACGGTCCATCATTCTATGTCTCAAACGTTTCACTTACGCATCAATATCTCTTTCACTAATGAAATTTGTGATACTTGGCACTACGTGTGCACGTGTGTGGAAATGACATTTTCGACGTGCGGGGCCCTAATTGTTCGAGTCATAAATAATGGGATAAACTTAATTCCACATTAGTAAATTTTCAATAATCCCCTCTTGAAAGAGATTTTGGTGCACTCACAATGTGTTTATTTCCAGCAATCTTTCAGCGGATAGATGTTAAATCTGGATAGGTAGCTTCCACTTTGAACCTTCCATAGTTGATTACCATCGGACTTACTTACTGTGCGGTGAACGTTATATCTTGAACCGTCAGTGTTTAGTGTAAGCCAAGTCAATGGTACAAACACAACAACTTTCATTACTCTGTTCTTCGTAATGTTTTATCCATTGTGGCCGTGGACACTTCTTGGATTCTTAAGTGTGTTCATTGGAGGCGGCCTTTCCTCGCACTTAAATAGGTGGTCTCCTACAAGGTATCCTGCTATACCCCACTTTACAAGTGTTAGAAACTATTAAAAGTTTCCCCAAACCTAACTTCAACCATTGAGGATCATTAAAGGTTTTGGAAACTTAACATTTACACACACTGCAGATAGCACTTAACGTGTATCGCGGGAACGGATTTGGATTTATGTTTCTTTACAAAAATCACTATCCGAAGTGCTCATGCTTCCACCGAAGCGCTCAACTGAACCTTTACAGCTTAGTTTTTCCATTGAACCTAATTCCTGGGATCTCCAGTCAGTAAGGTTGGGTTACCACCGTATTGGTCCTTAAAGCTTGGGTTTTAAGCCCATTCCCCTAGACAGGCAGAACATCTGATCTTTGGATAAGCCCTTTGTCAGCGGGTCCGCTATGTTATCTTTTGATTTTATGTAATCAATGGATATAATACCCGTGGTGATCAACTGCTTAACGGTCTTATGTCTCCGTCGAATATGACGAGACTTGCAGTTGTACATAGAACTATGTACCCTTCCTAGAGCCGACTGACTATCGCAGTGGATCATTACAGAAGGTACGAGTTTATCCCAACAAGGGACATCCTCTAAGAAGTCGTGAATCCACTCAGCTTCTTCTCATGCTTTGTCTAATGTGATAAACTCTGATTCTATCGTGGATCGGGTGATGCAAGTTTGCTTAGAGGATTTTCAAGACACAGCCCTACCACCAATTGTAAATATATACCCACTGGTGGACTTGGTGTTCTCTATATCAGATATCCAGTTTGCATCACTGTACCCCTCTAGTACAGCTGGATATCTCGAATAATGCACCCCGTAATTTTGCGTGTATTTCAGGTATCGTATTACCTGATTCAACGCCTTCCAATGATCATTACTCGGATTACGGGTAAACCTAGCCAACTTGTTGACTGCATAAGCAACATCAGGTCGGGTGCTGTTTGTTATGTATATCAAACTCCCAATCACTTGTGCATATTGCTCCTGGCATATGGGTGCACCACGATTTTTATCAAGATTTTGATTTCTATCCATTGGTGACTTCATAGGCGAACTGTCAAACATCTCAAACTTTCTCAAAACATCCTCGATGTAGTGAGACTGAGATAAGACCAGTCCATCAGACGTCTTAGAGATTTTTATCCCTAAGATGACATATGTGATACCCATATCCTTCATGTCGAAGCACTGTTTCAACATGTTCTTAGTCTCTAGAATCAAGCTAGCACTGCTCCATGTGATCAACATGTCATCTACATACAGGCATATCATGACGAACGAGTCAGAATTACCTTTCACGTAGAAACATTTGTCACACTCATTAATGGCAAAACCCTTCGATAGTAGAGTACTATCAAATTTTTCGTACCATTGCTTCGGGGCTTGTTTCAACCCGTATAGAGATTTGACAAGCCGACAGACTTTCTTCTCTTGCCCTGGCACCACATACCCCTCAGATTGTTCCATATAAATTTCTTTTTTCAAATCACCATTTAGAAAGGTTGTCTTGACATCCATTTGATGTATCTCAAGGTTACGCAATGCTACGATCGTAATAAATAATAAATACTCGTATGGACGTCATCCTAGACACCGGGGAGTACATGTCAAAATAATCAAAGCCTTCTTTCTGTCGATAGCCCTTGACTACCAACCTGGCCTTGTACTTATCTATAGACCCATCTGCTTTATACTTCCGTTTGAGTATCCATTTACAACCCAACGGTTTATTTCCCTGAGGAATATCAACTAACTCTCAAGTAAGGTTATGCAGGATGGAGTCTATTTCACTCTCAATAGCTTCTTTCCATAGCGGTGCCTCTGGAGTTGACAATGCTTAAACTATTGTCCTTGGTTCATCATCAACCATATAATCTACAAAGTCAGGACCGAAGAATTTATCCTTCCTGGCCCTTTTACTTCGCCTTGGTTCCATCTCTGGAGCCTCAAAGTTCTGAAAATCTGGAACACTAGATTCCAGATATTCAGCCACTCCGAAGTCCACTAGATCTGAACCATCTAGATCGGGGCAGTCAACGACTCCCGATTCCTGAGAGCTTTGTTCATAACTTCGTTTGCGAGAGGTTATGTCTTTTTCCTTTCTAGGAAAGGTATCTCCTTGATTCCATGATTGTACCTCGTGAATATCTGGAATATCTGACTTATGCACTAAGAAGCGATAAGCACTACTGTTATTTGCATATCCGGTGAAAATACAATCTACAGTCTTAGGCCCAATCTTGACCTGTTTTGGCTTGGATACTTCAACCTTTGCCAAACAACCCCACACCTTTAAATATTTATAGGTGGGTTTCTTTTCCATCCATGATTCATATGGAGTTTTGTCCTTACCCTTATGTGGGACTCTGTTAAGAATCGTATTAGCGGTAAGGACGGCTTTTCCCCACATATTTTGGGGAAGACCGAAATTGATGAGCAAGGCATTCATCATTTCCTTCAATGTGTGATTCTAACGTTCTGCCACACCATTCGATTGAGGTGAGTATGGAGTCATCGTTTGATGAACAATGCCTGATTGGGCACAATATTCCTCAAATGGCGCTACGTATTCTCCCCCTCTATCGCTACGAATGGATTTAATCTGCATGCTTAGTTGGTTCTCAACTTCTATTTTGTAACGTCGGAACGCTTCAAAGGCTTCATCTTTACTTTTTAATAAGTAAAGGTAACAATACCTTGTGCTATCATCAATGAATGTCACAAAGTACTTGTTCCCCCCTCTAGTTTGTGCAAACTTCAAATCACATATATCTGTGTGAATAAGTTCTAGAGGAGTGGTATTCCTTTCGACGGATTGAAAATGAAGCTTTATGAGTTTTGCCTCTATGCACACCTCACACTTATGTTGAAGGTTTACGTCGATAGACGGCAACAACTCCAACTTTACCAATGTTTGAATGGACTTATAGTTAACATGTCCTAATCTATGATGCCATAAATTAGAGAACTCGAGCAAGTAAGAAGAAGCTTCAATATTATTGCTTGCACGTAGTACAGACATAGCGTTAACTTTGAAGAGGCCTTCACAGACGAAGCCCCTTCCTAAAAACGTTCCATTCTTGGTGATTACAAATTTATTGGACTCAAACACTAGCCTAAAACCAGCATTAACCAATAAATGACCTGAAATTAAATTTCTCCTAATCTCTGGAACATGCATCACCTCCTTCAGAGTGAGCTCCTTTCCAGAAGTCATCTTCAGGACTACCTTTCCTACCCCCAGCACGTAAGAGGAAACATTGTTATCCATGAACAACTTCTTGTTTGTAACTGGTGTATAAGTGGAGAAAACATCTCTATTGGAACAGAAATGTCTTGTAGCACCTGTGTCCATCCACCACTGTATGGGATTCTCAACAAGGTTTGCTTCAAATACCACCGCTGAGAACTTTTCAATCATATTATCCAGAAGCTTGTCTTTTACGACGTTAACATGTGCCTTGCCCTTAGCCTTGGCCTTCTCTTGTTGCTCAGTCTTGAGCTTGCGGGTTGATCATGTGACCAGGTTTCCCACAGTGGTGACAGTTTTCTTTGAACTTCTCCGCTGCTTGGGTCTTGCCGTCTTTCTGGAACTTGCATTTCTTGCTTGAGTTCCCTTTGCCTCAGCTAGATTTGCCTTTGCCTCAGCGGGTTGTTTACCCCTAGGCAAGGCCTTCTTATTATCTTCCTGGATTTGGAGTTTGATAATAAGTTCTTCAAAGGTCATCTCCTTTGTCTTGAGTTTTAAGTAACTCATAAACTCATTCCATGAAGGAGGTAACTTTTCAATAGGTGATGCAACCAAAAATTGCTCATTTGGCATCATACCTTCCAAATCCAGGTGATGTAAAATCATTTGGAATTCCTAGACTTAGGACATCACTGTTTTACTATCCACCATTTGTAATTTCAGGAATTTTCCAACGATGAATTTCTTAGTACCTGCATCTTGTGCGTTGTACTTCTTTTGCAGCTTCTCCCATAACTCTTTGGCTGTGCCAACGGTGCAATACACCATGTAGAGAGGGTCTGACAAGCAGTTCAAAATATAGTTCTTACACATGAAATCACTATTACTCCATGCATCAAGAACCATCTTTATGCCATTAATGACATGGATATATTGGTCCCCTCCAGCCGTTTCAGTAGGCGAAGGGTCTATTTCATCTCCATATTATGGAGGATCTTCTGTTAGGAACCGAGTCATTCCCATAAAAGTCAGATAAAATAACATCTTCTGCTGCCATCTCTTGAAGTTTAAGTCCATGAACTTTTTTGGGCGTTCATGATGGAATCCAGCAGGTGGAGGAACTGGGGCATTCCCTTGAGCAGCAGAAAAGGCGTTGGATGAGCCTTGAGAAATCGGAAAGGCATTGGGAGTGCCTTGAGCAGTGGGAAAGGTAGAGGGGTTGCCTTGGGTAGCAGCAGAAGCGAGTTGTTCTCTTCCAGTCGTCTTTCTAGGTACTTACAACAGATCTTGTCTTAAAATTGGGGGATACAACAATTGCAGGGAACGGGAAGTAAGTAAAGATTACAATTTCTAGAAAGGATTTTAAGGATTACAACAAAACTGGAAATCAAGAATGAAACAAACTCCTTATGTGATTTGTTGAGTCAAGTGATGACATTATGTCTTTAAGACAAGATTGCCCTGTATATCTCCTTTTACGTTATCGGGCAATAGTCTCCCAAGATACAACAACAACTTAACAATTGAGCAAATGAAACTCAAGTGTTACTCTTGAAGAACTTTGAGTTTAGTAAACTTGCTAGAGAGGAAGAAGATGAATTCAGAAAATTCTGTAAATATTTCTAAGTGTTTTACAATTGAGCCAAAGGCCTCAATTTATAGTGTAGTGATATGTCCCTTCAACTAGCCAACTAATGGCCTCCAATAGCCATGTAATGGCACTTATTGAGAAGGGCTACATTCAGCCAAATAATGGCTGAATTCATGTGCCAAGTAATGGCTGAATTCATGTGCCAAGTAATGGCTGAATTCATGTGCCAAGTAATGGAGATTCAATGCTCCAAAACCAACCCAAAGGTCAGAACTTTCCAACTTCCCATCACAGCATTCTGCCTCCAAATCGTCGCGGCTCCAGTGATTGGCCAACCAATTAGCATCGCGGCGCTGCCTGCGAGGCGTCGCAGCTCCGACGGTGTGGCGCCGCGGCCCTTCACTGCTCCGCGGCATTTCTGACTCGTTTTATCTTACACTTCTTCCTTCGTTTACCAACGTGGAATACTTTGTTATTTGGCCAATAACCTTCCATCATCCTATGTCTCAAACGTATTACATACGTATCAATATCTCTTTCACTAATAAAATTTGCGATACTTGGCACTACGTGTGCACGTGTGTGGAAACGACGTTTCCGACGTGCGGATCCCCAATTGTTTGAGTCATAAATAATGGGATACACTTAATTCCACATTAATAAATTTTCAACAGTTTTAGCATAGTTTAAGTGTTAAATGGGTCATATGCTTAGATTGTAAAAAAATGGACTAGTTAGGTTCGATCCGATCTGATTTTTCAAATATTTATGTCCACCCCTAATCATGAGGGCATTTCGAGAATTAAGTAAAAATGCTGCTAAAGAGTCTTGTAAATTGAACCACCAAGAGTTGCTACTGTTCCCTCCGTCCTAAAAAGATTGTCTCATTTTCCTTATTAGTTTGTCTAAAAAAGATTGACATATTTCTATATTTATAAACAATTTAACTTTATGAGATGATTTACAACACACAAATATCTAAGGCTTGGTTTGGACCACACATTTCAAAAGTGTTCCTTTATTTCTTAAACTCTGTACCAAGTCAAATTAGGACAATCTTTTTTATACGATATCTTTTATTAGTGGACTGAAAAACCAAATGCAATTTTTTAATTCCACTTTTGTCCCTACTTTTAGCATGTACTTTACATTTTACTAGTTTTTGATGTTTATTGCAGTGGGTCTCATGTCCAATTATTTAAACAAGGACAATGTTGGAAGAACATGCCCAACATATTCTTGAAATTCTAAAGAATCACTTATTTTAAAAAAAATTGAAAGGCCTAAACAACCACTTATTGTGTAACGGAGGGAGTATTTTATTGTCCTTGCTTTTGCATTTTATTAATCTCGTGTCCCATTTTATGTGACACCATTTTCTTTTTGGTCTGTCCTAAAAAGAATGTCACATTTTTATATTTAGAAATAATTTAACTTTATAAGATGATTTACAATCACACATTTATATAAGACTTGTTTTGGATCACACAATTTAAAAAATTTCCTTTCTTTCTTAAAATTCATATCAAGTTAAATGATGTTGAATAAATTGAGACGGTGGAAGTACTTCAATTGCATATATATTTCAAAACATGACCATCTTTACATAATTTTCTATAAAGTTTAACTGACAAATAGTCCATGAAGGGTTTTGTTGGGTACAAAGCATATAACTAAGGCACACCGGAAGTTTAAAAGTTTTGTTTCTTACTTACCCGAACAATAATTTCTGGTATGGTTATACAACAATGAAACTTGTAACATAAAACATATACTTACAAGTTATAATTATCTGAAATCTTTATCAACTGTGAGGTGCACACACGATTGCCCTTCCAATTGCAAGCTCCAAGCTTCAATGTATTTCTCTTTCGGAAAGCTATAAAATCCGGCAGAGGTTCGAGAGAGTATTTGATTCTAAGTCTCTAAGGCTTAGAATGATTTTCAGAATTGGTGTGTTGAATAATGAGGTGAATGCTTCTATTTATAGTTGAAAATAGGTCAAAATTGGATTAGGGTTTGACCCTTGTTCAAAAATCAAGGCAGAGGCATCGCGGCCCTAGGGTATGGGCGTTGTGGTGCTCGACGTGCTCCTGCACTATCTCGGTTTATTTTTTTCGGTGCATTCTTAATTAAATCCAAAATCTAATTTTGACTTAATTAAAATAATCATTATTTATTTAAATATCTCGATTCCAAATCGAATATTTAATTACTCTCTCAATATATCCTTAGATCGAAACGGACAATCGACATAGTGTGACCCTACATGCCTTCTCATATCGACATTAATCAAATTAAGGTATACACGGAACTCCTAGACGGCGCCGGAAGACGAACTCAATATGTGAAGTATGTTTACGCGAATCCATTAAACTTAACCTTTATGTGGTAAGATAAAATCCTTTAATTCACGACACACCCGATCAAGCTTAGGAAGTCCTTAGACTTGAGGTCAATACGCGCCTTGTCTACAAAGTAATGTACTTTGATCCCGTCCTAAGCTCAAATGGCTTATAGGTTGAGATACGACTTGTATTGGGTACATTCCGATGTGGATTAAAGGTGGTAGTTGAGCCAAGATTAGGATTCATTCCTCGAATGTATATTCGAGAGAACACTCGGATTCTCAGTGATATTAGGTTGACAAAGTCGTTGGCCAACGCAATAGACATATTTAGAATATGGTCTAGTCATCAACTAATATATATGAGATACAATGATTAAGCCATTTGGATAGACACTTGACAAATCTATCTCCCACATGCTGATCATACTTTAGACAAGTATAACAAATAGTATATCAGCAGGGTATACCAATACTTCCAAAGTATCCATGTGTCCATCATGAGTAGTCATTACTCGTAGAAGGTGAGACATACTACATCCTCTAAGGATGTGATGCAGACCACGTGTCGACTTATCACATATCATCGATATCTCATTCTCGATGATCATTAGTCGAGGCTATTTTAAGAGTTACGCTCTATCATGAATATCTCACTCTATTAATGACAACGTAAGCTCAAGGGATGCACATTAATGAATAATTACAAACAATCAAATAATAATTCAATAATTGTGAATGTCATAATATTAATCTTCATTAAT
Organism: Anisodus acutangulus; assembly: GCA_029783415.1. Classification (NCBI taxonomy): domain Eukaryota; kingdom Viridiplantae; phylum Streptophyta; class Magnoliopsida; order Solanales; family Solanaceae; genus Anisodus; species Anisodus acutangulus. Next base: position 29,203,760 of record CM056497.1, read on the forward strand.
AATAATATAAATGTGTATAAAGTACATTTGTCCTAATACAGATTGCCGTTAGGACATAAATATACTTTCAGTCCATTGTAAGAGATGACACTCAATCAGAACCATAGTATAACATTTGGGGATCTCTCACGTCATGCTTTATTTTAAGCCTTTTTAAAAGATTGTTTGACTAGTGTGGAGGCAATCTAGCAAGGCTTAAAACCTAAAGCATTCTTGATCTAAGTATTGTTGGAAATTAGCCTTTGGCGGGGAGATGCGTCCACCCATCTTTGATGAATTAAACACTAGTGTTCCGTATGTTGGAGACCTCGTCTCTTTACACATGCATGATCTACGAAGTGAGTAGATGACCGTAGGGCCAAGAATCGTCTAATTTCGTTAAGAAATGAAAGAGATATTGGTCCACGAAGTAAGGTGTTTGAGACATGGAAATGTGGTGTGGGACAAATCTACCACATCGGTGGGAATAGGAAGAATTGCTCTCTATATAAGTCTCTAATTGGTAAAGGGTTTGGGACCCCAAGGGGTATCCCATGTGTTTAAAGGAGGGAAGACCTAGATGTGCTTGGGTTCAAGGCTAAGCCCACACGCGCGCCGCCGCCGCCCGCCCGGCCCGTCCTGCCCGGTTCTCGGGTTGTGGGTCAGTTCTAATATTATCTTTTTGGACCAGAGAACTCGCCAGATGTACAGCTTTGATCCCTAAAGTTTCATATGTACAGTTTGGACCGTAATTCTTTCATATGTACAGCTTGGTCCCTTAAGTTTTAATATTTACAGCTTGGTCCCTGCAATTTCGAGACTTTTTCGCCATCTTGTTGGACTGCGTTTTGGAGCATTAACCAGCCATTACTTGGTCGATTAACTCTCTATTAACAGCCCATTACTTGGGCGATTAGGCGACACTTTCAATGGCCATTAACAGCCATTACTTGGCTGTTTTAATGCCCTCCTAATGGCCATTAACAGCCATGTTTTGGCAGTTAGACAGCCCCTTCTCCTTGCTATATATTGAGCTTCATTTGGCTCAATTCAGAGGCAGAAAATAGACGAAAATATAGTGAGAAACAGGCAGCAAACAGAGACGAAAAACAGCAAGTAACATGCCCGAAAAACAGCCACAAAATAGCACAAAACAATGAGTGATATTCAGCGAAAATCAGTGCAATTTTCGACTGAAAAACAGTGACCAAACCCTCACGTATACACAAGATATACACTACAGAGACACACTATATACACAGAGACAAAAGAGAAGAGTAGAGAGAAACTCTTCCTTCCTATTCCATATCTTCAGCAAGTCGAGTCATATTTGTTTTCTTCTCATGCACTCATCCTATTGGCTTTGTAGTGTTGAGATTAAAGTGTTGTTTTATCTTGGGAGACTATTGCCCGCTAACGTAAAAACATATATACGGGGCAATCTTGTCTTAAGGATAGAGGGCTATCCTCGACTCAACACACAACGTTGTAACCATCCAGATTTAGTTGTTTCTTGATTTCAGGTTATCAAGATTCAAGACACAACAAACTTGGCGATTCTCAACATTGGCTTTGCAAGGTGATCAAGATTCAAGACACAACACACATGCGGCAGTTTTGAAGATTGACCATTTATTTATCCTTTCGAACATTTGTAATAGTTATTACTTCCCGTACTGCTCTATAAAGTACCATAGAAATACCAACAAGTATAGCATAATTTTTATGATAAATTTTTAGAATTACATTTAAAAGCTTAAAAACAATTCTAATTCTTCAGAATTTTGCTGCAGTCTTATTTTTCATCTAGCCGGGTGGAGATTTACATGGGAGTAACAGTAAAAATTTTGAAATTTTACCATATGAAAGATTTTAAAATATTTTAGAGCTTTGCTATATTTTTCTCAAAATTTTTAATCCAAGCTTTTAAATTAATTGATTTCAGCGAATTGCATGTGAAGTTAATGTTATATTTAAATTATTATTTGTCTGCTTTTAAATCACATCACTTATAATGTTATAATACGAAATTTATATCTACTTCAAACAATAACGAGTTGAGAACACAATGTAAATTAATTTAATTTTCTACGTGACTTCGGGCATAAATACTTTTCTTAGAATAAAATACAAAATATTATAAATTATCCTAATCCGTTTGGAGCTAAGGAATAATTATTGTTGTTATACATATCGACAGAGTACATGATATATACATGAATTGTAATTTATATCTGTAAAGATATTTAAAATGTTACCAAAATGTTTTTTTTAAAAAACTGTTTATTCCCTAAACAAAAATAATGTTAAACTATTGGAAACATGGAATAATATTTCTCACGTATCTGAATGTCAAAATATTTTTCCGAAAAAAAGAAAAGAAGGAAGAGCTAATCAATGTTATATTTGGGAATTTAGAATAAATTGGTTAAATTAATTTCGAACTACCAAAATTCATTTGGATTTGAGAAAGACATCTCTCTATAACACATCTCCCACATCCTTAAACAATATACGACAACAAACGATAGATATGGATAAGGTGAAAAATATATAAACATAAAGTTATAAATAAAGCAATCTATCAAATTTTGTTGCTCTAGTAATAAAAGACAAAGATATAATAATAGAAAAATAACTTCCGTTCAAGATTACGTATCTGCTCCTATGCATATTTTAAAATTTAAATGCAGATAATGTTACAAAAATCATCTAAAAACCCAACTTTAATTTAGATGATTTTTGTATCATTATCTACATTTAAATTTTAAAATATGTATAGGAGCAGATACGTTTCTATTATTATATCATTGTCTTTGTTGCTAGAGCAACAAAATTTGATAGATTTCGCTATTTATAACTTTATGGTTATGTATTTTTCACCTAATCCATTGCTATGGTTTGTAGTCGTATATTGTTTAAAGATGTGGGAGATGTATTGTGGAGAGATGTATTTCTCAAATCCAAATGTTAGAAGGGAACTCAAGAAGAATTGTATCCCAAATAATCAGCCCATTAATGTGATATTAAGGGGATGAATCGATAAGAAAAAAATCGTTTTGAGATACCATATTTTTTCAACACGAGGAGTTGTTTGTCTCCTTTTTCTTGTACATTTTATGGGTAAAGAATGGATTTTGCGACTAACTTAATCCCAAAAGTTATCTTGTAGGGTGAGGATTGTCCAAGTCCAGAGTCCATGTTCTCATTTCATATTCGATGTGGGACTCTTAACACTCCCCCGCACGCCCAGACCTGGTTAACTGGAGCGTGAATAATATAATTTGGGTGCCCAACATCGGTGAACAAAAAATTAAAATGGGTCGGACTCTGATACCATGTAAAGAATGGATCTTGAGCCTAACTCAACCCCAAATGTAAAGAATGGATCTTTGTGAAGAATGAATCTTGGGTCTAACTTAACCCAAAAGCTAGCTTGTAGGGTGAGGATTGTTCAAGTCTATATAAGGAGTTCATATTCCAATTTCATATCCAATGTGAGACTCTTAACATTATGTTTGGTAGCTTCTTTATGTTAGAAGAGAATAAAAAAGAGAAGAGAAATTGAAAGAAGAGTGGAAATAATGACTAGTAGTAGTCTGTTCTACTCATGGAGGTTTCTCTGGTATTTCATGTGCATCAATCAACCCTTCCCACATCTTATAATTTTACATTACACATACATAAGTATATAAGTGGCCCTTCCTTTCTTTCTAAACAATCTAAGATTATATTTTGATGTAACAACCACCCACTCTAGTGCTGCTCCCTCTCCCAGTCTTATATATTCCCTTTAATTCATCTATCTTTTCCCACATCAGTTTGAGGAACAAAACTAAAAGCCACCAATCCCCTGTCCATGGATATGGAAGAGCCACTGTTGAGAAATGAAGTTTCAAATATCATACCAAAGCGTCAAAACTCTGTTAATTTTATGAGATGTGATTTCTTCTCTGAACTTCCTAGCAAGGTTAAGACATGACTCGATCCTGATGTCTCTTGTGTTTTTAGTGAAAATGAATGGACAGAGGATTGGTGGTGTTTAGTTTTGTTGCTCAAACTCAAGGAAAAGATAGATGAATTAAAGAAGAATATATAAGTGAGAGGGGAGGTGGGGAGGAGCAGCAGCCGGGTGGGTGGTTGTTACATCAATGTACAATATTAGGGTGAATTCAATTAGGATTTTAAAAGATTATTTTGGGATAAATAAGTTCAATGAACTTTAAAAGACTATTTATGAATGTAATGACTTAACAGATTTTAAAAGACAATCAAAATTATTTATGTTTGGATTTTAAAAGATTTATCATAAGATTTATAAAGATTTGAAAGGACCACATGGATTTTTCATGTCAATTTCTCTAATAGGTATTTCAGCAAACAACTTGCATGCATAGATTTTTGAGACCTCTTCTAACACAATAGGCTTGAAAGACATACACATACACTATATTGATTATGCAAATACTCTCTATTATTCTCCATTCCTTATCATACCACAATCTCAATTAGACTTTACCCAAATTCAATTCAGTTAGGAGAAAGATGAAAGCAATTCATGTTCAGGCTAACATGAATATGAATACTAACAGGAATGGAGGATTATGGGATTATCATGAAGAACCAGAAATTGGACATGCCTCATAATAAAACATATATTCATTCATCTTAAACTATGTTATTCTTAGACATGCCTATGCAAGCTAAGCATAAAGAACTATAAAAAGGCAAGTTGCGCCATCAAATACTAGTCATCAACAACCAGGTTAGCATAAAGAACTATTGCAAAATGACTTTTCTTTCAAGAATGAGAAACCACGGAAATGTTAAAGAATTTTCAAATTCTTCCATCTTCGTTGTTTCTGAAAATCGAAACTGAAAAGTCACACAAAATCTGATGGGTTTGGGTGGGATTTTTTATAGGGTTTGGTATTTATACCTCCCATTAAAAAGTCACAAAATCCTAATTGTTTAAAATCCTGATTGTTTAACAAGTTTTTGAATACCAAAAGACTTTTTGGTACTTGTTTAAAATCCTAATTGAATACTACTAGATTTGGATACCCTTTTTAAAAAATCTTAATAGTCTTGATTAAATACCACAAGATTTATTTAGATTATTTAAAAATCTTAATTGAATACCACAAGACTTATTTATCCCAAAATAGTCTTTTAAAATTCTAATTAAATACACCCCTTAGATTATTTTGAAAGGAAACAAGAGGAAGTTATATATACTTATGTATGTGTAATGTAAAATAATAAGTGGGAAGAGTTGATTGACGTACATGGAATGCTAGAGAAATATCCATGATTAGAATAGACTATAGCTAGTCTTATCTTCACTCTTCTTTCAATTTCTCCTCTCTTTTTTTCTGTTCTAACATAAAGAAGCTACCAAACATACCATGTGTAAGAAAAGGGAGATAAATGACTGTTGGTGTTGAAAAATTATGGTATCTCAAAAATAATCTGTTCTTATCGATTCATCCCCTTAATATCACATTAATGGTTTGATTATTTGGAATACAATTCTTCTTGAGTTCTCTCCTAACGTTTGCAATGATAACAGACAATAGATTTGCTCCATTAATGGAACATAATTTCGTTTCTCTATTATACACAACATAAACTTTTCGGATAATAAAAGTTAGGTACAGAGAAACGAAATTTCTGGGACACACACAATTTAAAAGTAAGCTAAAATAGGTGAAATCAAACTTTCTTTGTTGTGAACCCTAAAATATGCAAGCAAACACAATTAAAAGTAAGCTAAAAGCCAACTTTTTTTATGTTCATATTATTTGAAGTTCAGAACTAAATACCCCAAAAAGTACGGAGTAATATAACTTCACATTGCTCCAATATTGATACGATAATACTCGTTTGGATCTACACTACTACACTTAAATAATTCTTAATCATAAGAAGAGAAGAAAAAAATCAGAAGAGAGAGAGGAGAAGGGTCAAAGGGATCAGCGAGAACCATTTTTTTTTATATCCAGTTTTTCCGCTTACGCCAAACTATTCCTGGAGATAGTAGTCCCGATCTTTCAGCACTACTACCAATAAATCCACGCTGCAGGCCTCGAGCTAGATTTTTAAGTTCTCCTCCTTTGCGATCCAGCTATGTCCCAGGGACCAGCAAGAACCATTCTTTGTTGTATATATGTTGATTTAGTAATATCTCAAAATACAGCTTTCGTTAAAGATTTATTTTAGTATAACTATTATAGTGGATACCATACCAAAGTATATAGGTACATATAATATATATATATATATATATATATATATATATATATATATATATATATATATATATATATTATAATACTAACAAATATATAAATTAGTATTAGTACAAACACTACTAAAATACTGCCAAAAATCGACGGACCGCGTTGGAAAATTAAACCGACGGAAAACCAACGTAGTATTATTAAATAATTAAAAAATATTTTTAATTTTAATTCATTTTTAATTATTAATAAAATATTTTTTTATATAAACCGGCAAATTTTGCCGGTTTTATTTATTTTAATTTTTAAAAAAAGTCAATTGATCAAAACAACGGACAAAACCGACATACCGCGTAGGATTGTCCATGCTTTGTTTTGAATATTTCTAGACCCAACGGGTCTTCTACTCCCATTCTCCCTTCTTTTTTTTTTTTTGATATCCAGTTTCCAGGCTTACGCCAGACTATTACTGGAGATAGTAGTTCCGGTCCCTCAACACTACTACCATTCTCCCAAATATTCCCCAAATATTAAAAGTACCCACCAGCCCCACTCCACCCCTAACCCCCGACTACCCCTGCTCCCCCTCCGCCAACTAGCGCCGTCAGCTGCTCTGCCGCCGGCCATCGTGACCCCACCCCCGCCAGCCCCCTCTCTCTCCTAAACTTGTGAGGTAAGTTTCTCAAACTAGGGTTTTTAATTTTTTTGAAATTTAGGTTAGTTTGTAGTTTTATTGTTGATTTAATCCCTCCCCAGGAGTTTCCCTTTTGCTTCCTTGGTTACTCGAACTCACAACGTTCGGATTGAAAGTGGAGGACACTTACCATCTGAGCAACCGTTCTTGTCGTTTCATTGTTAATATAGTATTGATGCGTAGAAACTTGAATTTGTGAAACAAATATAGACTTTCATTTCAAAAAAAATTTGATGATTTCTTATGGATTTTTTTGGATAATTTTAGTTTGTAGCTTTAATTTGGATTCTGCCTGTACAAGATGCTAACAAGATTTGCTTTAGTCAAGCTAAAACTCTTATAACCATGAACAATTCCTACTTTTTTTTAACAAAATCTGATTTTGTTGATTGAAAGGCATATAGCACGACAACAATTAGAAGGTTTGGACAGCCAAATTATAGTTACTCTAAGCTTCAATAAATAATTCCCTTCCATATCAAATGCACTTAGTTTGCAATTTGCACCGATTTTTCGCTATAGCTATGCAGTTAGCAGAACACACCCGCAAGATTCCTACCTAAAAAGAATCATTTTTATTAAACAAAGGCCAGCTAGCATGACAAGAAGTTAAGAGGGTCTAGACAGCCAACTTATAGTTACCCTAAGCTTCAATATTTACCTTCCATATATTTTTTGACTAGTAAAGTAACCCAAATATAATAGTTTATATAAAGTATTATATAAAGTTGCTTTTGATTTATAGAAATTGTCTTTAATCGGGAACATTTACTCTCAAAATAGCCATTTGGTTTGAAGCTGGTGTGTACATGGAATTCAAAAGACACCGACAGAATTGCTACGAACTTCTAGCGAAAAGGGAGTACAAGATTCTCCGGCTAGTTTTTTCCTAGGCTAGAAAGCACAATCGGAAGCTCTACTGGCTAACGGACGGACGGATAGAGAAACTTCAAGCATATTGGCGAACTCCTGAGTTCATTGCGAAGTCTGAGCATGCAAAGGTTGTCTGTGCATCCCAAAAAGGTGGCGCCTTGCACACTGCGGGTACAAGAACTCAAGGGCATGTAGCTAGGAAAATGGTAAGTAATTTTACACTTTTAAAATTATTAACAATCAATATGTTATTATTGAGTTATGATTTTTTTTTTTTGTAGAAAGAAAAGACGGGAGTTTTTTTCCAGTCAGGATTAGTTGTTTCTAAAGACCCACACAAAAAATACAAAATGAGACAGATGAGCCTCAATGGGTCGAACTCAGGGCTAAAGACACTTGGGTGCATAATTCTTTTAGTCTTTAAATAATTATAGTATAAGTTTGATTGTTATATTTTTGATATATATTAACTTTTCTTTTTAAATGTACAGGTTGGGTATAAAGATGTGGTTCATGAGTACCAGCAAACTCAGCCTGAAGGCGAGTCGACCCAGCCTCCATCAAAATTGGAGATTGAAATGTGGTGTAGATTCTCTGGGACAAAAAATGATAAAATGTATGGTCTAGGTCCGAGGAACAACCATCAGCGCCTCCAGTCAGGACTATGACGTGAAGAGACTTCCCAACAGGGCAAGGGCGTCGATGGTGTCCAAGTCACAACTATGGCGCAGCAAATTGCACAACTTAATCCACAATTAGCAGCGGCTGAACGAGGGGGATGCAAGAGAGCATGAAATCTCTACAGCCACAAGTTCTGATCCACATTGCATGTTGACGATTTGGTGTGCCTCTCTCTCCCCCTCCTCACTCTGATGATGATGATGACATCGAGCAGGAAGATGGCGGTGAATATGTAGACCGTACACCGGATCATGAGATGCCTTAGGACTTGTGTAGTTTTAGTTGTAGTTCTGAGCTTTATGCATGTTATATTCGTACTTGTAGTTGAATTTTTTTGAACTTTGGTGAACTTTTTATGATGTATTTGATGTGTTCAACGTCGTATTTGATTGATAATTAGGATGTTATTTATATTGTATCCCGTTTATTACTGTTTTGGCAACAATTAGTGTTGGTTTGTAGCTGAAATTGAATTATATATTTATTTTGGTGTTTTTGAAACGTGGGATGCTGAAAACCCAGTAGAATTCTGCTATTTTTTTTCTTTCAAAAAATCGACAGACTATGTTGATTTTTAAAAAAAATATTAATTAAAACCAACGGAGTCCGTTGGTTTTCAATTATATAAATAATATTTATTTAAATATATAATATATAAATAAAAAAGAATAATAATTAAAAATAAAAGGTGACTGCTAAAAATTGCGACTCGTTCCGTCAGTTTTTAAAAATCAACGAGGTGAAAATCGACGGATGTATTTTCATCAGTTTTTCATCGATTTTTTACCATTTTTTAGTAGTGAAAACTAATTGTTTAGGTGTTGAACTTTGACTACTCTATCTTGATTGAAATGTTTTTTTGTGTAATTGATTAATGGAGGGAGTTGCTTTTACTTTCTTTTGAATATTTCTACATGTTTAAGGTGTTAGTATGATATAATTGAGATGTTTCTTGAAAAGGTGAAGTCATAATTCTCTATTATATGAGTATATGTAAGTCGAAGTTGAACAAACTATGGTTACCGATTACCGTACAACAAGATTATAGAAATCGAACTTAAAAATACCGAACCATACCAATTAATTTGGTAGGGGTGAGCACGGGTACAGGGTACCCAGATACCCGACCGGAACCGACACTAACGGGTAGGTTCCGGGTAGATATATTATAATAACGGGTAGGGTCCGGGTAGTAAAATTAGGAACCGATCAATGTCGGGTCCGATTTGTTCCTAACAATAGAGACAGTGGTACCCTAATTTAACCGATACCCGGAACCTATAAAATATTAAATATTTTTACTTTTTTTAGAAACATTTGGACCACTTTTAACTTTCTCCAAAATTGTTTGTTGCACGCCTACACATTGATTTTCCCCACCCCAAGACGTAAATATTTTAGTTTTTTCACCCATTTATTCTGAAATGCTCTTTGTGCCCTAAGAGAAAATACTCAAAACTCTCTCAATAACAATGACGTTTTAGCTACACCACCGAGCTTCATCGTCGTCGTTGTTGAAGCTTTCTCTCAGGTACTTTCATCGTTGTCGTCATTGAAGCTTCACATTTGCCTCTTTCTCTCCCTTGGTTGTGTTCACGTCATTCCTAAAATGCATATGGGTTCATATCTAACTCTTCAATTTCTTTTAAATATCATATGCTTCTGTTCTATTTCAGGCGATACTCATCTTCAATTTGTATTACTTTTTTATTTGAAATGTAAATCTATTTTTAAAATTTGTGTATATTTTTGTAGTTGTGAAGATGAAATTTAGGGATTTACTAGTATAATAAAGATTTTCTTTTGTATCGAAGAGCTTATGAACACGAAAATAAGTTTAATTCAGATATTTTCAAATTTATTTTGAAATCAACACGTTCAATTAATTGAGTGTCAAATTTGGCTTGCAATTTTAGGTTTTTGTTACAGAATTAGCTTTTCTACAATGAATAAGTTTTCTAAAACTTCTTATAAGGGTACTAAAAACTCCGATTGCAGGCTAAAAAACTACTTGATTAAATTATTTTAGAACTCTTTTTTATTCTCATAAGCTTAAAAATTGTTGCTTAATTTGTATTTTTTATTTACAGGGTACCCGGGAACCTACCCGGACCCACAGGGTCCTGGTAGGTTCCCGGGTAATGATTGCTACGGGTAGGTTTCGGGTAGTAAATTTAGGAACCGATCTTTTACCGGGTAGGGTCCGGGTAGTTAAAAAATGTTAGGGTACCCGGACCCGCTCACCCCTATAATTTGGTATGGTAATGATATTGTATTTTTTTAAATCGAAAACTGAAATTACCGAGCTGAAGTTTTCAATACCGTATTATGCCACCTTTAATCAAAACTGTTAGAGTCTTTGATTCGTGCACTATTAAAGCCGCAGCCGGAATGTGATGTCATTGCCGAAAAATTGTCAACGTAATTATCCTAACAGTCCCCCGCAATCTTAGCGGGAGGTTCTTGTATGCTGAGATTGTCCCTGAAATCATCAAAAAGTACGCGCGGAAGACCTTTTGTGAAGATGTCGGCAATCTGATAATGGGACGGTACATGGAGAACACGGACTTGTTCACGTGCAACCTTTTCTCGGACAAATAGTATATTCATTTCTATGTGTTTTGTGCGTTGATGCTGGACAGGATTACCGGATAAGTATATCGCACTCACATTATCACAATAAACCAAGTTGCGTTTTCAATTGGATACTGTAGCTCTAACAGAAGATTACAGAGCCAACATGATTCATCAACCACATTGGCTACCCCTCGGTATTCTGCCTCAGCGCTCGACCGAGACAACGTGGGTTGTTATTTAGACGACTATGAAATGAGATTGTCCCCCAAGAATACGCAATATCCAGAGGTGGGACACCGTGTGTCCGGGCAGCCACCCCAATCCGCATCTGTATAAGATGAGAGACTCGAAATGGAGGACTTATGGATATGCAAACCAAAATGAAGAGTACCCTTAACATACCACAGAATTATTTTGAGGGCCCCCATATGCTCTTCCTTTAGACCGTGCATGTGTAAACATACTTGCTGGACCGCATAGAAAATATCGGGGCTTGTGAAAGTCAGATACTGCAAGGCCCCTGCTAGGTTGTGGTAATGTGTTGGATCGTTATATGGAGCACCTGTAGAGTTATTCAATTTGGCTTTAGTATCAACCGGCGTATGTGATGGTTTGCAGGAGGACATCCCTGCTTTGTCAATTATTTCTCGGCATATGTCTTTTGACTGAGAAACAGACCACCTGCATATTGAGTCATATCAATACCTAGAAAATAATTTAAAGGACTCAAGTCCTTCATTGCAAACTCTGCCGCAAGAAGGGACATTATAGACTGGTGAAGTGATGGAGATGATATTGTGAGAATAATGTCATCTACATATAGAAATATAAATGCCAACATTAAGGAAGACTAATCTAATCATCCTAAATTAAGTTATACTAATTTACAATCAAATCATAATCATAATAAATTATGATATTATATAATATATGATTTGAGATAATTATGGAATAGCCCCATAATCTGTCCGAGGAGCAGAGGTCACTGCCTCTCTTCCTTCGGTCTCAGCCCAGTCCACATTTAGTGGCGGGCAGACCCAACGAAGGGAGGCTTCTGCCCCCTTTGCCCAGGACACTCCAACCCACTATTTTGGCCCAAACTCGGTCAGCTACTCAGCCTCCTAGCATACCCGACAGCCTAACTCCCCAACCTCAAATCATTGAAACTCGTTCAATGCACGGAATTTTTTGTCCAAAGCGTTATTTTAACCTAACAGCTTTAGTCCAACCATCACAACTTCCAAAAAAAAAAAATCCCAAAGTAGCCTTATCAGACCCGAATTGGAAAGATGTCATGTTAGACGAATTTGATGCTCTAATGCAAACATAATTCGGTCTATGTGAGTTTTTTGTCATAAAAAGAATTCTGATGGCTCCTTTGCGAGATACAAAGCTCTGATACCATGTAAAGAATGAATTTTGGGTCTAACTAAACCCCAAAAGCTAGCTTGTAGGGTGAGGATTGTCCAAGTCCATATAAGGAGTCCATGTTCCCATTCCATATCCGATGTGGGACTCTTAACACTCCCCCGCACGCCCAGAACTTATTAACTGGAGCGTGGATAATATAATTTGGGGATCCAACATCGGTGATCAAAGAATTGTAATGGGTCTAACTCTGATACCATGAGGGAAATTGATTCCTTGCTTTATTTCATTTTCATAGTAAAAAATATATACAAGTATACAATGTTAACATTAAGGAAGACTAAACTAATCATCATAAATTAAGTTATACTAATTTATAATTAAATCATAATCATAATAAATTATGATAATACCTAATATGTGATTTGAGATAATTATGGGATAGCCCATAATTATCTTAACAATTACCATTAACATACTTTTGTGGACAAACAATGTATTTATTTTACAGAAATTCCTTAATTTTGGGGGAAAAGATCACTTTTTTTGAAATAATATACCACTCGTATAATGTGGAGTTTGACAATTAATCCAACATATGTGAAATATGAACTACTTTTACTTGTTGTGAACACAAGCTAAACCACAATTTCTTTATTTTTCTTTAATACAACAAAATTTACAAATTCTTATTACTAAATTAGCCAACATCCTTGCTTGTTCATAACAAAAATAAACTCCACATCAGGTGGCAATAGTAGCAGATACGTATTCTCCACCAATCAATTATTTAAATATTATTTATTTGCGCTTAATGAAGATATAAATCTTAATGATTCAGATCTCTGTCAATAAATGCTTTTAGTTTTAAAATTTTAATCGTTAAGACATCAATTATTAAATGTATTCATTTTCCTAGATTTACCACACCACTTAATGAGTCTAAGTAGTTGTATGATTAAGATCTATAACAACGTCTTGATATCAATAAAATATGTTATTCATTCATTTTTTGTTTGTTTGTTGTAAATATGACATTTCACCACTACTCTATCCACTTTCATCATAAACGACATTATCGCCGTCCACCATTTATTAACTACCATCTACAACCACCATTCTTCGCCACAACCACCATCGCCTCCGATCACAATAGTTTAGACTTCTCTATCACTTGTCACTATTTACAATCAATACCATCAACCATCATTAGCACAGAAGCTATCAATCACTACTGACAATCACCGCTGTCAATCACTATTATATATCATCAGGCATCGATATCATTCATTACTCATCACTATCATCATTAGCAATCATTATCTCCATCGCAATTATCAGTCCACCTTAGCCATCATCACCACCAACCACATTCCAATATTGAAAAAATAAATAGTCTTAATTATTTAATACTCAAATTTTAATATAACATCTTAATATTTAAATCTTAATCTTAATAAAAATAAATAAATGTTATAATCTTTTTATTATTTTTATTATATAGGGGTAGAGGAAAGAGAAATGGGGAGGGTATTACAATGTGAGAAATCAAATTCTCACCAACAAGGTGAAAGTTCAGGTAGTCAACTACCTGAGCTATTAGATTCCTACACTAAATTCTATAATCCTTTTTTGCTTTACAAGTTAATAGGAGAGGAGATAGAAAATCCAATTAAGTCTGAAATTGAACTTTATTATGTGATTCTACTACAACCACTTCTTAGTTCTTACTAAAGGTGGCCAGTGGGCCGGGCTCGGGTCTGGCGGGGTCGGGGTCGGGGCGGGGCGGGAGAAGGGGTCGGGGTAGGCGGGGTCTGGCGGGACTTGCTCGAGCCTCAGTCCGATCCCGATCCCGCTTCAGGTCGCCTGGGCGGGTCGGGCTCTAAGGGTACGGCGGGTTTTCCTTTTTTTTTTTTAAAATAACATATGTATAAAAAAACTCAATAAACAAAACAAGATAGTGTAATAAAAACATCACAAGACTGTTTTTGTGCCTCTTATATTATTTAATAGACATATGATTTTTTTGTAATACAAATACAATTGTCTAAAATCTAAATTGCAACTTTGTGGTGTTGTCCAAAAGTTGCAAATTACATAATAAAATTGCAATTAAAAAAATTACATTCTCAAAAAAACCTGTTCTAATTGCTTGATGATTTCATGTGGTTCTTCGGTTGGAATTGGTATTTGTTGGTCAAATTGACCCACGTCGCTTCCACTACCTTCGGTTAAGATTTCGTTGTAGTTTTCATCATCTTCTTCGTTGATCTCCGGTTGACCGCACCTTTCTCGCTCCGCTCAGATCCAATCTCTCGAACAATACTACAATTTCCAAGTCAGTCTCCGCTAATGAGTGTCTGTGGTCTCCTATTTGATATCTGCCTGCAGAAAAAACGCTTTCAGACGCAGTTGATGACGCTTGAATGTTCAAAACATCTCGAGCCATTAATGAAAGTGTCGGAAAGGTCTTCTCATTCCCTCCAAGATTTCAAAGAAGTATTCATGTCCATCTTCATTGATAACTTCTTGATACTGCATGTAATCTGCAAAACAAAAATATCCAACTCGCTAATTTGGTTAGTAGTAGAGGTATGCGGCCGCACATTCTATTTCTCGAGGCTTTCAATACTAGCCGCAGAAACAAAGATGTCTTTGTGAGGTTGTGTTGAAGATGAATAAGATGGTATGGAAGCCGGTAAGTTACTAGCATTTTCTTGTTGATAAAATCTATATATATTTTTGCATTGGTGTTCTACGCTAGACAACACTTCTTCTTTAGTTTGTTCAATAGGTGGTGGGTGATTTAGATTTTTGGAACTTGGAGGTGGTAGTACTTCTATACAATCGTAAATAGTTTCAATTAGTGATTTAGTACCGTCTATTTTAATCGTAGGATTTAATACAGAACCAATAATATAAATAGAGGGAATAGGAATAAAATATTTTTTTATTTTGACAAACATTTTTTTAATAGCTGCCTTATAAGCTGGCTTTTCCATATATTCACTAAGTAATAAAAATATTAGAGTTATATAAAATAACATAGTTGAAATAGTAGGATAATATATACCGAAAAATTCTTTTGTTGCTTGAAAAAAATTCTCTAAAAATACAATAAGTTCGGAAATTTTTTCCCAATCACTATCTAAAATCATCATCTGGCTTTTTATTATGAGAGTTAAAAAATAAAGTTATAGGAAAACCGTTAAAAGCAGGATTATATATATCTCTAATGTAATGAATAAAACCGGGAGATGAAGGAAATGAAAAAGGCAAATCCTCCACAGCAACTAATTTTGATATTGCTTCCCTATCTCTATGTTTATTGTATTTAGAGCCTACAATTCCCCCCGTCATATGGTTAATTTGACCCTATGACGGTATTGGGCATACCTAGTTGGATGAGCACCCGGTTTTGAAGCCTGGTATTGGGCATACCTAGCTGGATGAGCACCCGGTTTTGAAGCCTGGTATTGGGCATACCTAGCTGGATGAACACTTACTACGTGTCTAATTAAACCCCCCGTCCCACCGTGACTTTTTCCAGTTTTAAATTTTAAAACATTTTTACAAATTTTACATATGGCTACTTGATTCTCTACGTCCCTATCAAAAAATGTCCATGCATCTGATTTTAATGGTCGTTTTGCTGGACCTCGTCTTATACTACGGGGAATAGGAGGTATTTCAGTTGAAGGTGCACTAGTGGGTGTGTTGTCATCAACATTAGTGGGTATATCATCTAGATCATCGTCTAAATTAAAGTCTTCTTGAGTTCCAGAAAATAGCTCCTGGTCTAAATCTAATGGTATTGTAGGAAAATGTTGAGTATCAACAAAATCATCTTGTGTAGGAATAAGATGACTAGAAGAAGTACTCTTGCCCTGGTTGCCCCTACTAGAAGAAGCACCCTTACCCTTACCCTTAAACATACCTTTTAATCCTTCCATTTTAATTATGATAATAAATAATTAAATACAATAAAATTAAGTGCGCTAAATAAAATAAACAAACAATAATAATTTAATGAAGGAACGAATGTACCAAACGTCGACGTAACGTCGACGTGTAATCGAGAGGTTGAAAATTGAAACTTTGCTCGATGGAAGATCCTCAAGCTAGTTGCCAACTTCACTCCCAATTCCCAAATGAATAAATCAAATTGAATATTTAGCAAACAATGTAGACTTGTAGAGAGATATATTGAGAAATTAGAGAGATTGTAGGAAGATTTGTGAGAAAGATGAAGAGAAAATGAGTTATTTATAGTTGGAAAATTGGGTTAAAGTGTACATATAATAACTTATGGATTAAAAATAAATATTAAGGGGTAGGGGGGTTGGGGGGTTGGGGAAGGGGGCCTAAAATAGCCGTTGGCCAACGACCATAATCTAAAATGACCATTGGTGCAACGACCATATTTGCAAAGGGGAAAAAGGGCGGGGTCGGGGTCGGGGTCGGGCTCGGGACGGGGTGGGGGCGGGGTCGGGTCTAGCGGGCTCGGGTCTGGCGGGACGAGACATCGTCCCGTCCCGAGTTCGAGTCCCGCCCCCGTTATTTTTTATTTTTTTTAGCGGGGTCGTGGCGGGACCGGGGCGGGCTCGGGACGGGGTCGGGTCGTGGTCGGGCCGTCCCGGCCCACTGGCCAGCCCTAGTTCTTACACACCAAGTTGTTAGCTACAACAATCACTTTACAAGCGTAGATCCATTAGAAATCTCTCTTTACCTAAACGTCAAAATTACTTCAATTTTGTCCATCATCAGCCCCACTAGCAAGGCACGTGACCGACCTAACCCCCTTGCACCAAAGTCATCGTATTTTCGTTATTTCTAAATTTCCCCCCAAAAGATCTATGTCTTTTACTTTTGTCCTGACGACTTTTCTTTATTCATGGTTCATTAGTCATTTCTGGACTAGACTTTGCATCCTTTGACTGTTCTTGAACATTTTGATAAATCTGAAGCTCCAAGTTTCAATTTTTCATATCATCGTAAGCGGGTTATGCTTATCATATGGTTTTGATTAATCTTTGATCCCAATATTTACCTTTGGAATTGGTCAAAAAATTCAAAACCCCTTTATTTTTATTTTATTTTAAAGGGTTTTGTTTATTTTGACCAGTATATCTGAAATTCTTGAAGTTCAGTACTTTGGGTGTTGTTATAATCCAAGTTTGAAGACCATATTGAAGGTTCTTGATTACCCTTTTGATCTGTAAGCTACTGTCATTTCTTGTTCTTGATATAGTTGTTGTTATTGTTATAATAGCAATAATGTTGTCATATTAAGTTAGTTATTATGGCTTCATATAAAAGAGAAAGAATTAAAGATGCAGCTTTTAGGCGTTTAGTATCTTTAGCATTGATAACTTTGTTAGGAGTAATTTTGTTGTTAGTTCTTCTTAGGACTAATACAATTTCTAGTTTGATAAACAGTGATACTTATGAGGGTAGTATTGAAATTGTTGAAGCAAAGGAGCTTACTATAATTCCAAAACTAATCTTGCAAAATGAGTTGTCAGTTGTCTTGCAAAAGAAAAATCAGATCCCTCCACGTAACTTAGATTTGTATCCAAAGTTAGCGAAAGATCGTGTAGTTATTGTTTTGTATGTTCATAACCGTCCGCAGTATCTTCAAGTTGTTATCGATAGCCTTTCTCGCGTGGAAGCAATTAGTGAGACTCTGTTGATTGTTAGTCATGATGGATATTTTGAAGAAATGAATAAGATTGTGGAAGGCATCAAGTTCTGCCAAGTGAAACAAATATTTGCCCCTTACTCGCCTCACATTTTTACCAATAAATTTCCTGGTGTATCTCCTAATGATTGCAAAGACAAAGATGATCCAGTTGAGAAACATTGTGAGGGAACTCCTGACCAGTATGGGAACCACCGGTCACCGAAAATTGTCTCGTTGAAGCATCATTGGTGGTGGATGATGAATACTGTGTGGGATGGATTAGAGGAGACTCGTCACCACTCAGGTCATGTTCTTTTTATAGAAGAAGACCATTTCATTTATCCAAATGCATATCGGAATATGCAGTTACTTGCGGATTTGAAGTCGAAAAAGTGCCCTGATTGTTATGCTGCTAATCTAGCGCCATCTGAAGTGAAGTCGAGGGGAGAGGGATGGGAATCTTTAGTTGCAGAAAGGATGGGGAATGTGGGTTATGCATTTAACCAGACGGTGTGGAGGAAAATTCATAAAAAGGCAGCAGGATTTTGCTCTTTCGATGATTACAATTGGGATATAACAATGTGGTCGACAGTTTATCCTTCGTTTGGTTCCCCAGTTTACACATTACGAGGGTCTAGGACCAGTGCTGTTCATTTCGGGAAGTGTGGTTTGCATCAAGGTCATAAACGTAATCTAGCTTGTATGGACAATGGTGGTGTGAATATTGTTGTCGCTGATATCGATAAAGTCGCAAATATCAAACCGGACTGGGAAGTTCGGAAATATGAGCACCAGGCAGGATATCAGGCTGGTTTCAAGGGCTGGGGAGGCTGGGGAGATGTACGGGATCGCGAATTGTGTATGGAGTTTGCTAAAATGTATGTCTGAGTCTCCAAATCATACTACTATTTAAGGTTTGGATCTTTTTGTTTCCAATGCAAATCATTCTTAGGTGTAACATGTGTGTAAAATTGTAGAAATGACGTTATGTTTTACGTTCACAGGCCAGCTATTATGGAATGCACACTAATTTTTTTTTCCTTATAGTTCTTTGTTTATGTTTGCAGATAGGTAAGTTTTTAATGCCTGAGTTGCATCTATATATCTATGTTGTCGAAGAAAAGCTTCTTTTTCTTAAGGTTGTTCTTTCATTGGGTTGGCAAGCAGTGGTAGATATTTTTTCTGGATAAGGTACTAAATTAATGGTAGAAGAATGCAGATGGCAGATACTAAACAACATACTTCCATGTAGGGGCAAAACATTTACAAAGATCTTTTAGGTGGTTTCCTTTTCCTGAGAGTGAAGCAATAGAATCCAAAGTAATATTAAGTTTTCATGGCCAGCTGTGGTTTTTCTTTTCCATGTAGATACGGTAAGGTTGTCTCAGTGCTGTCGGAACATCTCATTTAATACAGAGCAACTTTACCTTTTGGAATTTGGAAATGTTTAGGATCTCATGTTAATTGTTACATCTATTATTACCACGTTGTTTCTCTTCTTGTAATTTGTTCTTTTTATTTTACTAGGTCTTTTACAGTGACCTTTATAGTCTTTGCTATTTGTAGTAAGTTTCTTAACTACTGACCAAATAGGCTCACGAATGTCAGGTTGCAAATTACCTTTTTATCAAAAATTGCAAGGAATTCTTCAAAAAGGTTTTGGCTAAATACATCAGCCTTTTATTAATTTATTTATTTGATAAGTAAAGTCTTCAAATTTTATGCACCAGCCGCGAAGAATTTTCATAAGAAAATTTTCACCTTGTTTCTTGCTGTACCTTAAGAAATGCTTAGATGTGTTCAATGTTAACAACTTGCTATAGTTGAAAGCATAGCCTGTTTTCTATGTTCTGAGCAGGTTTAGTACCTGCTTAACTCGTAAGAATTGGTGCATCTGAAAATAGTTCCTTCAACATTGATTGGTTCTTTCCTCTTCCGAAAACAGAAGGGACTTTCATAATATGGATCAACTAATCAAGAGGGTGGCCTATCGGCCAAAGAGCTGGAGTAACATCTGTATGTCTAGGCTCTAAGCTTAGGTGGGTAGAGTTGCCCGTATATGTGTTGGTGAATTAGTTGAGGTGTGTAGATTTATATCTTTGGACTTATTTCATACAAGGCTCTGGAAGATGGATAACCATGAAACCAATTTTAGCTGAAGCGGTAGTCTAACTGGACCGTGAATATGTGGAGATGGTGTGCCTTTCAAGATAAAACATCTCTTTCCTATTTATTTCCACTTCTCAATAAGAGTTGCATCATCTGCTGATATTCATCTTTTTTTAGCTGTAGCATCTCTGTAAATTGTCCAGTTGACGCTAGAGGAGATCAAGCTTGAATGTTCTTTCTGTGCATGTGCGGTTGTTTACTTGAAGCTTTGATTTCAGAACAATCTTGCATGTTATACCCATTAGTTTTCAACATAATAAACTGATATCTTTCAGTGTCTATTGGAACTAGATACACACACTGTGCTCACTTGATGGTTTTCATCTTGCTTTCACGCTAATACAATCGTGCCATTGGTGTCTCCAACTTGACGAATCAATTTGGTATGCATAGTTACATACTTCAATGGAGAAAAACTGAACTGATTATGACTTTACTGCTGCACATGTCTAACTTATTTAGGCTTATAGTTTCTTTGTTTTTGTAGTTTTTAGTTTCTCATCGCATATGAGGTCAAAAGTTCCATTCTTTGTGCATCTATTTCCATGTATGGCTTCTCAAAATTAGCACAGTAGAGGGTGTTGGTTGCAAACAGTACCCGTATGCATATGAGCTCTTCTTCTGGAAGGCAACCACTTCTGTTCAGAGGCGGAATAAGCTTTATAGGTTTAATTTTAAAGTTTTTTAGTATTGAACTTGTTATATATTTAAAGTTATGGGTTCATATTTATTATTTATTGCAATTTTAGTTGATTTTTACAAAAGAATATGCTCCACGTCAGAAGTGCTGGATTCAGATGAACCAGTATCAGAAGGCTACATCCTCCTATGTGCTTGTACCACATTCTTGTGGTTGGCCCTGAATGATCGCATCCCTTTACATCGATATATGCTTAGATTGATGGATGATTGTTTTGTTATTGTTGGTGATGGTGGGGTTGGTTTTTTTTTGTTTCGTCTCTTTGTTTTTGTGTTTTTGTTTTGTTGCGGAAGATGGTGCGCCATTGATTTCAACCTTCTCTTTGCTCGGAGGAATAAGGTGGGATATCCAACACTAACTTTGGGATTAATTTTGTACTATGAAGTCCAAACTTAGTGGTGGGATATCCCACCCGATCCCATTAACTTTGAGATTATTTTATCTCACCTTTCATATGGGATAAATTAGCCTCGGGATTATAATTCCAGAATAATTTAGTATGCATATCAAACGACCCCTAATTCCCTACCTACCTCACTCCGGTAAGGTTGAAGCGATACTTCGGGTAACGTGCATGCACATATAGCTTAATGTGATAGTAATTTATGTTGGTATTACAAAGGATTGCAGGAACGGAAATTACAAATAACTGCTTATGTAAGAATTGAAATTACAATTCAACTAGAAAACTGAAAGTTACAAAGATGAACAAGAAAAACTGAAAAACTGTTTTTGCTGAGTCGAGTGTGGCACTCTGTCCTTAAGACAATATTGCCTCGTATGTATCCTTTATACGTCATTGATAATTTGTCTCCCAAGATAAAACAGCAATGGAACACTTGAGCAAATGAAACTCAAATGCTACCGTGAAGAATATTGAGTAACGAAATGATGCTTGAAAGATGTAGGAAGAAACTGTTTTGCTTGTGTATTTTCGTGTATTGTAAGTGTGCCTCAACAATGGTGTAGGGGGTTTTATATAGGTGAGGGAGGAGCAGCAAAATTGCCTCTATAAGTGTCATTACTGGCCAAGTAATGACCATTATGGAGGTAGTAATGTCATCAAAATAAATGGTGAAGAACATCAACGGATTGACCATTATAGGAGGAGTAATTCAGCCAAAATAAATGGCTGAATTGAGTGTTGTGGCGTTTCTGCTTTGACCGTCCAAATTCTGACTTTCTGAAAACTTTCTGTACATCTGAAAGAATTTTGGTCCAAACTGTACATCTGAAACTTCTGGGATCAAACTGTACTTCTGGCAAAGTTCTCTGGCCCAAAAAGATAATATCAAAAGGCCCACAGCCCACAGCCCACGACCCGTGAACCCTAGAACCCGGAACTCGGAACCGGACCGGACGGGCGCGCGGCGGCGGCGCGCGTGCGGTCTTTCCTCGAACCGAAGCACATCTAGGTCCTCCCTCCTTTAAACACATGAGATACCCCTTGGGGTCCCAAACCCCAAACCAATTTCGAATCTTATATACACAACAATTCTTTCTTTCTATACCAATGAGGGAGAATTGATCACACACCACACTTTTTCATGCTTCAAACACCTTACTTCGTGAACCAATATCTCTTTCATTTCACAATGAAATTTGACGATTCTTGGCCCTACGGTTATTTACGTACTTAGTAGATCATGCATGTGTGAAGAACCGGATTCTCCAACGTACGTAACACTAGTGTTTAAGCCGTTAAAGTTGGTCGGTCGCAACTCCTGCCAAAGGCTAATTTCCAACAATCCCCTCTTGAAAGAGATTTTGGCATACTCACATGGTGTCTTTTCATTTCCAGCAATATTTCAGCGGACCTATGTTGCATAAGGAGAGGTAGCTTCAGCTTTGAACCTTCCATAGTTGAATACCATCGGACTTAATTACTGCGCGGTGAACGTGATGTCTTGAACCGTCAGTGTTTAGTGTAAGCCAAGTCAATGGTACCAACACAACAAATTTCCTTACTCTCTTCTTCGTAATGTTTTGTCCGTTTTGGCCATGGACAACGTCTTGGATTCTTAAGTGCGTTCATTTGAGGCGGCCCGTCCTCACACTTAAATAGGTGGTCTCCTACAAGGTATCCTGCTATACCCCACTTCACAAGTGTTAGCAACCATTAAATGTTTTCCAAAAACCTAACCTCAACTTCTGAGGATCATTACAGGTTTTGAAAACTTAACCTTTACCCATACTGCAGATAGCACTTAACGTCTATCGCGGGAACGACTTTGGATTTGGTGTTTCGCTCGTAAATCACTATCTGAAGTGCCCATGCTCCCACCGAAGCGATCAACTGAACCTTTACAACTTAGCTTTCCCATTGAACCAAATTACCGGGATCTCCGCTAGTAAGGTTGGAGTTACCATTGTATTAGTCCTTATATTTTGGGTTTTAAGCCCATTCCCTGAACATGCAAGCCATCCGATCTTTGGGTAAGCCGCTTTGCCAATGTATACGCTTATATTATCCTTTGACTTAATGTAATCAATGGATATTATCCCTGGTGATCGATTGCTCAATCTGCCTTATGCCTCCGTCGAATATGACGAGACTTGCCGTTGTACATAGCATTCTGTGCCCTTTCTAGAGCCGACTGACTGTCGAAGTGGATCATTACCGAAGGTACGGGTTTGTTCCAACACGGAACATCCTCTAAGAAGTCATGAAGCCACTCAGCTTCTTCTCCTGCTTTGTCTAAAGCGATAAACTCCGATTCCATCGTGGATCGGGCGATGCAAGTTTGCTTAGAGGATTTCCAAGACACAAATTTCACCACCAATTGTAAATATATACCCATCGTGGACTTGGTGTTCTCTATATCGGATATCTAGTTTGCATCACTGTACCACTCTAGTACACAATTTGGATATCTCGAATAGTGTAACCCAAAATTTAACGTGTATTTCAGGTATTGTAATACCCGATTCAACGCCTTCCAGTGATTATCACTCGGATTACGGGTGAACCTAGCCAACTTATTGACTGCGTAAGCAATATCAGGTCGGGTGCAGTTTGTTATATACATCAAACTATCGATCACCTATGCATATCGCTCCTGGTATACAGGTGCACCAAGATTTTTATCAAGCTTTTGATTTGTATCCATTGGTGACGCTATCGGTGAACTGTCTAACATCTTGAACTTTTTCAAAACATCCTCGATGTAGTGAGACTGAGATAAGACCAGTCCATCAGACGTCTTAGAGATTTTAATCCCTTGGATGACATCTGCGATACCCATATCTTTCATGTCGAAGCATTGTTTCAACATGTTCTTAGTCTCTAGGATTACCCTAGGACTGCTTCATGTGATCAACATGTCGTCTACATACATGCATATCATAACAAATGAGTCAGAGTTACCTTTCGTGTAAACACAATTATCACACTCATTAATGGCGAACCCCTTCGATAGTAGAGTACTATCAAATTTTTCGTGCCATTGCTTGGGCTTGTTTCACCCGTCTGCAGATTTGATAAGTCGACGGACTTTCTTCTCTTGCCCTTGAACCACGTGCACTTCAAAGTTGGTCCATATAAATTTCTTCTTCCAAATCACCGTTTAGAAAGGTCAGTCTTAACATCCATCCGTGTATCTCAAGGTCACGCAAAGTCGCGATCGCAATGAATACCCAGATGGATGTCATCCGATACCGAGAGTATATGTCAAAGTAGTCAAAGCCTTCGTGCCGATAGCCCTTGACTACCAACCTGGCCTTGTACTTGTCTATAGACCCATCCGCCTTGTATTTTCGCTGAGTATCCATTTACACCCCAACGGTTTATTTCCTGAGGAAGATCAACCAACTCCCAAGTATGGTTATGCGAGAATGGAGCTTATTTCACTCTCAATAGCTTCTTTCCAGGCGGTGCTTCTGGAGTTGACAACGCCTTAGCAATTGTCCTTGGTTCATCATTAACCATATAAGCTACAAAGTCAGGACCGAAGGATTTATCCTTTCTGGCCATTTTACTTCGCCTTAGATCCATCTCTGGAGTCTCCAAGTTCTGAGAATCTGGAACACTAGATTCCGGATGTTCAGCCACCTCGAGATTCGCTAGATCTGAACCATCTAGATCCGGGCAGTCAAGGACTCCCGGTTCTTGAGAGCTTTGTGCATAACTTCGTTTGCGAGAGATTATGTCTTTTTCCTTTCTAGGAAAGGTATCTTCAAAGAATAAAGCATTCCTTGATTCCATAATTGTACCCTGGTGGATATCTGGAATATATGACTTATGCACTAAGAAGCGATAAACACTACTGTTATTTGCATATCCGATGAATATGCAATCTACAGTCTTAGGCCCAATCTTGACCTGCTTTGGCTTGAGTACTTCAACCTTTGCCAAACAATCCCACACCTTAAAATATTTGTAGGTGGGTTTCTTTCCTTTCCATGATTCATATGGAGTTTTGTCCTTACCCTTATGTGGGACTCTGTTAAGAATCGTATTAGTGGTAAGGACGGCTTCTCCCCACATGTTTTGGAAAAGTCCGGAATTGATAAGCAAGGCATTCATCATTTCTTTTAATGTGCGGTTCTTACGTTCCGCCACACCGTTTGATTGAGGTGAGTATGGAGCCGTCGTTTGATGAATAATGCCTTCTTGGGCACATTATTCCTCAAAAGGCGCTACATATTCTCCCCCTCTATCGCTACGAATGGATTTAATCCGTAGGCTCAGTTGGTTCTCAACTTCTGCTTTGTAACGTCGGAACGCTTCAAAGGCTTCATCCTTACTTCTTAACAAGTAAAGGTAACAATACCTTGTGCTATCGTCAATGAAAGTCACAAAGTACTTGTTCCCCCCTCTAGTTTGTGCAAACTTCAAATCACATATATCTGTGTGAATAAGTTCTAGAAGAGCGGTATTCTTTTCGACGGATCGAAAAGGAAGCTTGGTGAGTTTTGCCTCTACGCACACCTCACACTTATGTTGAGGGTTTACGTCGATAGACGGCAACAACTCCATCTTTACCAGCCTTTGAATAGACTTGTAGTTAACGTGTCCTAATCTATGATGCCATAAATTAGAAGACTCAAGCAAATAAGAAGAAGGTTCAACTTTATTTCCTTGACGCAATACAGACATGACATTCACTTTGAAGAGGCCTTCACAGACGAAGCCTCTCCCTACAAATGTACCATTTTTAGTGAGTACAAACTTATTGGATTCAAACACTAGCCTAAAACCAGCATTAACCAATAAAGGTCCAGAAACTAAATTTCTTCTAATTTCTGGGACGTGCATCACTTCCTTCAGAGTGAGTTCCTTGCCGGAAGTCATCCTCAGGACCACCTTTCCAACCCCTAGCACGTCCGAGGAAGCGTTGTTGCCCATGAACAACTTCTTGTCGGTGATCGAAGTGTACATGGAGAATGCATCTTTGTTGGAACAGATGTGTCTTGTTGCACCTGTGTCCACCCACCACTGCATCGGATTCTCAACCAAGTTGGCTTCTAGCACCACGGCCGAGAGATCCTCAATCATGTCATCCAGGAGCGTGTCCTTGATGACGTTAGCTTGAGCCTTGCCTTTCGACTTGGCTTTCTGTTGTTGCTCATTCTTGAGCTTGCGGCATTCCTTGATCCTATGATCAGGTTTCCCACAGTGATGACAATTACCTCTGAACATCTCTGTTGCAGGGGCTTTGCCGTCTTTTTGGAACTTTCGTTTCTTGCTTGAGTTCCCTTTGGCCTCAGCCAAATTCGCCTTTGCCTCAGCATGTTGTCTACCCTTTGGCAATGTCTTCTTATTATCTTCCTGGATTTGCAGTTTGATAACAAGCTCTTCAAAGGTCATCTCCTTTGTCTTGAGTTTCAAGTAACTCATAAAATCATTCCATAAAGGAGGTAACTTTTCAATCAGCGATGCAACCAAAAACTGCTCGTTTGGCTTCAGTCCTTCCAAATCCAGGTGATGTAAAATAATTTGGAATTCCTGGACTTGGGACATCACTGTCTTGCTGTCCACCATTTGGAATTTTAGAAATTTTCCAACGATGAACTTCTTAGTACCCGCATCTTGTGCGTTGTACTTTTTTTGCAGTTTTTCCCACAGCTCTTTGGCAGTGCCAACGGTACAATAGACCGTGTAGAAAGGGTCTGCCAAGCAGTTCAGTATATAGTTCTTGCACATGAAATCGCTATGATTCCACGCATCACGAACCATCTTCATGCCGTTAACGACATGGATACCAAGGCCCCCTTCACCCGCTTCAAAGACGAAGAGTCCATTTCATCTCCGACTTGTGGAGGATCTTCCGTAAGGAACCGGGCCATTCCCATAATCAATAAGTAGAAAGATCTTTTCGCCATCTCTTAAATTCGATCCCATGAACTTTTCAGGCGATCATGGTGGTGTGAAGAAGAGGGTGGAGCTCAACGGTCGGGAAAGCGATGAGTGTTCTTGCCTTGAGCAGATGTAGCAGCGGCGGCTGATGAAAGCGGCAGAGTTCGCCTTGGCGATGGCGGCGATGGCGGGGAAGGCAGCAACGTTGCCTCGAGAGGCAGCAGCAGTAGCAACAACATCGGTCATATTTCCAGCCATGTTATTGCAGTTATCGTAAGCAAATATTGTCTTAAGTTGTTGGTATTACAAAGGATTGCAGGAACGGAAATTACAAGTAACTGGTTATGTAAGAATTGAAATTACAATTCAACTAGAAAACTGAAAGTTACAAAGATGAACAAGAAAAACTGAAAAACTATTTTTGCTGAGTCGAGTGTGGCACTCTGTCCTTAAGACAATATTGCCCCGTATGTATCCTTTATACGTCATGGATAATTTGTCTCCCAAGATAAAACAGCAATGGAACACTTGAGCAAAGGAAACTCAAATGCTACCGTGAAAAATATTGAGTAACGAAATGATGCTTGGAAGATGTAGGAAGAAACTATTTTGCTTGTGTATTTTCGTGTATTGTAAGTGTGCCTCAACAATGGTGTAAGAGGTGTTTATATAGGTGAGGGAGGAGCAGCAAAACTGCCTCCATAAGTGCCATTACTGGCCAAGTAATGGCCATTATGGAGGTAGTAATGTCACCAAAATAAATGGTGAAGAACACTAACGGATTGACAATTATAGGAGGAGTAATTCAGCCAAAATAAATGGCTGAATTGAGTGCTTTGACCGTCTAAATTTTGACTTTCTGGAAACTTCAGGGACCAAACTGTACATCTGAAAGAATTTTGGTCCAAACTGTACATCTGAAACTTCTGGGATCAAACTGTACTTCTGGAAAAGTTCTCTGGCCCAGAAAGATAATATCAGACAGCCCACAGCCCACGAGCCCGAGAACCCGGAACTCGGAACCCGACCGGACGGGCGGGCGGCGGCGCGCGTGTGGTCTTTCCTCGAACCGAAGCACATCTAGGTCCTCCCTCCTTTAAACACATGGGATACCCCTTGGGGTCCCAAACCCCAAACCAATTTCGAGTCTTATATACACAACAATTCTTTTTTCCTCTACCGATGAGGGAGAATTGATCACACACCACACTTTTTCATGCTTCAAACACCTTACTTCGTGAATCAATATCTCTTTCATTTCTCAATGAAATTTGACGATTCTTGACCCTACGGTTATCTACGTACTTAGTAGATCATGCATGTGTGAAGAACCGGATTCTCCAACATACGTAACACTAGTGTTTAAGCCGTTAAAGTTGGTCGGTCGCAACTCCCGCCAAAGGCTAATTTCCAACAATTTATAACAATGTTTTATGAGAACACTAATCAATTCAAATGCTTCATAACTTTTCAGGAACAAAATAGTTTGCCATACAACAACTTATGAGTAGTGTGTTATTAACTGATCTACTATTTAATATGGAAATAATTAATCACACTCGATCATGTATCACTAACAAAAGATTTACACAATAGGTAAGCAATATGCCAAAAAGGAACGACAAATAGAAAATAAATTTGTCAGCTAGTATTTGAATGATGTGTAATTTAATATATCATCTAGAGTTTTCTTTATTCTTGAAATCAATATTTAATATATTTTTTCACAATTATGAGTCCTTGTTCTGAAATAGCCTCAGGTTTCTTTCCTTCCATACATGATAGACAGCTCCAGCTAACAACATTCTATACACCTGAGCTTTTGGACTTCTACCTATAGCAATCTGTTCTTCCCACTTTACCTCTTCGTTCCATTACATTGGCCTTCTATGTATACTAGACATTGCAGCAACATATTTCACACATAAGCAGACACCTCACATTCAAAGAATAGGTGATTTATGCTTTCATCTTCTTATATGTAATAACTCCCCATTTGAATAATCTTTCTCTTGTGGCTAATCTTCTATGGATAGCTAACTACAGCATGAGCACCCACGTTGACAATCCCATGTTACAAACTAACTTTCTCCATGACATCTTCTCATATCTACCTCTGAGCTTTGTATAAAATATCTTAGTAGAGGATGTGGTTATGTGCATAACATCATTTACTACTAACGTGTACATATCCATCACCATAATTAGAATATATTTCATATATTGTGTAATATTTAGTGATGTATAATTATGGTAGATACATGATCCTTATTGCATTAGGGTTCCACATTGTACACTATATATATTTGTATTAATGATATTAGCAAATATTCTCCGAATATTCACAGTATATTTTGTAATTATGATAGATGTATATTTAAGTTAACTTAGGATTCTAATTGTATTAGGAATCAACCATTTAAGATAAGTTGGGATTCTTATTGTATTAGGAATCAACCTCTGTACAATTATATATATTGTGATTAATGAAAGGAATCCCTAATGAAAATTATTCCAATCTTACATGGTATCAAGAGTCAAACCCTAATGCCTACTCTTCTCTTTTCTCCCTCTCGGCCGACGCCACCCCAACTCCTTTTTCCCTCTCGGCCGACGACACTAATTTGCCACCATGTCTCGCCCTACTTCCCCCACCAATTCCGGTTCTCCCACTGGCACACTTGACAACCCTCATCAACGTTCATTGTCTTCTTTTCATCCGGCATTCGCCGTTACCAACATCAATAATTTCATCCCTATAATTCTTGACCAAGAAGACTGTCAATATTTCATGTGGATAGAATTGTTCTATATTCATGCATGTGCGTACAATATGCTCGACCACATTGATGATTCTGTTCCTCGTCCAACCGATGTTGCAGACTCGACCTGGCGTCACCTTGACGCCATCGTCAAACAGTGGATCTACGGCACCATCTCTAAAGACTTGTTGTGTACTATCATGAAAACAGGTGCTACAGCACGTGAGCTTTGGGTACGGTTAGAAGAAATCTTTCAAGATAATAAAAATACTCGGGCCGTGTATTTGGAAGAGCAGTTCAACAATACGTGTCTCGAGAATTTTAACAACATGTCCGAATACTGTAAACAACTGAAACTCATAACCGACCAATTTTCCAACGTAGGGACATCTGTTTCAGATACCAAGATGGTACTTCAACTAGTTGCGGGATTACTGAAAGGTGAATATGATACAATTGCAACGATGATTCAACAAGTCGACCCCCTACCAAGCTTCAATAAAGCACGTTCGCAACTTTTGTTGGAAGAGACCCGACATGCTAAACAAGAGGAACACAATCACAAGGCATTAGCCGTTGACAGCATGGCACCACCGGTGGCCACCTCTACCCAGCCACCACCGCAAGACCACCACCACCAGCATTCCCGCAGTGGAGGGCGTGGCGGCAGAGGTCGTGTTAACAACAATAAAGGGAAGGGTCACTGCAAGGGCAACCGGAACCAGTAATCACCAGGCCCAACACCTGCTGCCTACTACCAGTGGGCTGGAGAGCCCCCTTGGCCCAATACCGGAAACTGGGCCTCGCCTGCATGCCCCTACCCGACATTAGGGGCCCAATTCCAGTAAGGCTAGCAGCCAGGCCTCTTGGGCTTCGCCCCCGCCAACCGGCAAGCCCACCAACAGCATCAAGCCCATCTGGTAGCAGCAGTTCAGCCACCTGGCCCCCACCGATTTGGGTCAGACCTTCAACACCGTGAACCTTCAACAACCCGATGATAATTGGTACATGGACACCGGAGCCACATCTCACCTCACCCAGTCGTTAGGTAACTTATCTCAACTGCTTCGGTTAAAGTGTCCTCAATTTATTACTGTCGGCAATGGTCATTGCATTCCAATCGAAGGTTACGGTAACACACATACCAAACATCCCCACCCGTCTTTCTCCCTAAATCACGTCCTTTACACCTCTAACATCATTAAAAACTTAATCTCTGTTAGAAAATTCACTCGCAATAATTCTGTGTCTGTCGAATTTGACCCTTTTGGTTTTTCTGTGAAGGATCTCAATACGGGAAAAATTCTTATGCGCTGCAATAGTGTGGGAGACCTCTACCCCTTCACTCAATCTTCCGCTGTCAGACCGCAAACACCTCTATCCCTTGCGGCTATCTCTCCCTCAACTTGGCACAACAGACTCGAGCACCCCGGAGACCCTGTTTTTACTTTCTTAGGACTACTAAGCGTATTCAATGTAATAATGAGAAACTTTCCCAACACTGTTTTTCTTGCCCGCTTGGCAAGCATACTCGTCTTCCATTTATGTCATCCAACAGTGTTACTTTTTTTCCTTTTGATATTGTTCATGCTGATTTGTGGACATCTCCGATTGTTAGCTCTTTGGGTCACAAATTTTATCTAGTATTCTTAGATGATTCTTCACATTTTGTCTGAATTTACCCACTGAAATTCAAATCTGAAGTTTTTGCCAAGTTCCTTGAATTTCAAAAATTTATTAAAACACAGTTTGAAAAATCTATCAAATCGTTCCAATGTGATAATGGACGTGAATTTAATAACTCGACATTTCACAATTTCTACTCTAAACAAGGCATGGTTTTTCGTTTTTCCTGCCCCTATACTTCCTCCCAAAATGGAAAGGCTAAACGAATTATACGTACCATCAATAACATAGTTCGCACCCTTCTGTTTCATGCCTCTCTTCCACCGTCTTTTTGGGTCTATGTTATTAAAATGGTAGAATCCCTTCTTAATATTTTACCAACTAGAACTCTCCAAAATAAGACCCCTACCAAAATCTTATACCGTAGGTTCCCATCCTATGACCATCTCCGTATTTTCGGCTGCTTATTCTATCCCAACCTAGCCTCCATTGCACCTCAC
Organism: Anisodus acutangulus; assembly: GCA_029783415.1. NCBI lineage: Eukaryota > Viridiplantae > Streptophyta > Magnoliopsida > Solanales > Solanaceae > Anisodus > Anisodus acutangulus. The sequence continues at coordinate 29,235,912 of CM056497.1, forward strand.
AAACTAGCCCCTCGCATCAAGCCCTGTGTCTTCGTTGGTCTCTCTCCTGCTCATCGGGGCTACCTGTGCTATGACATAGCCACTCGCAAAATCATTGTCTCCTGTCACGTCACATTTTACGAGACGACCTTTTCTTTTTCAAATCTCCAAAAAATTCAAACCACCGATTACACCTTTCTCGATGAACCGAGTCTGTCCCCGGCTGTCCAATCCTTATACCACCGGCAGCCCACTATTCCGACAGAGCCTGCGCCAATAGCTCCGTCCCCACCACTGTCCGGCATCGTCTCCGACCAGACTCCTCCCAGCTCTTGGTCGACCACCCCACTGCTCGACCCGACTATATCTCCTGCCCCTCTAATACTGCTGCTGTCTACAGAACCCGACAACCCACAATCACAAAATCCAGACCACCCACCACTGCCTACCCACCGTATGGAGACTTGTACACAACAAGGGATTTTTAAACCCAAGGTCCATTTTAACCTCTCCACACAAACCATATCACCCATTCCAAAAAATCCAAAACTAGCCAAACTGGACCTTAATTGGAATACAGCCATGTGCGAGGAATTTAATGTTTTAACCAAGCAGAACACTTAGGATTTGGTACCTAGATCGGATGATGTAAATGTTATCCGGTGCATGAGGCTATTTCGTCACAAGTATAGAGACAGTGGTGACTTGGAGCGGTATAAGGCAAGACTGGTTGCTAATGGCACTAATCAGCAGGAGGGTATTGATTGTGGTGAAACATTCAGTCCGGTTGTTAAACCGACTACTATTCAGACTGTTCTCAGTATTGCTACGGGCATGCATTGGCCGATTCATCAGCTTGATGTCAAGAATGCGTTTCTTCATGAGGATTTGAAAGAAACTGTGTACATGCATCAGCCCCTGGTTTTGTTCATCCGGCAGTTCCGCAGTTTGTATGTCGTCTCAGAAAGTCATTGTATGGCTTGAAACATGCACCCCGAGCTTGGTATGATCAATTTGCCAGATATCTTATGCAGATCAGATTTACATGTATCAAGTGTGATAACTCTCTCTTCACTTTCCATCGAGGTAGCATCACTGCTTATTTGCTATTATATGTGGATGGCATTGTTCTTACTGCCTCATCTGACGGTTTGAAGAATGAAATTATTGCTCTACTCAAAACTGAATTTGCTATGACTGACTTGGGCAAGCTGAGTTATTTATTGGGTATATCCGTGACCAGATCTGCAGCTACTGTGTTTTTGTGTCAGCACAAATATGCGGAGGAGATAGTCTACAGGACTAAGATGGCAAATTGTAAAATTATGCCAACTCCGGTTGACTCGAAATCCAAGCTCAGTGCCAATGAGGGCGCGCCAGTTTCTGATCCCACTCTCTATCGGAGTCTTGCAGGTGCCCTTCAGTATCTTACATTTACTAGACCCGGTATTGCATATGACATTCAGTAGGTGTGTCTATTTATGCACGACCCTCGAGAGTCTCATTTGCGGCCCTCAAACGTATTATCAGATACGTTAAGGGCACACTGGACTTTGGACTGTATCTCTACCCCTCTGCCCCAACCAAGTTACTCTCCTACACGGATGCAGATTGGGCAGGATGCCTAGACATACGTCGCTCCACCTCAGGCTACTGTGTCTTTCTTGGGGATAATCTTATTTCATGGTCCGCTGGCCAGCCACGCTATTAGTTCGAAAGTCTTTGAGCAGTATCGCGGAGTTTCTAATGTCGTTGCTGAGATCTGTTGGCTCTGAAATCTTCTTTTGGAGCTCCAGTGTCCACTGCGAAATGCGTCTATAGTCTATTGTGACAACATCTCTGCCATCTATATGTCTCACAATTCGGTCCAACATCAGCGGACCAAGTATATTGAGATGGATATTCACTTTGTGCATGAGAAGGTTGCCCTTGATCAGGTCAAAATATTACACGTGCCTTCCTCTTATCAGTATGCAGATATTTTCACCAAGGGACTACAGAGACAGCTCTTCACCGACTTCCGATCCAGCCTTAGCGTTCGGCCTCCTCCCGCTCCGACTGAGGGGGAGTATTAGCGAATATTCTCCGAATATTCACAGTATATTTTGTAATTATGATAGATGCATATTTAAGGTAACTTAGGATTCTTATTGTATTAGGAATCAACCATTTAAGGTATGTTAGGATTCTTATTGTATTAGGAATCAACCTCTGTACAACTATATATATTGTGATTAATGAAAGGAATCCCTAAGGGAAATAATTTCAATCTTACAAATGAGAAAGACTCCTCAAGGGAGATTAATACAATCTTATGTGGTATCAAGAGTCTAACCCTAAAAATACCTAAACCCTATTTTTTTGGTCCACCCCCCCCCCCACGGGCAGCCGCCGACCACCTTTGCTCTTTTTCGTTAATTTTGATATTTTCCTGTCTCTTTTCTGTGGCCACCATGTCTACTCCCACCTCTCCCAAAACTTCCGTATCCTCCACAGTCGTCGATAATAATCCCCATCACTCCTCCACATCCTCCTTTCACCCTGCATTCACTGTCACGAATATAAAAAATTTCATCCCCTTAATCCTTGATCAGGAAGACGGTCAATATTCCTCATGAGTTGAACTATTCTATATCCATGCTTGTGCGTACAACGTGCTTGACCATATCGACGACTCTATCCCTCGCCCTCTAAACGTTGATGACTCGACATGGCATCGTCTTGATGCTATTGTCAAACAGTGGATTTATGGCACCATATCTAGAGATTTGCTTCACACAATCAAGAAAACAGGTGCCTCGGCTCGTGAGTTATGGGTACATTTGGAGGAAATCTTTCAGGATAACAAACATACGCGTGCTGTGTATTTGGATGAACAGTTCAACAATACACGTCTCAAGAATTTTTCAAACATGTCAGAGTATTGTAAAAAATTGAAACTAGTTGCAGACCAATTATCTAACGTGGGGATACCCGTTTCCGAATCCAAGATGGTCCTCCAACTGGTTGCTAGCTTATCGAAGGGTGAATACGATACTCTTGCGACATTGATTCAACAAGCCAACCCACTATCGAGTTTCAACAAGGCACGCTCACATTTACTTTTGGAGGAAACTCAACGTACCAAACAGGATGAACACAATCACAAGGCGTTAGCGGTTGAAAATCCGGCAACAAACACCGCCCCAACTGCCCATCCGCCACCGTAGGAACACCACCCACCACGGTACAGTCGCGGTGGTGACAGAGGCAGCAGGGGCCACAGAAATGGTAAGGGAGGGAAGGGTCATGACAGGGGTAAGGGCCAGCAGCCCCCCGCTTCTGCCAATCTACTTGCACACCAGTTTCACCCGACATCGGCCCAATTGCAGCAAACAGGGATTCTCGGCCCAGTACCAAGCCATATGATGCACGACCAGGCCCACTAGGTCTATGTCTTGCAGGCCCAGCAGCCAACCAGTGGTCGGGCCCCCACCGATTTGGGCCAGGCTTTCAGCTCCATGAATTCACAGCAGCCCGACGAAAATTAGTACATGGATACGGGAGCCACGTCTAATCTCACCCGCTTTGTCGGTAATTTTTCCAAATTGTTTAGTTTAAAGTATCCTCAATATATTACTGCTGGTAGTGGCCACCACATTCTAATTCAGGGCTATGGTAGAACCTACACCCAACCGCCTCACCCACCATTCACACTAAATAACGTCTTGTATGCTCCCAATATTATTAAAAACTTAATATATGTCCAAAAATTTACTCGTAATAATTCCGTCTCTATTGACTTTGACCCTTTTGGTTTTACTGTAAAGGATCTTAATACGGGGACACCTATTACGAGATGCAATAGCACGGGGGATCTCTATCCTTTCACATCTGCCTCCGTTGCCAGCTCATGCTCTCCTTTATCTCTCGTCACTATTTCTCCGTCAACTTGGCATAAAAGTCTCGGACTCCCAGGAGCTCATGTCTTTAATTTTCTTAGAAGCAATAATTTTATTCGTTGTAATGAAAAACTTGCCCAAAATTATGTTTCGTGTCAATTAGGCAAACATGTTCGTCTTCCGTTTAAGTCGTCTCTTAGTGTTACGTTTTCTCCTTTTGATATTGTTCATGTTGATTTATGGACATCTCCCCTTACTAGCTCTCTGTGTCATAAATATTATCTAGTCTTATTAGATGATTACTCTCACTTTATTTGAATTTACCTACTAAAGTTCAAGTAAGTGTTGAATTTCTATTTATGTCAAAACGCAATTTGAAAAAGTCATCAAATCTTTTCAATGTGATAATGATCGTGAATTTAATAATTCCACGTTTCACAAATTTTGCAACAACAATGGCATGGTTTTTCATTTTTCATGTCCCCACACCTCTCCTCAAAATGGCAAAGCAGACGAATGATTCACATCATAAATAACATGGTTCGTACTTTCTTATTTCATGCTTCCATTTCTCTATCTTTTTGGGTTTATGCTGTCAAAATGGTAGAATACGTCCTTAATATTTTACCTACTAGTACCCTTCATAACATGACACCAACCAAAATATTATACCGTCGAATCTCATCGATCATCTTTAGATTTTCGGTTGCCTGTTTTACTCAAACCTTACGTCCACTGCCCCCCATAAATTAGCACCCCGAACCACTCCATGTGTCTTCGTAGGTTTCCTATCTAATCATAGGGGTTATTTGTGCTATGACTTGTCCACTCGTAAAATTCACATCTCTTGTCATGTTACGTTTGACGAGATAATTTTTCCTTTTGCAAATATTCAAAAATTCCAGAATATGGACTATACCTTTATAGACGAGTCCGACATATCCCCCGTCATACTTCACAAACTGCGTCAGTCCATCACCCCAGCTCTGCCACCTTTGACTGCCGTTGCCACCACCGGCATTCTGCTGGCCACCCACCTTGTCAGCCCAGTCCTTCTGCCACCCACCGCTGGCAGCGGTTTTGCATCTCAGTCCCCGTCTATGTCACAACCGGTCAATATCTAGACTACCCACCGACCATCGCAGTCGGCGACCACTATGTCACCATCCCCACCGCAGTAAATCCAAACTCTCAAACCAACCCCGCAAACCCACCAATTTTCGGCACCCTGCACCGCAACAGTACCACCACCTGGACCTACACAACCAAACCACCAAATCGTCACCCTAGCACCAACCCACCACCGACACCACATCCGACATCGCCTACTCCACACCACATCGATCTACCCAGATCATCACCCCTACCCGACCCATCGTCGCCCCTAAAACAACCCAGCACCAACCTAATGCCCTATCCAGTTGACCATGCCCGTCATCGACCCGACACCATCCCAACATCCAGTGACCCAAAACAACCAACCACGCACCCAATGGAAACTCGTGTCCAACACAGGATTTTCAAGCCCAAAGTCCAATTTAACCTATCCACACAATCTATTTCCCCAATTCCCAAAAAACCAAAATTAGCCAAACTAGACCCAAATTAGAATGCGGCCATGTGTGATGAATTTAATGCTTTAACGAAGCAACCTACTTGGGATTTGGTTCCTAGACCAGAGGGGGTGAATGTGATCCGATGGGGATTTGAAAGAAACTGTTTACATGCACCAACCGCCTGGCTTTGTCCATCCAGCAGCCCCTCAGTATGTATGTTGCCTCCATAAGTCACTTTATGATTTGAAACAGGCCCCTAGAGTGTGGTATGATCACTTTGCACAGTACATTATGCGGATTTAGTTTGTATGTAGCAAGTGTGATAATTCTCTATTTATTTTTCATCGAGGTAATAACACCACTTACTTGTTATTATATGTGGATGACATTGTGCTTACTGCCTTATCTGATTTATTGAAAAATAAGATTATTACATTACTCAAAACCGAATTTGCCATGACTGACTTAGGGAAGTTGAATTATTTTTTGGGGATATCAGTGACTACATCTGCATATTCTATATTTTTGTGTCAGCGCAAGTAAGCAGATGAGATAATATACAAGGCTAAAATGGCAAACTGCAAGATAATGTCCACTCCAGAGGACTTTGAATCAAAGCTTAGCGCTGCTGATGCTAATCATGTGTCCGATCCCATACTTTACAGGAGTCTTGTATGTGCACTATTGTACATCACGTTCACCAGGCCTGATATTGCTTATGCTGTTCAGCAGGTATGCTTATTTATACATGAGCCTCATTTTATTGCCCTTAAGTGTGTCATTTGATATGTTAAGGGCACACTTGATTATGGATTGCACCTATACCCCTCAGCACCGACCATGTTGTTATCATATCTGAGATCTTGATTGGGCGATCGTCCGGATCTGTGACGCTCCACCTGCCCTCTTGTGTGTTCTTAGAGGATAATCTCATTTCTTGGTCTGCCAAGAGGCAGGCCACCCTATCCCGTTCGAGTGCAGAAGCAGAGTACATAGGCGTTGATAATGTTGTTGCTGAGATCTGTTGGCTTCGAAATCTTCTTTTGGAGCTACAATGCCCCTTGCATAAGGCGTCTTTGGTTTACTGTGATAACATATCCGCCATATACTCATAACTCGGTTCAACATCAGTGAACCAATCACATTGAGATGGATATACACTTTATTCGTGAGAAGGTTGCTCTTGGTCATATTAAGGTGTTACATGTGCCTTCTTCATATCAGTATGCGGATATATTCACGAAAGGCCTTCCTAGACAGCTCTTCCTCGACTTCAGATCCAGTCTTAGCGTCCGGCCTCCTCCCGCTCCGACTGAGGGGGTGTATTAACGTGTACATACCCATTACCATAATTAGAATATATTTCATATATTGTGTAATATTTAGTGATATATAATTATGGTAGATACATAATCTTTATTATATTAGGGTTCCACATTGTACACTATATATATTTATATTAATGAAAAAGACTCTTTAAGGCAGATTAATACAATTTTACATATGTATATCCTGGTTAGTGGAAATACTTTGTGCTTTGCAAAATCTTCTATATAATTCATGATGTCTGTTTAGGGACCTCTTCCAGCATATCCCTTCTCCTACCATAATAAGAGTGAATCTATCTAATCCAAAGCTTGTCCTTTTTAGTGCAAATATTTCACAACAATTTCCCAAAGCTTGTCCTTTTTAGTGCAAATATTTCACAACAATTTCCCAATTAAAATCTTATTCCAAGTTATTATATCCAGAATATTTAGGCCACCTGCTAACTTGGGATAACATATCCTCTCCCAAGTCCGAAGTGCATTTTTTGACATATCAATCCCATCAGTCCATAGAAAATTCCTACACGTAGCTCAATCATCTTGATAACGGTCTTGTGTAGAGCAAATACCTGTGGCCAGAATACTTGGGACAGAGAATAACGCAGATTTGATGAGTTGAGCTCTTTAAAGGAACCTAGTGGTCCAGGATTGTACTCCATTCGTTTTACTAAGTTTGACACTATTTTTTATTTTAAAACAAAATGACATTAATATATTTTGTGAATGAGAAGTTTTTATAGTCACGTAAATATTATAACATATTCAATATCATAAGTTTTAAAAATTTATAATTACACAAATGTTACTTTATGATATATTTAAAATTACAATCAAAGTCTTCATTCTTTTAATTAAATTTTATACCAAATCAAGTTATGATAAATAAATTAAAAATGAGAGAATAATATTAAGAGTTAATCCCACTTTACCCCCCTATCATTTAAAAGGTTGTGAACCGATACCCCCTCCACATATCGAATGGGAACGACAATCCCCTTGTACAATATTTTGGTGAGAATTGTTTTTTGAATATTTTTTGTTCTTTTTCTTTCTTAGTAATTGTTTTTTAAAAAAAAGTCAAAATAATTTTTTTGAGGGAATAATTTTGGCGATATAATTTTGGCACTATTTAATTTGATTTGAAAAAATCACTTAGAGAAACAAGCAAAACTTTCACTTAAAAATAACTTTTACTTGGCGTTAGAAAACTTAAACCATCTGAAAACTAGATAAACTTTTGAACATGAAAATTGCTTTCTTTAATATTAAAGTATTACTCCATGTCAATAGCTTAAGACTTGAAATCTATTAATTATTCCAAGTATCTCTGGTATGCAAGGGAAATTTAGTACAACAAGCTTAACAAAATAGGTGAATGAGATTCATAGATGACCCAAAGGCCAAAGGTAATGTCAGAGGGGAAATTAGGTAGGCTATTAATGTGCAATTAGAACCCACAAGTTTAATGCGCATGTCCGTAAAACGAATGTCACATATCTTGAGATTTATTAACAGATTATTTAAAGTAGTTGTTATATCCTAAAAAACGTACATTATTTTCAACAGAATAGGTGACAACAACAAAATAACATATCCAGTGAAGTCTCACAACATGGTGTCTGGGAGGGTAGAGTGTACGCAGACCTTACCTCTACCTTGATAGGTAGAGCAGCTGTTTCCGAGAGACCCTCGGCTCAAGACAAATCATAAGCACAAGCAAAGCAAGAAAATAAGTCATGCTAGCGCATTTTGAAAAAGAAGCATTAACTAATGCAGGTACATAAGATAAATAAAGTACATTAAAGAATACATAGCAGTAGAAATCAAATACTACTACAAACCTCCATTCTTCGGGAACTCTCGTCGTCTTAAAAATGACGTTAAACAACTCAGTCAACCACTCCAAACCTGCCCCTACCTGCGCTATTCTAAAATTTAACTGGAATCTCGTCGGGCCCGATCGCTCGTCCCTGCACATCATGCGAACATCACCCTTAACCTCCTCAACCTTAATTCTTCTACATTACCTAAAATCTCGGTACCTACCAGCTTGCTCCAGATCTCCTAGAACAATGTCTCTGTATCCTTCTACGTTCAAGAGTTTATAGAAGTAAGATTGCCACCTCCGCCTAATATGTGCTTCCTCCACCAGTACTTTGCCGTCCTCGTCCTTGATGCACCTCACATGATCCAAGTCACGGGCCCTCCTCTCCCTCGCCTTGGCTAATTTGTACAACTTCTTATCCCCACATTTTCCCTCTAATTCCACATACATGCGTTCAAAAGCCGTCATTTTCGCCGTTGTAACCGCTAGCTTTGCCTCATTCCTCACCATCTTATACAATTCCCTATTCGTCCACTTTTCCACCTCATCATTACTTTCTATCAATTTTTCATACCCCATTTTTTTCGCTTCTACCTTCTCTTGAACTTCACCATTCCACCACTAGTCCCCTTGATGCCTACCACGACTACCCCGTGAGATCCCTAACACTTCTCTAGCTACCTCCCGAATACAACTGGCTTTCCTATCTCACATACCGGTCGTATCCCCACTGCTCCCCCAAGCCCCCTTGGCCATTAACCTCTCCCTCATCTCCTTTGCACTAGTCATGGTCAAACTCCACCATTTGATTCTTAACCTGTCATCCACAACCCTCCTTTTCTTTTTCATCTTGATCTCCAAATCCATCACCAAAAGCTTATGTCGGGTTGTAGGGTACTCCTTCGGAATAACCTTGCTGTCTTTACAAAGACCGTTGTCAACCTTCCTAAGGAGCAAAAAGTCTATCCAAGTCTTAGCCACTGAACTACGGAAAGTCATCAAGTGCTTCTCCTTCTTCAGGAACCTCGAATTGGCTATCACCATCGTAGAAGCTCTAGCGAACTCCAAAAGTGAGACGCCTCCCTATTCCTGTCCCCGAGGCCAAAGCCTCTATGCACGTCGTCATAACTCCCTGGAAGTGACCCGATATGTCCATTAAAATCCCTTCTACAATAATAAGAGTTGTATATTTTCATATTTTAATTCTAGAATAAGAAAAATAATTTATTAAAAAAGAAAATTTTTACCGGAGAATATTATATAAGGGGGTTATTATTCTCATTCAATACGTAGAGGGAGTATTGTTTTCCAACCTTAAAATGTTATAAAATGAAATTAACTCTACCAAATAATATTACGTAAAAGAGTAATCGTTCCCATTCGTGGAGGGATATCGTATCTCAACCTTTAATATTAAGTGAGTAGTTTTATGACCGACGTACTCCACACAGGAAAAGGCAAGTTTTAGGATTAAAATTTAAATTATTTTTTTGCCTTCAACTTTGACTTAGAAATTAAATTCTCACCCCAACTTTAAACTATAGATTCGTTTTTCCTTTCCTATCCCTTGTAAATTGTAATGCCTATTTTCTCCTTTTAAAATAGAAATTCTTCATTTATGTAACTTTTTTTACATTATGATAGTATAATTACTTTTTTCACCTTAACTGCTTTATCTATAAATCAAACCAGGCCATATTTTATTCCAAATCAAAAAATTGAAATTCCGTTTTGCAAAACAAAATCAAGTTTTATTTTTTTAAAACAAAAAATGTGTTTCAAGTTTTCAACTCTCAGTACTTATTTTTTTTTTGTGAAAATTTTGGTTTTCAACTTTTTGAAGTAAACGGCAACTTAATTTTGTATAAAACATCTATTTAAAAGCGTGTCACTTATAAACTTTATGTTTGACTGACACTATCAAATTAAGTTTACTTATAATTATAAATAACCTTTTTATTATAAATCCGAAAATAAAATAATAATTCATATAATTAGTAAAAGTGAACAAATACTCAAATAGTATTTCTGATGGAATAAATATAATTTATTATTATTAATTAATGATCTCGGATTCAAGCTCTTTGGCAATAAAATAAAAATATTCTATTTCTTCAGTCCCAAATACTTGTTGCATTTTTCATTTACACGCTCTTTAAGAAAACATTTATAAGGATATTGTTTTGACTATTTTACCCTCTTAACATATTTCATCATGTAATCTTTCCTCAATAAATATTTACTTCATCAATGATGAAAACCTCTTAAATGTTGCTAATTAATATAAGGGTAAAATGAGAAAAATAATTTAATTTTATCTTGATTAAATAAAATAATAATTCATCTGTCCAAAAAAGATTGTTCTGGTTTGAATTGACACAGAGTAAGAAGTAAAGTAAATTTTTTGAAATGTATGGTCCAAAATAAGTCTTAGATATTTATGTGGCTGTAAATAATCTTATAAAGTTAAATTATTTTTAAATATAAAAAATTATTAAATTTTTAGAATAAACTAATAAGAAAAATAAGATAATTTTTTTTAAACAGAGAGTAAATATTTTGGGACAAATATTTGTCGCGAACGCCATAAGTATTTTGATATCGAGGGAGTAGAAAGCACCAAAAAGAATAAAGAACTAAATACTATAACTTTTTTCTGTGTGCTGCTGTGGCCTCATGTTGGGATGTGGAACATCCTGTGTGGTATAGAAACTGAACCTTAATAAGTATACTTTCCTATTAGAGTAGTTACTTAAAGCAAGCTTCAGCTGTTTCCTCCTCTGCCAGTCTTGAGTACTTGAGTGTTTTTTGGTAAAGCCCAAACAAAAGCAGGAGTTTATGCTTTAAAAACTCTATTTTTAGCTCACCAATTTTCTTCATTTGGCTGGTTCTTAGTGATTGACAATCACAACCATAAGCTTTTGCTTGCTTCTTCACATGGGGTTCTTGAATTTTTCTTAAAAATGGAATCTTTGATTGGTACAAGGTAGTTCCAAGTGGGTATCTCCTTTTTTCTTTTGTTCTTTTATGTTGTTTTCTTGAATTTGGTGGATTCTTGATGATAAAGATTATGTAAGTTCTTTTTCATTTCATTTTGGTATATATTTATGCTGGATAAAAGGAAGACCTTTTTGGAGTTTTTGTCTGCTCTTCAATTTTTGGTTGATTCTTGATTCTTCTAGGGTTTTCTGTGTATAATATTTGCATCACCAATATTGATATTTTCTTGTTGATTAACAATACAAAAGTAGGTAGAGAAACTGAAACAAAGAGGATTATTAGAGATGTCTTCTAGTTCTACAACAAACAAGACTAATTGCTCAAGGAGCAGTTCAGCTCGATCTAGGCATGGTGCTAGAGTTATTGCTCAAACCCCAGTTGATGCAAAGCTCCATGTGGAGTTTGAAGAGTCTGAACAACAGTTTGATTACTCTAATTCAGTTAACTTGTCTAATTCCACTAGCAATGTTCCATCTTCAACTGTATCTGCTTATCTCCAGAAAATGCAAAGGGGAAGTCTAATTCAGCCATTTGGTTGTATGATTGCTATCGATGAGCAGAATTTTTCTGTCATAGCTTATAGCGAAAATGCACCAGAAATGTTGGACTTGACACCTCATGCTGTTCCAAACATCGAACAGCAAGAGGCTCTGACCTTTGGAACTGATGTGAGGACGTTGTTTCGTTCTTCAGGTGCTTCCGCGCTTGAAAAAGCAGCCAGCTTTGGTGAACTTAGTTTGCTTAATCCTATTTTGGTTCATTGTAAAAACTCAGGCAAGCCTTTCTATGCGATTTTGCATCGGATTGATGTTGGACTTGTAATAGATTTGGAGCCTGTGAATCCGGATGATGTCCCTGTAACTGCGGCTGGAGCTTTGAAATCTTATAAGCTAGCAGCTAAAGCTATTGCAAGATTACAATCTATACCAAGTGGGGATATATCGTTGTTATGTGATGTATTAGTTAGAGAAGTGATTCATTTGACAGGCTATGATCGTGTTATGGTTTATAAATTCCACGACGATGAACACGGGGAAGTAATTGCTGAATGTCGTAAGCCTGAGCTAGAACCTTATCTTGGCTTGCATTACCCTGCTACAGATATACCACAAGCTTCAAGATTTCTTTTCATGAAGAACAAGGTTAGGATGATATGTGATTGCTTAGCTCCGCCAATTAGGGTGATTCAAGACCCAAGATTGGCTCAGTCCCTGAGCCTTGGTGGGTCTGCGTTAAGAGCTCCCCATGGCTGTCATGCACAATACATGACCAATATGGGTTCTACTGCATCTATGGTGATGTCTGTGCTGATTAGTGAGGAAGATGACGAGTTGGATGGTGACCATCAAGTGGGAAGAAAACTGTGGGGTTTGGTAGTTTGCCATCACAGTTCCCCTAGATTTCTTCCTTTTCCTTTGAGGTATGCGTGTGAGTTCTTGGTTCAAGTTTTCAGTGTTCAGATCAATAAGGAAGTGGAAGTGGCAGCTCAACTTAGGGAAAAGCAGATACTGAGAACTCAAACTGTTCTTTGTGATATGCTTCTAAGAGATGCTCCCATGGGGATTGTTACTCAGTCTCCTAATGTTATGGACCTTGTAAGGTGTGATGGAGCTGCACTTTACTATAGGAACAAAATTTGGTTGCTTGGTGTTACCCCTACGGAGTCCCAAATCAGAGATATAGCTGAATGGCTTAATGAATCTCATGGTAATAGTACAGGTTTAAACACTGATAGCCTCATGGAAGCTGGCTACTCAGGTGCTGTTGTGCTCGGTGATGCGGTATGTGGAATGGCTGCTGTAAAAATAACTTCAAAAGATTTCCTCTTCTGGTTCCGGTCCCACACAGCTAAAGAGATCAAGTGGGGTGGTGCAAAACATCTTCCTGAAGACAAGGATGACGGAAGAAAAATGCATCCGAGGTCATCATTTAAAGCCTTTTTAGAGGTTGTTAAGCGGCGGAGCCTGCCTTGGGAAGATGTGGAAATGGATGCCATCCATTCATTGCAGCTGATATTGCGAGGATCTTTGCAAGATGAGGTCGTTGATAGTTCTAAAATGATTGTGAATGTCCCTTCTGTAGATACCAGTATAGATGGAGTGGATGAACTTCGTATTGTCACAAACGAAATGGTTCGTCTCATTGAGACAGCATCAATACCCATTTTGGCTGTTGATGCTTCAGGCCGTATCAATGGATGGAATTCTAAAGTTTCTGAGTTAACTGGATTGCCAATAGAGAAAGCTATAGGTGTACCCTTGGTTGATTTGGTTATAGATGGTACAACAAACGCAATTAAAGGTGTGCTCTCCCTGGCTTTGCAAGGTGATATTCTGGTTATCCTTGGCATTTACTTTGTTAGTCCAATATTTGCAATATCTGTAGAAGAACGTACAGTGTGAATACTTAAAACAAAAAATTGTTTCATGCCTCTTTTTCTTTATTTCCTTTCTTAAATTACAACTTATGCAAGAGCTGCATTGGCTATGAGAAATTGTTTATTTATCAATCCTTAGATATTTTGTCTCATTTTGAGTTTGTTTTCTCATGTATAAAGGTGGAATTAGATGAACTGTTTTGGACATTGCAGTTGGGAATTGCTGGTCTTTCGCATTTTTGGCTCCTTATGCTCTCTGAAACTTTTTATTTATTTCTTCCTCAATGCTGGATATTAGACATACTAGGATTCTCATTCAGGGTAGTTCCGTTTCCCTTCCTGTCTTATTTCTCTGGTATTACCGCTTGACTTCCATGCAATACATTATGTGCTTATTTTGTTCTTTCGATATTTTGCCTTGAAAATGATCCTTCTTTGATATTTAAATTGCAGGCAAGGAGGAGAAAAATGTAGAAATCAAACTTAGGACATTTGGTCCTCAAGAAAATGTCGGACCAATTACGTTAGTGGCTAATGCCTGCTGTAGTCGAAACGTACAACAAAACATTGTTGGAGTTTGCTTTATTGGGAAAGATGTTACTGGGCTAAAGCTGATTAAGGACAAATATAGCCGCATTCAAGGTGATTATGTTGGAATTGTCCGCAGCCCATCTCCTTTAATTCCTCCAATTTTTGTGATGGATGAAAATGGAAGATGTGTAGAATGGAATGATGCTATGCACAAGTTGACTGGGTTGAAGAGGGAGGAGGTCATTGATCAAATGCTTCTTGGTGAAGTTTTCACAGTCAATAACTTCGGTTGCAGGGTGAAAGATCAAGACACATTAACAAAGCTCAGGATATTATTGAATAGAGTAATTGCTGGTGGGGAAGGTGAGAAATTATTTTTTGGGTTATTTGATAAACAGGGTAAGTATATTGAAGCCTTAATCTCTGCAAATAAAAGGGTTGATGCCGATCGTCAGGTAACTGGGGTCTTGTGCTTCCTGCATGTTCCTAGTCCAGAACTTCAATATGCAATGCATGTGCAAAAGATGTCAGAACAAGCTGCTGAAAATAGTCTAAAAAAGTTGGCTTATGTTCGTCTTGAACTAAAAAACCCTTTAAACGGGATTAACTGCATACAGAATCTGCTGAAATCTTCTGATTTAAGCAAGGATCAAAGGCGCTTGCTGAAGACAAGCACAATGTGTCAAGAACAACTAGCCAATATCATTGATGACACTGATATTGAGAGTATTGAGGAAAGGTATGATAATCCGACCTGCATTTGTTGTTGTACATTTTATGTAAAGAAGAAATATCTGCTTTACGTCCAGGCCATTTCACTAATATTTCTGCCCATCAGGATCATAGCTGTAGGTTCTACGTACTTGCAAAGATTGCTAAGTAAGCTTTTGTTCTTTCTTCGCGTTTGATAGAGATTGCTAAGGAAGCTGATCCATCAGTTCCTCAGATCTAAGGCTTTCTGAAATCATTGATGTCTTCCTCTCTTCTTGATGTTAGTTTGTGTATCTCTAAGATCATGGTGAAAGGCGGAGATGGATTGAAACAAATGAAGATAGGGTTGCTTAGAAGTTTCCCTAGGTTATTTAAAAGGCTAATGATCCACAATTTATGCTATGTGGTTGGTATTAGGCTGAAGGCTCTTACACTGTCGTTAAAATAGGAAAAAGAAGGGAAGAGAAAGTACAAGAAGGGAAATTAGGAAAGAAAATAGTGGGCCAGAAATGAAACTGATTTGCTCTCTAGTTTCCAAACAAAGAACTAGAGAGAGCACAACCGTACTACAACAACACAAAAAGGTTCAATCTAGTTGGGTCAACTGTATTAGTCATCAACATCATAAATGCTCTATGTGGGTCCATAATATTTTGATATCCATACTTAAGGATTATCTAACACAAGGGTCTCTACTATACCCTAGTGGTTATATCTCTATTATACTAAAAGTCTTCTAGTTGGTATCACCTATACGGATTTCTCCTATTCTGTTCCATCTTTTGCTAGATTTGCCTGGATCGCGATATATTCTTTCTAAATCTTTTGAGATAACTTTTTCCCTTGTGATTTTAGATCTACCTCCCTCTTCTAACACCTTGAATCATCATGTTTTCACATCTAAGAACCGGTGTATTTAGAGGCCTACATAATACGTGGTCCAACCATTTAAAGCGACATTCTCTCATTTTACTCTATATGCGCTACTTGCACCTGTTGGCGGATGTGATCATTTCTGATCTTATCTAATCTTGTATGACCGCACATCCTTCTTAACATTTGCATCTCTGCGACACTCATTTTGTGGATATGTTGGGCTTTACATTCACTCCATCATGGAATGACAAGTTTTACGTGGACCGACAATGTGAGCAAGCTCACACAGGCAAGAGAGGGCACAACTGTGGATTGGAAATTTGGTGTAAGGTCTTGGAAAACACATTTTCTCTTTTAAGAGAATTCGTGTGGTCATGCATCAATATAGTAACTTGGTTTGTCATCTGTTAACAAAGTAAGACAAGTAGGAATAACTCATGGGTAAACAAGAAGTTAAAAGAGATGAAGGTGGAAATCATGTAGCTGATTCATGATCCAAATTTGATCTATGATAACTACCTTAAAATGTGAAATACATACTTTTAATCAGGAAAGTAATTTTGAAGTAGCTGGCAGTAAACCATATATGGCAATATACGCTGGAGTCTATGATTAATACACACTGTTATATGATAATGTCAGTGTCTGTTGCCTGAGGCAATCTTAGCGTCACACCAATTTACATCTTCTGAATCATTGGCATATATTGTTAGATGTATCAGATAGTTATTATCTTTATATATTTTTGAACTGGTCCTGATTATTGCAATATTTTTTTTCAGCTATATGGAAATGAACTCTTGTGAGTTCAATCTTGGCGAAGTTGTTACAGTGGTCATTAATCAAGTTATGATTCTAAGTCAGGAGCGCAAGGTTCTGGTCACATGGGACTCACCTGTCGAAGTATCAGAGTTGTACCTGATTGGTGATAGTTTGAGGCTTCAACAAGTCCTTTCTGACTTCTTGACCACTGCTATCCACTTTACTCTTCCCTTTGAAGACTCTTCTGTGCATTTCAGAGTAATTCCAAGGAAGGAACGTATAGGGAAGAAGATGCACGTCATGCATCTTGAATTTCGGTAATCATTATTTTATCACTCAGATTTGGTTTTATTGATTATCTTGCATGAAAGTCATTTGTCAAAATGAAGTCTAACTAACTACTGCTAATTATCTCATCGTAATCCTGGCTAGGTTGTCAAGGTTGTGATTGTACTCCGTGCTTCTTACTATACATTTTTTACTGTTTTATGGGAAAGCATGATTTTTTTAAAAAAGTATGATTGTGCGGTTTAAAATGTTTAAACAAAGTAAATTACCGAAATTTGACTTCTACGAGTACTAATTCAGATGTAGAGACTTTAAGTTTCGTTGTGAGAAAGTGGGCAAGTTCCACTCTTCATTTCCTCAAAGCTATTTTTGCTCTAATGACATCTAAAGAAAGCTCCTCTGCATGAAACATGGGAGACCTTTAAGTGACCATGTGAATTCTCTTAAATTTTAGAATAATTATCAAGAGGATCCTATAATTATCATAATTATACAACACTAATGAAAGAAATAATTCTTTGATTATTTTCATTAATGAAAGAGTATATATACAATTTACGATTTTCCATAATAGAAAATATATTCCTATTCTAATCCCAAAACCCTATTCTAGTAGTACAAGACTCCTATAATTATGGTAAGTGTACAATACTAATTAATGTAAAACACTACCTAAATTCAGCCCAACCCCTGGGCTATATACACTGAACATCAGCTATATACACTGACTATACATCTAGCCGAGACCTTATATACATAAACCGAAACCATATATACATAGGATATACACGTGTATACCGTGTATATCTTATGTATATTTAACACACCCCGCAGTCATAGCGGACGGTCTTCGTACGCTGAGACTGTCCCTAAAATTTTCAAAAAGGACCGAGGAAAGACCCTTTGTAAAGATGTTTGCAATTTGATACCTGGAAGGGACATGACAGACGCGTACTTGTCCACGAGCTACCTTTTTGCGAACAAAGTGAATGTCCATCTCGATATGTTTAGTGCATTGGTGCTGAACCAGATTACCAGAAAGGTAGATGTCACTAACATTATCACAATAAATCAAGGTAGCTTTCTGAATAGGACAATGAAGCTCTAAAAGTAGATTACGTAACCAACAGGATTCAGAGGCCACATTGTCTACCCCTCGATACTCAACCTCTACACTAGAGCGGGACAAAGTCGACTGATGCTTTGCAAACCAGGAGACCCAAGTTATTACCAAAAAACATACAATAGCCAGACATAGAGCGTATGGTGTTCGGACAGCCACCCCATCAGTATCTGTATACGAGACAAGTGTAGACGTCGATGAGGGATATAAATGTAAGCCAAAGTCAAGTGTCTCCTGAATGTACTGAATAATACGTTTGAGCGCATTTATGTGCTCAACCTTGGGATCATGCATAAACAAACACACCTGCTGTACGACATATGTAATATCTGGTCTCGTGAACGTAAGATACTGAAGGGCCTCTGCAAGACTGCGATATTGGGTCGGATCCTCATAAGGTGAGCCAGCCGCAGCACCCAACTTGGGTTTAGTATCAACTGAAGTGGAAGTAGACTTACATGAGGACATACCAGTTCGCTCAATGATTTCAGCTGCATACTTCCGTTGTGATAAGAACAACCTACCTGCATGACGAGTGACAGCAATCCCCAAAAAATAACTCAAGGGCCTGAAGTCTTTCATAGCAAACTCAGAACTGAGCATTGTCATGATAGACTGACGTAATGCATCAGAAGAGGCAGTCAAGATAATATCATGCACATATAATAGTATATAAGCCAGGGAAGAACCACGACGATATATGAATAATGAATTATCAGACCTGCTGTGAGAGAACCCAATAGTCGAAACATAGTCTGTAAACCTCTTATACCAAGCCCGTGGGACTGCTTAAGCCCATACAAGGACTTCTTCAATAAACAGACATGATGAGGATATTTGGGATCCCTAAACCCCAAGGGCTGATGCATATAGACTGTCTCTTTGAGATCACCATGTAAGAAAGCATTCTTCACATCTAACTGATGAATGAGCCATGCTTTCGAAAGAGCCAAGCTGAGCACAGTGCGAATGGTAGCCGGCTTGACCACCGGACTAAATGTCTCATCACAATTCACACCAATCTGCTGAGTCTTACCATCACCTACAAGACGAGCCTTATGCATCGCAAAAGAACCATCAGAATTGTCTTTATGAGCAAAACTCTACATAGATCGAATAATATTAACACCAGATGGATGGGGCACCAACTCCCACGTCTTATTATCAATAAGAGCATTATATTTGTCGGTCATAACAATTTTCCACTTCGGGTCATTTAAAGCAGACATAGGATTACGGGGTAGGGGTGATTTAAGAACATTAGAATTTAAATTAAAATGTCTTTTCGGTTTAAAAATACCGCGTTGACTACGAGTGACTGCTTTATGACTCGGGGGAGAATTGGGAGGATTTTGGGGAAGATCGGGACACGTGGTGATGGCCGCCAGCAAACACTAATCGAGGAACCGTGGATCGAACAATGTCGGTATTGGGTGGGTAATCGCCCACTTAATCGCCCGATCACTAGATTGGAAACAATGGCTGGAACAGTTTCTGGCGTCGGGACTATGGACCCAGCGGGCAGTGGGCTCGTTGGTGGATTTTGGGTGCGGGACATGTCCGATAAATAGTGGATAATATACGGGGAGACACCGTCATCTAAAAAATTATACGTACTAGGTACGGGACTACTCACTTTAGCAAACGGAAATTGAGATTCATCAAAAATAACATGACGACTAACGATGATTTTATTAGACGATAAATCAAAGCATTTGTAACCACGATGATTAGACGGATAACCCAAAAACACACAAGGGGTAGGCCGAGCATAAAGTTTGTTAATTGTGGTGGACGGAAATAAGAGATAACATAAACACCCAAAGATCCTAAGATGAGAATACGAAGGAGTCTTATTATATAAGATATGAAGAGGGGAGGGATACGTCAAGCCTTTAATAGGAAGTATGATAAGGAGATATGTGGCCATTTGTAGAGCATGATGCAAAAAAGAAGGGGGTACGGAAGCATGGATCAATAAAGTTCGGACAATGATATTAATGGTACGAATTTTGCATTCAGCTTTCCCATTTTGTGAACACGTATGAAGACAAGAAAAATGAAAATTGATCATATTATTAGCACAAAACTCATGAAACACCCCATTATCATATTCTTTGCCATTATCACATTGAATATTTTTGATTTTTCGTTCGAAATGGGTTATAATGAATGCCTTAAATTTTAAGAAAGTGAAAAACTTGAGATTTTTTCTCTATTGGAAAAGTCCATAAAAATTAGAATAATCATCCAAAAATAGAACATAATAACGATGACCCAAAGAACTGAGAACATGAGATGTCCATAAATCGCCATGAATAATATCAAATGACATTAAAGTATGAGAATTAGAGTCTACAAATGGCAACCTAACAATTTTTCCTAAAGAACACGATTGACAATTCGGAGTACTACGCGTACCCTTACAAGAAATAAAATTATTTTTATTTAAGGAAGACAAAATAGACGACCCCAGATGACCTAGACGAGCATGCCACAAGGAAGGGGCAAGGGCTGCAAACGTTGATGGCAAGGCTTGACTCGAGAGATCGAAACTTGGAGGATAAAGATCTCCCCTACTATCACACCTCCTGAGAGAATTCCCATCTTGAAATCCTTCACAGAAAACCCAAACAGATCAAATTCAACAGAAATGAAATTATCAGTTGTGAATTTACGGACATACACTAAATTTTTAATCAATTAGGGGCATGAAGGGTATTTTTCAAGATAAGAGGTGGATGGGGGAAGACAATTTAATGACCAAAACCACGAATCGGAATTGAATAACCATTACCAACAATTATGTCACGACTGTTGCTCAAATTGGAATAAGACGAGATAGTACCTTAATGAGACGTCATGTGAGAGGTTGCACCGGTGTCCATGTACCAGTTTCCGTCTGACGGATTTAATCCAAGAGTACATTGCAGCCTCAATGTCGGTCGGGGTGGGGCCCACTACATGATGGGCCTGAGGAGGCCGGGACCCAAGCACACCGGCTTGCTGCCCCAGCCCAGAACTGGGGCGGAAACCACTGAGCCAAACTGTATTGGGCCGAGAAAACTGTTGGGTCGAATGTTGGGCAGCCCAGTTTCCAAGCACTGGGTATGCTGGACCGTAGGGGCTATTGGGCCATTGCCCACTAGCCCAGGCCCACTGCTAGGTGGCCCAGGGCTGGGGCCAGTGGGACTGTGGCACACTGTTGCCTTGACGGGGCCACTGCCATTATTTTGGCCCCCGCCACCATTGCCGGAATCGCCGCGTTTGCCCCCACAATTTGTCATTATTTTTTCGAGTATTCTTGCCGCCACTGTGAGCACGATTTTGGCCCGAATTATCAACAAAACTTGAAGAATTTGTGGAGTACATCATTATGACTGCAGGACTAGCACCGGTAGCCGCCTTTTTGGCCAAGCCGGCTTCTTCGAGTGTAAGCATAGAACGAGCCTAATAAAATTGCGGAAGAGGACTACTCTAACGAAGAAGCGTGCCGACGCCATTATAGGCCTCAGAGAGGCCTGCAACCATCTGAAGTACGAGACGGTCGTTGGTGACGGGTGCACCAACGTTGCGGAGTTGGTCCGCCAATTCTTTCAACCTTTTGTAGTATGTTGAAACGTTGGGGAAATCGTCCATGTTGACGTGTGAGAATTCCCGCTCAAGGGTAACAACACGAGAATTTTGATTATCTTGGAATATGTCACACACTTTATTCCAAGCATCCATCGCCGTAGCGTCTAGTTCAATAATCGTTTGCAATAGGTCGGTAGATATTGTGGAGTAAATCCACTGAAGAACGGTAGCATCAAGTGTCGTCCATAACTTAGGATCATCCTCGAGTTTTGGCACCTCCGTATCCGTAGGAGCCGCGGGGATAATGTGATGGAGGACTTGATGCAAGCGTGCATGAACTTTGAACAGTTCGGCCCACGTCGCGTATTGGACGTTTTCTATTCCAAGAATGATATGGATGTGATTCTTGATATTAGAAACAGTAAGGGTAGGGTGAAACATGTTCTTCATCATAATAGCAACGCAAGACGTGATGTAGGATTTGGAAGAAAAATTTGGGAAGAGAAAAGAATATTGTCGGGCACGGAAATCGAGGATGGCTCTCTGTCCGAGACTGTTTGTCGACGGAAAAGGTTGGAAAAAGTTGGGAGAAAAAAAATCCTAGACTTCTGATACCATGAAGGAAATAATCCCTTGATTATTTTCATTAATGAAAGAGTATATATACAATTTATAATTTTTCATAATAGAAAACATATTCCTATTCTAATCCCAAAATTATATTCTTGTAGTACAAGACTCCTATAATTATGGTAAGTGTACAATACTAATTAATGTAAAACACTACCTAAATTCAGCCCAACCCGTGGGCTATATACACTGAATATACATCGGCTATATACACTGACTATACATCTAGCCGAGACCTTATATACATAAACTGAAACCATATATACATAGGATATACACGTGTATATTTTATGTATATTTAACAACTAATAATTACAAAATATATGGTGAATATTCTACTAATATTCACTAATAGTAGCGTTAATGTGTGGCCAAACCCTTGAATTGGGATGCGATGACCGCTTCCAACCATAATAGATTGTGGAGTATTTAAACTTTGCAGTTGAGAAAAATTAACAGAATTGTTGGTGAGGTGAGACGTGACACCCGTATCCATATAACACGTGTTATCGGGCTGCCGAGGAGTCAATGTGACGAAAGCCGGACCCAAATTGGATTGAGAGAGGCCTGAAGCGAACTACTGGCTCTAGGAAATAGGGTCGGATTGCTTTGTTCCATTGACTGACCAGTCCGCCTGAAATTGGGCCCAGAATTGGTTGCTTGCCATGAGCTTCCGGATGAGGGAAAAAAGAAAGAAAAAAAAATTTGGGTGACAAAACTTTGTTCCCGGGAAGGAAAAACAAAAACAGTAAGTTTTGTGCTTCTAACAACAAAACTTTGTTCTCGGGAAGGAAAAAAAAAAGACAGTAAGTTTGGTGCTTCTGACAAATTTGGGCGAAGGAGAAGACAAAGCACTGTGCTTCTCGAGTGAAGGAAGATAGAAAATAGAGAAAAGAAAAAGTTCTGACACGAGGTGCAACCGTCGGTTGAAGAAACCGAGGTGAGGCTGCCGGTGAAAGAAAGAAATAGGGTTTAGGTTTTGGCTCCTGATACCATGTAAGATTGTATTAATCTTCCTTGGGAAGCCTTTCTCATTAATACAAATATATATAGTGTGTACAATGTGTAATCCTAATACAAGAGGGATCCTATAATTATCATAATTATACCACACTAATAATTACAAAATATATGGTGAATATTGTAGTAATATTCACTAATAATAAGTGTAATACACTACATATATTATCATAATATCCAACATTTTCTCTAGTTATAAAAAAGGAGGAGATGGAAGGAGAAGGGGCAAGCAGAGATTACTCTCCAGAAAATAAAGAAGAAAGGAAGGGAAAAAATATAAAATCTCTCAATTTATCCAAATCTTCTGTATTCTTCCACATTATTGTACTTTGGCATCGATATTGCCATTCTAACTATTTGAAGGGGAAAATTGATCACTTTGTAAAAATAAGAAAGAAGTAAACAAGTAGACAAACAAAACACAAGAAGATGGATAAAACCGAAAACGAGGAGACTAAATATAATCATTTGAACCCACACCTTCCACTCTGCACTTAAAGAGTATAGACATTACAAACTTCATCATAGGAGGTGGTTATATGGTCGTATTGAGGGTACTTATTAAATATATATATATATATATTATTTATTTTTGGTTTATGCTAGATGCTTAACTATGTTTTTGTTCTATGTCATGTTAAAACCTCTCTTCAAATGATAAAGTATCTCATCCCTCTTTCCTAATTCTTCACCAACTTTTTCTTTAAAGTTTGATAGACTGATCTGCTTCCATTGTATGATAAATCTTTATTATATTGCATTTCACCTCTCAGGATCACTCATCCAGCCCCAGGGATACCTGACGAGCTAATCCAACATATGTTCCACTACAGTCAAAACATATCAAGGGAAGGTCTTAGCCTATACATCAGCCAGAAACTTGTTAAAATAATGAATGGCACCGTCCAGTATCTTCGGGAGGCGGAGAGATCCTCATTCATTATCTTAGTTGAATTTCCACTGACAGACAAGAGCAACGACTAATAATTCCCTCCATACAGTGTTCCTGACTATCCTGCTGCAGACAACACATTTTACATGAAATCCTTAAGACAACCTTGTCAAGATTTTGACAGAACTGAGCCAAAATCTGCTTACTATCCAATGCTATCATTTATTGCTTGCTCTTTCTAGTGGTTCTTCACTGTTTACCAAGGCATTTGCAAATGGAGTTCACTAGAACTTAGTGGAACACTTCCATTGCTGATCTTTTTGCTCCATCAGGGGCATATGCTGTCAAGATTTGGGACAAGGCTAATTTCAGAGAATCGGTTAATCTGCTGCTCGATGAGCCTACTGGGTTGTTATTTGAATGAATTGTACATTACCCATTGGAGTGGTGGTTTTAGAATGTCGTCTAACATAGAAGCTGCAATATCAGTTTCAACAATTGCTTTTTGAGGCCAGAGGGTCACTTCTTTTTCTACTTGACACGGCATCTTGACAGCCATTTAGACACATTGTTATATTACTGTTTTGGGTTATGCTCGCCAAGTATTGCATGAATTTCTGGTGGAGGAATTTCCATGGTAGAAGAATTTTCAGTCTTCTCCATGGCATCTCCAGCAAAGGGCGTGATATTTCTTGTCTAAGTTCCACATCCAGAGGATTCACTATTCAGCATAACTTAGTTCAAGAACAGTTCTTTCTTCTGACAATTCAACTGACATAATGTACAGGTCCCATGTTAGGTACTCCTACCTCCTTTTATTTGTACAACATTGTCTAGTGAAGATTTCTCAGAATAGATTATAACTCCAACCTGTTGATGATGTTGAATGGTGAAAGAGTCTGCTTTTTAGCATCATCAACTAAAATACAACATCAGGTGCTTCTAACTTGACTTGTTAATCTCAGCAACTGTTGGTGCCAGAGTTATACCTTTACCTTCCTTTCTTTATTTTGCAACTGTTATATATTTAGCGTGGTTCATGCGAGATATCCCAGATTTCATTGGAATTTGCGCATGTCCATTATTTTTTGGCTGAAATGATCAACTTCAGGGTGGTTTTTATAACGCAGTTCTGATTCAAGATTGCTGAAGCAGCATACTTTCTTCAATGTTTTTCCTTCTCTTTGTTTGTTATTATAAGCTCAGACAAATAGGCTGAATGTTTAGATCACTTTCTCAACAATAATAGCTGGTCCCCCTTTTCCTATAGTATAAGCCCAACGTGTGTTAGATGGGGTAATAGCTAAATGATTTATAGGGGAGACATCATCTTGATTCAGTTTGTTACAAGTTCAACTTGAGAATATATACATGTCTATGACTAGATAACTCAAATATAGTAATGGACTAAAGGTTTGATCATTTGATTGATCCGGTATACAGAAAGCGACAATAAAAAATCCCTTGTCTTACTGATAAAGACAAACAATTACCAAATGCTTGAAGGATCAATTCCTGTAGCTATAATTTTTAGAATCCATTACAAAGCTATGACTTCAGCTTTTGCTACAAAAGTCAGATACCATAGTAAGAAAGGCGAAACCCTTCTTTTACAAACAGATCTTTCTAGATCTAGCACCGTAATACCAAGACCTATTAGGTGGAAGGACATTACTCTACCAGACGAATGGATCCTGGAAGGTATAGTTAAACCTGAACCTATAGAGACTTCCCAACCAAATACCCATCTTAGAAAAATAACTCAATACCAGGATGGTAGAGTTAGTCTATCATTCCATAGAAAATCTACGAGTAGTAGATACGATGATTCTAGTTTCGTAGAAACCCTAGACTTAGGAAGAGTCTCACAAATTCCTTCAGTCATAAATACTCATTACAAAACAAAACCTAGGCATTCTACGTCAGATTTACCCAATCTAAGAAACGTAGACTACTCCAATGAAATACCAAGGCCCGTTTATGAAAATTCCATTGTTAGAGAAAAGATAGAGGACCAAGAACCTACTAGTCTGACTTTTTCCTCAATTACAGAGAACATAGTAAACGAAATTGGTGTTTTACAAAAAAAAATTCAAATAGATAAGAAATTTCTACAAAATGATTTTTATGAAAAATACAACCTAGAAAAAAGAATTTGGTTCCTCAAAACCTTTTCAACTACTAGGACGCAAATACAGGAAAACTTCTACGATTTTGTTAATGAACATAGAATAAACATCATATTCTTTGAATGGTTTGATTATTATTCCTCCAAAAATTCCATTGAATATCCCTTTTCTAATACGGTAAATCCCGTTACGACTAGGAACAAAACACCGGAGTGGGAAACCCTAGCTGATTCTACGAAAGTCCAGTCCAACCACCCTCCTCTATAAGGTATTAAGCTAAACATTCATGGCTGTCCTGTAGACGTGATTCCTCTTAAGAATCCAGCAGAGGATGAAAAAAAAATACCAAAAACATCTAGCAAAACAAGTCTGAATTGATTCAGGCTATACAGGATCAATTGAGTAGAATTGAGATATCCAACAGTTCTAATACAGAACACGTTGTTCCAGATACCCCGCAATCATCCAATAAAATCACAACTCTGACTTATGATTCCAATAACAATGATACATTGGAACAAATCCAAAAAACTACAAATCCCAAAAGGAGTGTTTCCAGATACAAGCATATAACATGCTACAAATGCAGCAAAAAGGGTCACACTTCGAGATACTGTAATATAAAAATAAAATTAAATAAATCAGGTTTGGATGAAGAAGTAATCTAAAGAATCTCCAATCCTCTAATAAATTCCTCTGATTTAGACTTCTCTAATTCAGCCACCAAAGCAGAGTCTGACTATTTTTCTCTATCTTCAGATCTTAAAAAACCCTCTTTTAGTTGTATATGAAACTGTAGCAAGACTCATAAATCTCTTAAGTGTACTTCGAGAGGTTACAAATAGAGAGATTTCAGCAGACTAACAAAGAGTATTACAAAAATTCTTACAAAAATACTCGTTACTCCAGACCGAATCCCAAAAAAGCTGATTCCAAATACAAAGATATTACGTGCTACAAATGTCACAAAAAAGGTCATACTTCGAGATTCTGCAAAATGAACAAAAAATTACAAGAATTGAAACTCGACGATGAAGTGACCCAAAAATCTCCAATCTTCTCATTGACTCCTCCGATTTAAATGCCGAGTCAGAACCTGACTATTTTTCTGTCTTCTGAAGACAACAAAGCCCTTCAAATAGATGAATTGCTCACGACCAGTTCATTTGAAAAATCTGATAAGGGTAAGGGAAAACATGTTTGTGCTTTAACCAAAGACCAATAATTTATGTTAGATATGGTTAAACACATAGATGTGGAACACCAAAAGAATTATTTGAATAAACTCCTCAAATCCTTTACAGACGAGGAAAAAAAATACCAAAAATACGATTTTATCAAATACTTCCAAAAATACCTACGATTTGACCAAAATCCTGAAGAAGGACAAAAAGATGAAAGATTCCGGAGAAACGCTTGTTCTAGAACTTCAGAAAGAGATAAAACAAATCAAAGTAGAGATCAAGGCTCTACAAGAAAAACAAGAACAAGACTCTTTGCTACTAAAAACAATCCTTTCAAAAGAATTACAGGATAGTTCAGAATCCAGTTCTGAGTCCGACAAATTTGACGCTGAAAATTTAGAAGGACCTTCTGATAACCAACATCTTGATGAGATCCCAAAAGAATTCCTTACTGTCTTAAGACAGATCACGTCAAAAAAATACCTTGTTAAAATAACCCTTAAATTCCCAGGCAATTTTTGAATTACTATTATTGCTATTTTTGACACAGGAGAGAAAACCCACAAATTTCTGATACTGGTTGCAACGCAAAAAATGTCCTATCACTGTCCCTAGCCCCACTGTTTGGGATATAAGGACAAAATATCCAGAAAAGACATGTGAGAATCCGGGCAATACTGTGTCTACGCGATGTGTGGAGCCTTACTCTAAAAGAAAAAGGAAGAGGTTTCTCTGCCAATAAATACACCAGTTGTTGCACCATAACAACAAACAAATTCTATGGAACCCAAAAACCCTATAAAATCCACCACTTCCAAACCAACAAAAGAAGAAAAAGAAAAATTTCCTGCAAAACCTCCTACTGAAAATCCCTGACATGGTATGACGCAGTTATGAAGGAAGAAAAAGAAAATACCGTAGCATCTGTGCAAAAAACACCAGAAACTCCCGCAGAGGAAATAACTGCTGAGAATCTTCTGCAACTCCTTGTGAAATCCTCGAAACTACAGCAGGCATTGTTACAACTTTAAATTTCAAAACAAGAAGTTGCTCAAAGCTCAGGAGAGGAAAAAACCTCTCAAAATTTTACAAAAATCGAGAAAGGAGAATCTTTAAAAAAACTTTCTCAAAACCAATTTTCAAAAACCCAACTTGAGAAATAAGAATCTTCAAAAACCCTTTCTCAAAAATAATTTTCAAAAATCAACTTGTGGTACCACAAGTCCCAAAAAACCTGCTCCTGAATTTTTCATAAAACTGTTTTTCCAAAATATTGTGCCTTTTGAAAAAGGATTTTTTAATGAAGACCCTTTTTTAGCATTGTAAAATTATTTTGGACAAAGATAGTTTTACAAATCATGGGATATTTTAAAAATCTCATATTTTTACCAAGCTATTCTTGAAATATCAGGATCAGAGACAATTAAAAATATTTTTTACAAAAATAACCCAGATCCCTTTTAATCAATTTGCAAAATGCTTAACGTAATTGCTCCAAGCGATTGGGGGAATGATCTGTCTCAACTCCTAAATTTCCCAGATACCTATAAAAATGAACCATTTTTTGATATTCCATTTAATACTGGGATTACAGACAAGCTTGGTTCAATTCCTTTTTTATTCAAAATACCAACCAACGCCACACTTGGCTTTTCCATTTTGATACCTCATATAATCCATCACAATTTTCAATATGGTGGAACTCATGGTGGGAACAATTTGGATCCACCCTTGAAATTCAAAAACTCCAAGTCACTAAATCTTTTAGCCTATTTAAATCCCAATTTAAATCTTGTGAGGAAGAAAAAAGAGTTGTGCCATTTCACCTTTTTTCACACCAAATTTCACTTACCATGGGTATTCATATGGTTTGCAGATTATTTAGAAAATAAAATTCCAACGATCCGAAGGAGGTTTAAAGTTAGATGGTGGGACAACTTTAAAATTCCACTAAGTCTCACACCACAAAAAGTCTAGGAATTGTTAAATGCCCGAAATCCATTCAGGTACATGCTTCTCTACAAACACCACCGGCACCACTACAAACAACGGAGCATACGCAGTTCCTTTAACAGAAATCCCAGATGGCCTCAATGCTTGCGGCGGCCAAAAATCCAGAAGAAATTCAAGTCATAATGCTGAAGTTTGCACCGTCTTCATCAAAACAAGGCTCTTCATCAAAAGAAGAAGAACCAGAAATTGATATTGAAGACAGTCCAGTTTTTTGCAACAGTGGATTCTGAAGAAAATTGTCAAAAGAATTTAAAATACCCGGAGTAGAGTTCAGACAAAATTCGGACAAAATAAAATGCCCGAAAAAGAGACTTTCGAAAAGCAAAAGGTAAAAGCAAAGATTCCAGCAATAATTCAAAAGAATGCCAAAAATGATGATGTTAATCTGCACTTGGATGAATAGTCATTCTCCACTCGGATGAATAGTCATTCTCCACTTAGATGAATAGTTAGATTCCCTTTCATTTACTAAAATGCCATGTAAAACTCCTATAAAAGACGACCCTCTCCCTTAGTTAGAGACACTTTTCTTTTCTAGTTTTTCTCTCATAAGCTTTCAGATTCTAGAGAGAAGTGAGAGTTCCTCTAAAGAAATTCCCCTTTAGGTTAGTTCAAAATTCCATAATACCACTCATATGATTCATATCATATGACTCATATCATATGATCCAAAATACTTTAGAAATTCCCAAAGTATATCTCATTGACAAAATATTTTGTAAATTTTAATATTTTAAATGAATATGATTATGGACGGTACTACCTCCTAATCTTTTAAATACTTCATGCTTTTAAATTTTTTAAATTCCTGCATTAAATACTTGGCTGGTTCTACTGCCTATTTGATTTAAATTCCTACAGAACCTTTGATTTATGGTTTCCTTAATTGAAATCTTAAATTGTAAGTTAATCTTTATTTATCTTCTGCATATTTCAATTATCTTTTAATGATTCAATACCTTATATCCCGATTCCTTCCCTGTCTGTTATCCCATTTAGATCCTCGGCCTAAGTTATCGGGATATAAGGTATTGAAGAATTAAAAGATAATTCAAATATGCAGAGAGTAAATAAATATTAACTTACAATTTAAGGTTCCAGTTAAGGAAACTATAAATCTAAGGTTCTGCAGGAATTTAAAGAATTTAAAAGCATGAAGTATTTAAAAGACTATGAGGTAATACCATCCATAATCATATTCATTTAAAATATTAAAATTTACAAAGTATTTTATCAAGGAGATATACCTAGAAAATTTCAAAGGTATTTTGGGAATTTTGGATCATATGATATGAGTCATGATATGAATCATATGAACTGAATCATATGGGTATTGTGAGGGGTATTTTGATCTAACCTAAATGTGATTTCCTTTAGAGCTCTCACTTCTCTCTAGAATCTGAAAGCCTATGAGAAAGAGAACTTAAAACTGAACTTATGTAACTAAGGGAGAGGGAGTCTCCTTTTATAGGAGTTTTACATGTCATTTTGGTAAATAAAAGGAAATCTAACTATTCATCTAAGTGAAGAATAACTATTCATCCGAGTGGAGAATGACTATTCATCTGAGTGCAGATTGACATCATCCATGACATCATCCTTTTTAGCATTTTCTTGAATTATTGCTGGAATCTTTGCTTTTACTATTTGCTTTTCAAAAGTTTCTTTTTCGGGCATTTTCTTTTGTCGGAATTTTGTCTGAACTCTACTCCAGGTATTTTAAATTCTTTTTGATAATTTTCTTCAGAATCCACTGTTTCCAAAGACTGGACTGTCTTTAATATTAATTTCTGGTTCTTCTTCTGATGAAGAGCCTTGTTTTGATGAAGACGGTGCAAACTTCAGAATTATGGCTTGCATTTCTTCTCGATTTTTGGCCGTCGCAAGCATTGAGGCCATCTGGGATTTCTGTGAAAGGAACTGGGTGTGCCTCGGTATTCGTAGTGGTGCTGGTGGTGTTTATAGAGGCGATTGTACCTGAATTGATTTTTGGGCATTTAACAATTCCTAGACTTTTTATGGTGTGAGACTTAGTGGAATTTTAAAGTTGTCCCACCATCTAACTTTAAACCTCCTTCGGATCGTTGGAATTTTATTTTCTAAATAATCTACAAACCATGTGAATACCCATGGTAAGTGGAATTTGGTGTGAAAAAAGGTGAAATGGCACAACTCTTTTTTCTTCCTCACAAGATTTAAATTGGGATTAAAGAGGCTAAAAGATTTAGTGACTTGGGGTTTTTGAATTTCAAGGGTGGATCCAAATTGTTCCCACCTTGAGTTCCACCATATTGGAAATTATGATGGATTATATGAGGTATCAAAATGGAAAAGCCAAGTGTGGCGTTGGTTGGTATTTTGAATAAAAAAGGAATTGAACCAAGCTTGTCTGTAATCCCAGTAATTAAATGGAATATCAAAAATGGTTCATTTTTATGGGTATCTGGGAAATTTAGGAGCTGAGACAAGATCATTCCCCCAATCGCTTGGAGCAATTTCGTTAAGCATTTTGCAAAAATATTTTTGTAAAAAATATTTTTAATTGTCGCTGATCCTGATATTTCAAGGATAGCTTGGTAAAAATATGAGATTTTTAAAATATCCCATGATTTGTAAAATCATCTTTGTTCAAAATAATTTTGCTATGCTAAAAAGGGGTTTTCTTTAAGAATCATTTTTCAAGAATCACAATATTTTGGAAAAAAGGTTTTATGAAAAATTCAGGAGCATGTTTTTTGGGGACTCGTGGTACCACAAGTTGATTTTTTGAAAATTATTTTTGAGAAAGGATTTTTGAAGATTCTTCTTTCTCAAGTTGGGTTTTTGAAAATTGTTTTTGAGAAAGGTTTTTTGAAGATTCTCCTTTCTCGATTTTTGTAAAATTTTGAGAGGTTTTTTCCTCTCCTGAGCTTTGAGCAACTTCTTGTTTGGGAATTTGAAGTTGTAACAATGCCTGCTGTAGTTTCGGGAATTTCACAAGGAGTTGCAGAAGATTCTCAACAGTTATTTCCTGTGCTGGTGTTTTTTGCACAGATGCTGCGACATTTTCATTTTCTTCTTTCATCACTGCGTCATACCATGTCAGGGGTTTTTCGGTAGGAGGTTTTGCAGGAAATTTTTCTTTTTCTTCTTTTGTTGGTTTGGAAGTGGTGGAGTTTATGGGTTTTTAGGTGCCATGAAATTTATTTGTTGTTGTGGTGCAACAATTTGTGTATTTATTGACAGAGAAACCTCTTCCTTTCTCTTTTGTAGTAAGGCTCCACACATCTCGTAGACACAGTATTTCCCGGATTCTCGCATGTCTTTCCTGAATATTTTGTCCTTGTAGCCCAAACAGTGGGGCAAGGGACAGTGATAGGACATTTTTGCGTTGCAACCAATATCAGAAATTTGTGGGTTTTCTCTACTGTTTTTGAGGAAATCACTGGTTAAAAGTTTTTTAAAGTAAAAAGTATTAGGAATCAATTTGCAGAAAATATTCTTTAAAGCAATATTTTGGAAATGTTTTTGATATTGTAAATCATGATTCAAAAAAATTGTATATGCAATGGAATCAATTGGTTTGATGGAACGGGTATCACAATTTCTAGGGGACTCAGAATTCTGATCTAAAAAACTATTCCTTAATTCTCCTAGATGACAAGAATAAGTTTTTATCAGATTGAGGTCTCTAGCTTTTGGTTTTGTCAGAAAAGGGAATTTTAAATTCTTATTATAGGAATCAAAAGATATGAAATCATTATCTACCTAAGGGGTGATAAGATTTATGAACATTGTTCCTAAGATGACGGAGTTGTGTATGTCTTTTTTCTCATTTGTAAAGGATTTGAGGAGTCTATTCAAATAATCCTTTTGGTGTTGAACATCTATGTGTTTAACTATATCTAACATGAATTCTTGGTCTTTTGTTAAAGCACAAACATGTTTTCGCTTACCCTTATCAGAATTTTCAGATGAACTGATCGTGAGCAATTCATCTATTTGGAGGGCTTTGTTGTTTTCAGAAGACAGAGAAAAATAGTCAGGTTCCGACTCGGCATTTGAATCGGAGGAATCAATGAGAAGATTGGAGATTTTTTGGGTCACTTCATCGTCTAGTTTTAATTCTTGTAATTTTTTATTCATTTTACAGAATCTTGAAGTATGACCTTTTTTGTGACATTTGTAACACATAATGTATTTGTATTTGGAATCAGATTTTTTGAGATTCGGTCTGGAATAACGAGTATTTTTGTAAGAATTTTTGTAATACTCTTCGTTAGTCTTGCTGAAATCTCTCTTTTTGTAACCTCTCGAAGTATTCTTAAGGGATTTATGAGTCTTGCTACAGTTTTCTATACAACTAGAAGAGGATTTTGAGAAATTCGTATCAAACTGTTTGCAAAAAGTACCAAGTTCGCACCTAGTTCTCTTTAGCTCCAATTTGAGGTGTTTTTATAATTCTAGGTCTTGACAGATCGTTAGACATTCCTGTTGAGTTATACTGACTAGTTGTCCGTATGTAAACGCACTGTAGGGTATAATCTGTTTTCCACAACTCTCTTTGATTTTGTTCCTAACCTTTTCTCCTAAAAGGGTAGGTAGTCCGGCCAGAAATTTCTCTTTCCAAAATGGCTGGTTGGAATCTTTGCTGAGCATAACTCTGGTTAAGAAAGTATTTTTATAGTTGGAAATCACTGAGTTATTTGCATTTGTTGTTAGAAAGTAACTCGACATTTTTATATTTCAGATGCGATGAATCTCCTATGAAATTTAGAGAGCTTGTGAGAATCAAGGTTGCTACATCATCTTGTAGGGGTTCACATTGTTCATCAAGGATTGATATTCCTTCTTCATCAGTTTTGATAGAATTGATGATATCTTCCTTTTGTTGATCAGTGAGATAGTTACCCCACCATCCTTTCAATTGACCAGAGAATCCTGCGATGAGCAATTCTGCAATGGTCTTGTCTTGTTTACCATTCTGGGTTTTGTAGGCATTTGCGGCCATGGTCATTTGTTGGAGAAAGCTGAGGATATTGTATTCGGTCATCCCATCTATGTTCCAATCATAAATGGAAGAGCCATTGAAACGAGATTGAGCTAAGGGTTTTACTATTCCTAGATCTGGAGTAGGAATAATCTGCAATTGTTGTTGCTGTACCTGTTGTATTGGTATTTGCCAATCCATATGGTTAACAAAAGGTTTTTTGTTTTGGATTTGTTCTAGAGTATCACTGTCGTCAGAATCATTTGTGAGAGTAGTGATTTTATTGAAAGATGGTGGGGTATCCGGAACAATGTCTTTTGTATTAGAACTGTTGGATGTTCCAATTCTACTCAATTGATCCTGTATAGCTTGAATAAATTCAGATTTATTTTGCTAGATATTTTTGACACCATCTTTGGACACCTGAAAGGGTTTAAAGATAGGGCTTTAGTTTTTCAAATCCTTAATCGTTCCTGGGGAATCTATGGTGACTAAAGGGTTGGTTTTTATGTGTTTTTCCACCCTATCGAGGTGTTTTCCTAGGATATTCAAACTGATATTGTTGAAATTGTTTTGTGCGAGGATATTCTTTGTATTTGTTTTTTCATCCTCTACTGGATTCTTAAGAGGAATCGCGTCTACAGGGCAACCATGAATGTTATCTTAATACCTTGTAAAGGAGGGTGGTTGGACTGGATTTTCGTAGAATCAGCTAGGGTTTCCCACTCTGTCTTGTTCCTAGTCGTAACGGGATTTACCATTTTAGAAAAGGGATATTCAATGGATTTTTTGGAGGAATAATAATCGAACCAGTCAAAGAAAGGGATGTTTATTATATGTTCATTAACAAAATTGTAGAAATTTTTCCTATATTTGCGTCCTAGTACTTGAAAAGATTTTGAGGAACCAAATTCTTTTTTCTATGTTGTATTTTTCATGAAAATCATTTTGTAGGAATTTCTTATCTATTTGAAATTCTTTTTATAAAACAACAATTTTGTTTACTATGTTCTCTGTAATCGAGGAAAAAGTCGGACTAGTAGGTTCTTGGTCCTCTATCTTTTCTCTAAGAGTGAAATTTTCATAAACGGGTCTCGGTATTTCGTTGGAGTAGTCTACATTTCTTAGATTTGGTAAATTTGACGTAGAATGTATCGGTTTTGTTTTGTAAGGAGTATTCATGACTGAAGGAATCTGTGAGACTCTTCCTAAGTCTAGGGTTTCTACGGAACTAGAATCATCGTATCTACTACTCATAGATTTTCTATGGAACGATAGACTAACTCTACCATCTTGGTATTGGGATATTTCTCTAAGACGGGTATTTGGTTGGGAAGTCTCTATAGGTTCAGGTTTAACTATACCTTCCAGGATCCATTCTTCTAGTAGGGTATATATATATTTTCATGTTCCGTCTACTAATCCTTTTCTTTTCTTTTATTTACATGAAATGCATCGGGAGCAACAAAGAGTCTCTTAATGAGACTCATCATGGCCATTGCCAAACGAAGACCGCATCCATGTTCACTGCATTCTCCTACATTCGGAATTTTTAAACAAATAGGGCGGGATGATATGGTCATCCGCCCTAGTCGCCACTTTACAATTCTTCAATTTTCTTTTTTATTTATTATTTTGGGGTTGTAATAATTATTTAATTTTGTACTGTCATTAGAATGCTTAGAATAATTAGGCCGCGAATAGATGAATGAATATGATAGTTTAACTGCCATTAGTTTATTTCTTAGGCTCGGTTATATTGGAAACCCATCACTAGCTTTATTCGTTTTAGGGCCGTCACGTATGTTCCAAACTCAGACGCTAGTTATTTTATTTTAGGCTTATTATGCATGTTTTAATCTCTTTCAAAACAATTTAGCTATCTTTTACTCACCTTTTAAATCCTAAAAAATAAGGTTTGTGTTTTATCCGATTTATAATATTGAAAGATTTTCATAAAAACATCTCTTCACATTATAAATAAAAATTACTTTCTTCTATTATCAAATCACCAAATATGTATTTTTGTAAAGAAATAAACTTTACATATATTTTTATGAACAATGCCATATAAATGCATACTTTTCTAAACTCTACATGTATTTTTAATGCTTTACAAATGTATGCATTTATTACATGTATTCTATAAATAATGCATGTCTTTTACAAAATCAACTTTATATATATACAAAAAAAATGCATACTTTATGTGTATTTTATAAATAATGCACACTTTTCATCAAAATCAATTGTACATGCAAACGCATACTTTTTATCAAAATCAATTCATGTGCATCTTGTAAACGAAGTCGTACAAGTGCATGCCCTTTTTTCAAGAATCATTCTACATGCATCTTATAAACCATATCTCACAAATACACTCTTTTACAATCCTACATGCATTTTATAAGCTATGCCATGCAATACATACCTTTACTAGCAACATGTCATCAACATATAAACAAACAATGACTTCATGATTTGGAGTATTTTTAATGTAAACACATTTGTCACACTCATTAATCTTAAATCCATTTGCCAACATTGTTTGGTCAAATTTCGCATGCCATTGTTTGGGTGTTTGTTTAAGTCCATAAAGTGACTTAACAAGTTTGCACACTTTTCTTTATTTACCACGAACCACAAAACCCTCAGGTTGTTCCATGTAAATTTCTTCCTCCAATTCTCCATTTAAGAAAGCTGTCTTGACATCCATTTGATGGATTTCAAGACCATATACGGCCGCCAGTGCCACTAACACCCGAATAGATGTTATTCTTGTTACCGGCGAGTATGTGTCAAAGTAATCAAGGCCTTCTTTTTGTCTATAACCTTTGACTACAAGTCTTGCCTTATATTTGTCAATAGTGCCATCAGCTTTCATTTTCCTTTTAAAAATCCATTTTGATCCTAAAGGTTTATTTCCATGAGGAAGATCAACCAATTCCCATGTATGGTTGTTCAAAATTGATTCAATCTCACTATTGACTGCCTCTTTCCAAAATGCTGAATCAGAAGAAGACATCGCTGCTTTAAATGTTTGAGGCTCATTTTCAAGCAAGAATGTCACAAAATCTGGTCCAAAGGAAGTAGATGTCCTTTGACATTTGCTACGCCTTGCATCCTCTTTACTTGGTGTATTTTCCTTTGGTTCTTCCCGCGGTCGTTTAGATCTTTCACTTGACGACTCATATTCAGTTTTATACGGATAAATGTTTTTAAAGAATTCAGCATTATCTGATTCAATTACAGTATTAACATGAATTTCGGGATTGTACGATTTGTGAACCAAAAACCGACGAGCTTTGATGTTTGTAGCATAGCCAATAAAAACACAATCCACAAGTTTTTGGTCCGATTTTTACCCTTTTGGGCAAAGAAACTTGGACCTTTGCTAAACACACCCACACTTTGAGATATTTCAAGTTGGGTTTTCTTCCTTTCCATAGTTCATATGGAATAAATTGTGTTTTGCTGTGGGGCACCCTGTTGAGTATTCGGTTAGCTGTAAGGATAGCTTTCCCCCACAAGCTTTGCGGTAAACCGGAACTTATTAGTAAATCATTTCCTTTAATGTTCGGTTTTTCCTTTCCGCAATTCCATTTGATTGTGGTGTGTAAGGGGCAGTAGTTTGATGAATAATTCCATATTCTAAACATATCTCTGCAAAAGGAGATTCGTACTCTCCACCCCTATCACTTCTAATCATTTTTTATCTTTTTATTCAATTGATTTTCCACTTCGTTCTTGTATTGCTTAAATGCATCAATTGCTTCATCCTTACTATTAAGCAAATACACATAACAATATCGAGTGCAATCGTCAATAAAAGTTATAATATACTTTTTCCCACCGCGAGATGGTATTGACTTCATATCACATATATCTGTGTGAATTAAGTCTAAAGGATTTGAATTCCTATCAATAGACTTATATGGATGTTTAACAAACTTAGATTCAACACAGATTTCACATTTACATTTATTACACTCGAATTTAGGCAATACTTCTAAATTAATCAATTTTCGCAAGGTTTTGTAGTTGACATGTCCTAAACGAACATGCTATAAATTATTTGACTCCAATAAGTAAGACGAAGCTGAATTTTCATTAATACTGTCAACAACCATTACATTGAGTTTGAAAAGGCCCTCGGTGAGGTAGCCCTTGTACGCGCCCATTTTTCGACCTGCTCGGGTCAAAGCGGAGCGCGGACGTGTTCGGTGATTCCTGGGTAAAGGATTGAGGAGTCGCCACCTAATTATTTTTTACGGTGAATTAGGACACCTAAATATTAAACTAAGTGCTGCAATGTAAACTCCAATTTTAAGGTCTGCGAAACTAGCGAGATTCTAGGTAAGGGTTCTTTATTGTCCTAAAGGGAAGGGGTTAGGCATCCTTTAAGATCCGCTAACTTGCGGTTATCCGGTAAAACTCAGGTTAATTATTACTAGAAAATGCATGTTTTTACAAGTATAATAAAATAAGAGATGTTTGCAAATATTTAGTAAATGATGCATTTTATACAGGTGCGTATTCAGATAACATAAAAAGAAAGATACATGTAAAGTTTTGAAAAATATGCATTTGTGACAATAAATTATTTATACTATCAAAGAAGTAAAATTTTGAGAATCATGAAATTGTAAATTGACAAAAGATAAACTTATTCGGTATGATTAATAAAGCAAATAAAAGATGACAAAAGTTGTTTTGAAAATCTTGAATTCAGCGTGGATTTAGCCTAAAATAAATAAACTAGCGAAGAATTTCTAAGTTTGCGAGCCTACAAATAAATAAGCTAGCGACGGGTTTCAAATCTTAAACTAACCTACGAATAAATCCTAAGTTTGCCTATTCTAAGCATTTCAATAATTACATAAGTGCGATAAATAATATTACAATACAAAGCGAGATAAAAGCTGAATTAAAGAAAGAAATAACAATAAATAAACTCCGAGGAATATTTGTCGTTATTTACTTTAATCCCTGCAAGCTGTCAAGAACAAACGGTTAGAAACATTTAAATACAAATAACTTCATATCCGTATTCAAAACAGTGAATGTTTTGATTGCGGAGGGCTCAGACTTAAATTTTGAAAAGAACATTCCAATCACATCGTGGCTGCAAACATATGACTAATGTAGTTTGTTTTTGATTGCCTCGCCTACTAAACGTGTTGGTCTCTCGGGTGAAATAGAAAAGATCACTTATAATCACGTCGTGGCTGCGAATATATAATTCACCTCGCCTACTAAACATGTTGATCTCGGATGAAATAAAGGTTTAAGCCTCATCATTGCCCCGAAGTTATATTTTATATAGAAAAATACATAGTTGGCAATTGAATAATAAAAGAAGCAATTTTTATGAAAAAATCTTTCAAGGTTGTAAATATGATAGAATGCAAACCTTATTTTTTTAGGATTAAAGAAAATGAATAACAGATAGCCAAATTATTTTTGAAAGATTTTAAAGCATGCATAACGAACCTAAAAAATAGAACAAAGTAACTAGAGGCTAAGTTTGGAACACACAAGACGGTCCTAAACAAATAAAGCTAGCGGTTGATTTCCAAAAACGATCCTAAGAAATAAACTAACGGCAGTTAGACTATCCTATTCATTCATCTATTCGCGGCCTAATTATTCTAAGCATTCTAACAATCACACAAGCATTAAAATAATTATTACATGCCCAAGAATAGAAATAACGAAATTAAAGAATAATAATAAAAGAGGAAACTAGGGAGGATGATGATGTCATCCCGCCCTATTTGTGTAGAAATTCCGAGGCCGGAGAATGCAAGGAATATGAATGTGGTTCTTCATTTTGGACGAAGTCATGATGAGTCTCATAACGAGACTCTTCGTTACTCCCGATGCATTTCATGTAAATAAAAGAAAAAG
The DNA here is from genome assembly GCA_029783415.1 of Anisodus acutangulus. Lineage (NCBI taxonomy): Eukaryota > Viridiplantae > Streptophyta > Magnoliopsida > Solanales > Solanaceae > Anisodus > Anisodus acutangulus. The sequence continues at coordinate 29,276,472 of CM056497.1, forward strand.
AAAAGGATTAGTAGACGGAACGAAAATATCAACACATGAATATTCCTAATACATACATACACGAAATATACAACATTAAATGTACATAGGAATGAATATTCATGGCCTTCTATTCTACATATACTTAAGACATTATTTTTTCAGATTTTGGCACATTAAAGTAGCCAAGAAAGACTATATGATAACACAACCGGTTCTAAAGTTAAACAAAAATAAAAGAGGCAAGGAAGACCAATGTATAAATTATGTATACATACATAATAAATTCCGTTGGACTAATCTTAATTCTTAAAGAAGCATAACACTCATAAACTTAAACTAAACGCACATACTATTATATTAAACATGGATAATATATTCCTTTTAAAATTGCACATATTAATCTAGAATATAACATGTAAATAGCCGAAGAAAGACTATATGATAACACAACCGGTTCTAAAGTTAAACAAAAATAAAAGAGGCAAGGAAGACCAATGTATAAATTATGTATACATACATAATAAATTCCGTTGGACTAATCTTAATTCTTAAAGAAGCATAACACTCATAAACTTAAACTAAACGCACATACTATTATATTAAACATGGATAATATATTCCTTTTAAAATTGCACATATTAATCTAGAATATAACATGTAAATATCGTCATTTGAATCAATTAAAGTATGCTCATTTGTTTGATTTAAAGGCAGCGACCAAACTACAACATACAATAATTTTGAATATCAACAAATCGTTAAGTGTCCTAAGAATATTTAATCACGTCGTAGCTCTTTCAAACACGTATTAATCTTACATTATCCGTATTGCACTTAATAATGAACCCAAGATGCCTTACTAAAGCTAATGACAATAATTAGCTAACCAACACATTGAGGCAATATCATCTATCACATATCAACATCAAAATCAAAATCCAACGACGTATATACAAAACGTCTCATTATCATATCAATTAATCAAGACTACATTATTTAGCAAAATATCATACTAAATCAAGCATAAACACACGATCAAATAAACTTTAAGAAATATAGAAGAATTGGAACGAGTCTAACCTTTTCCGGGTAGCGAACCGAGGCGTGTTTTGAATCGTCGAATCCGCTCGGAAATGTTGGAATTCTGATTTGTTGTAGATTTTTTTGAATTCTGATTTTTTCTGGAAATGAGACTCTGTTTTTCTGATTTTCGGATGTTTGAACCCGACCCGGAAGTGACCCGACTCCAAGAAGGACCGACCCTACAAAGGACTCGAATCTAACAAAAAATAGTAAAAATAGCTAAAAATTCAGATTCTTCAACACCAAAACCAATAATTTTCGACCTATATTTTCGGAATCTTTAAGTTGAAGAACACATGCAAGAACAAAGAAGTGTTCTTAAGAAGATTTGATTTTTGGTGAAGAACAACACAAACAAATACAATACAACCAAAACTTAAACCTAAATTTCAAATTAAAATTGACCTTAAGCAAGAAAAAAAACCTTTTCAATCCGAAAAATCGTCCTCAAACAAAGGCATAAAGGGGGTTTTATAGGTCTCAAACTCGACCTCCAACCCCCTCATACCCCCCCTAAAAATGAATTTGAATTTCAAAATAAAGGGGACAAAATCTGATTTTTTTGGGGCATGTGTTGAGGATTTTGGGGGGTGTGTTGGTGAGGGGATGGGGTTGGCGGTCTGGCGATTGAGTGTCGGGCGTAGGGCGGCGTGGGGGGTAGGGTGGCGGCGATTGGAGAGGGCAGGGGGTAGGGTTTTAGGTCTTCTTTTTTGATTTTGGGGTTTTGTTTTGGGTTAAAAAGGCGGCCTGGGTCAGGTGTTGGGCCGGTTCTGGGCTGCGGGTTCTGGGCCGACGGGTTGGGGATTGTGGGTCGGCGGTTGGGCTTTGGTTTGGTTTGGGTTGGTAGGAATTTAATTGGGAAATTTGGGCTGGTCAGTTGGGCTTGGGAATTGGGGGAATTAAAATGTGGTGTTGATTTATTTTGGGTGAGGGGAGATTAAATGGGTTATGGGTTGGGCTTTGGTGAAATGGGTGAAAATTGTTTTGGTTAGGAAATAAAAATGGGTTAGAAATTGTTTTGGGTTTAAATTGTTTTGGGTTGGAAAATAAAATGTGTTATGGGTTTAAAAATATAAAAAGGGGCTTAATATTAAAACATATTTATATATATATATATATTTTTGTAAAAGATGTGAATTATTAAAAATAGCGTAACGATGTGATAAAAATATAAATATAATATTTGCGAAATGTTTAATGCTTAATAAAAGGGAAATGCGATGCAATTTTGCGAGAATAAATATCATAGAATTTCTTGGATGAAACTTATGATTATTATAAAAAATGCAAATGACGGTAAAAAACGCGTATAATAATAATAATAATAATAAGATATATGCACATATATGCCTATATTTAAAAATTGTTTTAAAAGTGTCAAAAATATTAAAAATTACGAATAAAGTCATAAAAGATGGGACAAAATTGGGTGTCAACAGATGCCCCTCTTTGGACGGAGACGATGAAAGAGTTTTCGGCCAAAGAAGTTGACTGAGTAGCCAATTTTGTCCCGATCATCGGGACTGCATGGTAAGAAATAGAATCCCCGGGGGGGAGAAGTTGAAAAAAGATGGTGCACATTCAAGAAACAATGCTCCAGTGTCGACCTAGGATGACACTGGTCGCAGATGTGAGAAACTAATGGGAAAGAGCGGATCGACGTTCGAAGTAGGTCGTTGACCAAATTGCCTCGGTTCGCCGTAAGAGATAGTCCCACGTTGTGATGAAGTTCCTGCAAACTAAAAACTCCTGCAAACTAAAGCTTAAGATATAATTAGTGTATAACTGCTGAGAAAATATTGTAGAGAAAATAAACTTGGAAATACCCGCATTAGGAGGTGGGCGCCTGACTGAAATTAAAAATACCCTCATTATAAGGTGGGCGCCTGACTGAAATTAAAATACCCGCATTATAAGGTGGGCGCCTGAAATGACGTCGTTGTATTGACGTGTTGTGTTGAAGACGTCGTTGTAATGTTGTTGACGTCGTTGTAAAAAAAAAGACAGTTGTTGTGCTGCATGTAACGTCGAGGACGTTGTTGTAATGCTGTTTTGCTGTAAAAGATAATTGTTGTGTTGCATGTAACGTCGAGGACGTTGTTGTAATGCTGTTTTGCTGTAAAAGATAATTGTTGTGCTGAAGACGTCGTTGTAATGCTGTTGACGTCGTTGTAATACTGTAAAAATAAATGTTGTGCAGAAGACGTCGTTGTAATGCTGTTGACGTCATTGTAATGCTGTAAAAATAAATGTTGTGCAGAAGACGCCGTTGCATAGGCGTGTTGTTGATGACATCATTGTAATGTTGTTGATGTCGTAGTAATGCTGTAAAAATAAATGTTGTGCAGAAGACGCCGTTGCATAGGCGTGTTGTTGATGACATCATTATAATGTTGTTGATGTCGTTGTAATGCTGTAAAAATAAATGTTGTGCAGAAGACGCCGTTGCATAGGCGTGTTGTTGATGACATCATTGTAATGTTGTTGATGTCGTTGTAATGCTGTAAAAATAAATGTTGTGCAGAAGACGCCGTTGCATAGGCGTGTTGTTGATGACATCATTGTAATGTTGTTGATGTCGTTGTAATGCTGTAAAAATAAATGTTGTGCAGAAGACGCCGTTGCATAGGCGTGTTGTTGATGACATCATTGTAATGTTGTTGATGTCGTTGTAATGATAACGCTGATGTCGTCGTTGTATCGACGTGTTGTGTTGAAGACGCCATTGTGATGACGTTGTTGCAAGAATGTAATGCTGTTTGTTGTAAGAGATACGCGTTGCGCTGAAGGCGTCGTTGAAATGTTGTTGACGTCGTTGTAATGTTGTAAAAAGAGCTGGCGTGCCGCCGTAACGTCGTGGACGTTGTTGTAATGTAGTTTTGCCGTAGCAGGTAGATGTTGAGCTGAAGGCGTCATTGTAATGTTGTTGACGTCATTGTAATGCTGTAAAAATAGATGTCGTGTTGCCGTAACGTCGTGGACGTTGTTGTAATGTTGTCCTGTTGTAAGAGATGTAAGTGACGTCCTTGCCGTCAGTTTGCTGTAATAGGGTTCCACGTTGTGCTGAATCTTCTGCCGATCCAAACTCATGTGAATTGAAATATCGTCCTGGCACGGGCGAAAATGTGATGCGATGTCTTTGCCGTCGGGTTTGCCTTGTTGTGGTTCTTTGTGATCCGAAATAACATCTTTGTGCAGACATAATAGTCGGGACCCTGTAGGTCAAGATGATGTCTTCGTATAAATGCAGAACAAGAACGTAATCCTTGTAGTGAGTTGTAGTGCCGAAATTCTTTGGGGAATTGATCATAACTGATGTGGCTTCCCTGCTTTTCCAACCTGAAGAACCTGTACTCAAAGAAAATTTGTGAGTTTGGGGAGGGGCGGTTGATTCGCGTTGACTTTGTAGCTTTGGCTCTTGATGGCTGCATGTCCTGGCCGATTCGGACCTGTAGCTCCTGTCTGGTTCCCAGTCTTGGCTAACCGTTAATGAAAACATTTTGTTGAAAATAAGTTGTTTATAAGAAAGTATGCTTATCATTAAAAAGTTCTTGTCGAACTCTAATGAAAAAAAATATTTGTTGAAAATGATTTGCTTATAAGAAAGTATGCATATTAGTAAAAATCTTGTCAAACTCTAATGAAAGTATTTGTTGAAAATAAATTGCTTATAAGAAAGTATGCATATATGTAAATGTCTGTCGAGCAGCGACATGCGGTGAAACAAAACAAACGTCTTATCCAAAATCCTCTTAGGCTGAAGACTTAGTTTGCCGATGCTTTTCCATGTTTATCGGCGTCCTCTGGTAGTGATCCCTTAAAAATGCCCCAGTTTCCGATATGTGAGGATGATGATCTTTTAAACGGACAACCGAGTCTTGTCTGGGTTGCTTGCATGTCCTATCAGGGTGATCAGATGGGTGCATTTTGTCTTTTGTGAGATAAAGGAGAAAATATTTCCTAATGGTGGGACCGAAGCCGATTTAGGCCGCCTACGTATCCCCATGAGGGAATCAGGTCGTGACGTAGTTCATTACAAGCAAAGAGAATTGTAAGGTTTTTTTTCTAAAAGATGGGACCGAAGCCGATGTGGCCGCCTACGTATCCCGCCGAGGGAATCAGGTCATAACGTAGTTCAGGTAAGCAAAGGAGATTGTAAGGATTTTTCTAAAGATGGGACCGAAGCCGATGTGGCCGCCTACGTATCCCGCCGAGGGAATCAGGTCATAACGTAGTTCAGGTCACAAGTGAAAAGGAACTGGGGAAATTTGTGATCTAAAGGAACGGAACCCTACATGGGTTCCTTTGCGTATCCCGCCTGGGAGCGCAATTTTTACAACATAAGAAATGCATTACATAGAGAATAACTAATCTTAGATATGGTATCTCTTCATCAGATCTGCATAGATGGTTTTCGGCCATTCTATTCTGATAAGGTTGCCCCGGACAACTGCGTCCATCTGCTTTTCATCAATCAGTCTCTTAGTATATGATTCTGTATCTACTTGACTGCGAAAGATATAGCATTGCCCTAGTAGAAGTCCAGATTGTAGTGCAGTTGCCTAAGAGTACAAATGGCAAACGTCTGTGCCGATGCTTGTAACTTATCAACCATCCTGATGTTTCATCCAAATCTGGCTTTGACTTATTCCAAAAAAAATGCCCCAGTTCTTCCGGTTGTGAGTCTTCCTTATATTCTTCGAAGCCTTGCTTGCTTGTTTCAAATGTGTCACACATTATCGACAGATTAGTTTGCATAATGGAAAAGAAAAGAAAATTATTAAACAAAACAGATTTTAAAATAGCAAAAGCAATGCAGATTTGTCTTTTTAAGTTTTCAAAAGGTAGAGGCAAAACACATTAAATGCATATATGTGATTCAGGCCTCAATTTGAATCACATTGTTTCATTAAATATTAATGCAGTTAACTAGTTTCTGGGAGAAATAAGGTCGGGGCACAGGTCCAATTTCCCGAATCATCTTCTTGCTCTGCATCCCAAATGGTTGAGTCTTTAGCGTAATCCTCGAAAATCACACTGCATCCTGCTTCTTCTTCAGTAATGAAAAGACTTTTGAATCTCTCAACGAGGTTGGCTGCATCGTCCACCTTTGATTCCTGAGTGACGCATGCTCTGACGAATGACTGACTCAGAGGTGGAACAGGCTTTGGCAAAAGAGCATCTCTTTTCCTTCGGAGATTGGTTGATAGGGCTTTTCCAAGAAAAGATGGTGACATGACCCGCGACTTTGGAGGAAGTACTTCTACTACGAACGGTGCCCTTAACTGGACTGTAATTATAGGGGTGATAGAGGCTGATGATTTAACCTTTTCCTTTCTCTGGACTGGCACAATAGTCCCTTCCAAGTTGTGTTCTTTATCAACAGTAATCATATTCACATTTGCATCGTCATGATCTGGCAAAGAGTTATTGTTTTCATTAGAGGCAGGTCCTTTCAGTCGGATAACTCCTTCTTTGATTAATGCCTCGATTCTATCTCTGAGGGCATAGCAATTTTCAGTGTCGTGTCCAGGGATTCCCGAGTGGTATGCACAACGCTTAGTCTCATCATGCCATTTAGGAACAGGTTTGGGGACATTTCCTGGGATGGGCTGGAGTATTCCTGCGGTTTTCAGTCTTTCATATAACTGGGCTCGAGATTCGGCTAAAGGTGTATAGGTTTTGGCTGGCTTTCTTTCGTATTTTGCGCGGGGTCTGGGCGCGTTAGGTAGATGGACTCGTGGCTGAGGTAAGTATGCGGGCTGATATTGCGGGGGATTTGGATAGACAGGTGCTCGAGGCAGGCTATATATTGGCTGGGTATGGTAGACAGGGTAGGGACCAGGTGGGTATTGATAGTAAGGCTGAGGGCTTTGGGTGTATGGGTAATAATAGGAAGGATGAGGACTTTGGTTGTTTTGATTGTAGTAGGGAGGCTGGGGTGATGACCTTTGGTAATTTGATATTTGATTTGGCCTATGTTTCTGGACCGTCATGACAGGCGACACTCCGTCCCTCTTCTTCTTTATTATTCCCCCAAATGAGTCCGACTGGATTGCCTCACTCGTTGCTTGCAACGCTGCCAAGTTTGCAATTCTCCCAGTTTTGATACCTTCTTCTATGAAATCTCCCATCCTTACGACTTCAGAGAAACTTCGTCCTATGACGCTTATCATTCTTTCATAGTATGTCGCATCTTTCAAAGATTGTACAAAGAGAGTGGCCATTTCACTTCCCGTTATCGGGGGTTGAACTTTTGCTGCTTCTGCCCTCCACTTCATGGCATATTCTCTGAAGGTCTCTGTGGACTTTTTCTCCAACTTCATCAAATAAAATCTATCCAAAACTGTGTCGGTGTTAAATCTGAACCTATCCACGAAATCCTGTGCTATTGTGCCCCAGTCATGCCATTTTCGCGGGTCCTGGCTTGTGTACCAGTCTAGTGCTTCTCCTGTCAAACTCCTCACGAATAACTTCATTATGATGGCCTGATTTTTACCTACCCCAATCAGTTTGTCGCAGTACGATCTCAAATGAGAGTAAGGATTTCCTTTCCCATCAAACAAGTCAAATTTTGGCATTTTATATCCGACAGGCAATTCAATGTCGGGATGCATGCACAAATCTTCGTACTCGAGTCCTTCATGCTCCTTGCTGGTTTGGATATTCTTGAATGCTTCTTTCAGGCTATGAATCTCTCTCGCCACACTTTCACCGGTTCTGATCCTCACCTGCCTGTCCATTTCTTCACACTGGCCAATTTCCTGAAGAGTCATGTTTGGTACTGTGGTTGTAAAAGGTTGAGCTTCCGTTGCATATACTGGTGGCACGTGCTGTTCGTTGGGATCAGCGACGTGTGCCATCAATATGTGTTGGCCTGCTTGGTGATTTTGCATGGAAGAGGTGTTTTGGATGAGTGGGTTAATTTGGGTATGTGGAGTTGCAGGGTCATTTTGTAGCGGGCTTTGTTGTGGACTAGCTTGCGGGTTAGTGTGCTGTGGATCGGTTTTGTTTAGTGGCGAATTTTTGGGGAGGTTTTGGGGAAATGGCGATTCAGGAGATGAAAAAGTTTGCGGTGCAGTTGCATTCGTCCCTTGTTCAGGGAGTGGGGTATTGACGCTAATGGACAGGTTGGTGAGATTTTGGAGCCGCTCTATCTCAGTCTGCATGGCTGTCATCTGTTGTAACAGTTGGGCGATGTATTTTTCTTGGACGGTAGCATTTCTATTTTCCGAAGCCTCTGGTTCATCTCTGGAAAGAGTGATAAGTTCCAGGTCAGTCTGTTCGGATGCATCTGAATCAGTCATTTTGCTGAAGGATTGTGCCTTTGACCTCGTGAAGTAGGGATGATCCGCCATTTTTAGTCAACGCAAATCAACCTTTGGGAAGAACAATTTAGGAAAAATAAACCTTCTAAAAAATGAAGAAAAACCAAGTTAGTACAAGGCGAGTAATTATTGCTTTAAATAATATGCACATAGTAAAAAAGCGGGAGAAAATAACAAAATGATTGTAAGGCAATTAAACGCGCATCCTAATATGCATGGGGCCTCCCTTATGCCGGAGGTGGGCCTAAACGCCAGATATGCGGGATTACGACAGATTTGATCCAAGCTGCTAAACTGCGATGCTTTGTCGGAAATGAGACAAAATGAATATACATTTTCCAATTTCAGCATATCATGATTAGTCTTGGATTAGTCTATCCTTATCACGCTACACATAATATGATGATTGGTCGTTGGGTTGTGAGACCCGTAGACATCTTTGGCGGATTTCTTAATTGTGGAGTCGATACCAAGGATCGACCCACCTAAGGTGTATGCATGCATGACTTAAAATAAAGGGTGGTATAGCTCTATCTTAAATTTTCTAAGATTTGGCTGACTAGACACAAGGTTCCCGAGCGGACTACTCGAGTGAGAAGGCTACGCGGCCACCAGATGGTCCGGTCACTCCGCGCATACGCCAACTCTCCTAAAATTTGGTAGATTGAAAGAAATTTCGGGTGCAAAACACACCTCGCGTGTAGTGTGTGATAGTGTCAATTTTCCAGAGTGGAAGAAATATGAGCGAAATGCCAATTTAAAGAAAGCAGTAAAACCATATAGCAATTAAAGCAGTTATGCACGCAAAATTTCACGAAGGAAACAAATCAAAGCATTAAATCAAATAAAGAACAAAAGTAAAGCGCAGTAATAATTAACCTGATTTTGCTATGGTTAAGAACCTGATGTTCCCCAGCGGAGTCGCCATGCTGTACGCGCCCATTTTTCGACCTGCTCGGGTCAAAGCGGAGCGCGGACGTGTTCGGTGATTCCTGGGTAAAGGATTGAGGAGTCGCCACCTAATTATTTTTTACGGTGAATTAGGACACCTAAATATTAAACTAAGTGCTGCAATGTAAACTCCAATTTTAAGGTCTGCGAAACTAGCGAGATTCTAGGTAAGGGTTCTTTATTGTCCTAAAGGGAAGGGGTTAGGCATCCTTTAAGATCCGCTAACTTGCGGTTATCCGGTAAAACTCAGGTTAATTATTACTAGAAAATGCATGTTTTTACAAGTATAATAAAATAAGAGATGTTTGCAAATATTTAGTAAATGATGCATTTTATACAGGTGCGTATTCAGATAACATAAAAAGAAAGATACATGTAAAGTTTTGAAAAATATGCATTTGTGACAATAAATTATTTATACTATCAAAGAAGTAAAATTTTGAGAATCATGAAATTGTAAATTGACAAAAGATAAACTTATTCGGTATGATTAATAAAGCAAATAAAAGATGACAAAAGTTGTTTTGAAAATCTTGAATTCGCGTGACGAGCCTAAAATAAATAAACTAGCGAAGAATTTCTAAGTTTGCGAGCCTACAAATAAATAAGCTAGCGACGGGTTTCAAATCTTAAACTAACCTACGAATAAATCCTAAGTTTGCCTATTCTAAGCATTTCAATAATTACATAAGTGCGATAAATAATATTACAATACAAAGCGAGATAAAAGCTGAATTAAAGAAAGAAATAACAATAAATAAACTCCGAGGAATATTTGTCGTTATTTACTTTAATCCCTGCAAGCTGTCAAGAACAAACGGTTAGAAACATTTAAATACAAATAACTTCATATCCGTATTCAAAACAGTGAATGTTTTGATTGCGAAGGGCTCAGACTTAAATTTTGAAAAGAACATTCCAATCACATCGTGGCTGCAAACATATGACTAATGTAGTTTGTTTTTGATTGCCTCGCCTACTAAACGTGTTGGTCTCTCGGGTGAAATAGAAAAGATCACTTATAATCACGTCGTGGCTGCGAATATATAATTCACCTCGCCTACTAAACATGTTGATCTCGGATGAAATAAAGGTTTAAGCCTCATCATTGCCCCGAAGTTATATTTTATATAGAAAAATACATAGTTGGCAATTGAATAATAAAAGAAGCAATTTTTATGAAAAAATCTTTCAAGGTTGTAAATATGATAGAATGCAAACCTTATTTTTTAGGATTAAAGAAAATGAATAATAGATAGCCAAATTATTTTTGAAAGATATTAAAGCATGCATAACGAACCTAAAAAATAGAACAAAGTAACTAGAGGCTAAGTTTGGAACACACAAGACGGTCCTAAACAAATAAAGCTAGCGGTTGGTTTCCAAAACGATCCTAAGAAATAAACTAACTTCAGTTAGACTATCCTATTCATTCATCTATTCGCGGCCTAATTATTCTAAGCATTCTAACAATCACACAAGCATTAAAATAATTATTACATGCCCAAGAATAGAAATAACGAAATTAAAGAATAATAATAAAAGAGGAAACTAGGGAGGATGATGATGTCATCCCGCCCTATTTGTGTAGAAATTCGAGGCCGGAGAATGCAAGGAATATGAATGTGGTTCTTCATTTTGGGCGAAGTCATGATGAGTCTCATAACGAGACTCTTCGTTACTCCGATGCATTTCATGTAAATAAAAGAAAAGAAAAGGATTAGTAGACGGAACGAAAATATCAACACATGAATATTCCTAATACATACATACACGAAATATACAACATTAAATGTACATAGGAATGAATATTCATGGCCTTCTATTCTACATATACTTAAGACATTATTTTTTCAGATTTTGGCACATTAAAGTAGCCGAAGAAAGACTATATGATAACACAACCGGTTCTAAAGTTAAACAAAAATAAAAGAGGCAAGGAAGACCAATGTATAAATTATGTATACATACATAATAAATTCCGTTGGACTAATCTTAATTCTTAAAGAAGCATAACACTCATAAACTTAAACTAAACGCACATACTATTATATTAAACATGGATAATATATTCCTTTTAAAATTGCACATATTAATCTAGAATATAACATGTAAATAGCCGAAGAAAGACTATATGATAACACAACCGGTTCTAAAGTTAAACAAAAATAAAAGAGGCAAGGAAGACCAATGTATAAATTATGTATACATACATAATAAATTCCGTTGGACTAATCTTAATTCTTAAAGAAGCATAACACTCATAAACTTAAACTAAACGCACATACTATTATATTAAACATGGATAATATATTCCTTTTAAAATTGCACATATTAATCTAGAATATAACATGTAAATATCGTCATTTGAATCAATTAAAGTATGCTCATTTGTTTGATTTAAAGGCAGCGACCAAACTACAACATACAATAATTTTGAATATCAACAAATCGTTAAGTGTCCTAAGAATATTTAATCACGTCGTAGCTCTTTCAAACACGTATTAATCTTACATTATCCGTATTGCACTTAATAATGAACCCAAGATGCCTTACTAAAGCTAATGACAATAATTAGCTAACCAACACATTGAGGCAATATCATCTATCACATATCAACATCAAAAATCAGAAATCCAACGACGTATATACAAAACGTCTCATTATCATATCAATTAATCAAGACTACATTATTTAGCAAAATATCATACTAAATCAAGCATAAACACACAATCAAATAAACTTTAAGAAATATAGAAGAATTGGAACGAGTCTAACCTTTTCCGGGTAGCGAACCGAGGCGTGTTTTGAATCGTCGAATCCGCTCGGAAATGTTGGAATTCTGATTTGTTGTAGATTTTTTGAATTCTGATTTTTTCTGGAAATGAGACTCTGTTTTTCTGATTTTCGGATGTTTGAACCCGACCCGGCAGTGACCCGACCCGGAACAAAAAAAAACAGTAAAAATAGCTAAAAATTCAGATTCTTCAACACCAAAAACCAATAATTTTCGACCTATATTTTCGGAATCTTTAAGTTGAAGAACACATGCAAGAACAAAGAAGTGTTCTTAAGAAGATTTCGGATTTTTTGGTGAAGAACAACACAAACAAATACAATACAACCAAAACTTAAACCTAAATTTCAAATTAAAATTGACCTTAAGCAAGAAAAAAAAACCTTTTTCAATCCGAAAAATCGTCCTCGAAACAGTGCATAAAGGGGGGGTTTTATAGGTCTCAAACTCGACCTCCAACCCCCCTCATACCCCCCTAAAAATGAATTTGAATTTCAAAATAAAGGGGACAAAATCTGATTTTTTGGGGCATGTGTTGAGGATTTTGGGGGGTGTGTTGGTGAGGTGATGGGTTTGGCGGTGCGGCGATTCGGGGTGTCAGGCGTAGGGGCGGCGACGTGGGGGGTAGGGTGGCGGCGATTGGAGAGGGCAGGGGGTAGGGTTTTAGGTCTTCTTTTTTTTTTGATTTTGGGGGTTTTGTTTTGGGTTAAAAGGCGGCCAGGTCGGGGTGTTGGGCGGTTACGGGCTGCGGGTTCTGGGCGACGGGTTGGGGATTGTGGGTCGGCGGTTGGGCTTTGGTTTGGTTTGGGTTGGTAGGAATTTAATTGGGAAATTTGGGCTGGTCTGGTTGGGCTTGGGAATTGGGGAATTAAAATGTGGTGTTGATTTATTTTGGGTGAGGGAGATTAAATGGGTTATGGGTTGGGCTTTGGTGAAATGGGTGAAAATTGTTTTGGTTAGGAAATAAAAATGGGTTAGAAATTGTTTTGGGTTTAAATTGTTTTGGGTTGGAAAATAAAATGTGTTATGGGTTTAAAAATATAAAAAGGGGCTTAATATTAAAACATATTTATATATATATATATATTTTTGTAAAAGATGTGAATTATTAAAAATAGCGTAACGATGTGATAAAAATATAAATATAATATTTGCGAAATGTTTAATGCTTAATAAAAGGGAAATGCGATGCAATTTTGCGAGAATAAATATCATAGAATTTCTTGGATGAAACTTATGATTATTATAAAAAATGCAAATGACGGTAAAAACGCGGATAATAATAATAATAATAATAAGATATATGCACATATATGCCTATATTTAAAAATTGTTTTAAAAGTGTCAAAAATATTAAAAATTACGAATAAAGTCATAAAAGATGGGACAAAATTGGGTGTCAACAGCCCTTTTCTATGAACAAATCATTCTTACTTATTACAATTTTCTCACTAACCAACACACACTTAAACCCGTTTTTGACGAGTAGTCCGGCTGAAACTAAATTCTTCCAAATTGTTGGAACGTGCATAACATTGTTGAGAGTCAGGACCTTGCCGGAAGTCATCTTCAGAAGTATCTTTCCATGTCCTTCAACCTTGGCTGTTGCAGTATTTCCCATAAACAGTACCTCTTCGGGTCCAGCGGGGGCATAGGTTGCAAATGCTTCTTTTGTAGCGCAAACATGTCGAGTGGAACCAGAATCAAGCCACCACTCCTTTGGGTTTCCAACCAAATTGCACTCCGATAGCATTGCACACAGATCATCCATATCATCATTCTTTTCCACCATATTGGCTTGTCCTTTTCCCTTGTTCTTTTTCGGGAGACGACAATCTGGGGCTTTGTGGCCAGCTTTCCCAAAATTAAAGCAGTTGCCCTTGAATTTTTTCTTATTGGAATCCTTCTCCTTTCCAGTAGGCCTCTTCCTTTTATTGTTCTTTTTCAGAGCAGCATCTTCAACGATGTTTGCCCCTTCAATTGGTGAAGTCTTACGGTACCTTTTCTCAGCGGTTTTGTTATCTTCCTCGATCTTGAGACGAATCACAAGATCTTCCAACTTCATTTCCTTTCTTTTGTGCTTAAGATAATTCTTGAAATCTTTCCATGAGGGCGGCAACTTCTCAATCATTGCAGCCACTTGGAACGCTTCATTTACTACCATACCTTCAGCAATAAGGTCATGGAAGATAAGTTGAAGCTCTTGAACTTGGGTTCCAACGGTTTTTCCATCCACCATTTTGTAGTCTAGGAATTTGGCAACCACAAACTTCTTCAAGCAAGCATCTTCAGTTTTGTACTTCTTTTCAAGTGCACTCCATAGTTCTTTGGAAGTCTCTACTGCACTGTAGACGTTGTACAAGTCATCTTCTAAGGCACTCAAAATGTAGCCTTTGCACAAAAAATCAGCCTGTTTCCAAGCCTCAGTAACTATGAACTGTTGGTTGTCAGGCATGTCGGCGGCAGGCACGGGAGGGTCCTCACTGGTGAACTTTTGCATACCAAGGGTGGTAAGCCAAAAGAACATTCTTTGCTGCCATCCTTTAAAGTTGGCACCGGTGAACTTCGCAGGTTTCTCAGCCGGTGGCACAGCGGTACGGGTTGTAGGAGTAACCGCTGGTGCAGTATTCGCAGAGGTAGTTCCAGTCTCAATTGCCATTATTCGTTTGTCACTGTCAAATCGACAAACTGTTTTAGTTAATAAAACCAAAATAGCAATTCAATCACAGACTTAAACGATGAAGATTTTATTTTTTCAAATCGCAGTATAATTATGAAACTTTAGTATTCCAACGAAGTTTTTATATCTTCGAGTCAGAATACTAATATTCATATGGAGTAGAAAACTACACAAGTTTTAATCTCCAAACCAGAATACAACAACGATGGAGTTTTTATGTTCTTCAAATCGTTGTACAAGTATGAACTTTAATATTCCAACGAAGTTTTTATGTCTTCAAGTCAGAATATGAAATTTCATACGGAGTAGAAAACCACACAGGTTTTAGTCTCCAAAACAGAATACAGATTAATCTAAAAATATAATTTCCTTAAGATTGTTATCAATCTGTATTCCAAAAAAAAATCAGTAAATAATAATAACTGAAAATAAATAGAATCAGTGTTGAAAAATAAGAATAATTTTTCAGAATATAATAGAGCCCACTTAGTTCAAAGTGTGTCCTTAAGGAAATTATTCCCCTCACAGTACTCGAGGTTGATGGAATATCCCCTCCCAGGATAGAATGATTATCTTACCAGAATAGTAGTACTCCAAATTCAGGTAGCGGCGAACCACTCAACGGCAGTATATCACACATAATTTATTTGTGCAGAAGAAGAATAAGTTTTTGTTATTCCGAAAATTCGTTAGTTAAATTCTGAGGAATCAAACGAATTTATAGCCATGGAAGTACTGTTTCTGAAGGTTTACAACCCTTCTGAACAACCACTAAAACTGGTGGGAAATTTAAATATGGGAAAGAAACCGGGTCGCGGGTCAGACATGCGGATCCAGGTCACTAACGGGTAGGATTGGATAAGTTAATTAATTTAATTAAATAATAATTAAAAATTAAAGAAAATTTGGTCCAAAAAGATTATCAATCAATCAGATCACAAATCAGAATCCGAAGACGAGCCGAGCCGAAGCCGAAGCCGAGCCGAGCGACGACGACGGCGCGAGGGGAGACCCACTTCTTAACCCTTTAGCAACAAGGAGTACTTCTACTTATAAGTAGAAGAACTTTTCTTTCCACTACCGATGTGGGACAAATGTTTATTTTATAAAGCAATAGGGAACCCACTTTTCTTTCCACTACCGATGTGGGACAAATGCTTATTTCATAAAGCAAGAGGGAACTCCCTCCATTTTTCATTCAATCTATCATTTAAACCCAATAATTTTGACTACCAGTTATATACCAACTAAATGATATGAAACAACAAGTATTGTTAGGAAACAATTTCCTAGACTACTTTAAAATGCAAGTGATAATTAATATTACTTTCAGCCTACAAACACCTTGTAATAAATGGATAGTACTAAAGAGAATATTACCAATACATACACTAAGAATATGTAACATAAGATCGGATAGGAATAATAACCTACAGTTATTAAGAAAAAAATACCTCAATATACTAAAAATAAATTTTGGAGAAAATCCGATGCAACTATGGGAAAAAGAAAAACTATATGCTGAAATCAAACTAATAAATCTTAGCGATATAGTTAGATCTAAGCCTATTAGATATTGCCCAACAGATTAGAAGGAATTTGAAACCCAACTAAAAGAGTTATTAGAATTAAAATTAATACAAGAAAGTAAAAACTCACATAGTAGCCCAGCCTTTTTAGTTAGAAAACATAGTAAACAAAAAGGAGAAAAGGCTAGAATGGTGATTGACTATAGAGAGCTAAACAAGAAAACTGTATTTGATGGATATTTCTTACCATACAAAAGAAACCTTATTAATAAATTAGGGAATAAAAAATGGTTCAGTAAATTTGATTGTAAAAGTAAATTTTGGCAAATAAAACTAAAAAATGAATCAAAAGCTTTAACAACATTTAGTGCCCCTTAAGGACACTACGAATGGAATGTACTACCATTTGGATTAAAAAATGCAACACAAATATTTCAGAGAAGAATGGACCAAGTGTTCAGAATACTGTATAGTATATGTTGACGACATATTAATATATAGTGATGATTTGAAAAATCATATAAAACATCTAGAAGAATTTATAAAAACTGTGAAACAAGATGAATATTATTATCTGAAAAGAAATCTGAAATCTTCAAAAATAGTATAGAATATTTGGGATACATAATAGATAATGAAGGATTACAATTACAGGAACACATTGTAACAAAAATAAAAAATTTTAAAGATAAATTAGAGAGCAAAAAGGAAGTACAATAATTTCTAGGAGTAGTAAACTATGCCTCAGACCATATAAAGGATTTACCACTTTTGAGAAAACCATTACAGGAACTAACTAGAAAAAATATAACTTTTGAATGGAAGGAAGAACATACTAAAGCCATAAATAAAATCAAGGAAAAAGTGAAAGTCTTGCCGAAACATAGAATACCAACAGAACTGGATTAACTAGAACTTTTTACTGATGCCAGTGATATAGGATGAGGAGCAGTCCTCATAGCATATGATAAAGAGGATATAGATAAAGAAAAACCACTAATTTGTGGATATGGAGGCGGAACATGGAAGCCTAATGAGAAACATTACCATATTAACGGGAAGAAACTATTAGCAGTAAAGTTTGGAATAAAGAGATGCCATTATCACCTATTACCAGTAAAATTCATCGTTAGAACAAATAACACCCAAGTAAGATCTTTCATTACAAATAAAATAGACCCTTTGCCAAAACTAAATAAGAGAAGAAAATGGCAAACATTCTTTTATTGTCAAAAATATATCCGGGACTAAGAATATTCTAGCTGATTTTCTTAGTAGGTACAATGATGTCAACCAACAATGACAAATTTGAAGAATATATTACCGGTGTTACAAGAATCATCAAACAAAAACCAAAAAAATATTACAACCAAAATGGAAGAAAATACACACTTGCTAGAACAAATGACAGAAGCCTTTAAAGACTTCAAAACCCTACAAACCTTAAAATCTTCCCAAACCCCTACAGAAAAACCAAAGACTTTCACATCTAAACTTGCAACCATGCCAACCACTATACCATCACCCATAACAACATCGTCTTCAACAACAGTAACAATGTGCGACAAAGTAAAATTCTCACCTGAGTATATTACAGCTTACGAGCAAATTAATAAATTTTATGATTATAAATCAAACCCACATATTTTAAGAAGTGAAAAATTAAGCAAATACCCAAGGTTTTTATGCAATGAAAAATCAAACCCTGATATAGTTCTTAAACTCTTTACTTATGGATTTATAGATAAAATACTAGTAGATGAAACTTATTATAATATTGCTAAATTACCCAATGTTTTAGTAGAATCTGCTAGGTTAATGATGGAATCATTTGGAAGAGGTATCTATGGCATACAATTGTTCGACACCTCGACAGACTTAACAGGAAAACCTATTATTATATGCCAACTATTTAAAACAGGAAGGAATAGCAATATAAGAGGAGATGACAAAGACCTGAAAATGAAAATATCATGTACTATAGAAAATTTTCAAGAATGGTTCAGTGCCAAAAGAGCCATAGGACTATCAACCCTGAAATAAAAAATTGAAGATACGCTAAGAGCAGGCAAAGCCATCATTATTGGAAACTCCAAAGGAGGAGAAACAGAAGAAATTATCACACTATTCTACAAAAATGAGGTACTCTCACAAGACACCACACACCTTACCAACATGCATGATAGAATCACTAAGATGGAGCACAAACACTCCAATGAGATAGTAGAACAGTATAAACTCTTAATAGACCAGAGGAAAAGGCCTGTTATAAGCATAAATGAGGATACTACGCAGGTTACTATGAAAAAAGAAGGATCACCTAATCCTTTTTGAATGAAATGGCTCAATGGAGTTTAAACTACAGAAAGCCACAATGTAACAAACTAATATGGCCCAATGTAGTCCAAACTATAGTAAAGCCCATGTATTATCATACTACTAAAAAGATATCGTTTCTATTCTATAGGAGTATCAAAAAATTAAAACGATACCGTTCCTATTCTATAGGAGTATCGTCAGAGAAGAAAAAAAAATCATCTTTTTGTGAAAAGAAGACAGATAGAAGATGCCTCTGTGGAAAGAAGACACCTGTAAAGATGCATGTGGAAGAAAGCAAAAGCCGCCGGACCCACAAGGAATCAAAGACAGAAGATGACAAGCTAACAAACATTGAAAAAATGGCAGCAACGACAAACAAAGCATGAAAAGACAAGAGACAAAGCACTATTTGCTTTAGGACTTTTTGTAACAATAATGTATCGACTTTATTACTTTTTCAGCATGCCAATAGTGAAAGGCAACCGAGGTTATCTATATAAAGAGCCTCATTTTAACTTTTGAAATCATCTTTCGAAATACAACAACTTCAATCTTTGAAATACTCTCTCATGTCTAGCTAAAAACCCTTCTAGTCTATAGCCAATATCAAGATTAATATCATAATACCAGAAGATAAATACTTTGAAAACTTATATTTAAGAACCATATTAGTCCACAAAATACCATCTCTTAAAAGGAAATTTAAGAAAGAGTCTGTCGAGCAACTCCCAGCACCTAGGCCATTTATCCCTTCACTAGAGAGGAAAAAATGGAGGTAGAGCCAGGGTGGGTTGAGTATCTCCGGTGATCTTAATATTCTGCTAAGAGGTATATTTTTAGACTGTCTTTCTAAATATAATCTTGATAAGTATACATCTATGCAATTATGATGTTAAATGTTGATAGAAGGTTGTAGACTATTATTTAAAAAATGAATTTTGAGTTAATAATACCTGTTTCCGTACTACATGCCTATAATTTGTTAAACCTACATATAAATATGTTAATATGCCATTTATATTCCTACCCTCTTCAGGGTTGTTAGATGATGAAAAGATCCACCCAGAAAATGGTATCATCCCGCAATAGTGATCAGATCCAATGGAAATACCCGTTGCTCCCGAGCGCCAAGAAAGCCTATATAAGATGAAGAAATCTTTATTATATTTATCTTATCAGGTTGAAAGGCCTCCAACCATATGCTTCACTTCGCGTACTCCGACAGTTTGGCCAAGAACAAGTAATCCTTCTCCGAGCAAATATGAGAGTTTCTGAAATCCAATTCGGGCCGAACTTCATTATCCCAGAGTTGGGAAAATTCTCGAGGAATGGAACAACATTGACAAAATGGATATTGGAGATAGGCAGGCAGGAAGTACTCTAGAATATCACGCGTGGCTACAAGAAGATCACGGTAACATAGACCATAGTCCCGAAGGCGAACAAAGTTTTGAGGATATTGGCACAACAATTTGGATAAGAAATTTTTGGCTCAGGGACACAGTCGTTACCCCTGAAATGTGGCATCAAATGCAAAACATAATGCAGTATCTAGAAGACGCAGGAGCTGAACATAGCAATAGGAGCCAGACATAGCAGTGTTGGGGCTTCATCTTCATTTCCCCCATTTATGTGATCAAGAGCAAGATTTAAACTTGGTCATAAGAATATTTTATGTTATGTCAATCAGCTTTATTATTGTATGCATTATTATTACAGTATAATTCAGCTTTTATTTCCAACAAAAGCATTACAATTTAATGGCTTGGATCAATCTATCATCATCTCGCGTATTTGGTGTTTAGGCCCACCTCTGGCATAAGAGAGGCCCCATGCATGTTAGGACGCGCATTTAATTTTCATACAATATGCTTGTTATTTTTTTACTGCTTTTCACTCTGTACATATTATTTAAAGCAATAATTACTCGCCTTGTACTAACTTAGTTTGCTTCATTTTTTAAGAAGGTTTTTTTTGCCTGATTTATTTCCCCAAAAGGTTGATTCGGGTTGACTGAAACTGGCGGAACACCCCTACTTTACAAGATCAAAGGCACGATCATCCAGCAAAATGATTGATTTAGGAGCATCCGAACAGACTGGCCTGGGACTTGTCGCTCTTCCGGAAGGTGAATCGGAGATCTCAGAAAGGAGAAATACTACTGCCCTGGATGAATACCTCACCCAATTGATGCAACAAATGGCAACCATGCAGACTGAGATTGAGCGACTCCGAAATCTTACTAACCTGTCCATCAGCCTCAATACTCCACTCCCTGAACAAGGAACGAGTACAACTGCACCGCAAACCTTTCCAACTCCTGAACCACCATTTCCCCAAAACCTTCCCCAAAATCCCTCACTAAGCAAAACCAATCCGCAACACAGCAGCCCACAGCACACAAACCCACATCCTATCAACCCACAAGCCACTCCACAATAAAGCCCGCTACAAAATGACGCATTATCTTCCACAACTCCATATGCGCCTCATGCTCCACTTACCCAAACTACCCCACTCGTCCAAAATATCCCTCCCACATAAAATTACCAGACAACACAACAAATACCGATGGCACATATCGCTAACCATAACAAGCAGTATATGCCACTGATATATGTGATGGAAACCAACCTTTTACTTCCACCATACCAAACATACCTCCTTAGGAAATAGACATGTATGAAAAGATGGAAAGGCAAGCAAGGATGAGAACCGATAAAAGTATGGCGAGAAAATTCATAGCCTAAAATAAGCATTCAAGAATATCCAAACAAGAAAGGGGCATGAAGGACTCAAGTACGAAGATCTCTGCATGCAACCCGATGTTCAGTTGCATGTCGGATATAAGGTGCCAAAATTTGACTTATTTGACGGGAAGGGAAATCCTCGCGCTCATTTAAGATCGTATTATGACAAGCTGGTTGGAGTAGGTAAAGACTAGGCCATCATAATGAAGTTTTTCATAAGGAGTTTGACAGGAGAAGAGCTCGACTGGTACACAAGCCAAGATCTATGAAAATGGCATAATTGGGGCGCAATAGCATAGGATTTCGTGGACAGATTCAAGTTTAACACCGGTATAGTCTTGGATAGATTTTATTTAATGAAGTTGGAAAAGAAATCTACAGAGACCTTCAGAGAATATGCCATGAGGTGGAGGGCGGAAGAAACAAAGGTTCAACCCTCGATGGCAGAAAGTGAGATGACCACTCTCTTTGTACAATCTTTGAAAGATGCAACATACTATGAAAGAATGATAAGCGTCATAGGACGGAGTTTCTCTGAATTTGTAAGGATGGGATATTTCATAGAAGAGGGTATCAAAACAGGAAGAATCACAAACTTAGAAGCATTGCAGGCAACGAGTAAGACAATTCAGTAGGACTCATTTGGGGGAGCAATCAAGAAGAAGAGGGACGGAGCGTCCCTGTCATGATGGTCCAGGAACATAGGCCAAACCAAATGCCAACCAACCAAAGCCCATCATCCCAGCCTCCCTACTACAACTAAAATACCTAAAATCATCAGCCCTCATATTATAGCCAAAATGCCTAAAGCCCTCAGCCTTATTATCAACACTCATGTACTCCCTACTATGTCTACCATACCCAGCCAATATTGCCCACCTCGAGCACCTATCTATCCAAATCCCTCACAATATCAACATGTATACTCACCTCAGCTACGAGTCCATCCACAAAACACACCCAGACCCCGCACAAATTACGAAAGAAATCCAGTCAAAACCTATACACCTTTAGACGAACCTCTAGCCCAATTGTATGAAAGATTGAGGACCGTAGGAATAATCCAATGCATCCCAGGATATATCCCCAATCCTATTCCCAGATTGTACGATGAGACTAAGCATTGTGCATACCACTCTGGAATCACTTAACACGATACTGGAAGTTGCTATACCCTCAAAGACAAGATCGAGGCGTTGATCAAAGAAGGAATCATCCAACTGAAAGGATCTTCCCCTAATGTAAACAATAACCATTTGCCAAATCATGACAATACCAATGTGAACATGATTACTATTGATGAAGAAAACAATTTGGAAGGGACTATCGTGCCGGTCTAGAGAGAGGAAAATGTTGAATCATCGGCCTTTATCACCCCTATAATTACAGTTCAAGTGAGGGAACCGTTTAAAGTGGAAATACTTCCTCCGAAACCGCGGATCATGACATCGTCTTTTGATACGAAAACTGTTCCTTGGAGTTATTCGACTGGGGAAAGGAGCAGGGGAAAAGAAAAACAGATTGTAGAAGTTGTCGCCACTGGTATGACAAGAGCTAGGCGATGTTATACCCCTGTAGAAGTAGCGGGAGGAGCGCCAGGAAAGGAAGACAATCCAAAAAGGCCGTAATTGAGACCGAAGTGGAAGAGTTCTGAAGGAAAATGCCAACCAAAGAATATTCCGTTGTAGAACAGTTGAAGAAAACACCGGCCCAAATTTCTTTGCTATCATTGTTGATGAATTTCGCAACCCACGGGCGTGCTTTATTGGAGGTACTAAAAGAA
Organism: Anisodus acutangulus; assembly: GCA_029783415.1. Classification (NCBI taxonomy): domain Eukaryota; kingdom Viridiplantae; phylum Streptophyta; class Magnoliopsida; order Solanales; family Solanaceae; genus Anisodus; species Anisodus acutangulus. The sequence continues at coordinate 29,299,674 of CM056497.1, forward strand.
GCTTATATTCCGAGAGAGACCACCGGCGAGAAACTCTCGGCCTTGGTCGGACAAAATTTAGACCCTATAAAGTCTCTTTTTATGACAAATAGTTGCCGCCTGAAGGTTTGGGGCACAACAAAGCACTGAACATAACTGTAAAATGCATGAACACGTTCAATTCTAGAGTGTTGATTGATGGAGGCTCAGTTGTCAATATATGTCCTGTGAAAACTCTCCGAGCCCTGGGAATTGTCATTAGAAAGATTCGCTAAAGCCATGTGAGGGTTAAAGGCTTTGATGGAGCCCAAATGGTGTTATGGGGCAGATTGATTTGACATTGAAAGTCGGACCTGTAGAGTTCGTCATGGAATTTCAAGTGTTATACATATCTACCAGCTACAACTTGCTGGTGGGAAGACCTTGGATCCATATGGCTGGTGCAGTTCCTTCTACCCTACACCAGAGCTTGACGTTTGTCTGGAATTATCACGAGGTCGTGATACACAGAGAAGGGAGCAATTCAATAAATCCCGAAAGCCAAATCCCTATTGTTAAAAGTATGGATATATTGGATGGGTCTGTTTTCCATATCAGGGAAATTGCATGTGCCTCTAAAGCTAAAAAACTGAAATTACCCCGGGTTCTCACAATGGTGGCCCAGGAAATGTTGAAAATGGTTTTAAACCTGGTCAAGGCCTCGGATTGAACTTGGAAGGTATAGCAAACCCGATTTATTTGCTCAGTAAAAAGGATACTTTTGGTCTCGGATACGAACCCACTCCTGAAGAAGTCTTATCGACCAATAATATGGAAAAATACAAAGCTTGTATACTCGGACTTAGAATGGCCGTTGATATAAACATACAATAATTATTGGTTATCAGTGATTCAGACTTATTGATTCATCAGGTACAAGGGGAATGGGCCACCAAGAATGTGAAGATACTTCCTTACCTGCAATGCGTGAAAGAATTATGCAAAAGGTTCAGCGAGATAGAATTCAAGCATATCTCACGAACTCAAAATGAAATTGTTAATGCTCTAGCAACTCTGTCCTCCATGACTCAACATCCAGATAAGAATTACATTGATCATATCAAGGTGAATTTGTTGGATCAGCCAGCCAATTATTTCCACATAGATAAAGAGTTGGATTGAGAGCCCTGGTACCACGACATTAAGAGGTATCTCAAGGCAGGAAAATATCCAGAAGGCATAACCAGCACACAAAAGAAGACACTTCGGAGGTTAGCAAACCATTTCTTTCTAAACGAAGAAATCCTCTATCGGAGGACTCCGAATCTAGGTTTGTTAAGATGTGTTGATGCCCAAGAGGCAAGCAGGTTAGTTGAAGAGATACACTTAGGCATGTGCGTGCCTCATATGAATGGTTTCACTTTAGCAAAGAAGATTCTGAGAGTAGGGTATTTTTGGATGACCATGGAAACAGATTGCATTCGCTTTGTGTAAAAGTTCCATCAATGTCAGATTCACGGCAATTTAATCCAGGTACCTCCTAACGAGCTCAATGTGACGAGTTCTCCTTGGCTATTCGCAGCTTGGGGCATAAATGTCATTGGTCCTATTGAAACTGCCGCGTCAAATGGATAAAGATTTATTCTAGTGGAAATTGACTACTTTATGAAATGGGTAGAAGCCTCATCACACAAGTCAGTGACGAAGAAGGTGGTAGTTGACTTTGTCCGCAATAACATCATTTGCCGATTTGGAATCCCTGAGTCGATTATAATAGATAACGGAGCCAATCTCAACAATAATTTAATGCATGAGGTATGTGAGAAGTTTAAGATTTCTCACCGCAATTCCACTCCATACCGACCTCAGGTGAATGGAGCGGTCGAAGCAGCCAACAAAACATCAAGAGAATACTGCGGAAAATGGTTGATAAGTACAAACACTGGCATGAGCATTTGCCCTTTACAATATTGGGCTATCGCACTACAATCAGGACTTCTAGTGGGGCAACACTGTATCTTTTGGTCTATGGGACAGAAGTCGTGTTACCAGCAGAGGTAGAAATACCATCCTTGAGAATTATTCAAGAAGCCGAGTTGAGTGAAGCCAAGTGGATACAGAATCGGTACGAAAAATTGATGCGGATTGATGAAAAATGGATGAACGCAGTTTGTCACGGGCAACTTTATCAGAACATTATGGCCAAAGCTTTCAACAAGAAAGTAAAACCAAGGATTTTCAAACCGGAGAAATTGGTGCTAAAACGTAAATTCCCGCACCAAAATGAAGCTAAAGGAAAATTTGCACCTAACTGGCAGGGGCCTTACATGGTTCACCGAGTGCTAACTGGAGGAGCATTAATCCTAACTGAAATGGACGGCGAAGTATGGCCAAAAGCTATCAACGCAGATGCGGTGAAAAAATACTACATTTAGGATTTTTTCTAAGTAATGCATTTTCTATGTTGTAAAAATTGCGCTCCCTTGACGGGATACGCAAAGAACTCATGTCGGGTTCCGTTTCTTTAAAGCTCAAATTTCCCTAAAAATCCCATTTACTTGTAACATGAACTACGTTATGACCTGATTTTCTCGGTGGGATATGTAGGTGGCCCACATCGGCTTCGGTCCCATTGTTAGAAAACCTTACAACCCTCTTTGTTTGTAACGAACTACGCTATGACCTGATTCCGTTGTTGGGATACGTAGGTGGCCTATGTCTGCCTCGGTCACGCCATTAGGAGTTTTTCTCCCTTATTTTGCATATAGCGAACTATGCTCATCTGATCGCCTTGATAGTACAAGCAAGCAACCCACACAAGACTCGGCTTGGTCTAATTGAAAGTTCAGCATCCTCACATACCAGAAACTGGGGAAAGTTTTAAGGGTTCACTGCAAGGAGACGTCGATAGACATAGAAAAGTGTTGGTTGACTAAGTCTTCAGTCAAAAGAAGAACTTTGGATAAGACGTTTGCTCTGTTTCACTACATGTCACTATTCAAGAGTTCAACAGTAATTCTTATTAATATGCATGCCTTTTTATAAGCAAATTGTTTTCAACAAATATTTTCATTAGAGTTCGACAAAAATTCTTTTTTATATGCATACTTTCTTATAAACAAATTATTTTCAACAAATATTTTCATTAACGGCTAGCCAAGACTGGAAACCAGATAGGGGTTACAGGTCCAAACCAGTGGGACGTGCAAGTATCAAGAGCCAAAGCAACAAAGTCAATGCGAATCAACCATCTCTCCCCAAACTCACAAATTTTCTTTGAGTACAGGTCATTTAGGTTGAAAGAGGCAGGGAAGCCGCAACATTTATGTTCAATTTCGCAAAGAACCTCCGCATCGCAGCTCACCACAAGGATCACTTTCCTATTTTGTGTCTGTACAAAGATGTCATCTTGACCTACAGTGTCCCAACCGCGTTATGTCTATGCAAAGAATGATATTTCGACTCACAGGGTCACATTCTCATCCTCATCTACTCAATTTTTACATCGCCTATGTCCACGCATTAGCTTTTCATCCAGAGTTTGCAAGAACTTCAACATAGCATTTCGGCCTTAGGGTCACGCTACATAGATCTATACAACGACGTCATTCAATTGCATCTATGCAACGACGTCATCTCCATTACGTCTATACAACGATGTCATTTCATTACGTTTATACAATGACGTCATTTCATTATGTCTATGCAATGACGTCATTTCATTATGCCTATGCAATCGCGTCATCTGCATTACGTCTATACAACGATGTCATTTCATTACGCCTATGAAACGACGTCATCTGTATTACGTCTATACAATGACGTCATTTTATTACGTCTATACAACGACGTTATTTCATTACGTCTATGCAACGACGTCATCTGCATTACATCTATGCAATGACGTCATCTGGATTACGTCTATACAACGACGTTATTTCATTATGTCTATCCAACAACGTCATCTGCATTACGTCTATACAACAACATCATTTCATTACGTTTATACAACGACGTCATTTCATTACGTCTATGCAGCGATGTTATCTGCATTACGTCTATACAACGACGTCATTTTATTACACCTATGCAACGACGTCATCTGCATTACATCTATACAACGACGTCATTTCATTACGTCTATGCAATGATGTCATCTGCATTACGTCTATACAAACACGTCATTTCATTATGCCTATGCACCGGCGTAATCTGCATTACGTCTATACAACGACGTCATTTCATCATGCTTATGCAACAGCGTTATCTGTATTACGTCTATGCAACGACGTCATCTGCATTACGTCTATACAATGACGTCATCTGCATTACGTCTATACAATGACGTCATTTCATTATGTCTATGCAACGACGTCTCGTATTCTCATATACCCATTGTATTCAGCAGTTACGCACTAATTTTTATCTTAGCTCTAGTCCGCAGGAGTTTGAATCGGCAGGAGCTTCAGCACAACGTGGAACTAACTCTTACGGCGAACTAAGGAAATTTGTTGGAGGACTAGATTTCCTAAAAAAAGTTAGTGGCCTACTTCGAACGTCGTTCTGCTCTTTCCTCATATTTTGCCACATCTGCAACCGGTATCATCATAACTCGATACTAGGGCAATATTTCTTGAATCTGCACCAACTTTGCTTCTCGATTTACCGACATCGCAATTTTTTCTCCCTCGGAATTCTATCTCCACCCATGCATCCCTAATCTTCATTCAAGTCCCGATGATCAGGAAAAAATTGTCTAATCAGTCAACATCTTTGTCCAAAAACTCTTTCATCATCTCCGACCAAAGAGGGGCATCTGTTGACACCCAATTTTGTCCCATTTTTTTTGATTATTTATTTGCAATATTAAATATTTTTTATGCCTCAAAAAACAATTTATATATATATATATATATATATATATATATAGAGAGAGAGAGAGAGAGAGAGAGAGAGATAGATAAGGCTTTTAATATCATCGTTTATTCTCAATAGCATTATTTATTATTATTATTTACATTTTTTACTATCATTTGTCTTTTAATATCATAATCATAGTTTTACCCTAATATTCTATGTTATGTTATTTTATTTTCGCAAAATTGCATCGCATTTCTATTTTTAATTAAGCATTAAGCATTTTCACAAACATTATATTTTATTATTATCACATTATTATATTTTTTATTAATTTTTAAAAATAATTTACATTTTTTTCTTCAAAGCATTTTAAACCATTTTTTTAATTTAATTTCACCTAAACCAATTTCACCCAACACCCATTTTTATCCCTAACCCTCAAACAAACCAAATTTCAAAAATAAATAGGGCCCAACCGGTCAAGCCCCAAAACCTACGGCCTAATTGGCCAACCGACCCATCCCATTTCCCCCATTTCTTTATTCCCCAACACCCAACCCATTATCCCATTTTCCTACCCCCCTAAACCTATAACAACAAAAAAAGCAAAACCTAAAAAAACCCTATACCTTCAAGACGCCACACCCCATACCCCACACCCCCAAACCCGCCGGTCACCTCACCCGACACCACCACCAAACCCCATCTACCCTGACACCACCAACCCATCACTTCCCATACCCTATCTCTCCAAAATCCGCGACCCATATCCCCTCAAATCAGCCCCAAAATCGCTACTTTATTTTGAAATTCAAACTCAAATTTTGTAAGGGGTAGAGGGGTGAACGTTGGGGGGGGGACACCATCTATAAAACCCCCCTCTTGTTCTTCATTTTGGGGGGAATTTTTAGGTCCGAAAATCTAGGTTTAAACTTTGAAAATCCGAAATCTTCTTAAAGGTTGTATTGTATTTTCTTGTGTTGTTCTTCATTATTGAGAAGTCTGAAATTCAAAAAATCCGAAATCTACTTAAGGGTATTTGTTCTTTTTTTTTTGGCATGTGCTCTTCATCTTAAAGAGTCTAAAAATATAAGTTAAAATTATTGGGGTTTTGGTATTGAAGACTCTGAAATTTTTGCTATTCTTCAATGTTTTTTCGGGTTTCGGGTCGGGTCGAATCCGGGTCAGAAAAATCAGATTCGGGTCTGTTCAAAGACTATAAATTCAAGTTTGTTTGTTCTTAATTTTTTGTTACGAATTACCTCTCTTGTTTCTTAATTCCAATCCGAAAATACCCTTTTTTGTTCTTAGGTTTCCGAATCCGAAAATACTAATCCTTAAGCCATGTAATTTTAATGCTTTACAAATGTATGCCTTTATTACATGTATTCTATAAATAATGCATGCCTTTTCCAAAATACACTTTATATATATACAAAAAAATGCATACTTTATGTGTATTTTATAAATAATACATACTTTTCATCAAAATTAATTTTACATGCAAACGAATATTATTCATCAAAATCAATTCATGTGCATCTTGTAAACGATGTTGTACAAGTGCATGCACTTTTTTTTCAAGAATCATTCTACATGCATCTTATAAACCATGTCTCACAAATACATTCTTTTTCAATCCTACATGCATTTTATAAGCTATGCCATGCAATACATACATTTACTAGCAAATTCATTTTATATGTATTTTTTGCCATGCAGTTTGTCAAAATGTATCTTTTAAATTAATTATTTGCAATATCCTTTTCTTAAACTTCATAGTTTTAAACATACATTTTCAGCATAATAAATAACCTAGGTTTGAACGGATAACCGTAAGTTAGAGGATCTTAAAGGATGCCTAATTCCTTCCCTTTAGGATAATAAAGAGCCCTTCCCCAGAATCTCATAGTTTCGCAGACCAGTAATTAGAGATATTTTGTAGAATTTATGCTAACATTTAGGTTTCCTAATTCACCTTAGAATAATTAGGTGGAGACTCCAAAAATAAGCTTTTTAGCTTTCAGTTTAATTTTAAATGCTCAGGGGAAACGCCCGTCTGTCACGACCGTTGTGTTAAAAACGGGTGCGACAATGCCTACTACTACTAGACGTCAGGCGGCTGCTCCATGGTTAGATGAGGAGGTGGGGGAGGGCACTAGTCGGGTGCCACCCTCTAATGTAAAGTAGCATGAGCCTCATGACGAGTATGATTCTCAAGCTTTTAGAGTAGCCACCACCCCCTCCAGAGGGGCATATAAGAGCTAACGTACCTCTAGTTTCTCCCCTAGCTGCTCCTGATGAGGACTTAGATATGTGGAGTGTTGTCCAGTTGTTGATTTGACTAGTGGCCTTTTAGGCCCAGCTTCAAACCCCTGGCACTTCTGATAGGGCAGCGCGAGATTTCGGGATTTTATCAACCTAGACCCTTTAGTATTTACATGTTCAAATCTGAGCGTGGACCCGTAAAACTTTTTAGATCAGATGTAGTGTACTTTGCGGGTAATTCATGCTATATATATTGAGTTAGTAGAGTTGGCTTCTTGCCATGACCTAATATGAGACTTGGGAGCAGACTCAAGAACCCCTTGCCACATCAACGGGGTGGAGAGAGTTATCAGAGGCATTCTTACGGCAATACCTACCGGTTGAGCTTCGAAGAGCCAGGCAGGATAGGTTCTTACACTTGGAGCAAGGTAATATGAGTGTTCGAGAGTATAGTTTGTAGTTCAATTCCTTGGCCAAGTACGCTCCTACTATTGTTGTTGAAATGAGTTATTGGGTACATCAATTTGTTAATGGTTTGGGGCTACATTTGTTGAATGAATGCACTACATCTTCTTTAGATCCAAATATGAATATTCCCGCATTCAGGCTTACGCACAGAACTTGGTATATCATAAAAGGCAGTAGCGGGTTGATCGAAAGTGGGATAAAGGCCAACATAATAGGGGTCGATCCGCAAGTGATATGGGGAATTTTTAGAGGTGGGTTCAGGCCACAGTTCCCTAGGCACCCATCTTATCCGGCGTCTAGTGCACCACCACTGTTTCTGGACTAGCATCATGATCGGACCACTTAGTCTGGTCAGGGTCAGAGTCCACGGGCACTAGACCCGTAGTATAGAGAAGATTCTAGTCAGGTAAGGCCACCGGTGCCATAATGTGGTTGATGTTATAGGACTCATTTTGGGCAATTCCTCTAGGGTTCGGATGCATGCTATTCATGCGGGTAGCCCGATCATATTATGTGGTTTTGTTCAATGAGAGGCAGAGGTAGTATGGCATAGTCGACAGGGTCTGTAGCAGCTTCTTCTTTAGTACGCCCTCCTGGACAAGGTACGTAGACATTGACAGGTAGAGCAGAGGTATAGGTGCATCATCTAGTTCAAGCGGTCCTCGTAACTGCATATATGCATTATCTGGCCGATAGGACCTTCAGTCGTCTCTAGATTTGGTTACAGGTATATTTTCCATCTTTTCCCTTGACGTGTACGCCCTAATAGACCCCGATTCTACCTTGTCATATATTACTCCTTTTGTTGCTAGTAAGTGTGGAAAAGAGCCCGAATTGTTAATTAAGTCATTTGAAGTGTCTACGCCCGTGGGTGAGCCCGTAATTGTTAGGCGGGTGTATAGGAATTGTGACATAAATATTTATGATCATTATACTTTATCCGACTTGAATGAACTAGAAATAGTGTAATTTGACGTTATTATGGGTATGGATTGGCTGGCGTTTTGTTATGCTAATGTGGATTGTTAGACGAAAGTCGTTCACTTTAATTTTCCAGGCGAGCCCATTATTGAATGGAAAGGCAATGTTGCAGCACCTAAAGAGAGGTTTATTTCCTATCTTAAGCCTCAGAAAATGATCTCAAAATGGTATATCTATCACCTAGTGCGAGTACAGGATGTGGAGGCAAATCCTCATGCCCTTCAGTCAGTTCCTATCATTAATGAATTTTTGGACGTATTCCCTGATGAACTTCTTGACATTCCTCCCAAAAGGGAAATCGATTTCATTATCGACGTGCTTCCAAATACCTAGCCTATATCTATTTCTCCGTATCGAATGTCTCCTGCTGAGCTAAAGGAATTAAAAGCTCAGTATTGAATGTCTCCTACTTAGCTAAAGGAATTAAACTAGTGTTATTCATTCGTAAGAAGGATAGTTCATTGAGAATGTGTATCAATTACCGTCAGTTAAACAAGGTAACCATTAAGAATAAATATTCACTTCCCAAGTTCGATGACTTGTTTAACCAGTTGCAGGGTGCGAAATACTTTTGAAAGATTTATCTAAGATCTGGGTACCATCAACTGAGAGTTAAGGAGAAATATATTCCGAAGACAGCTTTTCAGACCAAATATGGTCACTATGAGTTTCTTGTTATGTCCTTCAGTCTAACTAATGCACCAACAACTTTTATGGATCTGATGAACTAGGTGTTTAAGCCATTTTCGGATATCTTTGTGATAGTGTTTATTGATGAAATTCCTATATATTCTCGCTCAAAAGAAGAGCATGCGGATCATTTGAAAGTGGTATTACGGACGCTCTAGGATCGCAAGTTGTATGCTAAATTCTCTAAATGCTAGTTTTGGTTAAACTCGGTGGATTTTTTGGGTCATATAGTATCGGATGAAGGCATCAAGGTTGATAGTTAGAAGATCGAGGTGGTAAAGAATTGGGCAATGCCCACAACTCCAATTAAGGTACACAGTTTCTTAGTCTTGGTAAGTTATTATTGGAGATTCGTAGAGAATTTCTCTTTTATTGCCGCTTCACTGACGAAGTTGACGCATAAAATGACTAAATTTCAATGATCAGATACTTGCGAGAAGAGTTTTCAGGAGTTGAAGAGCAGATTGACATCATCGCCTGTTTTAGCACTTCCTGAGGGGTCAGAGAGATATATTGTATACTGTGATGCTTCCAGAGTAGGATTGGGTTGTGTTCTGATGCATCATGGTAAGGTTATTGTGTATGTTTCGAGGCAACTAAGGAAACATAAGCATAATTACCTGACTCATGATCTAGAGTTGGCGACATTTGTCTTTGCACTGAATATATGGTGTCGCTATTTGTATGGAGTTCATGTTGATATATTTACAGATCATAAGAGCTTGTAATACATATTCGGGCAGAAAGAATTGAATCTAAGGCAGTGAAGATGGCTTGAGCTACTAAAAGACTATGACGTGAATATTTTGTACCATCTAGACAAGGCAAGCGGTGTAGCCAACACGTTAAGTCAGAAGTCTATGGGTAGCCTGAAGCATGTGGGAGTTGACAAGTTAGAGATGAAAAAACATCTGTATCGGTTGGCTAGTCTAAGCGTGTGATTGATTAATGAAGGCGACGGGGGTGCCAAAGTTCAGGATGTCGTTGAATCCTCCTTAGTGGTAGAAGTGAAGGCACGATAATTTGATGATCCAGCCTTGGTAAGAATTAAAGAAGGCATCCCCTTTCAGAAGAAGCGGTTATTCGAGTTGTTAAAGGATGGAGTTATTAAGTATAAGGCCCGATTGTGCGTACCCGATGTTGAAGGATTTCGAGGGCGGATTATGAAAGAGATTCACCAGTCCAAGTATTATATTCATCCTGATTCTACTAAGATGTATCATGACCTTTGACAGCTATACTAATGGAATGATATGAAGAAAAATATCACAAAATTCATTTCTCAATGCCTGAATTGCCAATAAGTTAGGGTTGAGAATTAGAAACTTTGAGGGTTGCTGCAGAATATGGAGATTCTGATGTGGAAATGGGAAACAATCAACATAGATTCATTACATGATTACCTAATTCTCATCAGAAGTTTGATTCTATATGGGTTATCGTGGATAGACTTACGAAGTCAGCTCATTTTCTACTGTTTAGATCACCTACTCAGCTGAGAATTATGCTAGGTTGTATATCAAATAAATAGTTCGAGTTCATGGAGTTCCGGTGTCTATTATATCTGATAGAGATGCCTAGTTTACAGCCAACTTCTGGAGGTCCTTTCAAAAAGGCTTGGGTACTCAAATTAGTCTTAGCACAGCCTTCCATCCATAAACAGACGAGTAGGCCAAGCGTATAATTCAGACACTTGAAGATATATTGCGAGCTTATGTTTTAGACTTCAAGGGAAGTTGGGAAAATCATCTACCGCTTATTGAGTTCTCATATAACAACATTTACCATTACAGTATCCAAATGGCCCCGTATGAAGCCATGTATGGGCGAAAGTGTAGGTCTCCTATTGGTTGGTTCGATATGGGTGAAACGAAGTTATTGGGACCCGATTTGGTGCAATAGGATGTAGAAAAGGCAAAGTTAATTCAGAAGTGATTGTTGATAACTTAGAGTCGACAAAAGTCCTATTCAGATAATCAAATTATTCAAAGAATCAGCCAAGTGGCTTATAAGCTCGAGTTACCCCTAAATTTGGAAGCGATTCATCCGATATTCCACATATCGATGCTTCACAAATGCTTAGGTGATCCTTCTCGCATCACCCCCATAGAGGATGTACAGGTCACAGAGGATCTGTCATACAAAGAAGATCATTTGTTATCCTAGATCATCAAAGTCCGTAAGTTATGGACCAAAGAGGTAGCCATGGTGAAAGTGCTTTGGAGGAATAATATTATAGAAGAAATGACATGGGAGGCCAAGGAAGATATGAAATCCAGATACCCTCATTTGTTTCAGACTTCATGTTTATATCAATATTCGTGTAATACGATTCTTCTATTGCTATTCTAATTATCAAATTTGACCCATATACCTTATTTAGGTGGTATTGTTAAGACAAATGTTGCAGGTCCAGCTCAGGTGTCAGCAAGAGGATATTAAAGTGAGTTATGGCTAACGTTTTCTTATTATTATATGTTCAAGTGGTCGTGTGAGACCGATTTGATGTTATCTTGTTGTTATGTTGTCATGGGTGGCATTGGATAAGTGCTTGAGCTGCTTGACAGGTTTTGGATAGTCCTATTTTTAAAGGAAACGCTCCTGAAATTTTTATAAATCTTGAGAGTTAGAATATTTTCAACATTCACTGACGAATGTTCCTAAGAGGGGAAGGATGTTACGTCTCGTAGTTTCACATCCCGTCATGTCGTCGATTGATATCGGTATCCCGAGAAGATATGTGACCCTAAGGAAGGACAATGAAGGTTTATAGGCTATTTATAGAAGTACCGAAGTGTATATAAGTTAAATGGATCAAAGAAAACACATTTTGACGAAATCAGAAAATCTCCAGATTTTACGATTATGATGTACGGACCATACAAATTGGATTTCCCACCATACAATTTCTAGTAGAATTTAAGTTGCATATATGATTATACGGTCCAATTGTACGGATCGTACAATTTTGTACGGGTCGTACAATTTCACCGTATAATAGGGCGGTGCAATTTCATTTTTTGGTATAAAAAGGTTGGCTTTGACTTGGAGCCCCATTTCTTCATTGTACAGACCTTAGATCACCCCAATCTCCTCTCTAAGGCTCTCCACCAACTTGGAACCATATCCAAACATAAACTAGTCAAGATCAACGTAAGGGATTATGTGGTTTGCGTTAGCTTCCTTCTCTTCTTGTTGCGATACCTTGGAAGGACTTAGTGTTGAAGTAAACTAAGAACTAGAGGATTCTTGGAGTATTTAAGGTGAGTTCCATCTTCCCTAGCCTACTCCTAAGTTTGTATAAGTGTTGCATTAAATTTGGTTGGAAATTCTTGAAGAAATTAATGACTATGACCTTTAAAGTAGAGCTATGTGTTGTATGGGCTATTTTTACATGGTTTAAGACACCAAATGGAGTTGTAAAAGTATGGATAACATTTTGGGGATAAGAAATAGTAAGAATGAAGGTTTTTGTGTTAAAATATGTTGAATTTGAACTAGAAATGACCTTATGAAGTATTGCGCTGAAGTTGTTCGATAAAATGACTAAATGAACTTTCCTATAGAATATGAAGCCAATATTGATATAAATCCTTTGTATGATATAGATAATCATCCGTAGAAGGTGCGAGAACTCGTGGGATGTTGTAACCTCGTGAATAAGGTATGTAGGAAATATTTCCTTCTTGGCATGACTTGAAATAAACATTCCTTCGAAATAATCTTCATATCTTAAAAATTGCATAACTCTAAGCCTTCTTGACTAAATGGATCATGATTCTTATATATTCCTTATAAATATCATTTTCCGTATTTAATATGTCTCAGAATGATTATCTTAAGATCAAAGAACATAGCGACAATAACAATAGTCGGAGGATAACGATGATAGGTCACTTCGACTCTGATCTTGATGTCTTTGACGTCTTGCATTGCACTTATATATATGTATCTATTTTCTTACCGAGTCGCGCTATAGTCGACTGGGTACGACACTTATATGTGCACACCACTATAGTTGGTTTTGACATTACCGAGTCCTTTCGCGACCGGCTATGTTATATATACTATGATTTGGCCCACAAAGTGGCTTGATACTATATTATATGGCCCCATTGAGCATCTTTATTTTTACAAACATGCATATATATTTATGATTTGGACAAGGTATGCCCTTGAGGCTTGTTATGAGTTTCAAGTTGACTTCTATAACCATATTTCTTATGTTATATCTTATGTTTACATATGTTACTTGCCTTACATATTCAGTATATCTTTCATACTGATGCCCCTCTCTGGGGCACTATATTCATTCTCGCAGGTGCAGATAGAAAGGGCGGTGTTCCTCTATAATAGGTTGCATGTTACAACATTGATTGTCGCACTCCCCTCTCTCGGAGTTGCTACACAGGAGTTGATAGGTACTGTTGTACATATTCCTAGCATTTTGGGTATGGCAGGGCCCTTTCATGACCTGTTGTGGTATTATAGCACTCTTAGAGGCTTGCAAACTAGTGTTCGGTGTGTATATGTTTTCTCATGGCCTTGTCGGCCCTTTTGTTAGTTAGTAGTACTCTTGTTACGGCCCTGTCGGCCTTGATTATCTGTATTTAATATGTTGGGACTCTTCTGGTTGCAGGTTGTCATACATTCTTGTCTTGTTAAAGTTATTTGGAGGCTTTGTCGGCCCAGGTTTCGTGCTAAAAGTTCCAGGTAGTAGTTTGTTCGCTCGAGCCTTCGGGTGCTAGGTGTCGGCCACACTCCCTAAGGTTGGGGTGTGACAAAATAACTCCTTATGCAGGACCGAACAAGTCAACTTAAATTATGGCTCAGGGCCAAGGAATTGCAAATACGCAAACAGATAAACGCATGAAAAATTAAATTACATAAGAAAGGCCCAAAAATGGGGGCAATGCCAACATCCAGAAAGTACAAATATTTTTCAAAAGCAAAAAACATAATGAGACACCCAAAAACAAATTCAATACAAGGAAAGCAGAGATCAAGAAGCGGCAATATCAGTAGAGGTTCCAGGTAGTTCATCCTCAGCATATCTCCGGGGTAGGAGGAACCGGTTGTTCCCTAGGGGAAATCTTTTTAACATCGCCTCCCACAGGTCTGCTCTTATCTCCAACAGTCGGGACTTTGGATGGTTGCTCCCCTGACTCTAGCAGGACTTCCCTCTCATCTTAGTAGACCAGCCTTTACTGTCCAAAGGACAAAGTCATCAACCGGAGGTTGAATAGGCAAAGCATTAAAAGCAATTTCCTCCACATTCTGTGTTGCGGCCAGTGTTGCTTCCAAACGCACACACAAGTATACGTGGTCGTAAAAGTAATATATTAATTTTAGAAATTAGATGTCAAATCCACAAAGACTTGTGATTAACCGTCAACTAAACTAAATTGATTCTAATTATCTAAACAAGAGATGAATTTTGAGGGTTATAATTATAAACTATCTAAAAATAAAAGAAAATAAGTAATGAACTCCAACCAAGAAAGAACAAATTTTTATGTTATCAATGATATGAATGTTTCATGGTTGTGGTTAGTTTACCAATTCTATTGAGTTCTCGAACTATTTCTCATTAATCTGAATTATCGACGATTGTTAATTAATCAGATTATTAATCACATAGTATTCTCCCGAACTACTACTCGTCGATTCAAAATAGTTTGCCGCATATATTTCTATGAAATTGACCTGTTAAGAATACAATTCATCCATGGTATTTAATTGAATGCGGTGGCTAGGTATATTCTTATCCTTGCCACAAATCCTAGCACAACTATAGATATAATCAGATCAAATTCTCTTTAACCCTTCTCTAATCTAACAACATCTTTCCCAAGCATGTATATTAGATAGTCGATAGAACCTAACTGTTGGCCAAACAATCAAGCAATTATACACAGAATTAAAAAAACAATCAAAATCAAAAACTCGCATTATGATAAACATAGTCTTCAAACATCAATATTCATGGCTATACCACAACCCTAGAATGCGAAGTTTAGCTCCATATACACATGGAGGAAAAATAAAAATTCATACAAAGAAATATAGAAACTAGTAGTAAGGAGAAGAAAATATAGAACCCAATAAATCAAGCCTCGAACCCAATAAAATATGAGGCAAATAATGAATAAATATATGTATTTTATGCCGAACATCACCAACCCACACTTAAACTCTTACTCGTCCTCGAGTAAGAAATAAAACAACTCTCAATAAATCAAGCCTTGAAACACCACCACTTTGGTTGATATCAATAATTAGGTCTTGTAGCAACTCACAACATCAATTGTACACTTCCTGATCATTACGCAAGATATAAAAGTTAACAAACAAACAACAAACTTCTAACCTCCTATCCTCAGAGATGGACTCTAACTAATCAAATTTAAGCTCGCTCACCTACTCTGTCACAGAAATCTAATAACATCACCTATCTATCATGAAATAAGTGTCCTCACAAGAAGAAATAGTCCACACACTCAAATCAAAGAATCGAATATATATTAAGGACTTAGCACCAAAGCACAACTCTCGCACTCACAAAGAATTCACATGTATGAATAAAGAACCATAGGCTTCCCCATTATGTGCATCTCCACTAATTAAGTTTGCTCGAATAGAATCAAATAGAACTTTAACGAGTTGTAATGTTGGCTAGGGGACCGGTAGGACAACTATATAATAGTGACTTACACTTCCCTAAGTACTTTGCACTTTTAGACTTCATCACCTATTATTTTCACCTCTTCACTTTATTTTCAGCCCTCTCTTCATCAATTATTTCACAAGTATTTCTCTCATATCAAAAACGTTTCAATCATCTTTTTTTTCAAGTATTTTTTTCCTTTTGTGCTTATGTCACATTTTTTAAGAGGGTCTTTTCATCACTTTGCAGCTATTATTGGTCACCACTTTTCACACCATCCCTTTCTTCAGATTTTACAATTATAACAATCTAATCTACAGTGCTCAAGGAAGCAGGGTGTAAAAATTAGGAATTCAACAGAAGGATCAAGGAAAAAATATGGCTACCAAATAAAAGGCTACAGGGTCAAAGGACTAACTAGTGATAACAATATCTGAAATCGATAAAAATTTACAAGACATATCAAAGAAAGTCTATCATCATCTTCTAAACAGAGCAACATTTTTTATTTCGCTTTAATAACATGCAAGACAAGTTCTAGACTAAGATGCAAAATATGGAATATATGGAAGAAATCCTCACCGCACATGGCACAAATATCAATTAAGATGGATCAATTCCACTATAAGACAGACAGGATCATAGCGAACTATAAAATAAGAATAAGTTATATCCAGAATAACAATCATGAGCCTAGGTGTCAGAAGGTTTGCTATTCTAAATTAACTCAAGCACTCATAGAAAAGTACTACTCAAACTCAGGCCATCAAAAAAGTCACAAAGGTTTTTCTTCTCCCTCTTTTACTACTCCTAAAAATTTTAAAAGTACCCGGTTCAAACGTCCCCCTTTGAAAAAGAACCGAGTCCATAAAAAAATCAAGGGGTGGATGATCTATGCCACTAATGATAAAAACTATAAAAGCAAAAAAGAACCAAATAAAATCTTTTTGAATTTTTTTTGGTTTTTTGATTTTTTGATTTTATAAAAAGTTAATGAACTAAAAAGAAAAAAAATTCTATGGCATAATCATCATCAACCTCAAAAGTATCGGAAGTACCCCACCCCGCACTTAAAAATATGTGTTGTCCTCAATGCATATATAACAAAGAAAAAATTAAAACAAGGGTGAGAGATACTCCCTAAGACCCTCTACGACCTAGCTAGCAACATATTCCTTAATATAAAGGGTCAGTACGACCCCACACTTAAGATCAAACATGCTCCTCAACTTCAACTTCGATAGTGAATTACTTGACTCGATGGATGGAGGGAGAGCCCTCCAACTCAAGCACTTTCCCCTAATCTAAAAAATAAAAACAAAACAAAACGTAACACAAATAAAAATACAAATAAAAAAGATAACATACAAGTTGGGTTGCCTCCCGACAAGCTCCTGATTTAACATCTTGGCACGACGTGAACCAATTTTTCCTACCACTTTGAAGATATAAACTGCGCCCCCAATTTTGCATCAAAATTTCTGCTCCGCTCTTGAGGCGGTGGTGTGAAAATAAATTAACCAATCAATAGGTGACACATCTTGCACTTCTTTGCCCTTAAGTGAGGAATGCCATTTTGTCTCTTCGGTGTGGCAAATTTTAGAATGTAAGGGTCTTGTTCCTCATCTATACACTTCTTTAAAGGCTTGGAAGGGTTGATTTTCATGTCGCTAATCAAACACAATGCAGAAAAATATTTAGAATGAGGTCCCACACGCCCCAATTTCCATATTTCTTGAATTTTGACATTTACCCCCCCCCCCCTCCTCAACATCGGCTTCATCAAAGTTATTTTTGTTGAATGGTTGGAATTCCTCTTTCTGCTCCACAAGTTGAACAGTATCCAAAATAATTGGTGGTTGGGCATCAAAAGCCTCAATTTTTTTATTTAATTGAGTTTGAATGTCATGGATATCTGGGTCAAATTGATCAATCTCTTGTTTGAGCTCAGCTGTGTCTTCTATCAGTTGTATCACCGCGTTCATAAGATCATCACGGAAACCCTCATATTTCTCGAGCAATTTCCTAGAAATATCCATACTATCAAAAGCATAATCATTATTAGAATCATCATAATAAGGGATCGGGAGAGGATAACAACACTTAGGAAAACGTTTTCAATTGTCGTCGTAAACATCACAAGATTGAGATGGTGCACACAACTCGCCCATGGGAATATATTGACAGTGTTGTCAGAAGTGAGGTCTTTTGCAATATGGACAAGGATCAACAAAACATGAATAATTATCACTCCACAATTTTTCATTCAAAGATGCCATGTCAAGAAGAATACAAAAATAAATAAAAAATAGAACTTGAATAGACATAAACAAAAGTCTAATCTAGATAAACAATTAATTTCTAAGTCCCCGGTAACGACACCAAAATTTGTTGCTCCAAAGTCCAAACGCACACGCAAGTATATGTGGTGGTACAAGTAATATAGTGATTTCAGAAATCGATTATCGAACCCACATGGATTTGTGATTAACCGTCAACTAAATTAAAATGATTCTAATTATCTAAACAAGAGATGAATTTCGAGGGTTAGAATTATAAACTATCTAAAAATAAAAGAAAATAAGTAACGAACTTCAACCAAGAAAGAACAGATTTTCATGTTATCAATGATATGAATGTTTCAGGGTTGCGGTTGGTTCACCAATTCTATTGAGTTCTCGAACTATTCCCCATTAATCTGAATTATCGACGATTGCTAATTAACTAAATTATTAATCTCATAGTATTCTCCCGAACTACTACTCGCCGATTCAAAACAGTTCGCCGCCTATATTGCTATGGAATTGACCTGTTAAGAACGTAATTCATCCACGATATTTAATTGAATGCGGTGTCTAGGTATATTCCTATCCTAGCCACAAATCATAGCTCTACTTTAGGGATAATCATATCACGCTCTCTTTAACCCTTCTTCAATCTAACAACATCTTTCCCAAGCATGTATATTAGATAATCGATAGAACCTAACTGTTGGCCAAACAATCAAGCAATTATGCATATAATTAAAGAATCAATCAAAATCAGCAATTCACATTAAGATAAATATAGTCTTCAAACATCAATATTTATGGTTATACCACAACCCTAGAACGTGAAGTTTAGCTCCACATAGACATAGAAGAAAAATAATAATTCATACAAAGAAACATATAAACTAATAGTAAAGAGAAGAAAAGATAGAACCCAATAACTCTGGCCTCCACGGCGGCTCTAAGCTCTCTCTAGGTCAAAAATTCTTAACTCCGGGTCCCAAGTTATCCAAAGTTATTTTAAAAAATCCTCTTATAGACGATTTAGAAAAATACTCCAACGAAATAACCTAAGTCCGAAATAAATTGGAAGAATTATTTTGTCCGAGTATTGCGGCCTCGCTGAGCGAGCCACAAAGCAATGCAGTGCCTCACTTTGGGCTTCGCGCAGCGAAGAAACCAACTGTCAGCTTCCACTTCCTCTTTTCTTCTTTGCTTTCTTCCTTTAATCTCCAATCATCAACCAATCATTATGTCCCCCTCTCTTGTTTTCATTGTTACAATTCACATATTTACTTCACCTCATGCCACGTAGACAAACATCTTGAGTCCTCCATTTTTCTTCATTTCATGTGCTGCTCCAAAATTGTTTCATCCATGTAGATTTTTTAACCTTTCCTCTTTTCGATTATAATTTCATGATTTTTTTCTTTTTGTCCAATTTTTGCTTCGAATCTTTCTATCTTCACACCGCTTTATTCCTACATAGTAAAAATATAATATTAAGCATAAACCTACATATTAAAAATATATTGTTAGGCATAAACTAGTATAATTAATACTCAAAAGAAAATTAAAAGTACTAAAATATGAGGTAAACAATAGATAAAATATGTATTTTAAGCCAAACATCAGCCACCTCAGCGTTGACGTCAATCGTCCTAACTCGGGCCTCTTGGAGAGCGATCCGGCGATCCTGATACACATCATGGGTCTTCTCAAGGATGAAATCTACTTTCAATTTTTACATGATGGCGTCCGTATCTGACATATGGGCCTTCTGTGGGGCATCCTGGAGAGAGGAATTGATCTCGGTCATACCCGTATTATTTGCAAGTTGGTCCTTGTACCGAACCATCAGGGAGTGGTACCTCTTGTCAAGGCGATTCAGAGCTTCCTTTTTTTTTTCTCTCTTGCATGCATTCAATTCAATCCCCATAGTTAGGATATGTTCTGTCAAACCCGTCTCCTTATGAACCACGGTGGAAAAATGATTCTGGTGGTCGTCCCACTTCTTCTGTAGCTCAAAAGGTTCTGTATGGAACTTAGTTGCCTCTTCATTATGAATCCTCATGTCCTGCTCTGTCTGGGCTAACCTGCCCTCTAGTTCATCTGCATCAATCAGTTGTCTCTCTAAGGCCGGAAGACATTCTTAGATCTTCTGGTACTCCAACAATTTCTCCCTTTCCTAGGCAAGCTTACGATGGAGCCCCTACATGGTCAAAAGGCTAGCTTGAAATGAGTTAAGAGCCCAAAGTCATAATCATGTGCAAAGAACATAAATAAATGCCAAGAAAGGAAGAAGTACTCGTGTACCTGAGCGCCCGAATGAGCACCGGCGTTGAGCAGGCAATCCCTAGAGATACCTTTCATTTTCACCTTGTCTTTCTCACTGGCCAATGGCTTCAGATAGTTTGCAACCCCTACTGGCTGGGAAAGGAAGTGGTAGTCTTGGGGGACGGTAAGAATAATCTGCTGGCGAGCCGAAGGATTATGTATCAGATCCAGCTACCAGCCGTCGGCTGGGACTCTCGGGTCAAACCCGGTTCTTGGACCCCGAGAACCCTCGAGTCTGACCCCGATGCTCGGACCTCACGACATAGAAGCTCATGTTTGGGAGGCCTGAGGAGAAATGACCCAAGAGGAAAAAGGAATGCACGGGACGGGCACAGGACCCGGGGTGTTACCTTCATCCCTTACAGGGGCGAGAGAAAAAAGAGTGGAAGAATTTATCTGATCCGCCAGCTCTAATTCTCTGAAACGACCAGTGGTGGTAGCTTCCAGCTGAGCGACTCTCTTATGAACAAGCCTCAAAGTCAAATCCTCTTCCTACTCATTGGAATCAGATGCCAAATTGATCGCCATATGGTGAGCAACTGGCCGGGTAGGTTCTCGACTATCCTACTCCCAGACATCTAGCCTATTATTTTTAGCTGGGGGAGAAGAGGGAGACGACGACCTCTTCGATCTGACTGAGGAACCATCCCTAGACTACGACCCAGCTAGGATGCAATCTGCATAACTTGCTGTAAGGTAGCATTCAAATTTTGGGGGACGTCCGCCAAACTTCGGATTGATGATTCCTTAGGAAGGCCATGAATCTTGGACCTCGTGTTTTTTTTGGTGAGATCTCCTTCCATGTTTTGGAAGGAAGAATATGAATAATCTAGAATTTTTTAGACCCATCGCGCTAGGACCGAATCCAATCTCCAGACTGTGGCTGGAAAAAAAAGGAGAAGCAGAAATCAGCAACCCCAACCAAAATTGAAAAAAGCATAACACAATAATGTTATATAAACAAGCAACGCACGGTGAAAATTCCATCATTCTGGAATGGTAGCCTCCGGCGGCTTGACCAAATCTGTGGTAGCAGCAATGATGTATCTCTTCATCCATCCTCGATCTAAGTCATCATCAGTGCTCGTGATCAAAGAAGTTTGACCACGGCGGGTTACTTGGATAACCCACACCCTAAAATTCTCAAGGGAGTAGAGGCGAATCATATGGGAAGGGGTGAAGTTAGGTATCGGAGACACGCCACCATTCTCTATACCGCCGGCCCAACATGAGCCAGACATATGTTGTACTTTCAGCAAAACTCCAGAATCACGGAGTCAATCGATTCACTCACCCTCAACGAAAAGAGGTAAGTATAAATAAAAGAGTACCGCTGCCAGTAAGAGGTAATGTTTTTCCCTTCCTTCGTGATAATCACCTAGATATCAATCTAGTCGCAGTCCTCCTTTACTTGATTCAGATTGCAGTTGTGGATGGAAAATTTGTACCTACTAGCCGGCTAGTCCCGTTCATGTTTAGGGTCAGTAGAAGTATCACGCTCTGTGAGGTCTTTTCCGTTGGTCCAATCTTTGAGAATATACGAATTAGGGTGTTGGGTAGGGAAAGTAGTCGATATGGTCTTTTTCTTTAAATTGTTGTTGGACATCGGCTGTCGGATTCCAATTGGAACCTGATGAATGGAGATATCAGAATCACTATATGTGGTGTTTTGAGCCCGGGTGGCAGCGCCACCAGCAATAGAAAAGTCAGAAGACATGATTGGCAACCTATATAAGATATTTGGGAGGATAAGGAAAGTTTCTCTTAGGAGCAAAGGAGGAAGGCTCGAGAGATTGGAAGATTGAAAGATAGAGAATGAGAGTTCAATTATGATAAGTTTTATATAGGCATTAAGGAAAATGGTAAAACTTCTCCTAAAAGAAAGGAAATTGTGCAATCATTACAGGTTCGATAATCAAGAGGAAGGCGTGGTTAAATACATGACATGTGTAAAATAGATTTCAGAGGGATGTCAAACCATTTATGCGAAGAGTCAGCGTGTGAAAAGGGTTAACCATTTGAACTGACACATTAAGTTCGAGGAGTGATTCTACAAGATAAGTATTGACAGAAGAAACTCTTCCACTTTCCTGGCTCATGAAATAAAGGTCCCGAAAAGTGGAGGCTATATTGGGTGAAAAGCGTCTCCGGGGGACCAGCATCTCTGGAGACTCAGATGACTCGGGGATATTCTATAGTTATCCCCAACTCCTGTCACATATGTATGTCTTGATTAGAGTGATGTGGTACATATGGGCACATGATGGCAGCATGGTCACGTCATCATAATTTTTAGGGATAAGATAGTTTAGTGTTGGCTTATATATGTGATGCAGTCCAAATTCATGAACTTCAAGCCGCATAAGGATCATGCATGAATATGAGAATCCGAGAGCATGACTTGGCTCCATCCCGGGAATTCCAAGTGTGAAAGATCGCATAAGATGAGGAAGAGCATCAAGATGGTCGAATTGTGGAGAAAGAAGGTTATGCATGCAAAAGTGGTTAATTCTTAAAAATGCAAGCTTTCATTTACAAAGGAAGACAACTAAACAAGGTTATTACTTCATTACAGATATAATTGTAATAGCTAGTAGTCTTCATTCCTATCCTAGTATAAGTAGTAGACTTTTATTTCATTTTAAGGTTAGACTGTTTTTTTTATGAATGGTATTTGATACTCTTTTGAGAGTTTGAGAGTTTCTGAAAGTTTTTTTGTTGAATGCTTTGTTGAGAGAGTTGGTTGTTTGGGGACTTTGTTTCCCTTGAGATCAATGTAAGAGGTTTGGTACTTGTGATTACTCAATTGGAAGTCTTGGTTATTGTAGAACCTTGGTTGCTAGTTGGTATTTCATTTTGTGTCTACCTATCTATCCTTTAATTTTCTTATCTTTTTGAATTCCTAGTTAGTTTATTTGTTTCCCTATCCTTTATTGTATCAATATGTAAAGCTTAAAAAGTAACCAATGGCATCTTTTTCTTCCTGCTTACTTTGTAATCCTAACAGAATCTCTCTCTTACAGCAATATACGTTAAGAACCATTTGTCCATTAGTATTTACTGATTTACTTTAACTATTTATTTCATACATTTTATCATTTGAAATCGGACTCGTCAAGGAATTTCCCGGATCGGATACGATTCACTTGTCTTTAAACCCTAAAATACAAATCTTTAACTTGATTTCTGGTTAGAACATATTTCACCGGAAAACAAGCTAACAAAAATTACTTAACCTTTTTTCTGTACAAAAATTTCAACTTTGATCACTCATGATCGTTTATTTTAGTTTCGCCGACTGCTAGGCTATCCCGTGGTGAATATTCTCAATCACTTGATCTTATCAGCTGAGCAACTACCTAATTTAGCTGTTGATCTTATTCAGAAATGAGAGGTTACCAAATCTTTTGATTGCAATTTGCCTTTAATTAAGGTCATCATAACTTGCGCTTGCATATGTTACATATGACATTTTAACAACATTTGGGTAAATTAGCATCATTGGATCTCATGTGCCAATAGTCCCTGCTGTTTTAGGACCTTCTACTGTTCGTCTTTAAATTCTCAAAGTGTCTGCTATTTGGTTGATAAATAAGTTACGTGTGATGTGGTTTATGTAACACCCACATCGGCACTACATAAACAAAAACTGGTCTCTGCGGCAGTTGAAAATGTCATTAAGGGAACAATTCAAGCCGTCACAAATAGTACATCATCAGTTACTAAAGTTATTATTCTGCTGGTTTCATTTTATTTGACACTATTTTTTATTAATTTATTCAGAAAAAATAATATATTTTTATATTTAAAAATAATTTAATTTTAAATTTTCTATATACCTCTAATAACATACTTTTTTTAGCTACAGAAATCTCATACTATATTAGACTAAATTTCAAAAGTCTCTATATCTCTTTTAAACTCCGTGCATTGTCAAATTACCCTGCATATATTAGAAAAGAGCGAGTAATTATAGAAATATGTGTAAAGAATGGATCTTGGGTCTAACTCAACCCCAAAAGCTAGTTTGTAGGGTGAGGATTGTCCAAGTCCATATAAGGAGTCCATGTTCCCATTCCATTTTCGATGTGGGACTCTTAACACTCCCCCGCACGCCAGACCTCGTTAACTGGAGCGTGGATAATATAATTTGGGGGCCAACATCGGTGAACAAAGAATTGGAATGAGTCTTGCTCTGATACTGTTGGGATACAATTGTTGTAGGGAACGGGAAGTATGTAACTATTACAATGAAACTGGAAATCAAAACCTCACAAACTGCTTGTGTGATTTGCTGAGTTGAGTGATGGCACTCTGTATTTAAGACAAGATTGTCCCGTATATCTCCTTTTAATGTATTGAGCAATAGTCTCCCAAGATACAATAGCAACTTTAACAAGTGAGCAAAAGAAACTCAAATGTTACTCTTGAAGAACTTTGAGTATAGTGACTTTGCTAGAGAGGAAGAATATGAAATCAGAACATCTGGAGAATTCTCTAAGTGTTGAGTGTAGTGTGTTTCAATTGAGCCAAAGGCCTCAATTTATAATGTAAGTAGAAGACTCCTCAACTAGCCAACTAATGGCCTTCAATAGCCATGTAATTGCACTTGATTGAGGGGTTACATTCAGCCAAATAATGGCTGAATTCATGCGACAAGTAATGGAGAATCAATGCTCCAAAATCAGCCCAAACGTCAGATTTTTCCAACTTCCCGTCGCAGCATTCTGCCTCCGAAGCGTCGCGGCGCTGTGAATCAGCGTCACGGCTCCAGTAGCTGACCAACCATTTTGCGCCGCGGCCCTTCACGGCTCCGCGGTGATTTCCGACTCGTTTCATTTTACACTTTGTACACTTCTTCCTTCATTTACCAACGTGGAATACTTTGTCATTTGGCCAATAACCGTCCATAATTCTATGTCTCAAACGTATTACATACGTATCAATATCTCTTTCACTAATGAAATTTGCGATACTTGGCACTACGTGTGTACATGTGTGGAAACGACGTTTCCGACGTGCGGGTCCAGTTGTTCGAGTCATAAATTAATGGGATATACTTATCTCCACATTTAGTAAATTTCCAACATATACCATGTAAAGAATGGATCTTGGGTCTAACTCAACCCCAAAAACTAGCTTGTAGGGTGAGGATTGTCCAAGTCCATATAAGAAGTCCATATTTTCATTTCATTTTCGACGTGGGACTCTTAACCATATGAACCTTCTTTATTAGATAGAAGTACCCCACCTTTCACCTCTAATGATATTGATAGATAGTAAGATCTATAATTACTCGTTTGCTAATAATTAAAGATACTATTGTTTCAGAGACTTTTGTCGAGTTGAATGCTTCCAGACATGTACATATAACTTATCAATAACTTTTGAAAGCCAATCAAGTAAATCAGAAAGTTAGTGATTGCTGGACGCCTATAAGGCTATAACATTACCTGCGCTATTAAATTGTTAGAAAAATATATGAAATGTATTTTTTCTTCTTTGTTTGTGGTCTTGAAATTATAATTCGGGTATGATTCATATTAATTTAACGTGTCAGCTAGGTTTGAAAATAGTATGAAGTCATATCGATTTGTTAGGATTTGTATGTCACAGTTCTAAAATATATGACAATCTCGTATGATTTGCAAGTAATTCGACATGACAATTATAGAATAGCATGAAGTCATATCACATTGTATTGACTAGCGTGTTTACAATTTTGAAATTTATTTCTTCTTTTTTTATTTGTAGCTTTGAGATCATAACAATCTGGTATGATTTGTGAGCATTTTAATATAGGACAATTAGGGTGAATATAGCAAGAAGTCATACTAGTTTGTCACGACTTGCATGCCAAAATTTTAAAATGCATTTTTTTCTCTTCTTTATTTGTAGCTTTAAAATCATGACAATCTAGTATAATTTGTGAGTAATACAACAAAACAGTTAGATTAGCATGCAGACATACCGATATATCATTACTTACATGACATTTCTAAAATGTATTTTCCACCTTCTTTGTTTACAACTTTGAAATCATAGCAATCCAATATTGATTTGTAAGTATTCAATAGGTTGAATATAACCTAAGGTTACACCAGTTTGCCATGACTTGCCAGAGTTCACCGATTTTAGTTCTGCTTCCCTAGGTCTCTTTACCATCTCTATTGCTCGGAGTGTTTTTGTCAAACTTAAAAGTGGCAGTTCCATACAAATTAAAGCGAGAATAAAAATTAAATGCATCAAAAAAAATTGTGTAGATATCCCATGATTTCTTGAAAATTAAAGATGAGTTCTTCAACCTCACACAAACTCTATAGGAAATTGCTCAGAAAGCATGTAAAGGGATAGGGAAATTAGGAATTAGGGTGGAAAAATAAACAAGAACTCAACTGTGAATAGTTGAATCCTTGTAAATTACACAACAAAAATTACTAATTCAAGATATATAGGTAGAAAGAACGGATCTATCTAAAATTGAATATAAATTTAACCCCGAGAACAACTAAAGAAAACTTGAAACTAATTAGATAAACATTCTGATTATAGAAACAATTCAAGGGAAAAGGGGTAGAACTCATACATGAATTACTCACAAATGTAATTCAAAAGAAGTCCATCGGAGAGAAATGAGATAAACCCCCAACTCACACAGAATACTTGAGTTTATTCATCAAAGCTAATTCAAAAATAAAACCTAATTTATACTACCTATAGTGGCCATTAACTAATAACAGAATTGATCAAAATAACCCTTCAATAGATTGCAAAATCTAGCCTGCACACTAGCTTTCGCCTTCATGATTATTCTTCTTTAGCGCGATTCTTCTTGCTTATGGTTTTACCTGTGTGGCCTTTATTAGGAGCTCCAGATTATGCACTCTTCATTTGATTTTTGAGCGTTTTCTCGACTTGACTCTTAGTTTTTATGCTCTCTTAAAGTACTCTAAGCTCTTGATATCATCTTGGAATCCTCTAATGCTATCTGTTGAATTGAAGAATTAAAGTATGAAGAATGTGAGCTCAACTCACAGCTTCCATTAATGGAGTTGTTGAAACTCGAATGAGAGGAAGAGAGAGATCGAGAGAGAAGAGAGTATGAAGACGAAACTGAGTTTGGTAAACGCAAAAACTGCATTTGTTTTCATTAATGGCTCAATATATACACCAACAAGGAGAAGGGGGAAAATATCTTCTAACTAATCTAACTAACCAAAATATCTAATAACAAATTAACTAGCTAACTAACCATTTGTCTAAATTATAAGAATGACATTACATATTTTAATTAATTTAAATGCTAAGCTAATTTAACACTAAGCTAATCTCAACACACACACACACCCCTCAAGTTGGAAGGGAGTTGTCCACTTACAACTTGTTAAAAATGGAAAAATGCTTAACACCAGTTAGTGCTTTAGTGAAGATATCAAGCAGTTGACTTGTTGTGGAGATGTGATGCAAACTGATCAACCGTGCATGCAGTTTGTTTCTGACAAAATGGCAATCCACCTCTATATGCTTTGTCCTCTCATGGAAGACTGGATTTTTAGCTATATGTACAACTGCTTGACTGTCATAATATACTGAGATAGGCAGCTTGCATGACATGTTTAGTTCAGTCAAGAGTCACTCCATTCAAACTCATTCTCCCACCACTTTTTTAATTGCTCTATACTCAGCTTCAGTTGAGGACAAGGATATGGTGTCTTATTTCTTTGACTTCCATCTAATAGGGCAATCCCCCAGAAGAACAAGATATCCACTTACATATTTCCTTGAGTCGGGCAAGAGGCCCAATCTGAATCACAGTATGCAGAGATAGAGTAGTCTGGCTTGTTGGACAAGATGATACCCAAAGTAGGATCATTTTTCAAGTACATGAGCACACGATAAGAAACTTTCAACTGAGGCTCTCTAGGTGCTTGCATGTATTTACTGAGATGTTGCACACTGTAGACAATATCCAATCTTGTATTGGTAAGGAAATACAATTTTCCTACCAGCTTTCTGTAGTGACTAGGATTAGATATGGGAACACCATCATTTGCTTTGAGTTTACTGTGCTATCAAGAGAAGAAGACGCCGAAGGACAATGCAGACAATCAAATTCCTTAAAGAGGTCTGCAATAAACTTTCTTTGTGAAATCAATACTTCATTTGACTTGTATAATATCTCCAACCCCAGAAAATAATGCAGCTTCCCTAAATCCTTAATTTTGAATTTTTCATGCAAGAAAGACTTCAAAGATTGTATTTCATCCAAATTTGTCCCTGTTAGTATTACATCATCCACATAGACTGCTACAAAGACTGGATGTTTCATTCTTTTTGTAGAAGAGTGAATAGTCACTTTCTGAATGTATGTACCCTTTTGAGCATAAAAATCTGCTAGTTTATCATACCATTATCTACTAGATTGTTTCAAACCATACAATGACTTTTTCGCCTTACATACTAGTCTATTTCCATTGAGTTCTAGACCTGGTGGGGCTTCCATAAATACTTCTTCATACAAAATACCATGAAGAAAAGCATTATTAACATCTAGTTGGTATATATCTCACCCCTCTTGATAGCCAAACTAATAAGGGTTCTTACAATGGTCATTTTCACAATAGGTGAGAATGTTTCGTTGTAGTCTATTCTTGCTTGCTGTGTATATTCCTTGACCACCAACCTACCTTTAAATCTCTCCACACTCCCATCTACTTTATGTTTTATTTTATATACTCATTTGTGGCCTATTGTTATTTTTTCTTTAGGTAAGATTACTAGATCCCAAGTGTTATTTGCGTACAAGGCCTTAAAATCTTGTGTCATAGATGTTTGCCAAGCAGGGTTCAAGGTTGCCTCTTCATAAGAAAATGGCTCACAATCATGAGAAATATTCCTAATCAGCTGCTGACTAATGGTTTCTAGGGTGGTGAAGTCTACATGTTGAGTTTCTAAGAAAAAGGCATTTAGAGGTAAAAGTTGATCAAGTGATACACGGTAAGTGTCAGACAAATAAGATTGCAAGTTAGGCAAGTTATAGTTGTACTCTCTTAGGTAAGATGGGGTCGTGTGTACTCTGGTGGTTTTTCTAACTTCTTGTTTTGGTTGGACTAACGGTTGTTGGAATGTATGATGTTCTGCAACTCCTCGTAAACCAACAGTCTCAAGGCCTTTGAAAGGGTCAAAGTGTTGAGGTGAGGGTTCATTAGTTTGGTGTGAGGGAGGCTCAGGTTGTTGTTCAATATGAACTTGAGGTGATGATGAGTGAGTTGGGCTAGATATACTGATATTATGTGTGTCATTCTTATCCAGAAATGAACCTTTAACATGAATGGTGTGTGTACAATTAAAAACACATGAACCATGCATTAATAAATACACAATTGACTCAAAACTAGAACCAACAAGTGCAATAGCAAAAGAAAAGATGTTCTCATAAAACAACACATCCATGAAAATATGTATCCTCTTGTTAGCTAAGTCTAAAACATTGTATCATTTAGTGTCATAAGGGTATCCAATGAAAATATGTGGTGTGGTTCTTGTTCAAACTTGTTTTTGTGTGTTTTGATAGTGGTAGGAAAACACAAACATCCAAAAGCTCTTGGGTGTAAGTAGGTTGGTTTTCTTTGATAGAGTAATTCAAAAGAACATCTGTTGTTAAGGATAGTAGAGGGTAATCTATTTATGATATAGATAGCTATTTGAATTCATTCTCCCCAATATCTCAAGGATAACTTTGATTGATATAACAGTGCCCTAGCAGTTTCTAACAAGTACTTGTTTCCTTTCTACCACACCATTTTGTTGTGGTATATAAGGGCATGACTTTTGGTGAATGATTTTTTTTTCTTGAAAGAAGGTTTGGGCTTCATTACTGGTGAATTCTGACCCATTGTATGACCTTAGACAATTTGTGGTGGTTTGAAATTGATTTTATATTAGTAAGACAAAAGCTTTGATGGTTTAGAGTGCATTACTCTTGCAACTTAGGAGTTGTGTTCATGATGATCTGTTGTAATCATCAATCATGGTTAACATATATCTATAATGATCATAAGTTGGTGTGTGGTATGGTCCCCATAGGTCTACATGAAGAATGTCAAATATTTTGGTGACTGGGGTTGTTTTGTGGGGGAAAGCTCGTCTAGTTTGTCTTGTCATGTGCAAACTGGATAGGTGAATGGTTGTTTTGGTGCAAAAACAATAGGTAAAGAAGAAATGGTCCTGATTTTCATAAAAGGTACGTGTCATAGCCTATTGTGCCACAATAAGTCAATATCATTTTCATGAGATATATGCATCAAACGAGAATTCATGATTGAAGATTTGTGAATACCAAAATTAAAACTTTGTACAGGACTGACACTTTTATTATATGAAGAAGAGTGGTTTTGTACAGATGTTTGAGATGATAGTGCAGTCTCTTCTTGAGATCCGACTACTGAAGAATTAGAATGAACAATATGACTAGAAAGACAAGTATTAACAGACTCCAAATGACAATTATCAATTACAGACAATGAAGGATTAGAAACTAGAGTACCATAGTTACCAACAAGTGTTGAGCAATTGTGGTACTTTAGGCACAAGAAGTACAAGCCATTTCTGGACCTACCAATCTCCAAAGGCTTCTTCAGTAAAGGGAATTATATCATACATGAAGAATAATTGAAATTAACAATACCTCTTAATTGTGAAGCCATGCAATGCACAGAAATCAGATTGAATTTAAAACTAGGTATGAAAAACACTGTGTAAAGAGTTAATGTTGAACCAAGAACAACATCACCAATTCCAGTCACTTTTACTTTGTATCCATTTAGTAAGATTACTAAGAAGGGATAAGGCAAAATTTTAGTGTTAGTCAACAAGGTCTTGTTGTAGGTCATGTGGTGTGAAGCACCAGTGTCTATTATCCAACAATTAGCAGACAATTTGATGCATTTACATGAAAGTTCACCAATATCAGTAATGGAAGAGTAACAAGCCAATATACCTGCCAGATTAACAGCTTTATAGTTCATGTTGTTATTTGAGCCTGCACCTCCATTTTGATTTCCACATTGAAGAGTTTCCAATAGTGACATTAGCTGACTGTATTGCTCCTTTGATAGGTTTTGTGCTCTTTGTTCAAAATTGTAGTTCATGCCTTGTGTGTTGGTGTTCAACTCTCCATAAATTCCATACACATTAGCTGCATTAGCTGCATTTTTTCCTTTTGTAAACTTGAAGTTCTGAGGAAATCCATGAAGCATGTAACACTTTTCCTTTGTGTCCAGGCCTTTTGCAGTAGTCACAGAACAAGTTTGACATGTTTGTTGAAAAATTGACTTGTTCTGATTGTTTCTGCCATTTCCATAACTTCTCTGTTGATTGTAATTAGTTCTAAAACTTCCATTTCCCCGTCCATTAGCATTCAGTGAGGTGCATGCACCCAATGAAGTACTTGCTCCTACATTCAGTGAAGTGGATCTTAGGGCCATTCGGTTGTGAGGTTTAATCTCCCTTTACTTTTATTCATGTACTAGGATAGAGAAAGCCTGTGTCATGCTTGGTAAAGGCTTCATCATCAATATGTTGCCTCTTACCACAGTGTAGACTTCGTTTAGGCCCATTAAAAACTGGATCAATCTTCTATCTTGCTCAGTCTTGTGCATGTTTGCTTTTCATCCACATGTACACAAGCAACTACATTATGAATTTGTATCCAATGTACTCATTTCCTCCTAGAGTTTCCTCATTTTCGTGTAATATCTAGTAACATTGAGTGTTTCCTGATTGAATTAATTTATTTCCCTCTATAATTGGTACAGTTTTGCACCATTTGTTTGGTAGTATCTATCCTCAAGTACTTTCCAAAGCTCTTTATCATTATTCACATACTGAATGTTGTCCATTAGATCTTGTGATAATGAATTCAGCATCCATGATGTCACCATATCATCACATCTCTCCCATTGTGCATAAGCTTCTGAATCTGATTCTGGTTTCTTGCACTTTCCATTAATGAAACCAGTTTTGTTTTTCACTAACAGTGCTCGAAGTACACCACGTCTCCATGATCTATAACCAGTCCCATTAAATTTCATAGGAACTAAGGTTGATCCAACACTCTCTGTTGGATGCATGTGCAAAGGATTAGCAGGAATCTAGGATTACTTGAGTTGTGTGATCCACCGCCATTGCATTCTCATTCTCTTGAGTTTCAGCCATAGTTTCCTCCTCAAAATTTCAAAATTCGTAATTGAAATGGAGATGAACACTACTAATTTCGATTATCGATGAGAAATTGATTATCTAAACAACTACAAATAGATCGATTTCTACCAATTTGACAAAATACTAGTCGAAATAACTCAAATTCTGCTTAAAATGATCGAGGATGAAGACCGTTAGGATTTTAATTGAACTATTGCAATTAGATGAAGTAAATCGCAGAATTGATCACCTAGAAGTGTATAAGGGTTGAAATCGAGAAACCTTGCTCTGATACCATGTTGAATTGAAGAATTAAAGTATGAAAAATGTGAGCTCAACTCCCAGCTTCCATTAATGAAGTTGTTGAAACTCGAGTGAGAGGAAGAGAGATAGAGAGAGATGAGAATATGAAGATGAACACTGAGTTTGGTAAATGCAAAAACTGCATTTGTTTTCATCAATTACTCAATATATACACCAACGAGGAGAAGAGGGGAAAATATCTTCTAACTAATCTAACTAACTAAATAACAAAACTAACTACCTAACTAACCACTTGTCTAAATTACAAGAATGCCATTACATCTTTTATTTAATTTGAAGACTAAGCTACTCTCAACACTGTGAGTGTCTTTCGCGCATACATTTAGGCTGTACATATGGAATCAGAGTCACTTTGCATTGCATGTAAACTTAGGCTATGGTGTGACAAACTCAACATGTAAGTAGCTAGTTTAAACAAATCCTACATCTTTGAGATGAGTGTGACAAATCTTACTAAGGACGTTAAGTCTCTAAGTGAGGTGTATATGTAACACCTTAGGCAAATTTCATAGTGACAAAACACGAGAAATAATGGGTGCAACGCAAACAGTATCAGTTGGACTGTTACATTATCTTGCTAGTGACCATGCTCTTGCTCATTAGTGGTTAAGTAGAGACTAAAGTAGTGTACATAAATATTATCAACCACTTAATATTCTTTTGAAATTCCCCCCTACTCTGACTATATCTTCTGCTCCGATCAAATCCCACATTCTCACCATAAAAAAAGATCATGTCATAATTAAGGTGTCCACCAGGTTGAAATCAAACCTAATTTCCATTGCCCTACTTCCTTTTTCTAACTATAAAAAGGTGCACTATTAATAACCAGTAACCTGAACACTATGCCCAAACAAAAATTGGTTCATTTGTCTAAAGCATATCACATTGGCCTCTTCGCAGAATTGAGGATATCTAACGCTGCTTACAAAGGAAATATTTTTGTTTTTCCATATATGTACGTCTTTTGTGCTGTTTAATCTGTGATAAAGTTCATGCAATTGTGCATGCAATAGTTAATTAGCCTCTTTCCTCTCAGTTTTTGTAACATTAGTAGTACATATTACATGAAAGAAGTTAATATCTCCATCTTTCAAATTTCTTTTTCCCTCAATAGACAATAATTTCTAGATATTGTGTTTCTCATACATTTAGCTCAGCAACTAATTATTATCTATCTTAAATTTCAGTTAACTTCTATGTTGTCATTTCAAATTATCCAACATGGATTTCTTCTCTGGGCTTCCATGGGTTTCTTGATGCCTACTGGGATTCTTGTAATAAGAATGTCAAATAGTGAGGAGTGTGAAAGAAGGCAAAAGATTATTCTGTATGTTCATTCTACTTTATACGTAAACTTTTGTGGTCATAACCTTTGTTCAGTCAACGAATAAGTTAATGGCATGACAAATAATATCTCAACATTTACTAAACTTATTGCTCCATCCGTTCCATTTCATATGACAATGTTTTCTTAATAGTTTGTATCAATTCTTATATTTGGAATCAATTTAACTTTATACATTTTATTTATCCTTAAAGATATCTTTTTAGCTACAGAAATCTCATCATATATTTGAGATCATAAGTTTCAATTATCTTTCTTTCTCTTTTAAACTCACATAGTCAATTTAATCGACATAAATTTAAAAAGACTAATATTACAACTAGCTCTCTCAATTTATATTTAATAGAATATTCTTTCATTAATTGTATATATCTCTTATTTTAGGTAGAATTGTATTCTTATTGTAATTAGGTCTCCTATTTAGGTAGAATTATATTTTCTATTGTAATTAGGTTGATTAGTTACCTAGTTTAGATATTCTTGTACTACTATATATATTGTACATTATTGATGAATAAAATGAAGGGAACTATTCCTTTATGGTATCAGAAGTCTATCCTTAAACATCCCACCCTAGTCGTCGACCTCTTTTCTCGGCCGCCACCCTTCCCACGGTTGAACCCTAGCCGCCGACTTCATCTTTCGGCCGGCCCCTTTTCCCTACGATGGAACTTTAGTTTTTCCGGCAATTCTCCCTCCCTCTTCCTCCTAAATTTCATCTTCCATGGCCGATAAAACCAAATTTCATACTGCACTTGCAGTCAACAACATTAAAAACTTCATCCATGTGACTCTTGAGATGGAAAAGGGTCAATACTCCTCGTGGACTGAGCTTTCTAAGATCCATTATCGTGTTTACGAAGTTATCGACCATATCATCCCTCCTACACCAAAGTCCACAGACCTACCCTCGGCTTCGACTTCTGATGATGCACTCTGGTCTTTTTTGGACGCAACCGTCCTCCAGTGGATATACGACACGATTTCTAATGATCTGTTGCACACC
The DNA here is from genome assembly GCA_029783415.1 of Anisodus acutangulus. Taxonomy (NCBI): domain Eukaryota; kingdom Viridiplantae; phylum Streptophyta; class Magnoliopsida; order Solanales; family Solanaceae; genus Anisodus; species Anisodus acutangulus. The sequence continues at coordinate 29,335,052 of CM056497.1, forward strand.
ATCATTGAGACCGATGCCATTGCCGCCAAACATGGGAACGTTTGGAAAGTATTTTCCACGATAACAAAACTCAACGAGCGTTACACCTTGAAAATCAGTTCAAGGATGTTCATCAGGACGATTCCCAAATGTCTCTGCGTACCAACTCTCCAACGTCGGCGCTCCAGTCATTAATCGGGGATTTGTCATGCAACTTATTGCAGGCTTGAACGAATCCTCTGACGGCATTGTCACCATCCTTCAGCAATGCACGCCGTTACCTCCGTTTTATGAGGCCCTTCGAAGCTTATTCTTGAGGAAAACCGGAAAATCAAGCGCATCCCACTCAGGCCAGCATTGCCGATGCCACCTCACCACCACCATTGGGCCCTCCGCCGACGGCAGGGCCTCCAACTCCGGCAACCAGAACCACTGGCCCGATGACATGCAGCAGCCCGCATCCACTCGCAATAATCGTCGGATCAGGCAGTTCGGCAAGGGCTGCAACAAATGGAATTTCGGCAACAACGACGATAGGAAGGGGCAGTCCCCGCCGACAGGAAATAGCCAGTAGCGACCGTGGTTGTGGCAGCAACCTTCACCATCATGGGCCTCTCCTCCTTGCCCGTATTTGACATTCTCATTGACTCCACCTCAGAACCGACAAGCCCACCTTGGTATACTCTGCCCACATCCACAACAGGCCTACACAACACAGCCCTCCCCCCCTCCTTCCCTCAACTTATGCACCCACTGACATTGAAATGTCACTCAACGCTCCATACAAAAATTGGTATATGGACACAGACGTCACATCTCACATGACGGCATCACAAGGTATTCTCTCGTCTTATTCCAATTTGAGTAATTTAAATCAGATTATTATTATTGGTAGTGGACAAGGCATTCTCATTCGCGGTTTTGGTAATTCATCCTTATCCCCACCACTAATCTTAAAAAATATCATATATGCCCCTAAACTCATTAAGAATCTAATCTATGTGCGATGTTTCACAATTAATAATAATATTTCCCTTGACTTTGATCCTTTTGATTTTTTTGTGAAGGATTTTACGACAGGGAGACGAATAATGAGATATGACAACACCGGAGATCACTACCCTATTTCAAACGCCGTCAACAATCTAGCCTCAGTTCCATCAACTTTTACTGCTCTTTTGTCTTCCTTCTGGCATTCTAGATTAGGACATCAGGTAGATTCTGTTTTACGCTCCCTTAGGACAAATAATTTTATTAATTGCAACCGAATTTCTATGACTCTTATATGTGAATCCTGCATTTTTGGGAAACGTGTTAAATTACCATTTTCTGCATCCACAAATTGTACTTTACTACCTTTCGATATCATACATAATGATTTGTGGACGTCCCCTATTTTAAGTACGGTTGTCCATTGATATTATGTGTTGTTTTTGGACAATTTTTCCAACTTTCTATGGACTTTTCCAATTGACAATAAATCTCATGTTTACCCCATTTTTTCCTCATTTAGTGTTTTTGTAAAAACACAATTTAAAAAGAGCATTAAATGTTTTCAACGTGACAATGGCAGGGAATTCAATAATAATCATTTCAAATAGTTTTGCTCCAAAAATGGTCTTACCTTTCATTTTTTCTGCCCTCACACCTCCTTCCAAAATGGTAAAGCCTAATGGAAAATCCGAATCATAAACAACCTAATTCATGATGTACTTGCTCACGCCTCAATTCCCCCTCAATTCTGGTATTACACACTCTTTATGGCCACCTATCTCCTAAACATAATCTCAAACAAGTCTCTAGCTCAACGGCCGCCCACTCAAGTTTTGTTTCGTAGGAACCCCTCTTACCAACACTTGTGTATCTTTGGATGTCTTTGTTATCCTCTCCATTCGATCACTGACAAACTCCAACCCCGATCTTCATCATGTGTGTTTCTAGTTTACCCTGCCAATCATCGTGGTTACTCTTATTATGACTTGTTGAGCCGTAAAATAATTATTTCACGTCATGTCCTATTTGATGAGTCTCAATTCCCCTTTTCCTCCTTAAACTCGCCACCTCAGCATTCCTATGAATTCCTATATGACATCCTGAACCCTCTTCTAATTCATCATTTACATACTCCGTCGGCCTAGACCCCCACCCCCACCCCCACCTCGGACATTCCAGGACATACTGCCCACCCGGTTCTGCCGATGGTGGCCTAGAACAACCCGCCTCAGGGTGATTACATTAGAGATATGTATAATTCTACTTTTAACGGTTTTCTTAGATCAATTGTTAAGAGGGATGTATTTAAATTCGCACATGAATATCTACAGTATTTACGTTATTCATTATATCATTTTAGTGGGAAAATGGCTATCACTTCTGATATAGGCCGTAGTACTAACGGTCATGATTATTTAATGGTAACTTGTCATTGGATAGATTATAAATGGTCTATACAAAAACGTATCTTAGCGTATAGATATATAGATGATAGGCACACTGGTACTTTTATTGCAGAAAATATTTATCAAGTGTGGTAATATCTTTATTTTTTAAAATAATAGAATACAACGAAGAAAAGAATATAAAAAAATTTGTCACGATTGCCAACTACCTTATAGAAAAATTCCAGAAGAAGTACCCACTAGGTGAAATTCTTTATACGAGCAACTACTTGTTGCTTATGACTATAGTAAACCTATTACTTTATTTTTTAACTCTCATAATCAAAATTCAGCTGATATGGTTGTAGATAGCGATTGGGGAAAAATTTCTGAACTTATTGTATTTTTAGAGAAATGTTTTCTAGCAACAAAAGAATTTTCCGGTATATATTATCATACTATTTCAACTATGTTATTTTATATAGCTCTAATATTTTTACTGCTTAATGAATATATGGATAAACCAGCTTATAAGGCAGCTATTAAAAATATATTTATCAAAATAAAAAAATATTTTATTCCTATTCCCACTATTTATATTATTGGTGTTGTATTAAATTCGACTATTAAAATAGACAGTGCTAAATCACTTATTGAAACTATTTACGATTGTATAGCAGTAATACCACCTCCAAGTCCCAAAAATCCAAATTACCCACCACCTATTGAACAAACTAAAGAAGAAGTGTTGTCTAGCGTAGAAGACGAATGCAAAAAAGTATATAGGTTTTACCAACAAGAAAGTGCATGCAACCTACCGACTTCCATATCATCTTCTTCTTCAACACAACCTCACAAAAGACATGTTGTTTCTGTGGCTAGTATTGAAAGCCTGAGAAATAGAATGTGCGGCCGTACCGCTACTAACCAAATTAGTGAGTTTGATATTTTTGTTTTGCAGGGTTCTGTACCGTACCAAGCAGTTATCAATGAAGAAGGACGTGAAGACTTGCTGAAATACTGGAGGGGGAATGAGAAGACCTTTCCGACACTTTCAATGATGGCCCGAGATGTTTTGAACATTCAAGGGTCATCAACGGCATCTGAAAGCATTTTTTCTGCAGGCAGATATCAAATAGGAGAGCACAGACACTCATTAGCCGGAGACAGATTGAAGATTATAGTATTATTCAGAGATTGGATACGAGCGGAGCGGAGAAGGTGCGGTCAACCGGATATCAACGAAGAAGAAGACGAAAACTAAAACAAAATCTTATCGAAAGGTGGTGGAAGCGACGTGGAGCAATTTGACCAACAAATACCAATTTCAATCGAAGAACCACAGGAAATTATCAAGAAACTAGAATAGGTTTTTTTCAAAATGTAATTTTTTTTAATTGCAATTTTACTATGTAATTTGTAACTTTTGGACAACACCACAAAGTTACAATTTTGACAATTGTATTTGTATTACAAAAAAAATCATATGTCTATTAAATAATATAAGAGACACAAGAAGCAGCCTTGGAATATTTTTATTACACTATCTTATCTTGTTTAATTATTGAGCTTTTTTATATATATGGTATTTTATAAATTAAGTGCAAAAACAAAACCGCCTGGGATCCCGATCTTGATCCCGACCCTACCCGATTCTGATGGGATCGGGATCGGGGTGGGACTTCGGAAAATCCCGCCTATCCTGATCCCGCCTGACCCGACCCGATCCCGTCCCTTCCCCTCATCCCGCCCCAACCTGATCCCACCAAACCCGGCCCGACGGTCCCGAGCCCGGCCCACTGGCCACCCTTAGTTAGAAATCATCATGTATATTTGTTAGCCAAATAGAAACTAAAGATTAGTTAATTGGTACTTGATAAATCAGTCTCTGTGGACGATACTCGATCTTACCAAAATTTATTACAAATTGTGATACGTACACTTGCGTAGCATCTAGAAATACCGCAATAAGTTTTTGGAGCCATTGCCGGGGATTGTAGTATTATCAATATCAAAATAATTAATCTTATTTCTAATTTGGTTGTTCCTAGAATACCTTTTATTATTCTATTATTTTTTATTATTAGTATTTTTTTTATCTGGGTGCAGTGTTTGTGATCATTTTCATATAGCTTTGGTAAATGCAAAGCAGACAGCTTTGTTCCTCTTAATCTTGAGATTGAGAAAGCGTGCAAGCATAATCGAAGAAACAAGAGAGCCGGTATTTCAACCGAGGATATGGCAAATCGTCAAAATAATGATGGGTTGAATAGTGGGGTGCCAGAAATGGTGCAGGAGCGAGCTCAGAATCCCACTGTGAGAAGCTTACGGGATTATATACTTCCAACCGTAATAGGAGTGCTGACTTGTATAAGACCACCAGCTGTGGAGGCAAATAATTTTGAGATTAAGCCAGTAATCCTACAGATGGTCCAGAACACAATTTAGTTTGGGGGTTTTCCCTCTAAAGATCTGTCACGCCCCAACTTTTCTCAAGTCTTTCTTTAGGACGTGATGGCACCTGGACAACTATCCCTTTCCAGGCGAACCACTTACTTCATTTTCTTCCTAAATTAGACAAGTATTTGCGGAAATAATATATATAATAATCAATTTGAAGTTTACGAAGAACAATCTCATGTGGGGCATTCCCCGAGATAATAAAACTTAATTCTTTAAACAAACTTAGTCTAGTAACTTTCACCAAATCCGAAATAATGGATTGGTGGTACGATGAGGCTGCGGGACGATCGCTAGCCCTCTTGCAGAGCTTTTTCCTCTATCGCGCCTTCCTGAAATATGTTAAATAAAAGAGTCAGCCCTACCATCCGGGGCTGAGTGGAAATCTCACCTTACAGTCCAAAGTAACCTCACAATATTTTTAATTACAATCACATTATAAGAAAATAATAAGCATGTTGAAATAAACATATTACAACCCTTTTATCAAATAAATCAATAAATATTCACGTGTAAAATTTTCTCCCCACTCGTCTTAGAAAAAAACAACTTAGTTTAATCAGTACTCCTGCTTTTTCCCATATAACATATTATACATTTGTTGCGGTACGTGCAACCCGATCCAGTGCATTTATATATTTGTTGCGGTACGTGCAACCCGATCCAGTGCATTTATATATTTGTTGCGGTACGTGCAACCCGATCCAGTGCATTTATATAATTGTTGCGGTATGTGCAACTCGATCCAGTGCATTTATATATTTGTTGCGGTACGTGCAACCCGATCCAGTGCATTTATATAATTGTTGCGGTACGTGCAACCCGATCCAGTGCATTTATATATTTATTGCGGTACGTGCAACCCGATCCAGTGCATTTATATATTTTTTTTTGGGACTTTACATTCTCCCCTCCTTAAACAACATTCGTCCTCGAATGTGAGTAAGGTCATAACACATGCACATAGACATGCAAACTGCACACACATGAAACACAACTTCTGGGACTTTACATTCTCCCCTCCTTAAACAACATTCGTCCTCGAATGTGAGTAAGGTCGCAACACATGCACATAGACATGCAAACTGCACACACATGAAACACAACTTCCAAGACTTTACATTCTCCCCTCCTTAAACAACATTCGGCCTCGAATGTGAATAAGGTCGTAACACATGCACATAGACACACAAACTGCACACACATGAAATATAACTAAACACATTTTATTACCTTACTCAAACAGGAAAGGATATTTGATTTTCATCGCGTCTTCGGCTTCCCAGGTTGCTTCTTTTGTGGAGTGATTTCCCCATAGGACCTTCACAGACACAATATCTTTATTCCTAAGACGTTTAATCTGTCTATCCAGTATTTCTACCGGCATTTCTTCATATTGAAGATCTTCATTCATGACTATTTCTTGGGGTTGGATGACGTGACTTGGATCATGCAAGTATTTTCGTAACATTGACACATGAAACATCGGATGCACCGCTTCTAATTCTTGTGGAAGGGCTAGTTCGTAAGCCACATTTCCCACTCTTCGTAAGATCTCATATGGTCCAATAAACCTTGGGCTCAATTTTCCTTTCTTGCCAAATCGCATCACTCCCTTCATTGGAGAGACTTTTAAAAACACTTTCTCCCCTTCTTGGAATTCGAGATCTCTTTTGCGATGATCCGCATAAGACTTATGGCGGCTATGAGCTGTCTTGATCCGCTCCCGAATTATCTGAACTTTATCATTTGTTTCTTGAATGACTTCGGGTCCGAACAGTAGTGTTTCGCCCACTTCGAACCACCCGAGTGGAGATCTATATTTTCGCCCATACAATGCTTCAAACGGAGCCATATGTATACTAGCATGAAAACTGTTGTTGTAGGCGAACTCAATTAGACATAAATGGTCCAACCAGTTGCCCTGGAAGTCCAACACACAAGACCGCAGCATGTCCTCCAATATTTGGATTGTTCGTTCAGCTTGTCCGTCGGTTTGCGGATGGAAAGCCGTACTCAACTTGACCTTTGTCCCGAGGCCCTGCTGGAAACTTTGCCAAAAGTGTGAGGTGAACTGGGAACCCCTATCCGAAATAATTTGCAATGGAATCCCGTGTAACCTCACTATTTCTTTCAAATAAATTTATGCATACTGCGGTGCCCGATATGTAGTCTTGACTGGTAGGAAATGGGCTGACTTTGTAAGTCGATCTACAATCACCCATATAGAATCATAACCTTCTCGTGTTTTTGGTAGACCGGTCACAAAATCCATGTGAATCGCCTCCCATTTCCACATGGGGACGCCAATGTCTTGAAGTAGGCCGCCAGGTTTTTGATGTTCGGCTTTCACCTGTTGAACGTAAGACATCTTCCGACAAACTCTGCAATATCTCTCTTCATTTCTTTCCACCAGTAATTTGCCTTGAGATCATGATACATTTTCGTTGATCCTGGATGAATGGAATATCTGGTATTGTGACCTTCGTCTAAGATCCTTCTTCTTAGATCCCTTACCTTAGGAACACATAACCTACCCTTATACCGAAGGGTACCATCATTTCCTCCTAATGTAAATTGTGAAGGTTTTCCTTGTTGAATCCTCTCCCGAAACCTAACAAATTCCATATCCTCAAACTGACTCTCTTTTATTTCTAAAGTTAAGGCAGACTGCGAGGTATCACGTATCACCACCCTACCTTCACCGACCTCAGTTAAACTAATCCCGAGGTTCCCCAATTCTTGTACTGCACGAACAATACCTCTCTTTTGTACTACCAAGTGGGCCAAACTGCCCATTGATCTCCTACTGAGTGCATCAGCCACCACGTTAGCTTTTCCAGGATGGTAAAGAATGCTAAGGTCATAATCCTTAAGTAACTCTAACCATCTTCTTTGTCGGAGATTCAAATCCTTTTGCGTGGTTATGTACTGCAAAATCTTATGATCTGTAAATATATCTACATGCACCCCATCCAAATAGTGTCTCCATATTCGTAAGGCAAACACTACCGCGGCCAATTCCAAGTCATGAGTTGGATAATTCTTCTCATGTATCTTCAATTGTCGAGATGCATACGCAATAACCTTTCCAGATTGCATCGAGACACATCCTAACCCAACCCTAGAGGCATCACAATAGACTATGAACCCTTCTTGTCCCGATGGTAAGGTTAGGACTGGTGCAGTAGTCAACAACTCTTTCAGTTTCTGAAAACTTGTTTCACATGCATCTGACCACTGGTACTTAATCGCTTTTTGAGTCAATCGGGTCAAGGGAGCAGCAAGACTAGAAAAGCCTTCTACAAATCTTCTATAATACCCAGCCAAACCCAAGAAACTCCTAACTTCTGTCGGAGTGGTAGGTTTTGGCCAGTTCTTCACTGCCTCTATCTTTTGGGGGTCTACCATAATTTCATCCCTTGACACAACATGGCCCAAGAAGGCTACTTTTTCGAACCAAAATTCACACTTTGAAAATTTAGCGTACAGTCTCTCTTGTTTCAAGGTTTGAAGCACTACCCTCAGATGTTCTTCATGTTCTTCAACACTCTTGCTATAAATTAGGATATCATCTATGAATACAATTACGAACAAATCTAAGAATGGTTTGAAGATTCTCGCTCATGAGATCCATAAAAGTCTTTGGAGCATTGGTTAACCCGAAAGACATGACCAAGAACTCATAATGACCATATCGGGTTCTAAACGCTGTTTTGGATATATCATCCGGATTTATTTTCAGCTGGTGATATCCTAAACGAAGATCAATCTTGGAAAAATAACTGGCTCCTTGAAGTTGGTCAAAAAGATCATCGATTATTGGTAATGGGTATCGGTTCTTGATCGTGACCTTATTGAGTTGTCGATAATCAATGCACATTCGGAGCGATCAATCTTTCTTCTTCACAAAAAGGACTGGTGCACCCCAGGAGGAAACACTAGGCCTTATAAAACCTTTATCCAGAAGATCATTCAACTGTTCTTTTAACTCTCTCAATTCAGCTGGGGCCATTTGATATAGAGGAATAGAAATAGGTCTTGTACCCGAAATTAACTCTACAGTGAACTCCACTTCTCTATCCGGAGGAAGGCCTGGAAGATCTTCAGGAAAAACCTCCGGAAAATTTCGAACAATAGCGACATCTTGCACCGCTGGGGATTCTTTTTGGGTATCTACTATATTAGCCAGATATACGTACTCCACTTTGTGACTTCTTAATAACTTTTGAGCCCTAAGATAGGAAATAAGCTGACATGAGGATATCCCATCTTACCATTTATAACAACTTCTGGTTCCCCGGGAAAAGATAGTCTCACTATCTTTCGCCGACAATCCAACATGACATAACATGCTGACAACAAATCCATACCCAAAATGATGTCAAAATCTACCATATCAAGTAGTACTAGATTTACTATTGTTCCTCTGCCATTCACTTCTAATGAGAAATTTTTAACTACTCGAGAGGCCCAAACTAAGGCCCCTACGGGTGTCATAACCTCAAAAGGTTCACTTAAACAGGAAGGTTCTACATGTAGACTCTTAGCAAAACCCATTGACACATATGAAAATGTAGAGCCAGGATCGTATAATACAAATGCATGAATACTCGAAACCAGCAAAATACCTGTGACCACCACATTAGATGTCTCCGCCTCATTCCTCTGGGCAAAGCGTAGAGCCGATTAGAATTGTTGGACTGTTGACCTCCCTGACCCTGTCGGGACTGGTTTCCCTGATTTCCCTTGTAGACGGCTGTGGTTGCTTCTGACCTCCCATGAGAAAATTGAGTTTGGATTCTCTTCTTGCAATCCTTGGCATAGTGGTCTGGTTCTCCACATTTGTAACACTCTTTCGGTGAAATCCAGCATTCCCCGAAATATTTCTTTTGACAAACCTTACAGACCGGTTTGTCACCCCCTGTGTTAGGGTTGGTGGCATGGACATTGCTACCTTGGTGGTTGAACCATTTGTGCCATTGGGGCCTGTGATAGGACTGGCCTGCTGACTGGCTCAGTTTCGAAGAACCCTTACTGCTTTCTTGCCTCTGGTTTTGATTTTGATTAAAGGATCCCGACGATTGAAACCTCTTCTGCGAATACTCTTTTTTTTTGCTTTAGCAAAACCTTCTACCCTTATTGCCATGTCGACGATCTGAAGGTAAGTCCGATCATGGGCTAATACCACTACCTTCCCTGTCAAGTTCAAGTTTAAACTCTCAACAAATATTTTGACCTTCTCAATTTCAGTAGGAATACTGTGTGCGTTGTATGCCGACAATCGCATGAACTGGGTATCGTATTCTTGCACATTGCAGTCTCCTTGTTTCAACTATTCAAACTCACACCTGAGCGCATCTTTTCGGGTGTTAGGCATGTACTTTTCAATGAATACGACTCTAAACTCCCCCCACGTCATCGATGGTGACATCGGGGAACGATTTCTTCTACAGTTTACCGTTGCACAATCCCCTTCCATAATCTTTTGAAGGAGGTAGTACGAGAACCAAGTCTTTGAAAAGACTCAAGATAAGCACGAGAAGAGTATGAAAGAAGGGGAAACTGTTTAGGATGTTATTCCGTTAACTTATTACTAAGGTGGCGCGCACACCGTCGCAATAAGTAATCGTTCAAACACCCAACTCAAAGAAAGTTCCTAAGATCTCTTAACCTGGTTTAGCTTTGATACCAACTTGTCACGCCCCGACTTTTCTCAAGTCTTTCTTTAGGACGTGATGGCACCTGGACAACTATCCCTTTCCAGGCGAACCACTTACTTCATTTTCTTCCTAAATTAGACAAGTATTTGCGGAAATAATATATATAATAATCAATCTGAAGTTTACGAAGAACAATCTCATGTGGGGCATTCCCCGAGATAATAAAACTTAATTCTTTAAACAAACTTAGTCTAGTAACTTTCACCAAATCCGAAATAATGGATTGGTGGTACGATGAGGCTGCGGGACGATCGCTAGCCCTCTTGCAAAGCTTTTTCCTCTATCGCGCCTTCCTGAAATATGTTAAATAAAAGAGTCAGCCCTACCATCCGGGGTTGAGTGGGAATCTCACCTTACAGTCCAAAGTAACCTCACAATATTTTTAATTACAATCACATTATAAGAAAATAATAAGCATGTTGAAATAAACATATTACAACCCTTTTATCAAATAAATCAATAAATATTCACGTGTAAAATTTTCTCCCCACTCGTCTTAGAAAGAAACAACTTAGTTTAATCAGTACTCCTGCTTTTTCCCATATAACATATTATACATTTGTTGCGGTACGTGCAACCCGATCCAGTGCATTTATATATTTGTTGCGGTACGTGCAACCCGATCCAGTGCATTTATATATTTGTTGCGGTACGTGCAACTCGATCCAGTGCATTTATATATTTGTTGCGGTACGTGCAACCCGATCCAGTGCATTTATATAATTGTTGCGGTACGTGCAACCCGATCCAGTGCATTTATATATTTGTTGCGGTACGTGCAACCCGATCCAGTGCATTTATATATATATATATATTTTTTTGGGACTTTACAAGATCCACATATGCACTTGGCCAATTTCTTGAAGTTATGTGCAACATTCAAATACAATGGTGTGACTGATGAAGCCATTAGATTGAGGCTCTTCCTATTCTCACTAAGGGACCGAGCCAAAATCTGGTTGAACTATCTGCAAGCTAACTTCGTCACTACGTGGCAAGACCTGGCTCAGAAGTTTCTTGCAAAATTCTTCCCTCCATCAAAGGCTGCTAAGCTAAGGGGAGAACTAAACAACTTCTATCAGCTGGAAGAAGAATCTCTATATGATGCTTGGGAAAGATTCAAAGAGTTGCAAAGGAAATGTCCTCATCATAGACTTGAGCAGTGGATATTAGTCCATAATTTTTACAATGGTTTGTGTGGTACAATCCGTACCATAATTGATGTTGCTGCTGGAGGGACATTCATGAGCAAGAGTGCTAATGAGGCGTATGAGCTGTTGGAAGATATGGCAACAAATAACCATCAGTGGATCAATGAAAGACCTACCAACAACAGAAAGGTGGCTGGAGTTCATGAGTTAGATGTCATCACCGCGTTAACTGCTCAAGTTTCTTCTTTGACAAAGAAATTACAGCAGAATACTATGACAGCCAATGTTGTTCAGACACATGCAAAATGTAAAATTTATGGAGGACCACATACTTTTGATCATTGCACAGCAGTGGATCCCAACAATGTACCTATGGACTAAGCTCAGGTTCAAGCAGTTGGGAATTTTCAGAGGCCCTACAACAATCCATTCTCCAACACTTATAATCCTGGATGAAGTAATCACCCTAACTTTTCATGGAGAAACGACCAAGGCCAACAACCACAGTTTTAAGGGCAATATCAGCAGAACGGTCCATAATAGCCAATGAATCAAGCTTCATCTTCTCAACAGCCTAGGCCACAAGTTCAACAAGCTAACCCCAATGAATTGCAAAATGCCTTGTTGACTCTCACCAATTCCCAAACACAGTTCATGACAGAGACACGATCCTCTATTCGGAATTTGGAGACGCAAGTGGGGCAGTTAGCAAACATGTTGAATAACAGACCTCAAGGAAATCTGCCAAGCAATACCATTGTGAACCCGAAGGAGCAGTGTTAGACCATCACCTTGAGAAGTGGTAAGCAAGTGGAGCAGTCTGTAACCCAACCACCTGTTGAAATGAATGATGACTTAGGAGAGATATCAGGTTTAGAGAAGCAGGGGGTTACTGAAGACCACCCTATGACAGAGAAGGAACCACCCGCGAGTATGGTTGACCCTCAAATTAGAATTCCATTCCCCTAAAGACTTCGGAAAAATTCTCTTGATAACCAATTTTCCAAGTTTTTAGAGGTGTTCAAGAAATTGCACATCAATATTCCCTTTGCTTATGCCCTAGAACAAATGGCCAGTTATGTGAAATTTATGAAGGAAATTCTCTCTAAAAAGAGAAAGATAAGAGATTATGAGACTGTGGCTTTAACTGAAGAATGCAGCTCCATTGTGCAAAAGAAGCTTCCCCAAAAATTGCGAGATCCAAGTAGCTTCATTATTCCCTGCACTATTAGAAATTTTGAATGCCAGCAGGCGTTGTGTGATTTGGGGGCAAGTATCAACTTGATGTCTTTATCTGTGTTTCGTAGACTTGGTTTAGGTAAAGCTAGGCCTACAACCATTACTTTGTAGCTAGCAGATCGTTCGATCAAGCATCCACGAGGTATCATTGAAGATGTACTAGTGAAAGTGGATAAGTTCATCTTTCCTGTTGACTTTATCATTCTGGATATGGAAGAAGATGAAAATATGCCCATCATCCTGGGGAGACCATTCTTAGCTACAGGGCGAGCACTTATAGATGTGGAGAAGGGCGAATTAAAACTTCGAGTCTAGGGAGAAGAAGTGATCTTTAATGTATTAAGGGCATCAACTTATCCAAGAGCAAGTGATGACTGCTTCTCCATTGATGTGATTAAAAAAATTCTTTATGAGAAAAGCTTGAAGAGTACTGATGCTCTTAAAGTACCATTAACACATTGCGAGAAAGATGGCAGTGAAGATAATGATCTCGTGGAATATGCCAAGTGTGTTAACCCCCATGACCCCCTCTATAGGAGAAGAAAAAGGAAAAAGAAAAAGAAAGGGATCCTGAAATGGCTTTGTTGCAAGGGTGATTTACCCCCTTTAATTCAAAATGAAAAAGAAATTTGCGTCCGGCTAAATGACGTTAAACGACAGCGCTATTGGGAGGCAACCCAACATTTTAATTCTGTTATTTTATATTGTTTTGTTTATCTTGTTTTGAACAATCTCATTGTCTTGATGTTTCTTGTTCTGTGTGTTTATGTTAAGTGAATTGTGAGCCAACTTTGGGGTGAAAATGTGTCGCGGGATGTTAAAATCAGCAGCAAAAGTCAGAACCCCGAATATGAATTAGCATCGCGACGCCAGAACATTAGGGTCGCGGCGCTCGGAAGGCAGTGAGCAAAGGATTTTTTATGTTGATTTAGCGTCGCGGCGCATGCGGCATACGTGATCGCGTCGCAGCGCTGAATGGAAGAGTTGCGGTGCCCATGTGGATTCGAGGTTAAAACCGAGAAACAAGAACACTTTTCTCATTATCCGCAAATACAATTCACATAACCCTTCTCTATTCTTCTCTTCTCCAAACCCAAAAATTTGAAAAACCCCTATTGTATCTCAAATTACAATTTTTTTCGCACCACAAAAACTCTTCTCTTTCCTCAATTCTTCCATTAATTCTAAATCCACACTTCCCCCAATTCCCCTTTCCAAACCCTAAAATCCCAATCCTTCAAGAAATTATTCCATAAGTTCTTCAAATCTTCAATACTTGAGGCAGTGAAACACAACCTGAAGTCTCTCTCACCATAAGGTAAGTATTGCATTCAAGTTTTGAAGAATTTTTGTGTGTTCTTTTATGTCTTTGGAGGAATTCTAAGTTAGGAGGGTTGATTGTATTCTTGTGAGGAATATTGTTATTGTGGAGTGGTTGAATTGTAGTTATTGATATTGTAGGTTGATTGAATGTATTGTTGTGGAGTTGAATTATTGTTGGGAAGTTAAATATTAAGGGGAAGTGCTGCCGAATTTTTTAGAAAACTTCAAAGTTGCTAAACAATGCATAATGGGTCCACGACTAGCTACTTCCAAGGCATCCTCCTCTCGGGGTCCTGTGAATCTACCATCAAGGGCCGACTATGATAAGAAAAGATTTGCTAACAAGGATGCCCAAGACAGGTATAACAAGTTGTGTACTCGTTCCCTGGCACCGGAGAGATAGATGGAATTCCAGACTGCGCCATACGAAGATGAGGTATATGAACCCATTAAGGCCATGATTGCTGATAAAGATTAGGGTGCATTTGTCAATCTTTATTTGGAAAAGTCAAATACTCAACTAGTCTATGAATTCTATGCAACTACCCATAGAAACAAGACAACATTTTTTTCGTACGAGGGAGAAGAGTACCAGTTGGGGCTGAAGCGATTAATGTCATATGTGGGGTCATAAATTTTCTGGAGGAAGAGGAGGGGGATGACTTCACTGTTTGGAAGAATTCATAAATTGACTGAGTGGAGGTGGCTGAGACAATAGGATATCCAGGGGCCCGTTTCATAAATACATATGGCGCCCCCAAAGGCATGCTCCACTGTCAATTCAACAAAGTTGCCAAAGCTTGGCTCTACTTTGTGACTACTAGACTGATTCCCTCCACACACTTCTCTGATATACCAGTGGATCGTATCAAGCTGGTGTATGCTATCATGAAGGGATTTTGAGTAGATGTGGGTCGAGCTATCAAAAATAGTCTCAATTGGATATGCAGACTGAACACAACAGCAGGGTTGGGGCATGGATCGTTGATCACTGCACTATGTGTCGCACATGGAGTGCCTGAGAGTAGCAATGATGTAAATGCAGAGTGCAGAATCCCCTAACCCGGACAATGGTCAATGCATACCCAAACCCTACACCATAACATATACCTAGAGAAAGTAACCACAACCAGCCAAAGCGCCAGCAGAGGGAGCACGATGAAGAAGCCGGAGAGCCTGGGCAGAGTAGTGCGCCACCTCCTTTGGCGATTAAGGATGGCCACACCCAGTGGTTGGATCAACTTTTCCAACAAAACCAGTACATTAACCAGCAGAACCAGTATCTCATCCAATACCAGCAGTACGTGGACAATTACATGCAATAAAGGCATAAGTATGACATCACGAGTGTAGACCAAATAAACGCATGCATGCATAACTGGTCCATGGATGACGACAAAATTGAGTTCTCTCTTGGATATCTTCCAATCTACTAGCCGATTTATCATCCACCGCCGCCGCCGCCACCATTCGGAATCGCTTAGATGCAGTTTTGGGAAGTCTTCTTAGTCTTACTTTACTTATCGCATTGGGGACAATATGTTGAATAGGTTTGGGGGGGAGTCTTACTATTTTGTGTTAATTGTTTATGTTTGTTTGTTGTTAGTGTCGTTGTTTAGTGTCAGTATTTAAGTGTCATATGTAAATTAATCAAGTTAATAACAATAGCCCATGAGATTAAGTGAACACATGTGATAGAGTTTGATGAAATTGATAGCCATAAAATGCATAAATCTATGTGCTTGAGTTGGATAGGTCTTGAGTTTTTTTAATTATTAATAAGTATGAAAACCCGACCGTGATTGGTGAATTTCTTGTATTCAAATATTGGTTTAGACATGATTGAATTTTGGTTTGAAGAAATATGGTGGAAAGTCCTAGAACTTGCTTGCTATTTGAGATGAAATCATAGATGATGCATACTTAGGAAGATGATTTAGGTCATCTTTGGAACGATTGAGCCTTTCAAGCCAACCTTGACTAATGTAATCCCTAGTTACCCTCTTTGAGCCTTAAGTAACCCTTCTTTGATTAACACATATTATGAGCCTACTTGAAACCCTTTACAAGAATTTTCCTTCCCATGAATTCCATGAGCATATAAGTATATGATTGGGGGATTGACATTCTGTAACTGGAATTTTAAATTGGGTGCTATCAATATAAGAGCAATGGATTGAAAAAAATGAATACACTACACTTCCCTTGTACATACATTGAAAAACAAGTTTGGGGGTGTAGTTCGAAAAGAAAAGAAAAATTGGGGATTGCTTTTGGTTTGTAACATGAATATTGAGTTGGGTTGATTGGTTTATATGTTTATGATAACTTTGAGCCTAAATGTCATTTCATCTACCCGTGCTTAAGTCTATCGTCATAACCTATAAAAGTCCTACTGATTCTTGAACATGTGTTGTCTAAATTAATGGAGAGTAGCAAGTTAGCAAGCCTATAGAACTTAGACCTGATGGACGGTTGGTAAGAATTAGTTGTGCATGAACTAATATTGAATACTTGTTTATTTGAGGAATATCTGACTTGAAATTCTAGATAGCAAATTAGTGGCTAGAATGTTCCTGAAGATAATATTACATGTTGTTCATGATTTTCGAGGCATGTTATATTGTTGTTGACTTGATTCATTTTTTTTTGAGTCTGTGTGTTTTTTTAGGGTGTCTAGAGTTCTTTACTCGAGGACGAGTAAAGTTTAAGTTTGGGGTGTTTGTTAGGTAGATTTTACTACTATTATACAGTGTGTTTTAGAGAGTCTTTTATTTGTCTTGTGCAGTATTATGCGTGTTGTTTTGTATTTTCAGGCTTTAAGCGATTCAGAAAGGAATAAGGTGAATCCAAAGAAAATAGGCGGTTATTAAGGACAAAAATTCATAGTTGGTCACAAGAAATAAGTCAAAGAAGCCCTAGGAAGCTTGGAAAGCAGTCTAAAAAAATTCCAGATGAAGAACGCTGAAGAGCTGCGGCGCAACACAACATGGAGTCGCGGCGCCCAACATTAGCGCCGCGGCGCCCCACTGGTAGAAAGTGAGCGACTTCAGAAGCGAATTAGCGTCGCGGCTCTCTAATAGCTGAGTCGCGGCGCCAACGACGTCAGGGCAGCGAAAAACCTAAATTTAACAAGGGCAAAAAGGTCCATTCTAGGGGTTTTCGTGATATAAGCTGGGGGAGGCGAATTTGAGAAGGAGAGGACACTTTGGAGGCAAGAAACAAGAGAACAAGAAGTCATTAGAGACATCTATTATTCAAGTTCTTTTCCTCTTCTTTACTTTAATTCAGTTCATGTTGGATATTAAGTTAATTAGTTTTCTTAGCATGTCTAGGAGCTAATTACTTTTATTAGGGTTTTCCATCGAATCACTTGAAACTCAATTATGATTTAATGCATTTTTAATATTCTTCTTCATCTATAAAAATCTATTCAACTTGTGTTTATTGAATGAGAATCAATTGGCCTTTAGTTTTCATTATCTATATGATTTCAAATCCAATCTGAAAAGGGAGATTTGAATATGTTATAGTTGATTAGACGTAGGTTTAATCTTGAACGAGAGTATCACGATTGCATGTGTAGCATTTTAGGTTATTGATCTTAATCCTCTTATGTGGTCGAACTTATCATAGAAATATAGAAAGTTCTCACTTAGGTTGAGTTTTTATATGTCCTAACCGGAATATAGAACATCTCAGTTAACCTGCTATCTTAATAAGAAGAAGAATCGTTAGTCTTGCATTAATGAATGATAGAGTGGAAAGTTGAGGAGATTGGAAACCCTAATTCCTTCATTACTGAATTAAACTTCGTGTGTTTTCATTGCTATTTTATTCTAGAAATTCATGTTAGTTTGTTAATTTTTTAGTTAGAAATCATCATTTATATTCGTTAGCCAAATAGAAACTAAAGATTAGTTAATTGGTACTTGATAAATCAATCTATATGGACGATACTCGGTCTTACCGAAATTTATTATAAATTGTCATACGTACACTTGCGTAGCATCTAGAAATACCGCAACACCGTCCTGCATCCCAAGACATGCTCTCAGACCATGGAAACATGTGTCATGCACGTAATTCATAAACCTAAACGGTTGTTTAACCTATCCGCTTCAGTTGTCCCTTCCCCTGTCCCTCGAAATCTGAAGGATGCCTTGTATGACCCTAATTGGAAAGTAGCAATGATTGACGAATATAATGCTCTTATTGATAATAAGATGTGGGACCTAGTATACCGTCCACCTGTAGCTAACATTATTCATTATATGTGGATTTTTAGACAAAAAAAGAAATCTGATGGTTCTTTTGAGAGGTACAAGGCTCGTCTTGTAGGTGATGACGGGTCTCAACATATGAGAGTGGACTATGATAACAAGTTCAGCTCGGTCGTAAAGCCTACAACCATCCAGATCATCCTCAACATTGCCCTATCCAAGTCTTGGCCCATTCATCAGCTTGATGTCAAGAATGCCTTCTTACATGGGGATCTTTATGAAACGGTATATATGCATCAGCCTATGGGTTTCAGGGATCCTATTCATCCAGATTATGTGTGTTTGTTATGGAAATCGCTCTATGAACTGAAATAGGCTCCTGTGTCAGAAGAGGTACGCCGAAAAGATCATTGACCGTGCAGGCATGACATCTTGCAAACCATCCCACACGCTACTAGACACCAATTCCAAGCTCAGCGCTGATTTCGGCCCATATTTAGACCCGACTCACTATCGTAGCCTGGCTCGGGCCCTGCAGTACCTCACATTCACAAGACCTGACATATCCTATGTCGTGCAACAAATCTGCTTACACATGCACAATTCGATGGAAGCATACATGCATGCCCTCAAATGTATTTTACGATACGTCCAAGGTACAATTTACTTCGGATTACATCTATACATGTCCTTGCTCACTGGTCTCACTAATGTTGATTGGGGTGGATGTCCTAACACCCGACGCTCCACGTCTAGTTACTGCGTTTTCCTCGGAGATAACCTATTGTCTTGGTCTTCCAAAAGGCAAACTACACTATCCCGATCCAGTGCCGAAGCAGAGTACAAAAGTGTCGCCAACGTCGTCTCTGAGTCTTGTTGGATCCGTAACCTTCTACTTGAGCTTCACTACCCGATTCAAAAGGCAACACTGGTCTACTGCGATAATATTAGTGCGATATATCTTTCCGGCAATCCTGTCCAACATCAGCGCACTAAACAAGATGGACATTCATTTCGTTGGCGAAAAAGTGGTTCGCGGTCAAGTTCGTGTCCTTCATGTTCCTTCCAGATATCATATTCCCAACATCTTCACCAAAGGACTTCCGCACATATTATTTGATGATTTTTGCGCCTGTCTCAGTGTTCGTGAACCTCCCGCTTCGACTGCGGGGGTGTAATTGAATATTCTTTCATTAATTGTATATCTCTTATTTTATATAGAATTGTATTCCTATTGTAATTAGGTCTCCTATTTTCGGTAGAATTATATCTCCTATTATAATTAGGTTGATTAGTTACCTAGTTTAGATATTTTTGTACTACTATATATATTATACATTATTGATGAATAAAATGAATTGAAAATATTCCTTTAATATTCATATATGTATTATATAGAAATGAGCGCAATTGAAGTTAATTATGATATTGGGTATAACCATTTTGTTTTATCATGTGATACTTGATATATAGCTCTAGAAAGTCCGTGTACAATTACTATATATCATTATGCAGTGCATAAAATTCACGTCGATATATTTTATTTTATTGGTTATTTTGCAGATGCTATCTCTTCTCCTTGTAACAATAGCAGCAATCATGTCGATAGGAAGCTTTGACAACTCTTTCACAAATAAGCACCAAAGGATTGGCTTAGCTGTTTATGGTGCCATATGGGTGCAAGCAGCCACTGGGATTTATAAGCCTGACAGGTAAAGGATATATACCTTAATTTCACCATAGAAAATTTCTGTGATTTGTTTTTTAGAATGGTAACCTTAATATTACAAATGTAGCACAAAAACTGCTATGTCAACTTTACAAGCTTACATAAAAACCATAATTCAAATCATTCCCCCAGATCCTACTACAGGGATTTTTTTAATGTCTAACATTGAGTGAACAACCTTCTTATGCTTCAATTCTATTACTATTATTTTTTTTACTTTGGCTATCTTTAAATATTTATACTGACAGTAATTTTCTTTTTTCAAATTCTTTATCATAGTTTTTACTATTACATTTCTTTCGAATCATTTTTCTGGAAAATAATTTTGTTGACCCGAGTGTCTATCGAAAACTCTACCTCACAAAGATAGGAATAAGATTGTGTACATCCATCTTTCCCAGACCCCACTTGTGTAATTTTTATCGTTGTTGTTGTTATTGTTATTATTGTATTGAGTCAATCCTGTACAAAATCTTCTATTCATTTCTGTAAATCTAGTATTGTATTTTGTTCCTCGTGTGAAGGGGAAGCAAAGGAAGAATTAATGAGATTTATGCAATCTATCAACTTTGAAAGTAGTAGATTTCCACTTTTAGTATTATATGATGAGATTAATTAATAGACACCATAGGTGAAAATTCTTTTTTACACAAGCAGGTAATTTTAAGGATAAATAGCCAGCTACCACATTATTTGTTATTTTTATTTTCTTAAAATCATTTACTTGTGAAAGATGCAATAATTTCTCTTAGGGATTCCTTTCATTATTCACAATATATATAGCTGTACAAAGGTTGATTCCTAATATGATACGAATCATAACTTACCTTACAAAGGTTGATTCCTAATACAATTAGAATCCTAAGTTACCTTAAATATACATCTATCATAATTACAAAATATACAGAGAATATTCGCTAATAATCCCCCTCATACAGAGCGGGGGGAGGCCGAACGCTAAGGCTGGATCGGAAGTCGATGAAGAGTTGTCGCGGTAGTCCCTTTGTGAAGATGTCTGCATACTGATAAGAGGAAGGCACGTGTAATATTTTGACCTGACCACGGGCAACCTTCTCTCGCACAAAGTGGATATTCATCTCAATATGCTTAGTCCGCTGATGTTGGACCGGATTATGAGACATATAGATGGCAGATATGTTGTCACAATAGACTATAGACGCCTTGCGGAGTGGACACTGGAGCTCCAAAAGAAGATTTTGGAGCCAACAGATCTCAGCAACTACATTAGCAACACCGCGATATTCTGTTTCAGCACTCGAACGGGATAGTGTGTCCTGCCTCTTGGCGAACCATGAGATAAGATTATCCCCAAGAAATACACAGTACCCTGAGGTGGAGCGACGTGTATCTGGGCATCCTGCCCAATCTGCATCCATGTAGGCAAGTAACTTGGTTGGGGCAGAGGGGTATAGGTGTAATCCAAAGTCTAGTGTGCCCTGAACGTATCTGATAATACGTTTGAGGGCGGCAAAATGGGACTCTCGGGGGTCGTGCATGAACGGACACACCTGCTGAACGGCTTATGCAATATCAGGCCTAGTGAATGTAAGATATTGAAGAGCACCTGCTAGACTCCGATATAGAGTGGGATCAGAAACTGACTCACCGTCATTGGCACTAAGCTTGGATTTGGAGTCCACCGGAGTTGGCATAATTTTACAATTTGCCATCTTGGCCCTGTACACTATCTCTTCTGCATACTTACGCTGACACAGGAACATAGTGGTTGCAGATCTGGTTACCGATATACCCAAGAAATAACTTAGCTTTCCCAAGTCAGTCATAGCAAATTCAGTTTTGAGTAGAGCAATGATTTCATTCTTCAAACCGTCAGATGAGGCAGTAAGAATAATGTCATCGACATATAATAGCAAATATGCAGTGCTGCTACCTCGGTGAAAAGTGAAGAGAGAGTTATCACAGCTGCTACATACAAAACCAATCTACAGAAGATACATGGTAAAACAAAACGATCATACCAAGCGCGGGGTGCCTGTTTCAATCCATACAATGACTTCCTGAGACGACACACAAACTGTGGAGTTGCCAGATGAACAAAGCCAGGAGGCTGATGCATGTACACAGTCTCTTTCAAATCCCCATGAAGGAATGCATTCTTGACATCAAGCTGATGAATCGGCCAATGCATGCCCATAGCAATACTGAGAACATTCCGAATAATGTCTCACCACAATCAATACCCATCTGCTGATTAGTGCCATTGGTGACTAGTCTTGTCTTATACCTCTCTAAGTCACCACTGTCTCTGAACTTGTGCCGAAATAGCCACATACACCGGATAACATTCACACCTTCGGGTCTAGGTACCAAATCCCAAGTGTTCTGCTTGGTTAAAGCATTAAATTCCTCGCACATGGCCGCATTCCAATATGGGTCCAGTTTTGCTAGTTTTGGATTTTTTGGAATGGGTGATAAGGTTTGTGTGGAGAGATTGAAGTGAACCTTGGGTTTGAAGATCCCATGTTGTGCACGAGTCTCCATGCGATGAGACGGCAGTGGCGGTGGGTCGGGGCTGGGAGGTTCCTGGTCCATTGGTTACGGACGATGGGCGACATTCAATTTGGGTGGTTTTGGGCGGTGTGTTGGGTGGTTTACGGGCGGTGTCTTTGGGTAGTTGCTAGAGTGATGGGAAGCAGTGTCGCTGGTGGTGCAGGTGACTCGATTGGGGGCTGTAAGGGTGAGCAGGGAGCTGTTGGGGTGGTGCCAGACAGTGGCAAGACTATCGGAACAGTGGGCTGTTGTTGGTATAGATTTTGGACGACCGGGGACAGACTTGGTTCATCGAGAAAGATGTAATCGGTGGTCTGAAATTTTTGAAGATTTGAAAAAAAGAAAGGTTGTCTCGTCAAATGTGACGTGACGGAAGACGATGATTTTGCGAGTAGCAATGACATAGCATAAGTATCCCCGATGATTAGGAGATAGACAAAGGAAGACACATTGCAGAGTGCGAGAGGCAAGTTTGTGAGGTGCAGTGGAGGCTATGCTGGGGTAGCATAAGCATCCAAAAATACGTAGGTGATCATATGATGGTAGCTTACGGTATAAGATTTTGGTAGGGGTCTTGTTTTGGAGTGTGCTAGTTGGTAAAATATTAAGAAGGGATTCTACCATTTTGACAGCATAGACCCAAAAAGTTGGTGGTAGGCAGGCATGAAACAGAAGTGTGTGAACCATGTTATTGATGGTACGTATAATTCTTTCAGCCTTTCCGTTTTGGAAAGAAGTATAGGGACAAGAAAAATGGAAAACCATGCCTTGTTTAGAACAAAAATTGTGAAATTCCGAGTTATTAAATTCACGTCCATTATCACATTGGAATAATTTGATAGATTTTTCAAATTGTGTTTTAATGAATTTTTGAAACTCGAGGAATTTTGTAAAAACTTCAGATTTGAATTTCAGTGGGTAAATCCAGACAAAATGTGAAAAATCATCCAAGAATACTAGATAGAATTTATGACCCAAAGAGCTAACAATCGGAGATGTCCACAAATCAGCATGAACAATATCAAAGGAAGAAAAAGTAACACTGCTTGATGACATAAATGGAAGACGAGTATGTTTGCCTAGTGGACAAGAAAAACAGTGTTGGACAATTTTTTCATTATTACATTGAATACGCTTAGAAGTCCTAAGAAAAGTAAAAACTGGGTCTCCGGGGTGTCCGAGTCTGTTGTGCCAAGTGGAGGGAGAGATTTCCGCAAGGGATAGAGGTGCTTGCGGTCTAATAACGGAAGATTGAGTGAATGGGTAGAGGTCTCCCACACTATTTCAGCGTGTAAGAATTTTCCCCGTATTGAGTTCCTTCAGAGAAAAACCAAAAGGGTCAAATTCGACATACACAGAATTATTGCTAGTGAATTTTCTAACAGAGATTAAGTTTTTAATGATGTTAAGTGTGTATAGGACGTGGTTTAGGGAGAAATGTGGGTGTGGATGTTTGGTGTGTGTGTTACCGTAACCTTCAATTAGAATGCGATGACCATTGCCGACAGTAATAAATTGAGAACACTTTAATCAATGTAGTTGAGATAGGTTACCTGACGATCGGGTGAGGTGAGATGTGGCTCCGGTGCCCATGTACCAGTTGTCGTCGGGCTGTTGAAGGTTCACGGTGGTGTAGGCCTGGCCCAAATCAGTCGGGGCCAGGCCGCTGAAATTCTTCTTCTTTGGGCAACCAGGTGGTCTTGGTGGTGGGCTGCACTGGTGGGTGGCGAGGCCGAGAGGCGATCGACCAAATTTCTGGGCCCAGGCCCTTTGCGGTCGAATGCGGGCATGCGGCGAGGCCCGGATTCTGGCTGGTTGGGCCATTCTTCTTCTTTGGTTGGACCACTTCTGGCGATGTTCTTCTTTGTCCAGGCCCTTTGGTTGCGTTGGCCTTTTCGCGGCCCTTGCCTTTGTTGTTGCGACCTCCGCCACTAGCTCTTCTTCGCCGGACATCTTTGTGATAGCGTTTCTTTGCCGCCGCAGTGTTGCCATCCCGTCAACTGCTAACGCCTTTTGATTATGTTCCTCTTGTTTAGCACGTCTAGTTTCTTCCAACAATAGTTGTGAACGTGACTTGTTGAAACTTGAGAGAGGGTCGGCTTGTTGAATCATTGTTGCGAATGTGTCATATTCACCTTTTGGTAAACCCGCAACAAGTTGAAGCACCATCTTGGTTTCTGAAACAGAAGTCCCGACGTTAGATAGTTGATCGGTTATGAGTTTCAGTTGCTTACAATATTCGGACATGTTAAAATTCTCGAGGCGGGTATTATTGAATTGCTCTTCCAAATATACGGCCTGAGTATTTTTATTGTCCTGAAAGATTTCTTCTAGCCAGACCCAAAGTTCACGTGCTGTAGCACCTGTTTTCATGATAGTGCACAACATGTCTTTGGAGATGGTGCCGTAGATCCATTGTTTGACGATGGCGTCAAGACAACGCCAGATTGAGTCTGTAACATCGGTGGGATGAGGAACAGATTCGTTAATATGATCGAGCACGTTGTATGCACATGCATGAATGTAGAATAGTTTCATCCACATGGAATATTGACAGTCTTCTTGGTCAAGAATTCTTGATGTTGTTAACGGCGAATGCCGGATGAAAAGAAGATATTGAACGTTGAGAGGGGTTGTCAAGTGTGCCAGTGGATGAACCGGAATTTGTGGGGGAAGACATGGTTGCCGTCTGCCGAGGGAAGGGAATTTTCTGGTTTGGTCGAAAAAGGGAGGAAGAAACCAGAATTTTTTTTCTGTGAAATCAGAAAAGAAAAAAAAATGCTGATTTTGGCCGAGAATGAGGAAGAGAAGGGATTTAGGTTTTAGGCTCTTGATACCATGAAAGATGGAATAATTTTCCTTAGGAATTTCTTTCATTATTCACAATATATATAGATGTACAAAGGTTGATTCATAATATGGTATGAATCATAACTTACCTTACAAAGGTTGATTCCTAATACAATTAGAATTTTAAGTTACCTTAACTATACATCTATCATAATTACAAAATATACAGAGAATATACAAAGAATATTCAGAAAATATACAAAGAATATTTAAAGAATATTCGCTAATAACTTGATTACATTTTTCTCTCTCCGCCCCTTAATGTTCGGATGTACGATTTCCCTGCTATTCCCGTTTCATCTCTGTCTCAAAAATATAATTATTGTACCCATTCCATCTCTGTCCCAAAAGATTCTAACATTTTTTTCTATAAAGAATTAAAAGTCTTAACAGAAGAAGTTACTAAGTATATTATAGAATGGTGAGAGAGATATTCTGCTTATTTATTTAAAAAGTTTTTTGGGTGTGTTGTGACCATTCAACTAATTGTATTTTGTTGATTGCTTCGAAGGTTTCAATGGTGTTTAACACGAATATAGTAGAAATTGACGATCATTAGAAACAGGAAGACGATATCATTCCTATTTTTCATAACAAGGTCATAATGCTAAAAAGATTCTGGTAGAGTAAATATAGAGCCCAAGTTAGCTTCTACAACTATTTTCCTTATTTATATTTTGAATATTAAAAAGTAAAAATAATTGAAACTTGCCTATAATAGGTTTTAAAGTATCTTCTAGTGTAAAAAAAATATTCACCGACGGTGGATATTAGTTAAACTCATTCTAATTATTCTCGGTTAGTAATTGATCATTTGGCCACATTAATATACAGAAATTAAGTTAAGCTATTAAATTGGAATCCTACTAAATGGTAAATGATGGCTATAATGACCTGTTAATTGGCAGAAACCATTTTATCACAAACTAAAGCCATTTCAACTCCTAGATTTAGTGTAAGATGAACATATTCATTGAATTAATTTGGAAAGAACATGCTCTGACAATTAATTTGAAAACTGAAAACACTTTACCACATAACTATGGAATTTGAAGGGTTGCATGAAAACTGAAAATAATTTATCAGTTAAGTATGGTATTTGAAGGGGTACATCACTATAAATAGAAGTATTTCCTCCAGGATATGAAATTTGAAGGGATACATCAACATGGTGATATACATACGTTCATAGTTTATTCAATATAATTTTATATTCTTAAGTAAATTTTATGCATAATTCTATTTCTGGTGCATTCTTAGTGAGTGTAGCTCCTTCTCTGTTTTTCCATTTGAAATGGTAATCTTGTTCTTTTTTTGTAGGTGTATTACAAAGGTACAACAAAGGAAGCAGCTACTTAATCTCACCATAAGAAAATTCAATGAGGTAATTATCACATTTTTATACCACCAAAGAAGAGGAGAAGCTATATTTCAAATTAAGACAACTCTGCGATTTTGACTCCTCTTTGGTTGGATTGTTGGATTAGGATGAATAAGGGGAGGAGAAGTATAGATAATAGAGAAAAATTAGAGCTTTTGATGTTGGATGATAATAAGTTCTTTCAATTAGAGTGGTTATATCTACGTAAGTCTTCATAATTCTATTCTCCAGATTCAATTTCTTATAGATTTAAGAATATTAGCATTTCATACGCGTGTAACATGAATCGAGTTAAGTTTTAGGAATGTTTTTTTTTAACATTTATTGAGATTTATATTTATTTGATTTGTAAGTAAAATAATATTGTAATAATTGCCAAAATAAGAAACTAGCCGAAAGTCGCCATGAGTTTTATGCTTTTCTATTATTGGTCTTGGTTGCCGAAAAACAGTTTACTTTAGTAATAAGGTTTTTTTTTTTTTACAGTTTGTTTATAGCTACTATATTTAAATTCGTGCAAAGTAGATGTATTTTTTTGTGGATCTAGAAAATAGTAGGAAACATAACCCTCATCTTTAGAAGAAACAATAAAGAAAAGTAGGGAATTTATGAGGTATGTTCATTTTTCATTGTTACCCTTTATGAATTTTCTATGAGTAATAACATTAACGTGTTAATGAGCTCCTCTATATATATATATATATATATATATATATATATATATATATATATATATATATATATATATATGGTTTTTTTTCCATTCATGATCATATTGGTCTTTATTAATATTTTTGGATTTTTACAGTCCCTGCTATTTGTATGTCATTGCTCTTTGTTATCATATTAAGTATTTTGTATACCAAAAATCATCAAAGGAAACTCTAAAGCTTAAGATATTTTTGTTGGAGAGGTAAAGCACGTACGGGAATAGTAAGTAACTATTATAGTGATCTAAAGGATAAACAACAACAATTACAACAACAAGTTGTCAATCTCTTGATCTTGAATTGAAACTTCAAATATGGATCTTATATTCGGAAATACAAGAACATGAACTGTTACACTTGTGACTTGTAGATCCGCTGAGAATCCGAACGGTTAGAGTCCTTTGAGATTCTAGTTCACACCTGAAACACTTAGCAACCAATTATATAATCACAACACCACCGGCTGAGTCGAGAGATGACTCTCTGTCTTTAAGATAAGATTGTCCCGTATATAGGCTTTACTGAAGTGTGGACAATAGTCTCCCAAGATGAAACAGCAAACTATCAAATGTGCAAAGCCTACACAAATGATCTCAGCAAAGAACACGAATAATGAAGATTGCTAAGAGAAGGATTGCTATCAGGAAAATTTGATCTCTTTGTGGTGTTGTTAACTTGTGTGTCTCATTCTCATCTATATAATTGAGCCAAAGGCCTCAATTTATAGGTGTGCAAGATGGCCTTTCAAATTCCCCATAATGGCATTCAATTGCCATGTAATTGATGGCCTTTAATCCCCAAGTAATGCAGCAACATCATGGTCCAAGTAATGGTCATTATTGGGTGGTTTCAATGTCATTGAAACCACCTCAATAGCCAAACTTTTGGGATTCCGTCGAGCAAACACTGCCTGGGAAGCGCCGCGGCTCCAGAATGACAAACAGGCAATTAGCGTCGCGACTCAGCTTGGGGGGCGCTCCGGCGCTGCGACCCTTCTCGGCTCCGCGGCCCTTTACCGACCCGTACCATCTTACACTTTGCACAGTTCTTCCTTCGTTTACCAACGTGGAACACTTTTTATTTAGCAAATAACCGTCCATCATTCTATGTCTCAAACATTTCACTTACGTACCAATATCTCTTTCATTAACGAAATTTACGATACTTGGCACTAAGATTGCACGTGTGTGGAAACGACATTTCCGACGTGCGGGGCCCCAATTGTTCGAGTCATAAATAATGGGATAAACTTAATTTCACATTAGTAAATTTCCAACAATTTCTACATACGTATTGGTGTGTATCTTCACTTTATGAGATTATATTGGGTATGTTGTTGTTATTGTTGTTTGTATTTATTGATGAGTATGTTATTATTGTTGTTTGTATTTATTGATTTGTAAATATGAAAAAGAAAGTCATCTTAAGAATAATTTTTCGTTGGCTAAAAGAAAAAGTACAATTTTTTGTTCAGATCTACTCAGAGCCAATTGAACCATAAAAAAACATTCCCTAAAGAAATTAAGGCAATCGAGTAATTTTTGTTATTGGAGGCAAATTCAGAAGTTAGAATAATACATGAGACAAACACAAAATTACAATAGGTCAGAAGTTAGAATAAGATATCTGAGGCAGACATCAAATTACATGAAGGCATTTGAGGCTTGCATGGGTCAAGATCCTTTTTTTTATTAACCTAGCTGAATAGAATCGACATTAATCATTTTGGTGACTCAAATATAGTGCTTACCAATATTTATGTGATTTTTTATAATTGTATATTCTTTTTGTGTGGGATACACGCGCACAGTTGTGTTAAGGGGTGTAAAATTAAGTATATCTTCGTAATAATTAATATTTTTTTTATATACATCGTATAATTTTTCGACGAAAGTGTACACCTGATCACCCTTCATGTAAGATAGCTCTGTCTATGTCTGGACTAATTATATTTTGTGTCAAACAGGTTCATCAAAAGTAAAAGTGTGCATATAGAAGAGTTACTCCCCCGTCCCAGGTTAGTTATTTTCTTTGAGAGTTAGTTGATTAATTTTTAGAGCTAAATTAAATTAGATTAATTTAATATTTTAAAATTATAATTTAAATATTTAAAAACTACACAAAATACTACACGTTACAGTTTTTCTGATGCTAATATGGTGCAAAAATATATTTGGACGTTTATTATTTTTCATGTGAATACAATTCCCGACTTAACCTGAATATTCAAGAACAAAAGCGAACACTCCAGAAATAATGTCGTCATTTCCAAGTGTCCAACCTCAGCAAACTTTCTCCAAACTTGTAGACCTCTCATTTTCATCTAACCGATCATCAAAGAACAGGTCATCTCCTTCCTATATAAATCCTCACTATGTAATCATCACCAACAACACAAGTAGTATACCCAAGAAAAGTTCCTCTCAATTACCTTGCAAGTTGCAACCCATAAACAATCTCCTACATACATAATTCTTCAAGAAAAATGGTGAAAACAACAGTTAGCTTGATGAGCTTTTTTGTGTTAGCAATGGCTGTAGCTTTTCTTCCAACACAAACTCAGGCACTAATGCCATACACACGCCCCTTTTGGGACATAATGTTTCCACCAGAGGACCCTTTCAAGATTCTTGAACAAACTCCACTGACCATCCCAAAAGGGGTCGAATCAATCGCCTTAGCTCGCTCAGATTGGAAGGAAACAACAACAGATCATGTAATAACACTTGACATACCAGGGATGAAGAAGGAGGACATCAAGATTGAGGTAGAAGAAAACAGGGTGTTGAGAGTCAGTGGGGAAAGGAAATTTGAGCAAGAAATTGAAGGGGAGAAGTGGCACAGAGCTGAGAGAACTACTGGGAAATTCTGGAGACAATTTAGACTTCCTGGGAATACTGATTTGGAACATATCAAGGCTCATCTGGGAAAAGGTGTGTTAAAGATTACTGTGCCAAAGTTGGCTGAAGAGAAGAAGAAACAGACTAGGGTGATTAGCATTGCTGAGGAAAGCAAATCTGCTGGTGGTGAGGATATTAAAGCTACCAAAGCAGAGATGTAATGTAACCTAAGAAGTGTGAATTGTGTTAGTCTCAAGTTTGGTTTGTTGATCATCATTTTTTGTGTCTGTAATAAAGTTCTTGTAGATGTAATTAGGTTTATGATTTTGATACTACTAAGGATACGTTATGTTTGATGTATTTGCAGAATAATCATGGTATAGAAATCTGCATATTTTTATCTTGTGTTTGGTAACAAATTTGTATACATGGATAAAAATTCAAGATGACAAAACTATCCTTCTCCCAAAAATCTTTTCAGTAAACTGTGCAGTAGTTACACGTGGTTGTTGATGTTAGGCGTATTTATACGCCTATCTGTCGTATTTTATCCATAATTATATTTTGTTTTTAGAATTAATTACATTAAATACATCTAAATACACTTAATTAATATTGATTCTTACATTTCGGGCTAATATGTGCGTTTACATGTGACGACGCTTCAATTTTAGAATAGAAAGAGCAAGTGACAAAGATTGGAGGACTTTGAAGTCTGAATAGAAGTCTCATAATTTAACGAGAGATGAATGTATGCTCAAAAGCCATGTGTATGCGCGAAGACGTCACAAAATGAAGATGATGCCAGACAAGATGTCTGGCGCGGGGCGCCATGTCCAAGGTCCCCGCGCCTGGCCTGGCCTGGCCTGTTATGAATGATAAGTTGGGACCGATTTCCAGCTTTGTGCCACGAGAATTTTAATTTTAAGAGTAGTTTGGTCCGATCTTGTTTGGATATAATATAAATATAACTTAAGTCATTTTCTGGGGGGTTCGGACGTTTTATCACACAGGAGGCACGAGCAAGGCTATTTCTTCGTAAGGTTTATTCCTTTTCTTCATTCCTTTCATTTTGTTGTAGATTGAATATGAATTCTAGTTATTGTAATCCGAATATGAGTAGCTAAATTTTCTAAATTCTGAGGTTATGATGTAGGCATGATTATTAACGTTTATAAGTACTTAAACCTTAGTATTTTATTCATATATGATTGTTTTCTTGCTTCTGTTCTTACTTGTTTGATTGCCTGCACAACAGTCGACTTCTATTTATTATTTAATATACATGTTTAGGAAAGACATTATTAGATTAGAGAAGAAGTAAGGAGAATGTGATCTGATTATCCCTAAAGTAGGGCTAGGATTAGTGGCTAGAATATGAATATACCTAGACACTGCATTTAATTAGATATCGTGGACGAATTGCATTCTTAACAGATCAATTCCATAGGAAT
This sequence comes from Anisodus acutangulus, assembly GCA_029783415.1. Lineage (NCBI taxonomy): Eukaryota > Viridiplantae > Streptophyta > Magnoliopsida > Solanales > Solanaceae > Anisodus > Anisodus acutangulus. The sequence goes on from CM056497.1 coordinate 29,367,024, forward strand.
ATAGGCGATGAACTATTATGAATCGGTGGGTAGTAGTTCGGGAGAATGCTACACGATTAATAATCTGGTTCATTAGCAATCATGAATAAATCTGCCATGGTTAACTACTTAAACGACGCAATAGGATTGCTGAACCACCCACGTCCCTGAAATACTTATCTCTCTATGATAAATTCAAGTATTACAAACGTTCTAGCAAAGTGTTAGCATAAATTAGCTAGTTATTTATTTTTCTGCATTTGTTATAAAACAAAACAAATATCCTCTTTTATACTTGCATGATTAGTAGTAATAGTGAAGTCTTTTATAATCGTTGATCATAAGTCTTCATGGGTTCGACATCCGACTTTTACAAGTCTCTATGAACGGAGTAAAATATGTATTTTATAAAGAGAAAATAATTTTATGAAATCATTCCGGTAATATATATATATATATATTACACTGTATTGCCCGAAGGGGGCATGCTGCAAGAGCATAGGTGAGTGATAACAATAACTAGAATTCATGCCTCGCGCCAGCTTTGTGCCACGAGAATTTTAATTTTAAGAGTAGTTTGGTCCGATCTTGTTTGGATATAATATAAATATAACTTAAGTCATTTTCTGGGGGGTTCAGACGTTTTATCACACCGGAGGCACGAGCAAGGCTATTTCTTCGTAAGGTTTATTCCTTTTCTTCATTCCTTTCATTTTGTTGTAGATTGAATATGAATTCTAGTTATTGTAATCCGAATATGAGTAGCTAAATTTTCTAAATTCTGAGGTTATGATGTAGGCATGATTATTAACGTTTATAAGTACTTAAACCTTAGTATTTTATTCATATGTGATTGTTTTCTTGCTTCTGTTCTTACTTGTTTGATTGCCTGCGCAACAGTAGACTTCTATTTATTATTTAATATACATGTTTGGGAAAGACATTATTAGATTAGAGAAGAAGTAAGGAGAATGTGATCTGATTATCCCTAAAGTAGGGCTAGAATTAGTGGCTAGAATATGAATATACCTAGACACTGCATTCAATTAGATACCGTGGACGAATTGCATTCTTAACTAGGGCTGGCGGTGGGTAGACGGCCCGACCCGATCCGAGCCGTCCGAGCCCGTCCGGTCCGCCCGACCTCGCAAAAAAAAAAATACGAGGCAGGACTCGAACTCGGGACGGGACGATGTCTCGTCCCGCGAGACCCGAGCCCGCCCCAGGCCCGCGAGACCCGACCCCGCGCCGAGCCCGCCCCGACCCAGGCCAGACTCGACTTTGCAAAAATGGTCGTTGCACCAACCATTTTAGATTATGGCCGTTGGCCAACGGCCATTTTAGCCCCCCCTACCCCTTAATATTTATTTTTAACCCATAAGTTATTATATTTACACTTTAACCCAATTTTTCAACTATAAATAACTCATTTTCTCTTCATCTTTCTCACAAATCTTCCTACAATCTCTCTAATTTCTCAATATATCTCTCTACAATTCTACATTGTTTGCTAAATATTCAATTTTATTTATTCATTTGGGAATTGGTAGTGAAGTTGGCAACTAGCTTGAGGATCTTCCATCGAGCAAAGTTTCAATTTTCAACCTCTCGATTACACGTCGACGTTACGTCGGCGTTTGGTACATTCGTTCCTTCATTAAATTATTATTGTCTGTTTATTTAGTTTAGATCACTTAATTTTATTGTCTTTAATTATTTATTTATTTATTTATTATCATAATTAAAATGGAAGGATTAAAAGGTATGTTTAAGGGTAAGGGTAAGGGTGCTTCTTCTAGTAGGGGCAACCAGGGCAAGGGTACTTCTTCTAGTCATCTTATTCCTACACAGGATGATTTTGTTGATACTCAACATTTTCCTACAATACCATTAGATTTAGACCAGGAGCTATTTTACGGAACTCAAGAAGACTTTAATTTAGGCGATGATCTAGATGATATACCCACTAATGTTGATGACAACACACCCACTAGTGCACCTTCAACTGAAATACCTCCTATTCCCCTAGTATGAGGCGAGGTCCAAAGAAAGCGACCATTAAAATCAGATGCATGGACATTTTTTATAGGGACGTAGAGAATCAAGTAGCCATATGTAAAATTTGTAAAAATGTTTTAAAATTTAAAAGCTGGAAAAGGTCACGGTGGGGACGGGGGTTTAATTAGACACGTAGTAAGTGCTCATCCACTAGGTATGCCCAATACCAGGCTTCAAAACCGGTGCAAGCGCCGCTCCATCGAGACAAGGTTCACATACTAATATTGTCCCCACCAAGTACAAGGTCAAATTAACCCTATGGCGGGGGAATTGTAGGCCCTAAATACAATAAACATAGAGATAGGGAAGCAATATCAAAATTAGTTCTTTGTGGAGGGTTTGCCTTTTTCATTTCCTTCATCTCCGGTTTTATTCATTACATTAGAGATATATATAATCCTGCTTTTAACGGTTTTCCTAGATCAATTGTTAAGAGAGATGTATTTAAATTCGCGCATGAATATCAACAATATTTACGTTTTTCATTATATCATTTTAATGGCAAAGTATCCATCACGTCTGATATAGGTCGTAGTACTAACGGCCATGATTATTTAACTGTAACTTGTCATTGGATATATTATAAATGGTCTATGCAAAAACGTATTTTAGCGTATAGATATATAGATGATAGGCACATTGGTACTTTTATTGCAGAAAATATTTATCAAGTGTGCGATTATTACGGAATTACCGATAAAATTATGACTATTACATTAGATAACGCTTCTAATAACAATTACGCAATTACAATTTTAAAAAATAGCTTAACTCCGTCTTTTCCAGACCATTTTCATATAAAATGTGTGTGTCATATATATAACTTAATTGTAAAGGATGGTCTATCACTTTTTGAAGACATTCTTAGTAAAATACAATTTGCTATAAACTTTATTTTTAAAAGTAATAAAGTACAACGTAGAAAAGAATATAAAAAAATTTGTCATGATTGTGGACTACCTTTTAGAAAAATTCCACAAGAAGTATCCACTAGGTGGAATTCTTTATACGAGCAACTACTTGTTGCTTATGACTATAAATTACCTATAACTTTATTTTTTAACTCTCATAATAAAAAGCCAGCTGATGATTTTAGATAGTGATTGGGAAAAAATTTCCGAACTTATTGTATTTTTAGAGAAATTTTTTCAAGCAACAAAAGAATTTTCCGGTATATATTATCCTACTATTTCAACTATGTTATTTTGTACAACTCTAATATTTTTATTACTTAGTGAATATATGGAAAAACCAGCTTATAAGGCAGCTATTAAAAAAATGTTTCTCAAAATAAAAAAATATTTTATTCCTATTCCCTCTATTTATATTATTGGTTCTGTATTAAATCCTACTATTAAAATAGACGGTACTAAATCACTAATTGAAACTATTTACGATTGTATAGAAGTACTACCACCTCCAAGTCCCAAAAATCTAAATCACCCACCACCTATTGAACAAACTAAAGAAGAAGTATTGTCTAGCGTAGAACACCAATGCAAAAATATATATAGATTTTATCAACAAGAAAATGCTAGTAACTTACCAGCTTCCATACCATCTTCTTCATCTTCAATACAACCTCACAAAAGACATGCTGTTTCTGCGGCTAGTATTGAAAGCCTCAGAAATAGAATGTGCGGTCGTACCTCTACTACTAACCAAATTAGCGAGTTGGATATTTTTGTTTTGCAGGGTTCTGTACCGTATCAAGAAGTTATCAATGAAGATGGACATGAAGACTTGCTGAAATAATGAGAAGACCTTTCCGACACTTTCAATGATGGCTCGAGATGTTTTGAACATTCAAGCGTCGTCAACTGCGTCTGAAAGCGCTTTTTCTGCAGGCAGATATCAAATAGGAGACCACAGACACTCATTAGCGGAGACGACTTGGAAATTGCGGTATTATTGAGAGATTGGATACTGGCGGAGGCGGAGAAGGTGCGGTCAACCTGAGATCAACGAAGAAGATGATGAAAACTACAACGAAATCTTAACGAGAAGGTAGTGGAAGCGGCGTGGATCAATTTGACCAACAAATACCAATTCCAACCAAGAACCACATGAAATCATCAAGCAATTAGAACGAGGTTTTTGAGAATGTAATTTTTAATTGTAATTTTATTATGTAATTTGTAACTTTTGGACAACACCACAAAGTTGCAATTTAGATTTTAGACAATTGTATTTGTATTACAAAAAATCATATGTCTATTAAATAATATAAGAGGCACAAAAACAAACCTTGGGATGTTTTATTATACTATCTTGTTTTATTTATTGAGTTTTTTTTATACATATGTTATTTAAAAAAAAAAAAAAAACCGTAGTATCAGGCAGGAACTGAGCCTGAGCCGAGCCAGACGGGATCGGGATCGGAGCAGGACTTGCTCGATCACTTGACTCGACCCACTTGAGCCAGAGCCCGCGGACAGGCCCACCCCTTCTCCGTCCGCGAGCCAGGCCACCCCGGACGAGCGGCCCACTGGCCACTCTTATTCTTAACAGATCAATTCCATAGGAATATTGGCGATGAACTACTATGAATCGGTGGGTAGTCGTTCGGGAGAATGCTACACGATTAATAATCTGGTTAATTAGCAATCGTGAATAAATCTGCCAGGGTTAACTACTTAAACGACGCAATAGGATTGCTGAACAAACCACGTCCCTGAAATACTTATCTCTCTATGATAAATTCAAGTATTACAAACGTTCTAGCAAAGTGTTAGCATAAATTAGCTAGTTATTTATTTTTCTGCATTAGTTATAAAACAAAACAAATATCCTCTTTTATACTTGAATGATTAGTAGTAATAGTGAAGTCTTTTATAATCGTTGATCATAAGTCTTTGTGGGTTCGACATCCGACTTTTACAAGTCTCTATTGTTGACACATAATTTTTACTCTCCAATACTTTATTTAATTATTCAGAGTTCTTGAGTTATGAACGGAGTAAAATATGTATTTTATAAAGAGAAAATAATTTTATGAAATCATTCCGGTAATATATATATATATTACACTATATTGCCCGAAGGGGGCATGCTGCAAGAGCGTAGGTGAGTGATAAGCATATGAGGCGTGCCGAAGGGCAGCGGCAACAGCGTGGTTCCCGTCGCATCATTAAGATCTGCAGGGTGACGAGTACTTCGACTGCCTTGTATCAGGTGAAGAGAAAGGGGTGGTAGGCTTAGTAGGGCTCGAACCTACAATATCACCGTTATGAGCGGTACATTTCAACCAATTAAACTATAGGCCCCTACGGATCTCTACATGCAATTCGCTTACTTCGGGAAGAGCGGACGAAAGATATATATATATATATATATATATATATATATATATATATCAGTTTCTATAATTTAAAGAGGACAATTATTTAGTTAATTGTCTAAATTAATTATATTAAATTGATAAATATTTTACTTCATGAAATTAAGGAAATTTGATTAATTAAATAAGGTGTCAAATAGTATCTTATTTTAGCCCTCAATTATTTTTAATTATGAAAGATTTTGGCTTTTATTTAAAACTCGTTTTAATTCTAGCCTCAATTGATTTTAATCGGTCAATTTGGCCACAATTGAAATTCAAGTGGCGTGCGGGAATGATTTGAAAGATCCAAAATAAAAAATAATGATATTTGCTAGCAATAACATAATGGAGACAGTCACTCTCAGTTAATTGAGTCCGTGGCCACATTTACGCAATCAACTCTTAAGTACATCCAATTCCCCAATCCTTTTATATTTTTCAGATTTTGAGCCTTTTGCTTTTAAATTCGGCAGAGCTCAGTCCAATAAGGACGAGGTCCGGCCCACAGTGTGTGTTAATACTTAGAGAAGGGGAAAAGGCCCTGGTCAACAGATCTTGCATGGACAAATCCGTACCACCGAGACTTCACCACGCTGAGGTAACATTCAAGTCTGGACATCCATATTTTGGCATAAGTCGAGCAAAAAGTCTGCACCCGAACGTTTTCCTTAGGTTTCAATAGTCTAAAGTTTATTTTTATTTGTGTGGCTGAGTTCGTTGGGTTGGATAAGAAGCTTCCCACTCCGAATTCTCGATCAAGCTGCGCATCAAAGAGGTAAACTCAAATTCCTTTCGATTTTTTCTTTTTCTTTTTGTATTTCTGTAATTAATCATGCTTGTTGGTGTTACTATCTGATTTAGCATGTCTTAGTTTTATTTTAACTTAATTTCTGTTAGCTGAATTGTTAGATTAAGTTATGGCATATGTTGTGTGCTTAAGTGATATGTATAGCCTCTGTGTGGACTAAGTGATTTATTGTGGTTACGTTAACATAATTTAGCCATCCGAACTATGTAACATGTTCAAAGTATTGCTATTAACCTATTAAAGACCTTTGAATTGCATACCTCTGTCTTAGAACCAACCTGGTTGTTATATGGTATACTAGGCTCATAACATACCTATAGTAGAGTATTAATTATTTGAAACTATGTTTAGCTAGGTATGAATTTTTTTTGATAAGAAATATAGGTTACCAATTTAATGTTTTTCGTTTTCAAGCTTGCCTCATGTATGCTTGGCTGTTCCTTTTGCGATGGGATTAATGTTCACAGATAAGTGTATTGGTAGGGGTTACATAGTTAAATGCCTGTGTAGGACTCAATATGCTTTACATAGATGTTGGACCTAAGTTGTGAGTGCTGATCTTCTGCACATATCATATCTATCCTAAACTAGTCTGTCATGGTGAATTTAGCTGACTATGGACCTATTCTGGTTGCTGCATGGCCACCAAGTGCATTTATATGCTCAACGTTACCTATCTTAAGAACCATTATGCCTAGGAAAGTTTAAAGTTGGTTGTGAGTTGTCATTAGCACCTGTGACTTTGCATATTGTGATGGTTTGATATTGTGTTCTGTGTCATGCTTTGGAACCCCATGATGTTTGCCTATTTAGCCAAGTATTGAGGTCTCAAACATGCTAGGCTAGGCTTTACATTTAGAATCATGTGATATGTATGTTGTTTTGGAATTGATTTAATGGATATTCTGATATAAGTGATTAATGAAATTGTTTTGTGAGACCATCATGTGTGTTAAGAGGTTTAAAGATGAGATCATGTTTTGTTCTTCTAACCAAACCTGTCCGGTACGAAACAAAAGCAAGAACAACATCCCTGTCTGAACCAAATCCCAAAGAAATGCGCCCAAACGTCTCTTTCCAAACCCCGATCACTCAAAGTCTCTTCTCGCCAGAATATGGCAAACTGGACCACTATGAGGAGATGGAGAGGGCCTGGAGGGCCAAATATGAGAGATTAGCTGAAAAGATGGAAGAAAAGCTAGCCCGAGGCATAGAGCAAAAATTGAAGGAGATCGCTCGGGCTTCCCGAAAATCTCCCGGATTAAGTTATGATGACTTATGCATTCACCCAGATTTGGATCTACCAGAGGACTTTAAGGTGCCCAAATTTGAAATGTTTAATGGGTTGGGAAACCCGATGGCCCATCTACGGTCATATTGCGATCAATTATTAGGAGTTTGGAACAACCCTGCTTTAATCATGAGGCTATTCAGTTGGAATTTAACTAGAGAAGCATCCGAATACTTTGCTGCGCAAAACATGCGCCAATGGGTCACCTGGGAGGATATGGCGGAATCGTTAATGGAATGATACAAGTTCAATATTGAGGTCGTACCTGATTGATACTATTTGGAGAAGATCAGGCAGAAGTCCACCGAGACCTATAAAGAGTACGCAAGCAGATAAAGAGCGGAAGCCGCTCACGTACAACCACCTATGACAGAAAAAGAATTGCTCACCGTTTTTGTTAGAGCACAAGACCAGGACTATTATGACAGGATTCTTGCCATGGTCGGACGACCATTTTCAGAGTTGGTTGATATGGGTGAGGCCATGGAGGATGGTCTCAAAATTGGAAAGGTTACCAGCGTGACGAGTAGAAACTCCTAGTTGGGTACTTCGGGAGGCATGCGAAAGAAAAGAGAGGACGTGGTGAATGTGACCCGATCCTCCAGTCCCAAAACAAGGAAATGGGAGGAACCCTGTTCATCCATGTAGGTGTATCAATCACCACCCCAAGTGGTTATATGACTCCCCCATACAGCCCAATGCCCGTTTATCATACCCAACCCGGCTACCAAACCTCCCTAAGATACGAAAGTCCTCCACCAAAATCATAAATGGTTTCACCGATCTTCCAAACTCAGGTGTTAACCCCCAACCGCCACAAAATTATCAATCCCCACAAAATTACCAATCTCCACCAAATTACCGAACTCCCCAATACTACCAAATTCATCAAAATTACCAAGCCCCTCAGAATCACCGAGCTCCGCAGAATTAACAAAATCAACCACCTCTGGCGAACTACAACGCGCCATGACCTAGGTTTGAAAGGAATTGGTCCGAACATTCACGTCGTTATTGAAATCACGGACATGACTGTTCGAAAAGTTACTTGTCGCCGTTATGATCCAAACGGTACCACCAAAGCAGGTTGATCCAGGGAACCGTTTCTACCGTCCCGACCAAATATGTGCTTAGTTGATAGACAAGAGAGAAATCACATTACAGCCAGCCACTCCTAACGTGAATACCAATCCCTGCCAAATCATGGCAATACCATCATTCACATGATCGAGAGAGACAAAGACTAGACAGTCTGTAAGTCTTTGAGTTTAGTGCCCATGAAAGCTCTGGAGCGGACTGTGGCATCGCTAACCATACATGAGCGACCCAGGTTTAAGATGCTAATCCCCGCTCCGGCTATTGCTCAAGTAGCCCCGGGTGTCATCAAGCCGCCCAGGACATAATTTATTGTGGAAGCCGTTGTTGAACACTACATGACCATATCATGGTGATGTTATACGCATGAAGAGTTAGCCCAAGGGGGCACCAGAAAAGAAAACAATCAAAGGAGGCCAATCACGGATGGTGAAGTCGAAGATTTTTGGCGTAGAATACAACCCAAAGAGTATTCCATCGTTGAGCACTTGAAAAAGACTCAAACTCAGATATCAGTGTTGTCACTGCTGATATGTTCTCCACAACATCGTTTGGCATTGATGAAAGTGTTGGATGAAGCAATGCCCCCACTGACACAAGCATCGAAAGTCTGGCTACTACCGGATATCATTCAGGAAAGACGAGTTTCCCAAAAAAAGGGATGATGCATAACAAGGCACTGCATATCACTGTTGAGTGCATAAGCAAGATCGTAGAATGAGTTCTCGTGGACAATGGGGCCTATTTGAATATTTGGTCAACAACCACGCTAGAACATTTGGGATATGATATGGCAAAGATAAGAAAGAGTCGCACAAATGTGAGAGGATTTGATGGAGCTCAGAGTGATCCAGTCGGAGAAGTCGACCTATGCATCCAAATGGGACCCGCCGAGTTCATTATCCAGTTCAGATCATGTCAATATTATGCCAGACGTCCCGGCCTGGGAGCCCCATTCGCCTGGCATCGGATAAGTTTTCATCTCCATTAACTATAATCTGTTGTTAGGAAGGCCTTGGATCCATGCGGCCGAAGCCATACAATCTTCTTTGCACCAGGCTATGAAATTCATATAAGAAAGACACGAAGTGGTAATACATGAGAAGAAAGCATCCATAATTATCCCAATAACTCTGTCCCCGTGATCGAGGGAGTTCCCAAGGGAACAGATTTCTACATGGTCGAACTGGTGGGGGCCGCATATGCAGAAGACGCATTACATGTCCCAATGTCGACCGCATACAAAATGATTGCCTCCACAATGCTGCAGAATGATTTGAACTAGGGAGGGGTCTTGGGAGAAATTTGCAAAGCATCACGAAGCTGGTTGAGCTACTCGCAAACGAATTTCGATATGGTCTCGGATATGTCCCAACCTTGAAGAAGCATCCAAAGAAGATGGAAAGAAGAAAGGTTCCCCGAAGTTGCGGAAGTCGATCCCAAGTCTATAGCAGTCAATTCCCATCAAGATACCAGCATCGGATGCAGATGATGCCGAGGAAGGGATAGGGATGCTCTTCGCAGTAGAAGACTGCATGGCAATCCTAGAAGAACACACTAAAGTGCCCACAATTCGCGATGCGAAACCAGGTGAAAGGCTCACCAACTAGACCTTCATTCCACTCTTGGTTCCTCAGTAGCCATGATGATATTTTATAACTTTCAAAAATCGGTGTAGCACGGTCGAGACCCGAATATTCACCTTTATCTACTTTCCTTGTAATGTTTGCTAAAAATGGGAATGACTTGATGCTGATCTGAGTCAGGACCACAATTTGTGCTAATTTCTGCAAATCAATGAAAAACCTTGTTCTATCAAATTACGCTTTATTTACTTTATTTTACTCTTTATTACTAATCACGTTTTGCCTTGCATTTTAGTAATAAAAATAAATCAACCCCTAATGTCATGACATGTCACGAAATGAGCGAGTCGAATGTTGAGGGTGAACAAGAATACGACGAGGAAATAGGATTACCAGAAGATCTCCTCGATGAAGAAGATCAATACGAGATCAATACGAGAATAGGCAGAAGCCTAATCAGGATGAAACCGAAGCCATCGACCTAGGATGCGAAGGGATAGACAAGGAAACATGGATAAGTGCTCATGTGGGTTCACCACAGAAAGAAGAACTGATTGAGCTACTCAAGGAGTATGTGAACGTATTTGCATGGTCTTACGTTGATGTGCCCGATTTGAGTACGGACATTGCGGCGCACAAGTTACCAATCAATCTTGGGTTCACGCCAGTAAAGCAGAAGATCAGCCAATAAGCTTTCAGAAGGAGTATTGGTCTTAGCAAAAATGGGTGGCAAGAATGGCCCAAAAGCAATCAACTCGAATGCAGTCAAAAGATATTACGCGTGAACGCACACTTTTCTATGTAATCTCATCTTTCTTTACTTGTAAGCACTACATCAAGACCTATCTCTTATAGCAGAGGTACGTAGAAGGACCGGTGAAGGGTTCTGGTCTTTTCCTTGTAATATAAATGGAAATCCAAACCATTTCCTTTACGTATTATGAACTACGCAATGACCTGATTTCTCCCAAGGCGGGATACGTTCACAGATAAGTGTATGGGAGGGGTTACATAGTTAAATGCATGTGTAGGACTCAATATGCTTTACATGACAGATGTTGGACCTAAGTTGTGAATGATGATCTTCTGTACATATCATATCTATCCTAAACTAGTCTGTCATGGTGAATTTAGCGGACCATGGACCTATTCTGGTTCCTGCATGGCCACAAAGTGCATTTATATTCTCAATGTTACCTATCTGAAGAACCATTATGCCTAGAAAGTTTAAAGTTGGTTGTGAGTTGTCATTAGCACCTGTGACTTTGCATATTGTGATGGTTTGATATTGTGTTCTGTGTCATGCTTTGGAACCCCATGATGTTTGCCTATTTAGCCAAGTATTGAGGTCTCAAACATGCTAGGCTAGGCTTTACATTCAGAATCATGTGATGTGTATGCTGTTTTGGAATTGGTTTAATGAATATTCTGATATAGGTGATTAATGAAACTGTTTTGTGAGACCATCATGTGCGTTAATTTTGAGGTTTAAAGATGAGATCATGTTTGGTTCTTCTTCATGTTTGAGATCATGCTAGGCAAATGGCAGAATTCTAATTGGTTTGTTATAGCCTAAGCTATGTGTTTAATAGACCTGTTCACATACTTTCCATGACTTAAGGATAGTATAAGATAGGTTAGCCCTGAATGTCTATCAGTATGCCTGTAAATTTGTGTGCACGAGTCAGAAAATGATAGATATGAAAGAATTTGTTTTAAATTCGCAAAAAAGAACTGTTTTCTTTTAATTTGATAGAAGTTTCAAAAGATATCAAGTTTGACATGGAACTATATTAATTGTCTTTGAATAAAAATGGGAAAATGCCTTTATTAAGCTATAGTTTGGGTTAAGGGAACAAACCCCTCTTTGGTTGACCTCTTTTATAAAGATCTTTTGATAAATTATTCTCTACTTTGCATAAAAAGAAACAAGTGTTTTAATATCTCTTTTGGTGAAAAAAGAAAAACAAATAAAGTAATTTTTTCTCAAAAGAAAAGACTTGCATTTCTAAGGGATTTTAAAGGAATTTTGTAAAGAAGATTTTGTGCTCGTTTTTTAAAGTGTGAAAAGCTTTATTTTGGCGGAAAGTGATTTAAATGACAATTATATGCAATATTTTAAACACATAGCAATTTTAAGCAATTTTCTATTATATATGACCTGAGGTCAACCGTATTTTACGGATCCTTAATATCGGGGTGCCTAATACCTTTCCCGAGGATCATTTGAACTCTTACCCGAACTCTGGTTAAAATTAAGATTTTTCTTTTGTTTTGAAAAACCCTTTAAAAATATGATTTTCCTAGTTTTTCTTATAAATTAGATGGCGACTCTAAAATAAATATAATTTCAAGAGTCCACAAGTTATCCAGTAGATTTTATGCCTGCGCGTAAAAGTGAACCGTAACATCTATATTACTTGGCGATCACGTATATTTGCGTGTGCGTTTGGGAGCAACAATTGTACCTACTCTTTACTTGTTTCCAAGATCTGTTCGTTTGTATACGTCTATGTGAGAAGTAGTTATCATCAACTTGGATGTGACACTGATAAAGAATGTGTCTCGGTATTGAAGGAACAAACATCTTCATTGTTGCCTTTCCAAATGATCGATGATGCAGTTCATCATCCTGCATGTTATTGTGTCCATCTATTATGTAACACTAACTGTAGCTACTTGCAGCCTGGACAAGAGGACTTGGTCCTGCATACGGAGAGAACAGAAGTAAAACCTTCTGGGTAATATATATACACTGTTATCAAGCATTTTGAGATTAAGAAGACAAATTACCACAAAGGAAGACATGCTGCTCATGCACATTACCTGCCTTTAATCATTGATTTGGCGTCTGAACTTGTCATTAACTATGTTGAACATATTTCAGTCATACTGCTGTTAACTTCTTCCTTGAGTAGGTAGCTGTATTCTCACCCTGCAGTATCTATTGAGTACCTTGGGTGTGTGCTCAGCTAGCACACAAGACAAGTCTCCCCATGAACTACTCGCCTGAAGGATGAGTTCCTTAGAGATCGAAAACTGGACTTTATATGATCTGTGGAGTCTGCACATGAAATCCTCCTGCAAAACCAAAGGCCTTTATTGTGCAAGAGCACCTTTGATACAGTTTATCCTATACATGAACTTTGATTTCAAGTTGTCTTTTGTTGTCACTAACCAATTAATGCCATAAAATATCAAACAAATATGGCAATACGGAAACTAATTCAAAGAAACACCAAGAGTATGGTACATTTTAGTAACGTCAGGTTGAGATCGCCACCAGAATAATTTATTCAACCCTTACAAGCTATATGTTCCCGTACTTCATACACGACATGCTGAACCTTTCCCATTACTTGTCTGTTTCAAAATTCCCATTAAGCAACATCCCTTTCTCTAAGTTAGACAGCATTTGATCTATTACCAATAATCATCACAGGAACACTTCCCATCAGCGGAAAAAAGGATCTGTTTTGTCAATAACAGTGGTACCTACCCCAACGAAATTTAAAGCAGTATGAAAATGATGGTAACAAAAGCGAATAAGTCATGATAGCACATTCTGAAAAAAAAAAGCAGTAACTAATGCAAGTAAATAAGAAAACAAAGTACACTAAAGAACTCATAGCAACAGAAATCAAGCGACATGAGACTATAAAGCAATATTGTGCACTACAACTACCAGTTACCAGTTTGTAAGCGTAAGTATGACTACGCTCAACTACCTACTACGCTTCTACCCTAATCCATGTCCTCCACAACCCTTTATCTAAGGTCATGTCCTTAGTAAGTTGCACTTGCGACATATCTCATCTAATCACCTCTCCCCAACACTTCTTCGGCTCCTGAACTCGTCTATAACCAACCTTTCACACCAAAGCACTGGGCATATGTGTCTCTCCTCTGCACATGCTCAAATCATCTCAACATTGCTTCCCGCATCTTATCCTCCACCGAGGCTACTCCCTCTCTGTCCCGGATATCATCATTTCTAATCTTATCCCTCATTGTATGCCCACACATCCATCTCAACATCCTCATCTCCGCAACTTTCATCTTTTGGATGTGCGAAGTCTTGATTGGCCAACGCTCCGCTCCATACAACGTAGTCGGTCTAAAACCACCTTATAGAACTTGCCTTTAAGTTTTGGTGGCACCTTTTTATCGCACTAGACTCCAGATGCGAGCCATCATTTCATTCACCCTACCCCAATACGATGTGTGACATTGTCATCAATCTCTCCATTCCATTGGATAATAGACTCAAGGTACTTGAAGCTTTCATTCTTTGGAATGACCTGAGTACCAAGCATCACCTCCACGGCTGTCTCATGCTCGCTCCCGTTACTGAACTTGCACTCCAAGTATTCTGTCTTGGTCCTACTCAGCCTGAACCCTTTAGACTCCAAAGTCTGTCTCCAAACCTTCAGCTTAGCATTCACTCCGCTGCGAGTCTCATCAATTAGGACTATGTCGTCTGCAAATAACATACACCATGGCACCTCCCCTTAGATTGTTGCATCAGATCCATCACCAAGGCAAATAAGAATGGGCTAAGAGATGATCCCTAGTTCAGCCCCATCAACACTAGAAAGTGCTCTAAGTCTCCTCCCACTGTCCGTACCCTGGTCTTGGCTCCATCAGACATATTCTTGATCGCCCTAGTGTACGCCACAGGTACACCTCTAACCTTCAAACATCTCCATAGAACCTCCATAGGGACTTTGTCATATGCCTTCTCGAAGTCGATGAAAATCATATGTAAGTCTCTCTTCCTCTCTATATACTACTCCACCAACCTTCTAATAAGATGAATGGCTTCTGGAGTTGAATGCCCCGGCATGAATCTAAACTGGTTCTCGGAAATACACACGTCTCTTCTCACCCTCATTTCCACGACCCTTCCCAAACTTTCATAGTGTGGCTTAGCAGCTTGATACCCCTATAGTTGTTGCAACTCTGGATGTCACATTTATTCTTGTATAAAGGAATCATTTTACTCCACCTATATTCTTCGGGCATTCTCGCCGTCTTAAAAATAACATTAAACAACTCAGTCAGCCACTCCAAACATGCCCTGTCTGCGCTCTTTCAAAATTCAATTGGGATATCATCAGGCCCGGTCGCTCGTCCCCATGCGCATCCTGTGAACATCACCCTTAACCTCCTCAACCTTAATGGTTCTACAATACCCTCAACCTTAATGCTTCTACAATACCCAAAATCTTGGTACCTACCAGATTGCTCCAGATATTCAAACACAGTGTACTTATCTCCTTATTCGTTCAAGAGTTTATGGAAGTAAGACTGTCACCTCCGTCTAATATGACGCGTCCTCCACCAGTACTTTGTCGTCCTCGTCCTTGATGCACCTCACGTGATCCAAGTCACGGGCCCTCCTCTCCTTCGCCCTGGCTAGTATGTACTTCTTTTCCCCGCATTTTTCCTCTAATTCCATATACATGCGTTCAAAAATCATCGTTTTCGCCGCCGTAACCACTCGTTTTGCCTCCTTTCTTGCCATGTTATACAATTCCCTATTCTTCCACTTCTCCACCTTATCTTTGCTTTCTACCAATTTCGCATACGCCGCTTTCTTTGCTTCAACCTTCTCTTGAACCTTATCATTCCACCACCAATCCCCTCGATGCTTACCACGGCTACCCCTGAGACCCCTAACACTTCTCTAGCTACGTCCCGAATGCAACTGATCATCCTGTCCCACATACGGATCGCATCCCCACTACTCCCCAAAGCCCCTTTGGCCATCAACCTCTCCTCCATCTCCTTTGCACTAGCCATGGTCAACCTCCCCCATTTGATTTTTAGCATGTCATCCACAACCCTCCTCTTCTTCACCATCTGGATCTCCAAATCTATCACCAAAAGCTTATGCCGGGTTGTAAGATACTCCATCGAAATAAATTTGCAGTCTTACAATGACCGTTGTCAACCTTACTAAGGAGCAAAAAGTCTATCTAAGTATTAGCCACCGAGCTACGGAAAGTCACCAAGTGCTCCTCATTCTTCATAAACCTCGAATTGGCTATCACCATCCCAAAAGCTTTAGCGAACTCCAAGAGTGAGACACCTCCCTCGTTCCTATTCCCGAGGCCAAAGCCTCCATGCACGTCGTCATAACCCCCGGAAGTGACCCGATATGTCCATTGAAATCCCTTCATACAAATAACTTCTCACTATGTGATATACCTCCCACAACCTCGTCCAGATTTTCCCAAAAACGTCTCTTCTCTTCATCGTCCAAGCCCGCATGTGGTGCGTAATCACTAATAATGTTCATAATGGACCCTCCAACTACCAACTTAATCGCTATGATCCTGTCATTGACCCTCCTAACCTTTACCACCTGATCCCTTAGTTCGTTGTCTACCAAAATGCCTACTCCATTCCTATACCTGGACCTACCCGAGAACCATAACTTATACCCGTCCACATCCTTAGCCTTAGGTCCTACCCATTTGGTATCCTGGACGCATGCTATACTAATCCTCCTTTTCTTAAGAAACTTAACTAACTCTATGGACTTCCCCATTAAAGTTCCAATATTTCAATACCTTATTCTTAGCCTAGCATCTCACTTACCCCCCCAACTCTCGCCCTTGTCCCCGACCGAGAACATGACCCTAGTATACCATCTTTTACCAACGCCACTAAAACAAATATAAACTAATCAAAAGTTCACACTAAAAGGAGCAGGAATCAATACTATAACACAAGTCCGCAAGAATGTAGAAGCAAGTCTAACTACTAATGCAAGAATGATAGAAATATAGGCTAGAATGTAAAATTCAAGATTTAGCTACAAGGATGAGGGATTAAGAATCAGTAAGGAAGACCGGAGGTACCAAATCCAGTTGGGTAGAACCTATTGGGTAGAGCATTGTTCACCGTCGTAACACTGTTAACTGGCGGAGTTACTGTTCACCGGCAGAACTGTTGGAATGCCGATTACCTATGTAGATCCCAAACGAGCAATACAGTAGCAAAAAAAAATAGAGCAACAAGTAGTGGTTGCCGGAGTCAGAGCTCGGAGCGACGCCGGAGTATATACCCGAAGAAGATGGGAGAAATAGTGGGATCAGGGGGTGAGCAGCGTTGCGGTTGCTTGGAGTAGTGGAGCAATCAGATCTGACCCCTTTTCGGTATTACCAACATGTCACAGAGTTCAACAATTGATAAATGTTGTTGATTTCTATCACAGACGATGGGTTTATCACCGCGATTTGAATCCTGAACACCTCCCCCTTGTAGAGAATGGGGAATTGAAGATCCTAGGTGTTATTAATAATATAATTAAAAAAAGCAATAACAGTAGCTTCGCCGGAAGACGGGAATATACCTGCCGGAAAACCTGTGACACAAAGAAATGGGAGAAACGTAATTGGATTGTATTTTTTCATTTATACATGTTTACGGAATTTGTTTTTCATTATTAACAAGTTTTGTACTTTAAAAGAAACGATATATGGTTCATCTATCCATAAGAATCTTTAAAAGACTTAATTGGTCGTTGTGTCATAACTTGTGTTTTCTGTGAATGAACGGACAGGGAAACTCGAAAACAGCCGCTCTACATACTATGGTAAAGGTAAGGTCTGCATACACGCTACCCTCCCTGGATCCCATGTTGTGGGATTTCACTGGGTATGTTGTTGTTGTTGTTGTAAAGGACAAGGAAAACATTACTTGCGAAGACGCTAGCTCGTCTCATCAATGTCCCATTTGTAATTGCGGACGCAATAACTTTAACACATGCAGGTTTGCAATAATTTTTTGCTTCAAGTTGATTTAGGGTGTGTTCGGTATGGAAGTAAATATTTTCCATGAAAAATGTTTTTCCGAAAAATACGTTCTTGAAAAATAAGTGAATTTCTACTTAATTTCTCATGTTCGTCTGTGTTGTGAAAAATAAGTGAATTTTTTATTTATTTTCTCATGTTCGATTAATTGGTAGAAAATATTTTTCGAAAAATATCCACTCAAGCCCCAGCAACCCCACCCCATACCACACCAACCCTCACACCCGCCCGACACAAAAATACACAAATTTTTCTTATTTAAATATAAAGTAGAAAATTTGAGAGGGGGTAAGGGGTGCTGGGGATGGGAGTGTGTGTAGAAAATCAGAAAAGAAAACTTTTCAAAATCTTTTTAAGAAAAAATAATTTTTAAGGAAAATTGGGGGGGGGGGGTGCATGGGTTGTGAGAAAGGTTGGGGGTGGATTGGGTGGTGGTTGGTGAAATGTTACTTGTGGACTTGTTTTTCCTATTTTGATTAGGGAAGTCATTTTTCCCATTTTTTAGGAACTTGTTTTCCTAAAAAAAATATTTTTCAAAATTTTTGACTAAACGAACATGAGAAAATTGAAAAATATTTTCCTACATACCGAACACACCCTTAGTGCTATTTCGTTTTCCCTTTGTTCCTGAAATAGCTTTGTTGGGTACTTTTTTATGGAATTTTAAGAAAATTGCATCTCAAATTTGAGCTCATTCTTTTTTGGAGAAGAAGATGAAATTGGGGTTGGGTCAGAGCTGACCAGGGAAGGAATTGGATATTTTTTTTAAAACAATTGGGTAATTTAATTTGATTTGTGCTTTTCTATCCAAATAGGGGTACAAATGTTAACTTTATAGTCGACATGGGTATATTTGTTCAAAATCACTAATGGAGGATAAAGTTGGCTAATAAATAAAGTAGAGGGATATATTTGACCCTTTTCTCAAATTATATTGTATGATGTTGTAAATCCGTCATAATTTTGTGATTATTTAATCATGAAAAAAATTAATTTTTTAAACTACAAATTTGATAATTTTTGCGAGATTATGTATTTCATTTACCAATTATATGTCCACCCCCTCCATCACACTGAAACCCATCCCCACCCCTCCACCACCCTCACCACTCATCACCTACTTATCTTTTAAAAATTCTATTTTATCATTTATCTTACAACAACAACATACCCAGTGAAATCCCACAACGTGGGGTTTGGGGAGGGTATAGTATACTCAAACCTTACATCTATCTTGGTAGGTAGATCGACTGTTTCCAAAAGACCATCGACTCAAGACACAGCATAAACACAAGCAAAGCAAGAGAAACGGTCAGACTCGGACAAAACATTTAAAGCAGTATGACAATGATGGTAACAAAAACGGATAAGCCATGATAAAGCATCCTTTATCTTAGTTTTATTAATATATAAAAATTAATTTGTACTGTAATTAAGGGATAAGAGTACCTTATGGTCAAACTAAATAATAAAAATGACATTAAACTACAAAAAATGACACAGTCTATCTAAACATTATATTTATTAATATAATACAATATCTTACATACTGTATATTATGAAACCATGGGTAACGACCATCCAAACCATATGTAAGGGTATTCGTGGTCTGGTACAATTTTTAGATAGTCTATTTGTTTTCTCAAGTGCTATATCAATATACACCAAATTAAATTTGGTAAAATTCAGTTTTTCTCTTTTCGGTTTTGGTTATAAAGTTTGGTAATTTCAATTACTTCGGCGTGTATAGAGAATTGTAGAGTTGTTTGAATGGACATGAAACTTAAGAGAAGGAACATATTTAAATTTGTGGGATGTCTTTGGTATGAAGGAAAATATATTTTTCATTTTTTCTATGTTTAATTGTGTTAAATATACACAATATACATATGTATATTGTGTATATTGTGTATATTGGGCTCTCGGTTTTCCCCTTGTACCGTGTAGAATTAGGTAGTATTTTAGTATCCTAATTTAGGTAATGTTGTAATGTAATTAGTATTGTACACTTACCATAATAGTTGTATTACCATAATTGTATAGTTATTATCCAAGTAGAATAAAGTTTTAGGAGTAGAATAGGAATATGATTCTCCTATTATGAAAATATGTAACTTGTATATATAGCATTTCAATCAATGAAAATAATCAAGGGATTATTTCTTTCATGGTATCAGAAGTCTAGGTCTTAAAATCCTCTCTCTAACTTCCTCCAATTTCCGTCGACCTCCCTTAAAATTCCAAGACCTTTGCTCTCGGGTTTTCGTGCCGACGAGATCCTCGCTCTTCCCAAAATTTTCTCCAAAATCCCCCAATCACATATTGTTCTATCAATATGTCTACATCCTGGAACACGTTTCATCCTGCCCTTACAGTTTCTAACATCAAGAATAACATCCCTTTTGTTCTTGAAATAGAAAACGTCTAATATGCGACGTGGGCCGAACTGTTCAAAATTCACGCACGCTCACATCAAGTCATCCATCACATAATCCCCGCAACCCCTGAAGATACGGAGGTTCCAAAACGCGAGGATGATCCTAAGTTGTGAACGACTCTTGATGCTACCGTCCTTCAGTGGATATATTCCACAATTTCTACCGACCTTTTGCAAACGATTATTGAACCTGACGCTACGGCGTAGGTGACTTGGGATAGACTACGTGATATATTCCAAGATAATCAGAATTCTAGAGTTGTTACTCTTTAGCAGGATTTCTCCCACGTCAATATAGAAGATTTCCCTAACATTTTGGCTTATTGCAAAAGATTGAAGGAATTGACGGACCAACTCCGCAACGTTGGTGCGCCGGTTTTGAATGACCGTTTGGTCCTCCAAATGGTTTCAGCCAAATGGTTTCAGGCCTCTCCGAGGCCTATAGTGGTGTTGGCACGCTTCTTTGTCAAAGCAATCCACTTCCGCAATTTTATCAAGCTCGTTCTATGCTTACACTCGAAAAATTGGGCATGGCTAAAAATGCAGCTACCGGTACTAGTCCTGTAGGTATGATGACCAAATCCACTGTCCATCCTCCTGGTTCCAACAACTTGGGCCAAAATCGCAACAACGGTGGCGGCAAAAAGGGAGGGAATGAGAAAAATAATGGCAAGAACCACGACGGCAACAACGGCGGCAACCGACACAATGGTGGTGGCGGTGGGGGCCCTCGCGGTGGTCAGCAGCAGCAGCAACAGTTTTGTCCCCACAATGCGCCCATATGCAGTGGTAATGGGCCCCACAACCACAGTTTGGGCCAAGCCATGTTTCGCAACACTGGCAGTGGGCTGCCCAGCAGCAGTCCAGGCCTAATTCTACATGGTCTACATACAGCCAGTCTTCTGGGCCGAGGTAGCAAGCAGGGGTACTTGGGCCTCGGCCCCCGCAGGCCCATCACATCGCGGCACCCATGTCTACCGACATCGAAACCGCAATGTACACGCTTGGTTTAAATCCTCCGGACCCAAATTAGTATATGGACACCGTGCCACTACCCACATGACATCCGATTCAGGTACGCTCTCGTCTTATTCCAATTTGAGCAACTCTCGCGGCATAATTATTGGTAATGGTAATTCTATTCCAATTCTTGGTTATTGCCATAAAACTTTGTCTCCCCTTCATCCACCCCTTATCTTGAAAGACACCCTACATGCCCCCAAATTGATTAAAAACTTAGTGTCTGTCCGTAAATTCACTACTGACAATTTCGTTTCTATTGAATTTTATCCATTTGGTTTCTCTGTGAAGGATTTCAAGATGGGGAGTCCTCTCATAAGGTGTGATAGTAGGGGATATCTTTATCCTATCACACCCAGTTCCGGTCCATCGAGTCAAGCCTTGCCATCAGCATTTGCGGCCTTTTCACCTTCCTTGTGGCATGCTCGTCTTGGTCATCCGGGGTCCTCTATTTTGTTGTCATTAGATAAAAATAACTTTATTTCATGTAAGGGTACGCGTAGTACTCCAAATTGTCAGTCTTGTTCTTTAGGAAAAATTGTTAGGTTGCCATTTGTAGACTCAAATTCTCATACTTTAATACCATTTGATATTATTCATAGCGACTTATGGACGTCTCCTGTTCTTAGTTCTTTAGGTCATCAGTATTATGTTCTCTTTTTGGATTATTATTCTAAGTTTTTATGGACTTTTCCGATAGCGAAAAAATCTCAAGTTTTTTCCATCTTCTTAAAATTTAGAGCATTCATTAGAATCCAGTTCGAACGGAAAATAAAAAATATTCAGTGTGATAATGGCAAAGAATATGTCAATGGGATGTTTCGGAAATTCTGTTCTAATAATGGGATCAATTTTCATTTTTCTTGTCCTCATACGTCTTCACAAAATGGGAAAGCCGAACGCAAAATTCATACCATAAATAATATTGTTCGAACTTTATTAATTCATGCTTCCGTACCTCCGTATTTTTGGCATCATGCTCTTCAAATGGCTACATATCTCCTTAACATAATTCCTTTCAAAAGTTTGACATATTCTTCCCCTCTTCAAATTCTATATAATAAGACTCCTTCATATTCTCATCTTCGGGTCTTTGGGTGCTTGTGTTATCCGTTATTTTCGTCCACCACAATTAATAAATTTCAGGCTCGGTCTACCCCTTGTGTGTTTTTGATTTATCCATCTAATCATCGTGGCTACAAATATTTTGATTTGTCATCTAATAAAATCATTATTAGTTGCCATGTACTTTTTGATGAAACTCAATTCCCGTTTGCTAAGGTTAGTACTTTCGTGCCTAGTTCGTAAAATTTTTTGGATGATGGCATATCCCCGTATATTATTCGCCATTTTTCAGACGTATCCGCACCCCAAATCCGCCAGCAGGCCCACTGCCCGCTGGTTCTCCCGTAACATCACGGTCCAACAACGTCGGTCCAGCAACTGGGCCGCCTCCCCAGCCCAGTTCTGGCCCAGTTGCTGCTTCTACACAGAGTCCAGTCCCAGCGTCTGCTACTGTTCCCAGTTACCGATTTGGGCCAGCAGGCCCACTGCCTGCTGGCCAGTCCATCCCAAGTCCTGAAAATTCCCCAAGTCATCGACCGATCACCCGTAGTCAACGGGGTATTTTTAAACCGAAAAGACATTTTAACTTAAATTCTAATGTTCTTAAATCACCCTTACCCCGTAATCATGTGTCTGTATTGAATGACCCAAATTGAAAAATTGTTATGGCCGATGAATATAATACTCTTATTGATAATAAGACGTGGGAGTTGGTACCCCGTCCTTCTGGTATTAATATTATTAGGTCCATATGGATTTTTGCTCATAAAGACAATTCAGACTGTTCATTTGCACGACATAATGCTCGGCTTGTGGGTGATGGTAAGACTCAGCAGGTTGGTGTGGATTGTGGGGAGATGTTTAGTTTGATGGTCAAGCCGTCTACCATTCGCATTGTACTTAGCTTGGCTCTTTCGAAAGCATGACCTATTCATCAGTTAGATCTAAAAAATGATTTCCTACATGGTGATCTCAAGAAACAGTCTATATGCATCAGCGTTTGGGATTTAGGGATCCCAAACATTTTCATCATGTCTGTTTATTGAAGAAGTCCTTATATGGGCTTAAGCAGTCTCCACGGGCCTGGTATACGCGGTTTGCCGACTATGTTTTGACTATTGGGTTCACTCACAGCAGGTTGGATAATTCCTTGTTCATCTACCGTCGTGGTTCGTCCTTAGCATATATTCTGTTATATGTGGATAATATTATTTTGATTGCTTCTTCCGATGCCTTACGCCAGTCTATCATGACAATGCTCAGCTCTGAGTTTGCTATGAAAGACTTGGGGCCCTTGAGTTTTTTTTTGGGATTGTTGTCACTCGTCATGCAGGTGGGTTATTCTTATCTCAAATGAAGTATGCATCTGAGATCATTGAGAAGGCTGGGATGTCATCCTGTAAGTCCACTTCCACTCCAGTTGATACTAAACCTAAGCTTAGTGACGCGGCTGGTGTACCATACGAGGATCCGACCCGCTATCACAGTCTTGCAGGGGCCCTTCAGTATATTACATTCACAAGGCCAGATATTACGTATGCTGTTCAGCAGGTGTATTTGTTTATGCATGATCCCAGAGTTGAGCACATGAATGCACTCAAACGCATCATTCGGTATATTCAGGATACGCTGGACTATGGTTTGCATTTATATCCCTTATCGACATCCACACTTGTCTCGTATACGGATGATGATTGGGGTCGCTGTCCGGACACCAGACGATCTACGTCTGGATATTGTATGTTTCTTGGTAATAACCTGGTCTCATGGTCGGCAAAACGTCAGTCAACATTGTCCCGTTCCAGTGCCGAGGCCGAGTATCGAGGGGTAGCTAATGTGGTATCAGAATCATGTTGGTTACGTAATTTGCTTTTGGAGCTTCATTGTCCCATTCAGAAAGCAACCTTGGTTTATTGCGATAATGTTAGTGCCATCTACCTTTCTGGTAATCCGGTTCAGCACCAGCGCACTAAGCATATCGAGATGGACATTCACTTTGTCCGCGAAAAGGTTGCTTGTGGTCAGGTACGCGTCTGCCATGTCCCGTCAAGATATCAAATTGCCGACATCTTTACAAGTGGTCTTCCCTCGGTCATTTTTGAAGATTTTAGGGACAGTCTCAACATTCGAAGACCTCCCGTTATGACTGCGGATGTGTGTTAAATATATATAATATACACACAATATACATGTGTATATTGGGCTCTCGGTTTTCCCCTTGTACCGTGTAGAATTAGGTAGTATTTTAGTATCCTAGTTTAGGTAATGTTGTAATGTAATTAGTATTGTACACTTACCATAATATTTGTATTACCATAATTGTATAGTTAGTATCCAAGTAGAATAAGATTTTAGGAGTAGAATAGGAATATGATTCTCCTATTATGAAAATATGTAACTTGTATATATAGTCTTTCAATCAATGAAAATATCCTTAATGAAAATAGGAAAAATAAGTTTTGTAAGTGACATTCTAAGTTTATTATCTCCTTCCTATCCAGCCAACGCCCCGATCATTTCACTTTGGCCACTCCCAAAACCTCTACTCTCCCATCTATTTTATCTTATAGTGTTTTACTAGATTACTAATAAATGTTTTTGGGATGATATTCTTTGTCACGAAAATCCTAAAATGATAGGCAACTGTGAATGAATTGTGGATCTTTTCAAAATGGGTTTGAGTTAACGGATCGAGTTGTGAATAAGTTGGGTTTAATAACATGTGAATCAATAAATTAATATCACATATTTAATTAAAAGTTTATATATTCCACATTAAATTCGGCTAAAAAGAGTGACAATTTTAAATGTAAATTTGCATTTATAAGGAGAACAATTTTAAATCATCTCCAATACATTAGAGCATTTCTGACCATTTTCCGTATTTAAAATAAGGATACAATAGAATACAAACAGTAACATCCTCTTCCATCTTCAGTATAGTTTTGACTTCCTTAAATCCCCCAAAAATAAGGAAAGAAATAAAAACAAAAAAACAAAAGAGATATGTGCTTAAAGATTGGACCATGGAGAACCCAAAGTGCTATTACAAGAATGAACAAAAATGTCACAGATTTGTGTTCTTCCATGTGTTCATTACACTATTTTTATCTACAAAGATTGCAACTTTTTGACAGTTGGTAAGCAAAATCATTCTCACCATCTTCACTTATTCACTTTTCACCCCCAAAAAATTAAGTGAATTAGTCTCTTGTTCTTTCATTTAATTTTGGAATTAAAGATTCATAAAAAAATTGATTATTCTAGGATTAATTCTCTATTTTCTCCTTGTAATTTACCATTCCCTAGCCATATAGCATAAACACCCAATTCAAGATTTTGGACTTCCAGTTGAAATTATGGCCCTTTTTGTTGTTTTATTTCTTTGAAATGAAGTGGGTTTTTCTTGATTTGATGATTGGAAATTTCTTGAAGAGTTGCTTTGGTTTTGGGAATAAAAATGTCAGCTTTGAAGAACTTTGACTAGGTTTAGAAAGCTTGTGTGTATTGTTATGGAGATAATGGCAGCAAAGCCATTGAATAGCATATGGATTAAAAGACAACAATGCCCTTGTGGAGATTGGAAGTGTTACATTAAATCCGAGGGGGATGATCAAGTAGAAAATGTTTCTCAAAGGGCAAAGAGTGAAACAGCATCGTCGTCGTCCCAATATATTGTCTTTACTCCATATGTTGGTCAGATATTTAAAAGTGACGATGAAGCATTTGAATATTATAGCAGCTTTGCTAGGAAGAACGGTTTTTCTATTAGGAAAGCGCGTTCAACGGAAAGCCAAAATTTGGGGATCTATAGAAGGGATTTTGTGTGTTACCGTTCTGGATTCAATCAACCGAGGAAGAAGGCTAATGTGGAACACCCTAGGGATAGGAAATCAGCACGGTGTGGATGTGATGCGAAGCTGTACTTGACGAAAGAACTTGTTGATGGTGTTGCACAATGGTATGTTTCTCAGTTTAGTAATGTTCATAACCATGAATTATTGGAAGATGATCAAGTTCGACTACTTCCTGCATATCGAAAAATCCAAGAAGCTGACCAGGAACGGATTCTTTTGCTATCCAAAGCTGGATTTCCTGTCAACCGGATAGTGAAGGTGCTGGAATTAGAAAAAGGAGTTCAACCTGGTCATTTGCCTTTCATAGAAAAAGATGTCAGAAATTTTGTCAGGACGTGTAAGAAAACTGTTCAGGAGAATGATGCTTTGATCACAGAGAAAAGGGAAAATGATCTTTTGGAACTTCTTGAGGCTTGCAAAGCATCAGAACAAAAGGACGAGGGGTTCGTTTACAGTTTTACTACGGATGAAAATGGCAGAGTGGAAAACATTGCATGGTCATATGGAGACTCACTTCGTGCATATTCTTTCTTAGGTGATGCTGTCACGTTTGACACCACATACCGCTCTATCACGTATAATATGCTACTTGGTGTGTGGTTTGGAATTGACAATCATGGGAATACACTTTTTCTTGGATGTGTTCTGCTGCAAGATGAGACATCACAGTCATTTTCTTGGGCCTTACAGGTTAGACAAAGAAAGTTTTTTTTGTTTTATTTTGTTTTTTGCATCGCTAATCACATTTATCTTAAAAGTTGGTTTTTTCTTTTATGCAGTCTTTTGTTCGATTCATGAGAGGAAGACAACCGCAGACAATCGCGACTGATATAGATGCAGGGTTAAGAGATGCTATAGCAAGCGAGATGCCTGACACTAAGCATGTTATATGTATATGGCAAGTTCTCTCAAAATTATCTAGTTGGTTCTCCTTGCCCCTTGGATTACAGTATCCAGATTTTAAATCTGAGTTTGATATGTTGTGTCGACTGGAAAATGTAGAGGACTTTGAGCTTCAATGGAATCAACTGGTTGCTCGGTTTGGACTTGGTTCAGATAAGCACATCGCTCTTCTTCTCTCTTATCGAGCATCCTGGCCAATTTCTTACATGCGAAACTTTTTCCTGGCCCGAACAATGACCAATGAGTATTGGAAATTGGTAGAGACATTCATGAAAAATATCTTGAACCCTCAATCAAGCTTACTCTTATTCTTTGAGCAGGTACAAAACAGTTATAATCAGGGGCAAATGTAGCATGAAAGCTACGGTTTTCACATGAACCCAATAGCTTTTGTTCATACGCTATATATTCCCTCTGTCCTAATTTATGTGGCACCATTTGACTTGACACAAAGTTTAAGAAAGAATGGAAAGCTTTTGAAATTTGTGGTCTAAAATAAACCCTTAGACATTTATGTGGCTATAAATCATTTCATTTAGGGTACTAGGGGAATTTTAAAGTTAAGTTGTTTCTAATTATAAAAAGGTGACATTCTTTTTGGGACAGACTAAAAAGGAAAGTGTGCCACCTAAATTGGGACGGTGGGAGTATTTATTTAGAAATCTATCAAATATCTATAAATATTTGACTGTGAACCCAGTTATTATTGTATATTAACTTTAGGTCACTATAGGAACCCATAAACTTCAAATACTGGATCCACCTCTGAACTTAAAATTACTTGACTTTGCTTTTATTGACATGTCTAGTACATGATTTGATGACAAATTCTGCACATTTTAAACCATTGCAGGTAGGTTTAGTGTCCAACTTTGGGAATCACAAGAAGGAAAAGCAACTTTATATGCCCGCTAAGACTTGCCTGCCTCTTGAAGAACATGCAAGGAGCATTCTTACGCCTTATGCCTTCAATGTCATGCAGCATGAGATTACGCTATCTATGCAATACGCAATGACAGAAATGGCTAATAGCTCATATCTTGTGAGGCATTACAAGAAAATGGAAGCAGAGTGTCTTGTGATTTGGATTCATGAAGATGAGCAAGTTCACTGCTCTTGTAAGGAATTTGAGCACTCCGGCATTTTGTGCCGCCATTCTATTCGAGTGCTAGTATCTAAGAACTACTTCCAAATCCCAGAAAAATATTTTCCACTTCGATGGAGACTAGAGAGTTCCTTAGCCCCCCTGGATGATTCTGTCATTCAAAGTAGTGCTAATGAGTATTCTCAAGTTTTCCATGATCTTAGTGGAAGTCTATATTCAGAATCATTCGTGTCTAAACAGCGTTTTAATTATGTTAATAAAGAGCTCAAACAGCTCCTCGAGCATGTACAGAATATGCCTACTGTGGATGAAGTTGCTGTGAGTTCAGCACCTATCAATGTCAGTGAACTCTAGCACTTATGATGTATTTCCTGGTGGTTAATTTTGCAATACTAGGGAACTAAAGCTTTTGGGAAGGAACATTCGAGAAAGAAATTAGGTATGAATGTAGTGCAAGAATAGATATACTTTTACTTTATAGCAACAAAGTTACAGTACCAAAGTGGAAAAACCACATAGAGTAGCATTTTTTCTCAATTTTCAGCAGGCTTCTTTTTGATGGTTTTTGTGCTTTTTGCTTGCTCCGAGAGTTGACTAATGGCTGAAGAGAAAGCCTTAGGAGTCACAAAAAGTATCATGCACCTTGTAAATTTCCTTTGAGAATGACTTTCACTGGTGGGATTCAGTTGTATTTTAATATTCATTCAATTATGTGTTCTCTAGTGTACTTTGTTTATCTTATTTACCTGCGTTAGTTACTACTTTTTTCAGAATGCTCTATCATGACTTATTCGCTTTTGATACCAGCATTTTCATACTGCTTTAAATTTCTTATCCGGGTCTAACCGTTTCTCTTGCTTTGCTTGTGCTTGTGCTTGTGCTTGTGCTTTGTCTTGAGCCGAAGGTCTCTCGGAAACAACCACTCTACCTACCAAGATAGAGTTAAGGTCTGCGTACACTCTACCCTCCCCAGACCCCACGTTGTGGGATTTCACTGGGTATGTTGTTGTTATTCAATTTAACAAATAAATGTTACTTCCTTGATAATTGTTCTCCTTTATTTAATCTGGATTTCTTAACTGCAAAACAAGCTTCATTGATGGAAGCCCTGTAATGATGTTACTGATGTCCTGAAAGTTTCTCTGTACTGAAAGATCTAACAAGAAAAGTTCAGAAATTGGTGTATTTCTTGGTCAAGGTTTTCTATAAATGAGTGTGAAATTTGCAGATGTAAGTCATATAGAATATGTGGATTTTTTCATGTCTTTTCTTTTGTATTTTAGTTGTTCATTTATAATTTTATATAGGTGGTTGAAAAAATTACTTTTCATGCTTGTGTATTCATATTCATTTCGGATTTGATGAAACGTTTTAAAAAGTCGGTTACTCTTTGGCGACTGTTAATTAGTGGGCTCCATAAATGATCTAACTAAAGCTATTACTGGATGTGAGGTTCAGTCCTTAAGGACCTTAACCACTCATAATTTTAACATTTTTTTTTTGGGAATGTTGGAGTTTGTAGTTTCAATATTGAAGTTCTGAAAATAGAATGGTGGAATCAAACACCATCTTAAAATTTATTCCTCTCCTGCACCTTGTTCAGTTCACTTGTTTTCCCGTCTCATTTTTTCCAGTTATTCCCATGAATATGTGGTTACTAATATGTATATCAAGCAGTATTTCTTCTCATTTAGACCACATTTATATTGTGTCTCAGCTAAGTGACTTATGAAAAGAATCTTGTAGATGTTTCACCAAGATGCTGCAAAAAAAGAAACTTATTTTCAAATTTGTATCTTTCTGATCTGATTATAGCCATGCTCTACTTGACCAATTGCATTTGGAAGTACTTTGCTGGGTAGTGAGATTGCTATGTCTACATCATCATGAATCAGATTGGCATGGATTATGAATATGTTCTGTAAGCATTTGGTGTGCTACATGTGGAACTGCTTGATAATATGGACTATTTCTGAATGGATGAGGATCAAACTCTATAAGTTGTTGAGCTACTAGCGGAATGAAGATAGACTTTTTTGCTTTTGATTATGATGGTGTTCGAGATAGTCATATGTTATCTCTCACAAGCACATGTATCTGATAACTTTGTCTGCCAGAGTTTATCTCTTTTTATCACAGGTTTTGAGGTAACTCTGTCCACTTTGGTTTAGTCACATATGAGAAGAAATCGCTTAACATTTATTGTTTGTACTTAGAATTTGAATGTTTGTCTCCCATTGGTTTTTGCTTAACTCATCGTCCGTTAAGCCAAATCCTTGAGTGTCTTGAATAAAAATAATTAAACGACCAGAGCCCTAGAGTGGTTGGTACATCTCAATGTCTAACATCTAGTGTCATTAGGGGCAGATGAGCCGTTTGAGCTGAAGTTGGGCGGGTCAAGATGGGTCAATGCCCAACCCATCCAGAGCTTACATGGGCTAAGATGGGCGGGTCAAGATGGGTCATAACCCAATTTGACCAATTACTTTTACAAATTTCAAACTTACCTTCTATGATATTATTTTATTTTATATGATATTTGATTTTTTCATATCTTTATTTTTAAAATAAGAATAATATTTTAAAGAATTTTTTAATTGTTTATAAAAGCAAAATAAATATATAAAATAATGGGTGGGAGGGTAGGGGTAGTGGGGCGGGGGTGAGTGGGGGGAGGTTGGGTAGTGGGGTAAGAAAAGTTTCTCATTCTTTATAAAAAAATTGTATAAGTAAAATAAATATATAAAGTAAAAACTTTGAGTGGGTGGGGGTGGAGGTGGGGTAAGCAAATTTTTCTCATTTTTTTATAAAAGAAAATAAATATATAAAATAGAAATTTGGGGGAGTGGGCTCTGAGGTGCGGGATTGAGGAAGAGGTTGGGTGATGGGGTCTGAAAAAAATTTCATTTTTAATAAAATTTTAAATATAGGTAAAATAAATATATAAAATAAAAACTTTGAAGTGGTGTGGAGGGGGTTTGCTTGGGGAGGTAAGAAAAATTCATATTTTAATAAATTTTTATAAAAGTAAAAAGTATGAAATAGAAATTTGAGGATAAAGGTAGGGCATGGGGTGGAGGGGGTAGAGGGAGGAGGTAAGAATTTTTTTTATATTTTTTATAATTTTTTTTATAAAAAGTAAAAAAATATGAAATAGAAATTTGAGGATGATGGTAGGGCATGGGGTGGGGGTGGATGGGGTAGGGGAGGAGGTAAGAAAAATTTTCATATTTTTAATATTTTTTTTTATAAAAGTAACAAAATATATGAAATTGAAATTTGAGGATGGGGTGGGGTTGGAGAGGCGTAGGTGGGGGTTAGGGCGGTATGGGGAGGTAAGAAAAAAATTCATATTTTTTATAAAAGTAAAAAAAAAATATGAAATAAAAATTTGAGGAGGGAGTAGGGCAATGAGGGTGGGGGTAGGGTGGGGTAGATGTGGGTAGGGGTGGGTGGAGTAGGCAAGGTAGGGGGCAAAGATATGAGTGTGGTTCAGTGCTTGGGTAGGGGTTGGTGTAGGGGAAAGACAGGGTGTATGGATAGTGTGGTGGGTGGTTGGGGTGCGTTGGTGTATTTTTATTGTTTCGAAATAATAAAGGAATTTTTTAAATAATTATTTATAAACAAAAATCATAATCTAGAGTGGAGCTCTAATCGTTAAGATTGAACATTTTCATGGGTTAAGTTTGGACATTATTATGAGTTTGTTTGGAATGTTGATTTATGATGGGTCAACTTGGGCTAGCCCAAACCAAACCATCATTTAAATCACTCTTGCCCAAACCTATGAAACCTTAGACGGATTGAACGGGTTGGACATGTCATTTGGATTTAGGCTAATTTTGACAACCTAAGTGTTATTGGCTAGTATTGGCCTAAACTTGAAAATTTGAATTGAAATCCTACTACACTAGGCAAATGGCCCTCAAAACTGTTCGACAAGAGGTAAAATTTTCAAATATTTGTGCTTGTTATGACTTCTTGTAATCTTTACTGAAAGAAATAATCTCTTGATTATTTTCATTGATTGAAAGAATTTATATACAATTTACATAATTTCATAATAGGAGAATCATATTCATATTCTACTCCTAAAACCTTATTCTACTTGGATATTAACTATACAATTATGGTAATACAAATATTATGGTAAGTGTACAATACTAATTACACCACAACATTACCTAAACTAGGAGACTAAAATTTACTTAAATTATGTCCTATGTACCGTGTACAATTACCGAAACCGAGAGCTCAATATACACATGTATATTGTGTGTATATTGTGTTTATTTAACACACCCCCGCAGTCATAGCGGGTGGTCTTCGAACGCTGAGACTGTCCCTAAAATCTTCAAAAAGGACCGAGGGAAGACCCTTTGTAAAGATGTCGACAATTTGATATCTTGACGGGACATGGCAGACGCGTACCTGACCACGAGCAACCTTTTCGCGGACAAAGTGAATGTCCATCTCGATATGCTTAGTGCGCTGGTGCTGAACCGGATTACCAGAAAGGTAGATGGCACTAACATTATCGTAATAAACCAAGGTTGCTTTCTGAATGGGACAATGAAGCTCCAAAGCAAATTACGTAACCAACATGATTCCGAGACCACATTAGCTACCCCTCGATACTCGGTCTTGGCACTGGATCGGGACAATGTCGACTAACGTTTTGCCGACCATGAGACCAGGTTATTACCAAGAAACATACAATAGCTAGACGTAGACCGTCTGGTATCCGGACAGCCACCCCAATCAGCATCCGTATACGAGACAAGAGCGAACGTTGAGAAAGGATATAAATGCAAACCATAGTCAAGTGTACCCTGAATATACTGAATGATGCGTTTGAGTGCATTCATGTGCTCAACTTTGGGATCATGCATAAATAAACACACCTGCTGGACAACATACGCAATATCTGGTTTCGTGAATGTAAGATACTGAAGGGCCCTACAAGACTGCGTTAGCGGGTCGGATCATCGTACGGTATGCCGCCGCGACAACTAAGCTTGGGCTTAGTATCAACTGGAGTGGAAGTGGACTTACAGTATGACATCACAGCCCTCTCAATGATCTCAGCTGCATACTTCCTTTGAGATAAGAACAACCCACATGTATGACGAGTGAAAGCAATCCCCAAAAAATAACTCAAGGGCCCCAATTCTTTCATAGCAATCTCAGAGTTGAGCATTGTCATGATAGACTGACGTAAGGCATCGGAAGAGACAGTCGGAATAATATCATCCACATACAACAGAATATAGGCCAAGGACGAACCATGACGATAGATGAACAATGAATTATCTGACCTGCTGTGAGTGAACCCAATAGTCAAAACATAGTTGGCAAACCACGTATATCAGGACCGTGGAGACTGCTTAAGCCCATATAAGGACTTCTTCAACAAACAGACATGATAAGGATGTTTGGGATCCCTAAATTTCAAAGGCTGATGCATATAAACTATTTCCTTGAGATCACCATGTAGGAAAGCATTCTTTGCATCTAACTGATGAATAGGCCATGCTTTCGAAAGAGCCAAGCTGAGCACAGTGCGAATGGTAGCCGACTTGACCACCGAACTAATCATCTCACCACAATCCACACCAACCTGCTGAGTCATACCATCACCCACAAGCCGCGCCTTATGTCGTGCAAATGAACCATCTGAATTTTCCTTATGAGCAAAAATCCACATAGACCTAATAATATTAATACCCAATGGACGGGGCTCCCACGTCTTATTATCAATAAGAGCATTATATTCATCGGTCATAGAAATTTTCCAATTCGGGACATTTAACGCAAACACAGAAGTACGGGGTAAGGGTGATTTAAGAACATTAGAATTTAAATTAAAATGTCTCTTTGGTTTAAAAATACCTCGCTGACTACGAGTGACCGGTCTATGACTTGAGGAATAATTTGGTGGATTTTAGGAATTTTCTGGACTCGGGATGGACTGGACAACATGCAGTGGGCCTGCAGGCCCAACACGTTAGTGTGTGACGGACCAGTGGGGCCAGCGGGCAGTGGGCCTACTGGCGGATTTGGGGTGCGGGATACGTCTTAAAAATGGCGAATAATATACGGAGATATGCCATCATCCAAAAAATTATACGAACTAGGCTCGGAAGTACTAACCTTAGCAAACGGGAATTGAGTTTCATCAAAAAGTACATGGCGACTAATGATGATTTTATTAGATGACAAATCAAAACATTTGTAGCCACGATGATTAGATGGATATCCCAAAAACACACAAGGGGTAGACCGAGCCTGAAGTTTGTTAATTGTGGTGGACGAAAATAACGAATAACACAAGCACCCAAAGACCCGAAGATGAGAATATGAATGAGTCTTATTATATAGAATTTGAAGAGGGGAAGAATATGTCAAACTTTTGGAAGGAATTATGTTAAGGATATATGTAGTCATTTGAAGAGCATGATACCAAAAATACGGGGGTACGGAAGCATGAATCAATAAAGTTCGGACAATGTCATTTATGGTACGAATTTTGCGTTCGGCTTTCCCATTTTGTGAAGACGTATGAGGGCAAGAAAAATGAAAATTGATCACATTATTAACACAGAATTCTCGAAACACCCCATTGTCATATTCTTTGCTATTATCACACTGAATATTTTTTATTTATCATTCGAATTGGGTTCTAATGAATGCTCTAAATTTTAAGAAGATGGAAAAAACTTGAGATTTTTTCGCTATCGGAAAAGTCCATAAAAACTTAGAATAATCATCCAAAAATAGTACATAATATCGATGACCCAAAGAACTAAGAACATGAAA
The DNA here is from genome assembly GCA_029783415.1 of Anisodus acutangulus. Classification (NCBI taxonomy): domain Eukaryota; kingdom Viridiplantae; phylum Streptophyta; class Magnoliopsida; order Solanales; family Solanaceae; genus Anisodus; species Anisodus acutangulus. The sequence goes on from CM056497.1 coordinate 29,402,192, forward strand.
CGTCCATAAGTTGCTATGAATAATATCAAATGACATTAAAGTATGAGAATTTAAGTCTACAAATGGCAGACTAATATTTTTTCCTAAAGAACAAGATTGGCAATTTAGAGTACTACGCGTACCCTTACAAGAAATAAAATTATTTTTATCTAATGACGATAAAATAGATGACCCCGGATGACCAAGACGAGCATGCCACAAGAAAGGAGAAAGGGCTGCAAATATTGATGGCAAGGCTTAACTCGATGGACCAGAACTGGGTGTGATAGGATAAAGATCTCCCCTACTATCACAGCTCATGAGAGGACTCCCCGTCTTGAAATCCTTCATAGAGAAACCAAATGGATCAAATTCAATAGAAACGAAATTGTCAGTAGTGAATTTACGGACATAGACTAAGTTTTAAATCAATTTGGGGGCATGTAGGGTGTTTTTCAAGATAAGGGGTAGATGAGGGGGAGACAAAGTTTTATGACCATAACCACGAATTGGAATAGAATTACCATTACCAACAATTATGCTGCGAGGTTGCTCAAATTGGAATAAGACGAGAGCGTACCTGAATCGGATGTCATGTGGGTAGTGGCACCGGTGTCCATATACCAATTTGGGTCCGGAGGATTTAAACCAAACGTGTGCATTCTTTGCCGATATCGGTGAGCGTGGGTGCCCGCGGCGTGATGGGCTGCGGTAGAGGCCCAAGTACCGCTAACTTCTTGCCTCGACCCAGGCCCGATTGTATGTGGACCAGGTAGAATTGGGCCTGCACTGCTGTTGGGCAGCCCACTGCCAGTGGGTCGAAACATAGCTTGGCCCAAACTGTGGCTGTGGGGCCGACTGCCACTGCATAGGGGCCTACTGTGTTACACCTTGTAAGATTAAGACGATAATTAAGAACGTCTTTAAGGAAGTAAGATTCGGATATTGAATATAAGGAGCACTTACATATGTTAATATGGGAAATTAGTGTATAAACGGATGTTATCCCGGAATAGTTTTTCTTTAGTGATATACATGTGACGACGAGAATTAATCTTAGTAGTTGAATGTATTCCAATGGAGTTATGAAATAGTATTGTATTATAAAATTATGACATTGAGGATACGAGGCTTTATGAAATTCTCGGGAATTAAAAGAGGTGGGTTTAAGATTTATTAATTGATGAACTTGGGGGCCAAAGTGTAATATTAAAAATCCAGATTTTTTTTATTAACCTACATTCTTTCATCTTCTTCATTCAAAACTTAACACAAACTCTCCTCTCCTCCCCCATACCCCAGCCGAGAACCCCCCCAACCCCATAGCCAAATTTGAGGTTTTTATCTTCTCTTCCTAGACTACAGTTTTCACCAAAAATTAGAAGCAAAACAACACCAAAAACAGTGGCAAAACAACCACTGCTGGCCGAGATTATGCCCAGAAAATTCGAGATTTTGGGATGAAATTTTGGAAGAAAAACGTGTAGGTATGATGGCTTAACATTGTAGAACACTTGCATGTCAATTGGAGTTGAAGAAGTAAACAAAAAAGGGATAAAAATACGAAAATAGTGGGGATTTTCGGACAGGCAGTGGGCAGAAAATTGTGGACTGTTTTGGACGAAATTTGTGGTATAAAATTCTTCTATCTATAATTTAATTGGAATGCATATTGTTAGAATTAAGGATATGAATTTGTGTTAAGGAAAATTTGGAATTTAAGCAATGCATGTGACAATTTTGGGCTAGTTGCCAATTTGGGACATATTTTGGTGTTGTTGGATTCGTCGGTTGTTGTTGTTGTATTATTATCACTAATTGCATGATGAAGTTGAAAGGAAACATTGATATTAACGTTTAAAATTAGTTATATGGAAGTATTGAAATATGGAATTGGATTTTAGGAGTTAAGAGAAGAGTTATGGAACTATGACATGTTGTGGCCAGGAACTTGCATAAAATCATTGGACTATTTTAGGGACTGTTTTGTGGTGTTATAATGCTGGAAATTTAGTTACCATTATGCATGTTTAAGTGTGGTAATTGCTAATGTAAGTCCTAAAGGAATAAGGGTGTAGAAAGGTGTAGAAAGACTTCACATTCTACCCTCGTTGTTGTGGGAACATGGATTGTTTTGTGGGCTGTTTTTATGTGGATTAAGAGGCTAAATTTACATGAGAAGTGGGTGTATAAATCCCCTTTGTTGCTGTTTTGGTTGTGCCCTTAATTGGTGCTTGGTTATTGATGTTATTAGACTCGTTTAAAAGTTGTGGAAACATGTATAAACAAGAGAAGTGCTGCCCGAATTTTTATAGAATAGGAAGTCGTTATTCGATATAAAGTATGCCAGTGATCATAGAATTGACGAACGTATCACCATTATTATAGGTTGAAGTTCTAAAACGAGGCGTACTCTAATATTGAGTTGATTAGTTCGTCTAAGAGGTGTGTGAACTATTCCTTCTTTCTTTGGCATGATTTTTATTTAATGAAGGTACGGCGGACGTACATGATTCTTATACAGTTTAATTCCTAAAGATGTTAGTTATGAGAAGTGCCTATGATTTTTCAGTAAAGAGTTTATTATGACATTATTATAATGATTTTATCGGGAGTCAAATGAAAATTTTGATTGCATATGGTTACTTATGAAATCTACTCGTGCTAAGTGTTATTACTTCACTTCACCGAGTCCCGGGTCGGGTTATGTTCGTGCACAACCTTGTATTTTTCACCGAGTCCTAGAATGGGTCGGGTTACGATATGACTTTACCGAGTCCCAGAATGGGCCGGGTTACGATATGACTTTATCGAGTACCAGAATGGGTCGGGTTATGATATGACTTTACCGAGTCCCAGAATGGGCCGGGTTATGATATGACTTCACCGAGTCCCAATATGGGCCGGGTTATGATATGATTCCACCGAGTCCAGCATTAGTGGGCCGGGTTACGTTACAGGTATATATATATGTATATGGGCAGGCATTCATGTTTTCTTGACTTGACTCTCATTTTTATAAGGCACAACTGATTTTTATTGTTTATGACACAATTGGATTTGGATCATGATTTTTATACTGGCCTCTTGCTATCCATTGGCTACTTATGATCTCATTTGCAGTATTTCATGTTTACATACTCAGTACATTATTTCGTACTGACCCCCTTTCCTCGGAGGGCTGCGTTCATGCCCGTAGGTACAGGTGCTCAGTTTGGTGACCCTCCGATTTAGGTTCCTGCGCAGCTGTTTGGAAAGTTCCTTTGATCCAGAGCTTTACCAATTTTTGTACGGAACCCTATCATTTTGATTTATGTATATTTAGGGGCACGACGGGGCCCTGTCCCGTCATATGTCGTTGTCCTTCTTATAGAGGTCTGTAGACAGTTGTGGGTTGTACTTATGTAAGAGTTATAACTCTGTTTTGGTCAGTCATGCTATTGTACTCTGTGTTGGGGTGTCCCTATGTATATATGATATTATCTTGTGGCGGCCTTGTCGGCTTGTCTGTTGTATTGTGTTGGCTAGTTGTGACTCCTCAGGAGGCAGGTACATTCGGGGGTAAAGGCAGCCTTGTCGGCTTGCCTACCCTGGCATATGTTGTTATTGCAGCGTTATGCTGCCGGATTTCAGACTCATTAGGTGTTAGTTGGATTATGTGTGATAGGTCAAGATAATGACGTCATTAGGGCGGTTAGTCGCGGCTCGTCGGGTCGGGTCGTGACAAAAGTGGTATCAGAGCAGTTAGTCCTCGGAATGTCTACAGACCGTATCTAGTAGAGTCTTGCGTATGGGTATGTTGTGCACCATACTTATACGCAGGAGGCTGCAGGGCATTTACTCATTGGTTTCTATTCTTTCATCTCTTAGATCGTGCAATAGAGCAATGTTATTAGGATAATCCCTTTCTGACGACTTACTATGTTTACAGCTATGCCTCCGAAGAAGGCGATAGCAGCCCAGAAGGGCACGTCTACAACGAGAGATACTAGTCGAATTCAGAGAGTTACCAGGTCCCGTACTCAGTCTATGCCGGAGACTGTGCCTCAGTCGGCGAGCTCTGCTTCATCGCCACCACCAGAGGCTCCAGTTCAGGGGGCAACATCACTGCTCGAGGCCTCAAAGACTGAAGCCTCCACTCTCAGCCGGGGGCAGAGGACAGAGCCATGAGAGATGCGGTGCAGCTGCTAACTAGGTTAGTAGCAGGGCAGACTTATAGACAGGGACCAGGAGTTGTCCCTAAAGCAGATAGTTTGAGGGTCCGTGATTTCTTGAGCTGTAGTGCACCAGAGTTTTTTGGGTCAAGGCCCGAGGATGACCCGCAGGAGTTTATCCGACAGATGCAGCGTACCTTGAGGGTAATCAAGGCTTCAGAGCCTGAGTCTGTGGAGTTGGCTTCTTATAGGATGCGGGATATAGCTACAAACTGGTATGAGTCTTGGGAGTTGTCCAGGGGAGAGGATGTTCCTCCAGCTACATGGGAGGAGTTTACAGAGGCCTTCCTTGGTCACTTCTTGCCTCCAGAGATGAGGAGAGCTAGAGTGGACAGATTCTTACAGTTAAGGCAGAGTGGCAGGACCATTCGTGAGTATAGCCTGGAGTTTGATTCATTGGCCAGATACGCACCCACTATTGTAGCAGATATGGCAGACAGGGTGCATCGCTTTGTGATGGGGCTAGCCATTATCTGATCGATGGTTGTATGGCGGTGCCTCTTCAGCCGGATATGGATATTGCTCGTATCCAGGCATACGCACAGGGGGTTGAGGATCGACATAGAGGGCGACAGCCAGACAGAGGTCATGACAGGGACCAACATAAGAGGGCTAGGTCGGCAGCTTATTCCGGTGAGTCTCGAGGCAGACAGTTCCAGCAGCAGGTCAGATATTCATCTCAGCCAGCACAGAGTGCTCCTCTACAGTCTACGGGCAGGAGGTTCGACCGCCCCGGGTATTCAGGAGCCGGACAGAGCTCCAGGGCTTCGGGTTCTCAGAGGAATAGGGGCTCTAGTCAGTTGAGGCTACCTTATCCTCGGTGCTCTCAGTGTGGTAAGTTTCATATTGGGGAATGTTGTTCGACCACATGTGCTTTCTTCTCTTGCGGCCGTCAGGGCCATATGATGAGAGAGTGTCCCAACATGGGTGGTTCAGGTGGGATGGCTCGGCCTACGGGGTCGGGTGCTGGTTAATCATCATTTATAGTTATGCGCCCCACCGAGCGGGGTATTTAGACGCCAGCAGGCCGTGGTAGAGATCGTGGCAGAGTTTCTAGTTTCGACGGTCCTTCGAACCGCATTTATGCTTTGGCCAGTAGACGTGATCAGAAGGCGTCACCAGATGTTGTTACAGGTATACTATCGGTCTTTTTCTGTGATGTATATGCTTTGATAGATCCAGGTTCCACCTTGTCCTACATATCCCCTCTTGTTTCTAATAGAATAGGGATAGAACCTGAGCCGATAGAATCATTTGAGGTAGCTACACCGGTAGGAGATTTGGTTATACCTGAGCGTGTGTATAAAAATTATTCGGTGGTGATATATAGCCGTCATACCTTAGCAGATTTGATAGAGTTGGATATGACAGACTTTGATGTCATTATAGGTATGGATTGGTTGGCTTCTTGTTTTGCCAACGTTGATTGTAGGGAGAAGTTGGTTCGATTTCAGTTTTCAGACGAGCCAGTTATAGAATGGAAAGGGAACGCAGCATCGCCGAGGGGTAAGTTTATTTCATACCTCAAGGCAAGGAAGATGGTCAGAAAAGGTTGTATCTATCATTTGGTTCGGGTGCATGATATAGAAGCAGAGGTACCGGCTCTTCAGTCAGTTCCGGTAGTTAGTGAGTTTTCGGATGTATTCCCAGATGATCTTCCAGGTCTCCCTCCAGAGCGGGAGATAGATTTTAGTGTAGATGTATTGCAAGGTACCCAACCTATATCCATTCCTCCTTATAGAATGGCACCTGCAGAGCTGAAGGAGTTGAAGGAGCAACTGAGAGACTTGTTGGAGAAAGGCTTTATTAGGCCGAGTACATCTCCATGGGGAGCACCAGTGTTATTTGTGAGAAAGAAAGATGGATCGCTGCGGATGTGTATGGATTATAGGCAGTTGAACAAGGTAACCATCAAGAACATGTACCCCCTTCCCAGGATTGATGATTTATTTGACCAGTTGCAGGGTGCTAAGTGCTTCTCGTAGATAGACTTGCGGTCAGGTTATCATCAGGTATGGGTAAGAGAGGCAGATATTCCAAAGATAACATTCAGAACCCGATATGGACATTATGAGTTTAGGGTGATGTCTTTTGGACTGACCAATGCTCCAGCAGTGTTTATGGATTTGATGAACCGGGTATTCAGGCCATTCTTAGACATGTTCGTCATTGTATTCATTGATGATATCCTGGTTTATTTCCGTTCAGAGCAGGAGCATGCAGACCATTTGAGGACGGTACTTACGGTCCTCCAGCACCAGTAGTTGTATGCCAAGTTTTCCAAGTGTGAGTTCTGGTTGACTTCGGTGGCATTCTTGGGGCATATTATCGGGGTTGATGGTATTCAGGTGGATACACAGAAGATTGAGGTGGTGAAGACTTGGCCCAGACTTACGATACCTACTGAGGTACGCAGTTTTTTGGGGCTAGCAGGGTATTACATAAGGTTTGTAGAGAAGTTTACCTTGATCTCGGCGCCTTTGACTAGGCTAACCCAGAAGGCAACTAAGTTTCAGTGGACGGATGCTTGTGAGCACAGTTTCCAGTTGTTGAATGATAAGTTGACTACGACTCCAGTTCTGACTCTTCCCGAGGGACCGGATGGTTATGTCATCTATTGTGATGCTTCAGGTATTGGGCTAGGTTGTGTGTTGATGCAGCATGGCAAGGTTATAGCTTATGCCTCCCGACAGCTCAGAAAACATGTAAAGAATTATCCCACTCATGATTTGGAGCTAGCAGCGGTGATTCATGCCCTGAAGATTTGGAGACATTATTTGTATGGGATTCATGTTGATATTTATATGGATCACGAGAGTCTCCAATATATCTTTAAGAAGAAAGAGTTGAACCTACGATAGAGGCGGTGGTTAGAGTTGTTAAAGGACTATGATGTTGATATCTTGTACCACCCGGGGAAAGCCAATATTGTGGCAGATGCTCTTAGCCGTAGATCCATGGATAGCTTGACGGATGTGCAGTCATACAGAAGGGAGATGGTTCGTGAGATACACAAGCTAGCTAGTCTGGGAGTCCGGTTGGCGGATTCGGGAGATAGCGGGGTTCTTATTCGGGATGTTGCTGAGTCCTCTATCATGGAAGAGGTAAAGAAACGTCAGTACAGGGATCCTGTTCTAGCCCGGTATAGAGATGCAGCTCTCCGAAAGGGAAAGACTTTATTTGAGGTTACACCTGATGATGTGCTGAGGTATGAGGGAAGGTTATGTGTACCTGATGTTGTAGGGCTACGACAATAGATTATGGGAGAGGCACACAATGCCCGTTATTCCATTCATCCAGGGTCGACGAAGATGTACCATGACCTTAGATGCTTGTATTGGTGGGATGGCATGAAAAGAGACATAGCAGAATTTGTTGCCCAAAGGTTCAATTGTTCCGCTCAATTGTCGCAGCAGTTAAGGTTGAGCATCAGAAGCCTGGTGGATTATTACAGGAGATTGAGATCCCGACTTGGAAGTGGGAAGTGATCAATATAGACTTCATTACAAGCTTACCTCGCACTCAGCGGAAGTGTGATTCCATATGGGTTATCGTGGATAGGCTGACGAAATCAGCCCATTTTCTTCCAGTGAGGACTACTTACTCAGCTGAGGACTATGATAGGCTGTACATCAGGGAGATAGTGAGACTGCATGGGGTTCCCACATCTATTATATCAGACCGAGGAGCTCAGTTTACAGCTAACTTCTGGAGATCATTCCAGAAGGGATTGGGGACACAAGTGAGTCTCAGCACAACATTTCATTATCAGATGGATGAGTAGGCAGAACATACTATCCAGACATTAGAGGATATGCTGAGGGCCTATATTATTGACTTCAGAGGTAGTTGGGATGATCATTTACCACTCATTGAGTTTGCCTATAACAACATCTACCATTCTAGCATCCAGATGGCACCGTACGAGGCCTTATACGGGAGGAAGTGCAGGTCACCTATTGGTTGGTTTGATGTAGGTGAGACTAAGTTGATCGGCCCAGACATGGTTCAGCAAGCTGTCGATAAGGTGAAGCTCATTCAGGAGAGATTATTAGCAGCACATAGTCGACAGAAGTCATAGGCTGATAATCGACGTCGACACTTAGAGTTTCAGGTTGATGATTGGGTGTTTCTAAAGGTGTTACCCATGAAGGGTGTGATGAGGTTTGGCAAGAAAGGGAAGCTTAGCCCAAGGTATATCGGGCCTTACCAGGTCATTCGTAGGATAGGCAAGGTTTCTTATGAGTTGGATCTACCATCTGAATTGGAGGCGGTACATCCAGTCTTCCATGTAACTATGCTGCGTAAGTGTATTGGTGATCCTTCCAGAGTCTTCCCAGTAGATGATGTCCAGGTGACAGAGGAGTTGTCTTATGAGGAAAGTCCCACATCTATACTTGATCTCCAGGTCAGGAGATTACGGACGAAGGATGTGGCTTCCGTCAAGGTATTGTGGCAAAACAACAATAAGGAGGAAATGACTTGGGAGGCAGAAGATGAAATGAAAAAGAAATATCCTTACTTGTTCCCTATGACTCCAGGTAATGTAATTTAACTCCTTATTTGATTCTGGTAATTGGGAATTGTATATGAGTGGTATATTGTGGCCCTGTGTGGTACCTGTTGGTTTGCTGAATATAGGTGGTTAGGCATAGTTATAAAGGAGACGCTGCCTAAATTTTTCTAGCATAAGACTTATTATGAACATTCGAGGACGAATGTTTCTGAGCGGGGAAGAATGTTACACCTCATAAGATTAAGACGATAATTAAGAACGTCTTTAAGGAAGTAAGATTCGGATATTGAATATAAGGAGCACTTACATATGTTAATACGGGAAATTAGTGTATAAATGGATGTTATCCCGGAATAGTTTTTCTTTAGTGCTATACATGTGACGACGAGAATTAATCATAGTAGTTGAATGTATTCCAATGGAGTTATGGAATAGTATTGTATTATAAAATTATGACATTGAGGATACGAGGCTTTATGAAATTCTCGGGAATTAAAAGAGGTGGGTTTAAGATTTATTAATTGAAGAACTTGGGGGCCAAAGTGTAATATTAAAAATCCAGATTTTTTTTATTAACCTACATTCTTTCATCTTCTTCATTCAAAACTTAACACAAACTCTCCTCTCCTCCCCCATACCCCAGCCGAGAACCCCCCCAACCCCATAACCAAATTTGAGGTTTTTATCTTCTCTTCCTAGACTACATTTTTCACCAAAAATTAGAAGCAAAATAATACCAAAAACAGTGGCAAAACAGCCACTGCTGGCCTAGATTATGCCCAGAAAATTTGAGATTTTGGGATGAAATTTTGGAAGAAAAACGTGTAGGGATGATGACTTAACATTGTAGAACACTTGCATGTCAATTGGAGTTGAAGAAGTGAACAAAAAAGGGATAGAAATACAAAAATAGTGGGGATTTTCGGACAAGCAGTGGGCAAACAATTATGGACTGTTTTGGATGAAATTTGAGGTATAAAATTCTTATTTCTATAATTTAATTGGAATGCATGTTGTTAGAATTAGGGATATGAATTTGTGTTAAGGAAAATTTGAAATTTAAGCAATGCATGTGAGAATTTTGGGCTAGATGCCAATTTGGGACAGATTTTGGTGTTGTTGGATTCGTTGGTTATTGTTGTATTATTATCACTAATTGCATGATGAAGTCTAAAGGAAACATTGATATTAAAGTTTAAAATTATTTATATGGAAGTATTGAAATATGGAATTGGATTTTCGGAGTTAAGAGAAGAGTTATGGAACTATGACATGTTGTGGCCAGGAACTTGCATGAAATCGTTGGACTATTTTAGAGACTGTTTTGTGGTGTTATAATGCTGAAAATTTAGTTACCATTATGCATGTTTAAGTGTGGTAATTGCTAATGTAAGTTCTAAAAGAATAAGGATGTAGAAAGGTGTAGAAATGTTTCACATTCTACCCTCGTTGTTGTGGGAACATGGACTGTTTTGTGGGCTGTTTTTATGTGGATTAAGAGGCTAAATTTACATGAGAAGTGGGTGTGTAAATCCCCTTTGTTGCTGTTTTGGTTGTTCCATTAATTGGTGTTTGGTTATTGATGTTATTAGCCTCGTTTGGAAGTTGTGGAAACATGTATAAACAAGGGAAATGCTGCCCGAATTTTTATAGAATAGGAAGTCGTTATTCGATATAAAGTATGCCAGTGATCATAGAATTGACGAACGTATTACCATTATTATAGGTTGAAGTTCTAAAACGAGGCGTACTCTAATATTGAGTTGATTAGTTTGTCTAAGAGGTATGTGAACTATTCCTTATTTCTTTGGCATGATTTTTATTTAATGAAGGTACGGCGGACGTACATGATTCTTATATAGTTTAATTTCTAAAGATGTTAGTTATGAGAAGTGCCTATGATTTTTCAGTAAAGAGTTTATTATGACATTATTATAATAATTTTATCGGGAGTTAAATGAAAATTTTGATTGCATATGGTTACTCATGAAATCTACTCATGCTAAGTGTTATTACTTCACTTCACTGAGTCCCGGGTCGGGTTATGTTCGTGCACAGCCTTGCATTTTTCACCGAGTCCCAGAATGGGCCGGGTTACGATATGACTTTATCGAGTCCCAGAATGGGCTGGGTTATGATATGACTTTATCGAGTCCCAGAATGGGTCGTGTTATGATATGACTTCACCGAGTCCTAATATGGGCCGAGTTATGATATGATTCCACCGAGTCTCGCATTAGTGGGCCGGGTTACGTTACAGGTATATATATATGTATATGGACAGGCATTCATGTTTTCTTGACTTGACTCTCATTTTATAAGGCACAACTAATTTTTATTGTTTATGGCACAATTGGATTTGGATCCTGATTTTTATACTGACTTCTTGCTATCCATTGGCTACTTATGATCTTATTTGCATTATTTCATGTTTACATACTCAGTACATTATTTCGTACTGACCCCCTTTCCTCGGGGGGCTGCGTTCATGCCCGCAGGTACAGGTGCTCAGTTTGACGACCCTCCGGTTTAGGTTCCTGCGCAGATGTTTGGAAAGCTCCTTTGATCCAGAGCTTTACCATTTTTTTACGGAACCCTATCATTTTGATTTATGTATATTTAGGGGCACGACGGGGCCCTGTCCCGTCATATGTCGTTGTCCTTCTTATAGAGGTCTGTAGACAGTTGTGGGTTGTACTTATGTAAGGGTTATAACTCTGTTTTGGTCAGTCGTGCTATTATACTCTGTGTTGGGGTGTCCCCGTGTATATATGATATTATCTAGTGGCGGCCTTGTCGGCTTGCCTGTTATATTGTGTTGGCTAGTTGTGACTACTCAGGAGGCAGGTACATTCGGGGGTAAATGCAGCCTTGTCAGCTTGCCTACCCTGGCATATGTTGTTATTGCAGCGTTATGCTGCCGGATTTCAGACTTATTAGGTGTTAGTTGGATTATGTGTGACAGGTCAGGATAATGACGTCATTAGGGCGGTTAGTCGCGGCCCATCGAGTCCGGTCGTGACATACTGTTGGGCCTAGAATTGTTGTTGTTGCTGCTGACCACCATGAGGTGCACCACCGCCACCACTATTGTGTCGGTTGCCGCCGCGGTTCTTGCTATTATTTTTCTTATTTCCTCCTTTTTTGCCGCCACCGTTGTTGCAATTTTTGCCCAAGTTGTTGGAATCGGGAGGATGGACAGTGGATTCGGTCATCATAACCACATGACTAGTATCGGTAGCCGCTTTTTTAGCCATGCCCGCTTCTTCGAGTGTAAGCATAGAACGAGCTTGATAAAAATGCGAATGTGGATTGCTTTGACGAAGAAGCGTGCCAACACCACTATAGGCCTCGGAGAGGCATGAAACCATTTGGAGGACCAAACGGTCCTTCGAAACCGGCGCACCAACGTTGCGGAGTTGGTCCGCCAATTCCTTCAATCTTTTGTAATAGGCCGAAACGTTAGGGAAATCTTTCATATTTACGTGGGAGAAATCCTTCTCAAGAGTAACATCTCTAGAATTCTGATTATCTTGGAATATATCACGTAGTCTATCCCAAGTCGCCTGCGCCGTAGCGTCAGGTTCAATAATCGTTTGCAAAAGGTCGGTAGAAATTGTGGAATATATCCACTGAAGGACGGTAGTATCAAGAGTCGTCCACAACTTAGGATCATCCTCGCGTTTTGGCACCTCCGTATCCTCAGGGGATGCGGGGATTATGTGATGGATGACTAGATGCGAGCGTGCGTGAATTTTGAACAGTTCGGCCCACATCGCATATTGGACGTTTTCTATTTCAAGAACAAGAGGGATGTTATTCTTGATGTTAGAAACTGTAAGGGAATGATGAAACGTGTTCCGTGATGTAGACATATTGATAGAACAATATATGATTGAGGGATTTGGAAGAAAGATTTGGGAAGAGAGGATAAACCGTTGACACGAATTTCGATGAGGAGAGGGTCGAAAATCGATGTTGGTGGACGGAAATTGGGAGGATTTTTTAGAGAGGAATTTAAGACCTAGATTTCTGATACCATGAAAGAAATAATCCCTTGGTTATTTTCATTGATTGAAAGAGTTTATATACAATTTACATATTTCCATAATAGGAGAATCATATTCCTATTCTACTCCTAAAACCTTATTCTACTTGGATACTAACTATACAATTATGGTAATACATATATTATGGTAAGTGTACAATGCTAATTACACTACAACATTACCTAAACTAAGAGACTAAAACTTTACCTAAATTATGTCCTATGTACCGTGTACAATTACCGAAACCAAGAGCCTAATATACACATGTATATTGTGTATATTTAATATTTCAAGGCCAACACGCGCGCCGCCGCCGCCCGCCCGTCCCGTCCGGTTCCGGGTTCTCAGGTTCACGGGTTCACGGGTTCACGGGTTCACGGGTTCACGAATTAGGTCAATTTGAAATGTAGTGTCTAATATTATCTTTTTGGACCAGAGAACTCTGCCAGATGTACAGTTTGATCCCTGAAGTTTCATATGTACAGTTTGGACCAGAATTCTTTCATTTGTACAGTTTGGTCCCTGAAGTTTCAATATTTACAGTTTGGTCCCCAGAATTTTTGGAGACTTTTTCAGCCTACCGTTGAGACTGTTTTTTGAGGCATTAATCAGCCATTACGTGGCTGATTAACTCCTCCATTAATAGCCCATTACTTGGGCAGTTGGGCAGCCTTTCAATGGCCATTAATAGCCATTACTTGGCTGTTTTAATGCCCTCCTAATGGCCATTAACAGCCATGTTTTGGCAGTTAGACAGCCCCTTCTCCTTGCTATATATTGAGCCTTCTTTTGGCTCAAAACAGTGGCAGCAAATGATCACAAAAACTGACTGAAAAATAGTCACGAAAACTGCTCAAAACAGTGAGCAAACTGTGACGAAAAACAACAAGTAACAGGCCCGAAAAACAGCCACAAAATAGCACAAAACAGTGAGTTATCCAGCGAAAATCAGTGCAATTTTCGACTGAAATACAGTGACCAAACCCTCACGTATACACAAGATATACACTACAGAGACACACTATATACACAGAGACAAAAGAGAAGAGTAGAGAGAAACTCTTCCTTCCTATTCCATATCTTCAGCAAGTCGAGTCATATTTGTTTTCTTCGACAGGCTCAACCTATTGGCTTTGTAGTGTTGAGATTAAAGTGTTGTTTTATCTTGGGAGACTATTGCCCGCTAACGTAAAAGCATATATACGGGGCAATCTTGTCTTAAGGATAGAAGGCTATCCTCGACTCAACACACAACGTTGTAACCATCCAGATTTAGTTGTTTCTTGATTTCAGGTTATCAAGATTCAAGACACAACAAACTTGCGGCAGTTCTCAACATTGGCTTTGCAAGGTGATTAAGATTCAAGACACAACACACATGCGGCAGTTTTGAAGATTGACCATTTATTTATCCTTTCGAACATTTGTAATAGTTATTACTTCCCGTACTGCTCTATAAAGTACCATAGAAATACCAACAATTTTAAGACAAGATTGTATTGTAATACTATTAGTGTTCGAAAGATGTCGGTCAAAAGTTGTGTGACCAAATCTGGATATGGTAATGGTTTTCTGGTAGAAGAGAGTGATGATGATGAACATGTTCATGGTGTCACCGCTACCAAGACTGGTGGGAACAAGCGCTCTCGAGAGCCTGAGGATGTCAACTGGGACAAGAGGAGAAGACTGAAGATGTACTTCTATCTTGCAGCAGAAGGCCTGTATCTATCCCAGACAAAAGATCCGAATAATGGTAAGAAGGAAATGGACACTCAGTCTGATGAAGTGACTGAAGTGAGCCAGAATCCGAAATTGGGATAAGTAATTTTTCGTACTTGTCAAGAATAAAGATTAAATGATGTCTGATTAAAAATGGATTAAAGTAAGGAGGAATATGAAAATAATTTATATTCCTTACGCTTTAAAATCAGAAGTTTAATCTTATCTTCTTTCCCGTTTAAAGATTGGATTGTAAACGACTTAAAAAGATCCACTCTTTTAAGTGTAATTGTTAAAGTGTGTAAAGTACGTTCGCACATACGATTGAGAAAGATCCACTAACTGTGCGAAAACTGTTACCACTTTTAAGCGCCAAGAACTATCTGGGCACACCAATCATAACGGAAGAAGTCTAAAAGTTAAAGACGTTGAGCCTGTCATACTATTTAGCAGAAGATCCTTCATAGGATGATATTGGACACTCAGTCATATAAAGCCTCCAGGCGACTGGAGTGGGCCAAAATTCCTTTGATATGATGATATTGGACACTCAGTCATATAAAGCCTCCAGGCGACTGGAGTGGGCCAAAATTCCTTTGATATGATGATATTGGACACTCAGTCATATAAAGCCTCCGGGTGACTGGAGTGGGGCAAGAATTCATTTCATAGGAAAAGTAATGGACACCTAGTAAGGTGGGTCGAGTTTCAGTGCGAAATGATCTGAAGGCCTAAAGAAAGGCAGAAAAGAAGTTGGACACTCAGTCTGCAAAGCAACTACAGTGGGCCAGAGTATCCAGATCACATATGATCCGGTTGCGCCCTAACCACGGGCAAAAGGTTGTTCATGTGAAGCAACGCCACCTCTAAAGTAGAAGGGGTTGAAGAGGTTGTCCTCAATAGGACTTCAGGGAATGGGATCACTCTAAGCTGAGGTGATACATGCTCCTAACTTGGTTTAAGGGGACTGTTGGTCAATTTGGTTTGAGACTAGTCCAACAGTGCAGTAATAACTAAGAATGGTACAAGACGCGTCAGAGCCAAATGAATGATATATTTGTAATCCGTGCATCTATGCCATCATAGATTAAGACACGTTAAATAGCAAGTCATTCAAAAGCTAACGATGTTGAGATTGTTGCCTTCTGTCGACATAAACCCTCAAAATAAATGTGAGGTAGACGAATAGGCAAAATCACCTTTCCAAATTCCGTCAAGGGAATAGCGAAAGAAGCACCGCTCCTCTAGAACTTAGTCACACCTACTTGGGTGATTTGAAGTTTATACAAAATAGAGGGGGGAGACAAGTACGTTGTGGTCTTCATTGATGATGGTATAACGTATGGAATTCTTTGTTTGTTGAAAAGCAAAGATGAAGTTGTTGAAGCGGATAAGCGCTAAAAATCAGAAGTTGAAAATCAACTAAGCCTACGGATTGAAGAATTCATAGTGATAGAGGGGGAGAATGTGAAGCATCGTTCATTAAACGACTGTTCATTTCTCACCTCAGTCCAACGGTGTTAGCCAAGCGCAAAGTAAATGCGCCCAAATTATGTGGGGTGGCTTGGTAAAAGTTGGAATACTGAAACAGGTCAAGTTGTACCTAAGACTGTAGATTGCATATCCACTGGATCTGCAAATAACAGTAGTGTTGATCGCCTCTTGGCGTCAAAGAATGTTGAATTCTTTGGAGATAACTTTCCTTGAAAAAGGAAAAATGAGTAATTGCTCAAGGTTAACAAGAACCCGCCAGGGCTTTGACCGTCCGAACTAGACGCGTTCCGTATCTACAGGACTCAAAAGTTGCTGGCTATCCGGAACTTAATATTCCAGATCTGCAGAACTCAGGGATTCTAGATGTTGAACCGAGACGGAGCAAAGAAGGGGACAAAGACTTGTTCCAGTCCTTCTAGCTTGTATGGTTAAGAATGAACCATGGACAATTAATAAATAAATGTCATCTCCAAAAACACTGCTTTGGAAAGAAGCTACAAAGAGAGAAATAAACTCTATCATATAGAATCATACTTGCGTAATGGTTTATCTTCCTTCGGGAAAAGAACCTTTGGGTTGTAAGATGTGCTCCCCTGTGAGTAGCTTCACATCCAGGGCCATTGCAGTCTTGCGTGGCATGAATGTTGAATTAGCCTTCCCAATCGGAGAGTTGGAAGAAGAGGATCAGAGTTGGTTTGCTGAACTGTTGGGTTTCTTCCTGAACTTTCATTTTGGTCCCTGAAATGTTTACATTTTGGTCCTGAAAGTTTCAGATAAAACAGAAACAATGAATCTGACCACAGAAACATTGACTCTGAAATTAGAAAGCCAACAGTTGGAGAATCAACAGTCTGAAAGTAAAAGTCATATTGAAACAAAGTCTCGATACGAAAGATATGGGTATCACAGATGACATCTTAGGAATTGGATTTCTAAGACATCTAACGGACTGGTCGATAGTTGACAGTCTCGTTGAAGCCACCAATGGATATGAATCATAGAACTGATTGGAATCATGGTGCACCCATAGACAAGGAGCGATATGCACAGGTCATGTGTAGTTCAATGTATTGTACACACTACAACCGACCTGGTATCATCCTACGAACAGATCAGTTGAACTAAGGTTCACTGATGATTTTAATACATGATCGGTAGAAGGCGTTAAATCTGATATGACGATATCTGAATTAATGCTTATCTACAGATTATAGTATTCTGGATGTCTAGCGGTTCTGGGAGAACACAGTGATGCAAACTGGACATCAGATCTGAAGAACACCAAAGCCACAAGTAAATGTGTATGGTGGGTCTTGGAAAATCCTCTAAGCAAACTTGCATCGACCGATTCATGATGGTATCGGAGTTTATCGCTTTATACAAAGCATGAAAGAAGTTGAGTAACTTCACGGCTCCTTAGAGGACGTCCCTTATTGGGAGAAACCCGTGTCTTCAGCAGTTATACACTGTGGCTAGTTGGTCGGCTTCAGGAAGGACACGGATGACGGCGTCTGGACATATCCTTCAGGATCTGTCGGAGACATAAGACCGTATGACAGTTGATCATCACGGGTGTCACATCCTTGTGTACTAACTGAGGGACTACCCGAAGATCAAGTATTCTGCCTGTCTAGGAGAATTGGCTTAAAACCCAAACAATACGAACCTTTGCGGTGGAAACCCAACCATACTGATTGGAGATCCCAAGAATTTGGTTCAATGGGAAAACTAAGTGGCAAACGGCTCAGTTGAGCGCTTCGGTGGAAGCAAGAAGCACTTCGGATGATGATTTCTGTACGGAAACATGAATCCAAAGTTGTTCCCGCGATAGACATTAAAGTGCTACTTGCATGGTGGGTAAAGGTTAAGCTTCCAAAACCTTTTAAAAGATCCTCAAATGGTTGAGGTTAAGGTTGGGGAACCTTTTAATGATTCCTAACACTTGAGAAGTGGGGTATAGCAGGATACCTTGTAGGAGATCACCTATTTAAGTGCGAGGATGGCCGCCTCAAATGAACGCACTTAAATCCAAGTGTTTCCATGGCCACAACGGACAGAAACGTAAGAAGGAAAATGAATAAGAAGAGTTATTGTGTTGATATCGTTGTCTTGGCTTACACTAAACAGTGACGGTTCAAGACATCACGTTCACCGCGCAGTAAGTAAGTCCGATGGTATTCAACTAGGGAAGGTTCAAAGCGTAAGCTACCTCTCCTGATGCAATATCTTTTCGCTGAAAGATTGCTGAAATGTAGGCACCTTGTGTGTACGCCACAATCTCTCTTCCATAGAGGGGATTGTTGGAAATTAGCCTTTGGCGGGGAGATGCATCCACCCATCTTTGATGAATTAAACACTTGTGTTCCGTATGTTGAAGACCTCGTCTCTTTACACATGCATGATCTACGAAGTGAGTAGATGACCGTAGGGCCAAGAATCGTCTAATTTCGTTGAGAAATGAAAGAGATATTGGTCCACGAAGTAAGGTGTTTGAGACATGGAAATGTGGTGTGGGACAAATCTACCACATCGGTGGGAATATGAAGAATTGCTCTCTATATAAGTCTCTAATTGGTAAAGGGTTTGGGACCCCAAGGGGTATCCCATGTGTTTAAAGGAGGGAAGACCTAGATGTGCTTGGGTTCAAGGCTAAGCCCACACGCGCGCCGCCGCCGCCCGCCCGTCCCGTCCGGTTTCGGTTCCGGGTTCTCAGGTTCACGGGTTCACGAGTTCACGGGTTCACGGGTTCACGGGTTCACGGGTCGTGGGCTGGGGGCTATGGGGCTGTGGGGCTGTCTAATATTATCTTTTTGGACCAGAGAACTCTGCCAGATGTACAGTTTGATCCCTGAAGTTTCATATGTACAGTTTGGACCAGAATTCTTTTATTTGTACAGTTTGGTCCCTGAAGTTTCAATATTTACAGTTTGGTCCCCAGAATTTCTGGAGACTTTTTCAGCCTACCGTTGGGACTGTTTTTTGAGGCATTAATCAGCCATTACTTGGCTGATTAACTCCTCCATTAACAGCCCATTACTTGGGCGATTAGGCGACCTTTCAATGGCCATTAACAGCCATTACTTGGCTGTTTTAATGCCCTCCTAATGGCCATTAACAGCCATGTTTTGGCAGTTAGACAGCCCCTTCTCCTTGCTATATATTGAGCCTTCTTTTGGCTCAAAACAGTGGCAGCAAATGATCACAAAAATTGACTGAAAAACAGTCACAAAAACTGCTCAAAACAGTGAGCAAACTGTGACGAAAAACAACAAGTAACAGGCCCGAAAAACAGCCACAAAATAGCACAAAACAGTGAGTTATCCAGCGAAAATCAGTGCAATTTTCGACTGAAATACAGTGACCAAACCCTCACGTATACACAAGATATACACTACAGAGACACACTATATACACAGAGACAAAAGAGAAGAGTAGAGAGAAACTCTTCCTTCCTATTCCATATCTTCAGCAAGTCGAGTCATATTTGTTTTCTTCGACAGGCTCAACCTATTGGCTTTGTAGTGTTGAGATTAAAGTGTTGTTTTATCTTGGGAGACTATTGTCCGCTAACGTAAAAGCATATATACAGGGCAATCTTGTCTTAAGGATAGAGGGCTATCCTCGACTCAACACACAACGTTGTAACCATCCAGATTTAGTTGTTTCTTGATTTCAGGTTATCAAGATTCAAGACACAACAAACTTGCGGCAGTTCTCAACATTGGCTTTGCAAGGTGATCAAGATTCAAGACATAACACACATGCGGCAGTTTTGAAGATTGACCATTTATTTATCCTTTCGAACATTTGTAATAGTTATTACTTTCCGTACTGCTCTATAAAGTACCATAGAAATACCAACAAAAATTGCGTAAAATAAACCCTTGTGATCCAACCTTTCTCCGAACATCACACATAGCGTTAGCTTAGTCCACCGGACTGCTGTTTATAAAAGAGAAACATGTGGGTTTATAAAAGAGAAACAAGTGGGTAGTCTGTCTGTGAAAGTACATCTTTTCACCTAATCTGTTTTCTGATAGGTTCAATGTCATCTCTTCATAAAACAAAGTGCCACATGAATTGTAGTTTTTTGCTTTTTACACCTCATTATAGGATTAATTAACTCAGGATAACCTTGCTATACATGGGGGGAAAGTATATTTAGAAAAATAAAAAAACACATGGCAAAAAGCTAAAAGGTGACGTAATTTCATAATTTGATTTAGATAGAGTTGCAAATGCTATAAGACTACAAGTACATAAACCAAGAAAGGTCAATTCTCAGGAAAAAAAAAAAGAACTACTTTTTTTGCATGCATGTGTAAGTGCATTACAACCTCGTCATCATTGGGATTGATTGATCGGAAGATTTAGGGAAAATGGTTCTAGCATAAACATTCAATAAAATAATTTGAGGGATTAGGAGGAATAATCCCCATAGAATTACTGCAGCATTTTATTGACTGTACAAGCAAAAATAATTAACGCATCAGTAACGTAAGGCTTGGTTGACAAAATTAAATAGTACATGATGCATTAAGATCCTTGGAAATTTATGTATTGTTTTTTGTGACATATAATGTCAGATAAGAATAAATGTATTAGTAATACGAGGACTTAAGTTTTTAAAGACCAAAATGTCCTTAGAGTAAATCATCTCTACATATTCTTTGTAATATTATTCACCATGCAAGTAACTCAATCATTATTGTTCACACTCATTCATCCCTTTATTATTATTAATCACATAACCTGAAATTAATATGCATAATATTATAAGAGTGTTTAGTATAATTAATTCTAACTACTCCCTCCGATCAAAAAGAGCGTCCAATTATTTTTTATTTTTTTATTAAAAAAGAGTGTTCACTTAGCAAATCAAGAAAGAATTAACTTTTTTTCCATATTTGCCCTATTAAGTAACATGTGATCAAATTCCAATACATATTTAATTAAGGACAGTTTAGTTAAATTACTTTTTTTTGTTTAAGAGTTTATATTATTTAAGGGGTACAAATGACTAAGTGGATACTCTTTTGTTGGTTACAAAGATGCAGGAAACGAAAATTACAAGTAACTGCTAAGTATTAGAAGAACTGAAATTACAGTTGAACAATAAACTGAATTACAATGAACAATAAACAATAAACTGGAACAGTGTTTGGTATGCTGAGTCGAGTGTTTGCACTCTGTCTTTAAGACAATATTGCCCCGTATGTATCATTTTTACGTCCTGGACAATTGTCTCCCAAGATAAAACAGCAAATGAACAAATGAGCAAAGGAAACTCAAGTGCTACCGTGAAGAATTTTGAGTAATGAAATGATGCTAGAAGGTTGTAGAAAGACTGAATTTGTTTCTGTTTGTGTTAAGTGTGTAGCTCAACAATTGTGACAAGGGGTCATTTATATAGTTGAAGGAGAGACTTATGAACTGCCCACATAAGTGCCATTACTGGCCAAGTAATGACAATTATGGAGGTAGTAATTCCACCAAAATAAATGGTGAAGATGTGCAACGGATTAGCATTTAGGAAGAGTAATTCAGCCAAAATAAATGGCTGAATTGAGTGATGGTTGACGTTCTGTTCTCTGCCCAATCTGACTTTCTTGAAACTTCAGGGGCCAAACTGTATATATGAAAGAATTATGGTCCAAAAAGATAATATCAGAAGAAGTACAGCCCACAACTGACGACCCGTGAACCCGGACTGGACGGGCGGGCGGGCGGCGGCGCGGCGCGGCGCGTGTGGGCTTTCCTCGAACCGAAGCACATCTAGGTCCTCCCTCCTTTAAACATATGGGATACCCCTTGGGGTTTCAAACCTCAATACAACCTTGAGACTTATAAACAAAACAATTCTTTCTTCCTCCACCGATGAGGGAGAATTGATCTCAATACCACACTTTTTCATGCTTCAAACACCTCACTTCGTGAACCAATATCTCTTTCATTTCTCAATGAAATTTGACGATTCTTGGCCCTACGGTTATCTACTTACTTAGTAGATTATGCACGTGTGAAGAACCGGATTCTCCAACATGCGGAACACTAGTGTTTAAGCCGTTAAAGTTGGTCGGACGCAACTTTCGCCAAAGGTAAATTTCCAACATCTTTTGATCCAGAGGGTGTAATATGTATAACAAACGACTGTGTCATGTCACGGAGGTGTTAGATTACACAGAAAAAGACATCTAATATGGGTAGAAATTAAGATAAAGTGTTTATTTGATTCTACTTGTCAATATGTTGTATATTTGCTTGTTGTATAGGTGTCATATACCCACTCCAACAAAATTGTTCTTAAATGGACTTGAGAACAAAAATAAAAATAACAGCCAGATGATCCAATCCACCTGAGAATCAATCAGAAGCTTATGGACAGCCAATTCTACAGAGGTGAAGACACATGAGATCTGGGTTTTTAGTTGACGTTGGATTTTGCTTTTCCATACAAATACAAACGGATATTTAGCTTTGGGTCCATTTTCAGGGAGACATGGTTGGTCATTTTGTCTCTCACTACATGGATGTGGATTCTTTTTCTAAATGGGTAATAGATTAGTACTTTTGGACCAATTATTGATAAATTTTAATTTTAATTTTTGTAATATTTATCTAAGCATATTGGTTATGCAATTACTTGAAATGCACTTTTAATTTTTTGCCTGTGAATAATCACAAATTTTTTAAAGTATTAATCATTTAATTATCAGTGTTTTGTTAAGCGCGTATTGTTACTACATATTTGAATTGAGAGTAATATACTTCTAAGAATAGCCTAGATATAATAAGTTCTTGCATAGAGGAACTCAAACACACACAACTTAACTAATTGAAGGTTAAATATATATAATTATATATCACAAGGATCAAAATCAGAATTTACCCTTGATTGAAGGATCAAAAATGTTATTATCCTTTTTCAAAAATTAGTAAATTGTTGTTTTTAGAAGTATTTAAAATTGCCAAAATTGCTGTGCGTAATAAAATCATATTCTACTATCGAAAACATTAATTTATTTAGATGAGTTTAATTTCCGTACGCTAACACTGTACATTTTTTATACTTATAAGATGACCTAATAAAGGTAATTACAAGTACATATCTCTAACAATTGGAATTAATATCTGAAATAAAACAAACAATCTATTATAACATGTTAAATTATACCGATAGTTTTTTGGAAATTTGTCTTTGGTGGGGAGATGCATCCACCCATATTTAATGAATTAAACACTAGGGTTCGCATGTTGGAGGCTTTGTCTCTTCACACGTGCATAATCTACTAAGTGAGTAGATGACCGTAGAGCCAAGAATCGTCAAATTTCATTGATAAATGAAAGAGATATTGGTCCACGAAGTAAGGTGTTTGATGCATGGAAATATGGTGTGAGACAAATCTACCACATCGGTGAAAAAAGGAAGAATTGCTCTCTTTATAAGTCTCAAAATTGGCTAAGGGTTTGGGACCCCAAGGGGTTTCCCATGTGTTTGAAGGAGGGAGGACCTAGATGTGCTTGGGTTCAAGGCTAAGCCCACACGCGCGCCGCCGCCGCCCGCCCGTCCGGTCCGGTCTCGGGTCTTGGGCTTCTTCTGATAGACCTCCAAATTGTTTAATATTTACAGTTTGGTCCCTGAAGTTTCTGAAAAGGTGAATTTGGGAACGACGGAAGGCAGAAAGTTTCTGCCTTCCGTTTGGGTTGATTACTTAACTGATTAACTCCTCCATAAACAACCCTCCTTCAATGGTCATTAACAGCCATGTCTTGGCAGTTGAGAGGTCTCCCCTTATGTTATATATTGATGCATTTTGACTCAATTGTGTGACACGGAAAAATGAGACACACTATATACAGAGACAAAACAGAAAGTCCAAAACGTGAGCAGAAACGTTGGGACAAAAAAAACATAAAACTCTTCCTTCCTTTTTTATTTTTCAGCAAGTCGTTTCGTGTTTGTTTTCTTCGTCAGAATCAACCTATTTGTTTTGTAGTGTTGATTAGTTATTGTTTTATCTTGGGAGACTATTGCCTGTTAATGTAAAAGCATATATATGGGGCAATCTTGTCTTAAAGATAGAGAGCCATCTCTCGACTCAGCCACAGTTGTAACAATCCAGATTTAGTGTATTTCTTGATTTCAGGTTATCAAGATTCAAGACTCAACAACCTTGCGGCAGTTCTGAATATTGGCTTGTTTGTTTATCCTTTTGAACACTTGTAATATTTATTTACTTCCCGTACTGCTTTACATATCCAACAAGTTTAAGACAAGATCGTATTAGTGTTCGAAAGATGTGTGACCAAATCTGGATATGGCTGTGGTTTTCTGGTAGAAGATAGTGATGATTATGCCTGTTGAAGGTCAAAGTGGTCATGGTGTCACCGCTCCTGAGAGTGGTAGGAACAAGCGCCCACGAGAGGCTGAGGATGTCAACTAGGACAAGAGAAGAAGGCTGAAAATGTGGTTCTATCTTGTAGCAGAAGGCCTACATTTGTCCCAGACAAAGGATCCAAATTATGGTAAGGAGGAAATGGACACTCAGTCCGATGAAGTGACTGAAGTGGGCCAGAATCCGAAATTGGGATAAGTAATTTTTCTTCCTTGTCAAGAATAAGATTAAATGATGTCTAATTAAAAAGGGATTAAAGTAAGGAGGAATATGAAAATATTTTCACGAAATAATTTATATTCCTTACGCTTTAAAAATCAAAAGTTTAATCTCGTCTTCCTTCCCGTTTAAAGATTGGATTTTGTAAACGACTTAAAAAGATCCGTTATTTTGAGTGTAATTATTAAAAGTGTGTAAAGTATATTAGCACATACGAGGAAAAAAGATCCACTGACTGTGCGAAAACTGTTACCACTCTTAAGTAAGTGCCAAGAATTTTCTGGGCACCAATCATAAGGGAAGAAGTCTAAAAGCTAAAGACGTTGAGCCTGTCATACTATTTGGCAGAAGATCCTTCATAGGATAATATTGGACACTCAGTCATATAAAGCCTACGGGCGACTGGAATGGGGCCAAAATTCATTTGATGGGATGATATTGGACACTCAGTCATACAAAGCCTGCGGGCGACTGGAGTGGGGCCAGAATTCATTTGATAGGAAAAGTAATTGACACCTAGTGTGGTGGGCCAGAGTTTCCAGGTCTTAAATGATCTGAAGGCCAAAAGAAAGGCAGAAAAGAAATTGGACACTCAGTCTGCCTAACCAACTGGAGTGGGCCAGGGTATCCAGATCACATATGATCCGATTACGCCCTAACCACGGGCAAGATGTTGTTCATGTGAAGCAACGCCACCTATAAAATAGAAGGGGTTGGAGAGGTTGTCCTTAATAGGACTTCAGGGAATGAGATCACTCTAAAATGAGGTGATACATGTCCCAAACCTGGTTAAAGGGACGTTGTTGGTCAAGCTGGTTTGAGACTAGTCCAACAGGTCTGTAATAACTAAGAATGGTACAGTATGTATGTAGCCAAATGAATGATATATTTGTAATTCATGCGTCTATGATTAAGACACGTTAAATAGAAAGTCATTCAAAAGCTAACAAAGTTGAGATTGTTGCCTTCTGTCGACATAAACCCTCAAAATGAATGTGATGTAGGCGAAAAGGCAAAATCACCTTTTCAAGTTCCATCAAAGGAATAGTGAAAGAAGCATTGCTCCTCTAGAACTTAGTCACACATACTTGGGTGATTTAAAGTTTATACAAAATAGAGGGGGGAGACAAGTACTTTGTGACCTTCATTGATGATGGTACGACGTATGGCATCCTTTGTTTGTTGAAAAGCAAAGATGAAGTTGTTGAAGCGAATAAGCCCTAAAAAGCAAAAGTTGAAAATCAACTAAGCCTACGGATTGTGGAATTCATAGTGATAGAGGGGGAGAATGTGACACATCGTTCATTAAACGATTGCTCATTACTCACCTCAGTCTAACGATGTTAGCCAAGCGCAAAGTTGTACGCCCAAATTATGTGGTGCAAGGCGATCCTTACCGCTAATGCGATTCTCAACAGAAATCCGCATAAGGATAAGGATAACCCTCCGTGTGAGACATGGAAAAGATCTCACATACAAATGTTGGGATGTGGGGTGGCTTGGTAAAAGTTGGAATACCGAAACAGGTCAAGCTGGACCTAAGACTGTAGATTGCATATCCACTGGATCTGCAAATAACAGTAGTGTTTATCGCCTCTTGGTGTCAAAGAATGTTGAATTCTTTGAAGATAACTTTCCTTGAAAAGGAAAAAGAAGTAATTGCTCGAGGTTAACAATAACTCGCGAGGGCCTGTCTGTCTGGAACTAGACATTCCGTATCTACAGGACTCGGAAGTTGCTGATTATCCGGAACTTAATATTCCAGATATACAAAACTCAGGGATTCTAGATGTTGAACCGAGATGGAGCAAAGAGGGGACAAAAACTTGTTCCAGGCCTTCTAGCTTGTATGGTTGAGAATGCACCATGGACAATTAATAAATAATTGTCATCTCCAGAAGCGCTGCTTTGGAAAAAAGCTACAAAGAGAGAAATAAATTCCATCATATAGAACCATACTTGCGTAATGGTTGATCTTCCTCCGGGAAAAGAACCTTTGGGTTGTGAAAAATGATACTCATAAGTGAGTACAAAGTAGATGGATCTACTGACAAGTATAAGTCCTCGGCTACTTGTACATGTGCTTTCCTGTAAATAGCTTAACATCCAGGGCCATTGCAGTCTTGTGTAGCATAGATGCTGAAACAACCTTCCTAACCAGAGAGTTGAAAGGGGAGGATCAGAGTTGGTTTGCTGGACTGTTGGGCTTCTTCCTGAACTTTCATTTTGGTCCCTGAAATATTTATATTTTGGTCCTGGAAGTTTCAGATAAAACAGAAATAATGAATCTGACCACAAAAACATTGACTCTGAAGTTAGAAAGCCAACAGTTGGAAAACCAACAGTCTGAAAGTGGAAGTCATATTGAAACAAAGTCTCGATATGAAAGATATGGGTATCACATATGACATCTTAGGAATTGGGATTTCTAAGACATCTAACGGACTGGTCTAACTCCAAACTCAGTTGTGAGATAGTTGACAGTCTCGTTGAAGCCACCAATGGATATGAATCATATACCTGATTAAAATCATGGTGCACCCATATACAAGGAGCGATATACGCAGGTCACATGTAGTTCAATGTATGTTACATACTACAATCGACCTGGTATCAGCCTACAAAGCAGATCAGTTGAACTAAGGTTCACTGGTAATTTTAATAAATGATCCGTAGAAGGCGTTGAGTCGGATATGACGATATCTGAAATATTCGCTTATCTACGGATCATGGTATTCTGGATGTCCAGCGATTCTAGGAGAACACAGTGATGCAAATTGGACATCAAATATGAAGAACACCAAAGCCACAAGTAAATGTGTATGGTGGGTCTTGGAAAATCCTCTAAGCAAACTTACGTCGGTCGATTCATGATGGAATCAGAGTTTATCGCTTTATACAAAGCATGAAAAAAGTTGAGTAACTTCATGACTCCTTAGAGGACGTCCCTTATTGGGAGAAACCCGTGCCTTCCGCAGTTATACACTGTGGCTAGCCGGTCGGCTTCAGGAAGGACACGAATGGCGGCTTCTGGACATATCTGTCAAGATCTGTCGGAGACACAAGACCGTATGACAGTTGATCATTACGGGTGTCACTTCCTTGATTACTAATCAAATGATATAGCGGACCCTTTTAACTAAGGGACTACCCAGAGATCAAATGTTCTGCCTGTCTAGGGGAACGGGCTTAAAACCCAAACAATACGAACCTTTGCAGTGGTAACCCAACCATACTGACTGGAGATCCCAATAATTGGGTTCAATGGAAAAACTAAGCTGCAAAAGGTTCAGTTGAGCGCTTCGGTGGAAGCAAGAGTACTTCAGATGATGATTTCTGTAGGGAAACATGAATCCAAAGTTGTTTC
This sequence comes from Anisodus acutangulus, assembly GCA_029783415.1. Classification (NCBI taxonomy): domain Eukaryota; kingdom Viridiplantae; phylum Streptophyta; class Magnoliopsida; order Solanales; family Solanaceae; genus Anisodus; species Anisodus acutangulus. Next base: position 29,430,145 of record CM056497.1, read on the forward strand.
CGTGATAGACATTAAAGTGCTACATGCATGGTGGGTAAATGTTAAGCTTCCAAACATTTAACGATCCTCAAATGGTTGAGGTTAAGGTTGGGGAAACTTTTAATGATTCCTACCACTTGTGTAGTGGGGTATAACATGATACCTTGTAGGAGATCACCTATTTAAGTGCGAGGACAGGCCGCCTCAAATGAACGCACTTAAGAATACAAGTGTGTCCATGGCCACAACGGACAGAACAATAAGAATGAAAATGAATAAGAAGAGTTATTGTGTTGGTATCATTGTCTAGGCTTACACTAAACACTGACGGTTCAAGACATCACGTTCACCGCGCAGTAAGTAAGTCCGATGGTATTCAACTAGGGAAGGTTCAAACCAGAAGCTACCTCTCCTGATGCAATATCTTTTCGATGAAAGATTGCTGAAAGTAGGCACCATGTATGTGCGCCAAAATCTCTTTCAAGAGGGGATTGTTGGAAATTTGCCTTTGGTGGGGAGGTGCGTCCACCCATATTTAATGAATTAAATACTAGGGTTATGCATGTTGGAGGATTTGTCTCTTCACACGTGCATAATCTACTAAGTGAGTAGATGACCGTAGGGCCAAGAATCGTCAAATTTCGTTGAGAAATGAAAGAGATATTGATCCACAAAGTAAGGTGTTTGAGGCATGTAAATATGGTGTGGGACAAATCTACCACATCGGTGGAAAAAGGAAGAATTGCTCTCTTTATAAGTCTCAAAATTGGCTAAGGGTTTGGGACCCCAAGGGGTATCCCATGTGTTTGAAGGAGGGAGGACCTAAATGTGCTTGGGTTCAAGGCTAAGCCCACACGCGCGCCGCCACCGCCCGCCAGTCCGGTCCGGTCTCGGGTCTTGGGTATTGGGTCTTGGGATTCTTCTGATAGACCCCCAAATTGTTTAATATTTACAGTTTGGTCCCTGGAGTTTCTGAAAAGGTGAATTTGGGAACGACGGAAGGCAGAAACTTTATGCCTACCGTTTGGGTTGATTACTTGGCTGATTAACTCCTCCATAAACAACCCTCCTTCAATGGCCATTACTTGCCTGTTTAATTCCCTCATTCAATAGTCATTAACAACCATGTCTTGGCAGTTGAGAGGTCTCCCCTTATGCTATATATTGATGCCTTTTGGCTCAATTGTATGACACAGATATACACATAGAAAAATGAGACACACTATATACACAGAGACAAAACAGAAGAGAAACAGAGAGTCCAAAACGTGAGCAGAAACGTTGGGACAAAAAAAACATAAAACTCTTCCTTCATTTTCTATTCTTCAGCAAGTCGTTTCGTGTTTGTTTTCTTCGTCAGAATCAACCTATTTGTTTTGTAGTGTTGATTAGTTGTTGTTTTATCTTGGGAGACTATTGCTTGTTAACGTAAAAGCATATATACGAGGCAATCTTGTCTTAAATACAGAGAGTCATCTCTCGACTCAGCCACAGTTGTAACAATCCAGATTTAGTTGTGTTTCTTGATTTTAGGTTATCAAGATTTAAGACTCAACAACCTTGCAGCAGTTCTGAATATTGGCTTGTTTGTTTATCCTTTCGAACACTTGTAATATTTATTTACTTCCCGTACTGCTTTACATATCCAACAAATTTAAAAAAATTTGTAGGGCGAGCTAAAGGGAGTGGGTTAAAGTGAAGGGCTAACAGATTTGGTAAGCTGGCAAGCTTTGAAAAGGGATGGAGATGACACTTTAGGCGAATCTTACATTAGTATAAAAGAAAAAAGTGAAAGATTTTATAAAGAACATCACGAGTTCACATGGTATATGCACAATTTCGACCTCAATGATACATATTTCAAGGAGTAAATCCATGAGGCTTGATGGATCAAAGCGGACTTTGGAGGAGTAAATCCGAAAGGCTTGTTGGATCAAAGCGGATCATACGTGTCATGAATTAGGATTGCAGCAAAACTTTTACAGTCTAAGCGTATACATATCACTTATATATCAGTCACCCCACGCGTTGAAATTTGGACTAGGTAGATAAATATCTCTTTTATGTTACATAGTTCACAAACATAAATTACTTAAAAAAGACAAGTGTGGTGACCATGCCAACTATAGAAAAGTCTATTAATTGGAAATTCGTGGTGTGTGGGCTGCGTGTTAGTAGAGGCACAGTACTCAATTGTCATGTAGCTGAAGACCAGGGTCAAGTTGGCAATTGCGTTGTAAGGTTCTTTTTAAGGATTAAAAAAATTAGCAAAGTAACAAAAAATATCACATCACTTGTATTACGCAACTAAAAAGGCTACGTAGCTTCTAGATTATATTTATGTTAGTTAAAAAAGAGATTTGTGATAATCTCAAGATCCTCAACTTGGATAATATTTTTTGATATATCTTGTCTTATTTTTTAATATGAAAATTGGTAAGTACAAATCTTTCTTGACCAAACTTTCTAATTAATAATAAGGTTCTTTAAGATACTTTTTGATTAATAATAAATTAAGGGATACGGAGGACTGATTAGGACTAAAAGCTAAGGTTTAAGACTGGCCAGGCAGAGTAATTTTGCTGATGCAAATTAGAAATGACAAATGTTGAATATGCTCAAGAATTTTATATGTACTAATTAGCGGTTCGTTTAATTATTTGTACTTTTGTCCGAAAGAGCAACGTAACTACTACTAGTATTTCTTTGTTCTAAAGGTTTTCCTACACTCCGACAAAGTTATATTAATTTATCGGGGGAGTGAAATTGAGGAAATGAGATCTCTTGCGCTCCTACAAATTGAATAGAAGAAAATAACTTTTTGAAATCTCTTATATTTTTTTTTTCAGATCTCTTATGTGTAAAAAAAATAAAATTTCTAGGGTCATAAAACTAAAACAGAAAATTGTAAAGGACCAAAAAACCGTTTCTCAGATGAAAATTTGTGCTTATTTATCAATAATTTAGTGATACTATGACGCCAAATATGAGTACGTTTTTTCTTTCTTTTATTACAACCATTACCAATAGCATTTAGGATACATAGGTTCACAATGTGAAGATTTAACTTGTTAATTACCTTCTTTTTCAAGTCATCCAACACTGACGTTTATTATAAACTAATAATGAGTATGTATGCGCTTTGTGCAATTTGATTTATATTTTTCTTATAGATTTGAAACAGTAGATTTAATGCAAGAAGAAAGAGAAGTACAAAACATAATATTGTAGGCAAGTAAAATAAAGGTAAGGCATTAATCTCAAATTGTAGTTTAATACATTTATTTCTACCAAGGAAATGATATATTACAATACAAATGTATGAAACTAAAACTAACATGCTAATAAGAATAAAAATTGTAAATTTACTGAACAAGAAAGAAAAAAATGTGAACAAAGAAAAATAAGAACATAGTAGTGTTATTAATTGATCAAATAAAGAGGTTTAAGTTGTGGACATGAAATAAAAAAGAGAGAGAGAAAATGACTTTGGTGGTCTAAGAGAGGTTCCATGTCATCTCTTCTTAACCACAATTATTATTATTATTATTATTATTATTATTATTATTATTATTATTATTATTATTATATTAGTCGAATTTTAAATTACATAATGCTTAAATATATATACGTAATTACCTGCAAATAACTTGGCTGTATGGATAACTTTTACGCCAAACTCTTCAATTATTTCATAATCCATATATAAAAATTCACTATTATTTCCTTTTTCCTTTTTGGGTCTGAACACTAATAGCACTATTTTATCTCAAAAATGTTCTTTTTGTCCTTTGCTTTAAATAGATTCAAAAATTACATCACAAAACTTTGAATGAATAGCTAGAACTTTTCCCTTGAAGGTATTTATTTACTACTTTTGGGGAAATTTTTCTACTACAAAAATGACATACAGGGATAAAAAAGAAAAACAAGTGTAACTGTTGGATGTTTTTTTTGGAGCATTTTAATAATAAAATGTCTTCAACAACTATTAAAAGTTGAAAATAATTTTTCTTCCACTAATAAGTGAAATTTAATTTTTTTCTACTAACTATTTAAATTATTTCCTCACTTTATTTTATTATTTTCAAGAATGAATTTCTCTTCTATAAATTGATTGTCATCCTTACATTATGAACAAGTGCAAAAATATAGAGTGTATGAAAAAATTGAGATAAAAGAGAGTTTTATTTAGTTGAAGGAAGATGTTCTTTTGGTGGAGCTTTTGATTCAAGATCTTGTCCAGAGTTCGTTGAGTAGTACGACGTTGTCGGGCTGTTGTATCCTGGAGGGGACAAGTCAGAAAAATTATTATTGCTGGACCGATAAAGATTTGTTGTAGTAAGCTTGAATCTCCTTAAAGAGAGCGAGATATCCGCGCCTCAGCATGAAGATATTATTTTCTTCCTTTGTGTTTTTCAATTGTAATTGTACTTCAGTTGTAATTTCACCAACAATTTTAAGGAGATTCAATGGCTACAATTAAAAAATCCGCGGATGTCAAGATGGGAGATCTTAACAAGCCATTTCGATTAAGTGGTGCTCATTTCAAGAGATGGAAGAGTAAAATACTTTTCTACTTAAGTTTTCTCAATGTTTCTTACATATTAATTGAGAAGAATCCAAACAAAGGAGACAATTCTTCAATGAGTGATGATGAAATTATTTCTCTTCAAGAGAAAGTGAAAAAATATGATGAAGATTCATACAAGTGTCGGTATTATTTACTTAATTGTCTATCTGATAATTTTTATGATTATTATGATAGAACTTACTCTAGTGCAAAGAAAATTTATAAAGCATTACAAAGTAAATATGATACCGAAGAGGCTGGAGCGAAAAAATATGTTGCTAGTAAAAAATTTCGTTTTCAAATGGTGGACAACAAATCAGTAGTAGACCAAGCTCAAAATTTTATAATGATCGTTGGAAAACTCATGTCTGAGAAAATTAAAATTGGAGATAACCTTATTGTTTGTGGCATAATAGATAAACTTCCATCTTCTTGGAAGAATTTTCAAAAAACTATGTGCCACAAACAAAAAAAAACCCTATCTTGAGACGTTGATTATGTGAATCCGCATGGAAGAAGAAGCAAGAGGCCAAGATGCACTTATACAACTGGAGAGCAATTTACAACCCCAACCCATCACAAATAAGGTAAATTTAATTACTTCAGATAATGCTGCTCCTAATTCTCACAAAAATACTTCTATGAATTCTAAGAAAAAAATATTCAAGAAAAATAATAGTTTCAATAACCGAGCACAATATCAACATGTTCAAGATTCAGGACCATACTTTGTTTGTGGCAAGAGTGAGCATATTGCTCGATTTTGCAAGTTTCAAAACGTGATCATGTACCTCAGGCCAACATTATCGAAGAGCCACTGATGGATGTGATAACAGACATAAACATGGTGAAAAATGTTGATGGATGATGGGGTGATTCTGGTGCAAACCGTTATGTCTGCTATGACAAAGATTGGTTCAATATGTATATTCCTTGTGAGGCCCAAAACCATCATGCTTGGTGATTCTCACACCACTCAAGTGCTTGAAAAGGGAGATTTCGAGTTGAGCTTCACTTCTGGAAGAGTAACTTTAAAAGGTGTACTATTTACTCTTTCCATGAGAAAAAAATTTGATGTCTAGTTTTCTTCTTAATAAAGCAGGCTTCTTACAAATCATTGAGTCTGATCAATATGTAATATTGAAAAAAAGGAATTTTTGTGGAAAGGGGTATGCATGTGATGAGATGTTCAAGTTGAATGTTGAGATGGATAAAGTTGCTAATTCTATTTGCATGTTTTCTTCTATTAATTTTTGGCATGCTCGTTTGTGTCATATTAATAATCGTTAAGTGGAAAACATGAGTAGTTTAAGATTAATCTCAATGATTAAAAAGGATTTTAAAAAATGTGAGGCTTGTAGTAAAGCAAAATCACTAAAATGCCTCATTTTCAAGTTGAAAGAAAAATTGAATTGTTAGAGTTAATTCATATTGATATTTGTGAACTTGGAGAAATTTTAACTCGTGGAGGAAATAGATAGTTTATCACTTTTATTGATGATTTTTCTAAGTACACATATGTTTTCTTGATGAAAAATAAAAGTGATGTTTTTGAAAATTTTAAAAAAATTCTTCATGAAGTTGAAAATCAATTTGGTAGAAAAATAAAAAGAATTAAAAGTGATAAAGACCGTGAATACGGATCTTATGAATTTAATTCTTTTATTAAAACATTGGGAACAATTCATGAAACTGTCGGATTATCAAAGGATGCAGGAAACGAAAATTACAAGTAACTGCTAATGTAAGAATTGAAATTACAATTCAACTATAAAACTGAAAATTACAAAGATGTTAAACAAGAAAACTGGAAACTGTTTTTGTTTGATGAGTCGAGTGTGGCACTCTGTCATTAAGACAATATTGCCCCGTATGTATCCTTTATACGTCCTGGACAATTCGTCTCCCAAGATAAAACATCAATGGAACAATTGAGCCAAGGAGACTCAAGAGCTACCGTGAAGAATATTGAGTAATGAAATGATGCTTGGAAGTTGTAGGAAGAACTGATTTTCTGGTTGTGTATTTTCGTGTATTGTAAAGTGTGTTCAACAATGGTGTAAGGGGGTGTTTATATAGGTGAGGGAGGGGCTGTTTGACTGGCTCCATAACCCGTGATCCGAGAACCCGAGAACCCGGAACCGGACGGGATGGGACGGGACGGGACGGGACGGGACTGGCGGCGGCGGCGCGCGTGTGATCTTTCCTCGAACCGAAGCACATCTAGGTCCTCCCTCATTTAAACACATGGGATACCCCTTGGGGTCCCAAACCCCAAACCAATTTCGAGTCTTATATATACAACAATTCTTTCTTGCTCTACCGATGAGGGAGAATTGATCACACACCACACTTTTCCATGCTTCAAACACCTTACTTCGTGAACCAATATCTCTTTCATTTCTCAATGAAATTTGACGATTCTTGGCCCTACGGTTATCTACGTACTTAGTAGATCATGCATGTGTGAAGAACCGGATTCTCCAATATGCATAACACTAGTATTTAAGCCGTTAAAGTTGATCGGTCGCAACTCCCGCCAAAGGCTAATTTCCAACAATCCCCTCTTGAAAGAGATTTTGGCGCACTCACATGGTGTCTTTTTATTTCCAGCAATATTTCAGCAGACCGATGTTGCATAAGGATAGGTAGCTTCAGTTTTGAACCTTCCATAGTTGAATACCATCGGACTTACTTACTGCGCGGTGAATGTGATGTCTTGAACCGTCAGTGTTTAGTGTAAGCCAAGTCAATGGTACCAACACAACAAATTCCCTTACTCTCTTCTTCGTAATGTTTTGTCCGTTTTGGCCATGGACAACTTCTTGAATTCTTAAGTGCATTCATTCGAGGCGGCCCGTCCTCACACTTAAATAGGTGGTCTCCTACAAGGTATCCTGCTATACCCCACTTCACAAGTGTTAGGAACCATTAAAAGTTTTCCAAAACCTAACCTCAAGTGTTGAGGATCATTACAGGTTTTGAAAACTTAACCTTTACCCATACTGCAGATAGCACTTAACGTCTATCGCGGGAACGACTTTGGATTTGGTGTTTCTTTTCAGAAATCACTATCCGAAGTGCTCATGCTTCCACTGAAGCGATCAACTGAACCTTTACAACTTAGTATTCCCATTGAACTAAATTACTGGGATCTCCAGTTAGTAAGGTTGGGTTATCACTGTATTGGTCCTTATATTTTGGGGTTTAAGCCCATTCCCCTAGACAGGCAAGCCACCTGATCCTTGGGTAAGCCCTTTGTCAATGGGTCTGCTATATTATCCTTTGACTTAATGTAATCAATGGATATTATACCCGTGGTAATCAGTTGCCTAACGATCTTATGCCTCCGTCGAATATGACGAGACTTGCCGTTGTACATAGCATTCTGTGCCCTTCCTAGAGCCGACTGACTGTCGCAGTGGATCATTACCGAAGGTACGAGTTTGTTCCAACACGAAACATCCTCTAAGAAGTCATGAAGCCACTCAGCTTCTTCTCATGCTTTGTCTAAAGCGATAAACTCTGATTCCATCGTGGATCGGGCGATGCAAGTTTGCTTAGAGGATTTCCAAGACACAGCCCCACCACCAATTATAAATACATACCCACTGGTGGACTTGGTGTTCTTTATATCAGATATCCAGTTTGCATCACTGTACCCCTCTAGTACAGCTGGATATCTCGAATAGTGTAACCCGAAATTTAACGTGTATTTCAGGCATTATAATACTCGATTCAACGCCGTCCAGTGATTATCACTCGGATTACGAGTGAACCAATCCAACTTATTGACTGCGTAAGCAATATCAGGTCGGGTGCAGTTTGTTATATACATCAAACTACCAATCACATGTGCATATCGCTCCTGGTATACAGGTGCACCAAGATTTTTATCAAGCTTTTGATTTGTATCCATTGGTGACGTTACCGGTGAACTGTCTAATATCTTGAACTTTCTCAAAACATCCTCGATGTAGTGAGACTGAGATAAGACCAGTCCGTTAGATGTCTTAGAGATTTTAATCCCTTGGATGACATCTGCGATACCCATATCCTTCATGTCGAAGCATTGTTTCAACATGTTCTTAGTCTCTAGGATTACCCTAGGACTGCTTCCTGTGATCAACATGTCATCTACATACAAGCATATCATAACAAATGAGTCAGAGTTACCTTTCGTGTAAACACATTTATCACACTCATTAATGGCGAACCCATTCGATAGTAGAGTACTATCAAATTTTTTGTGTCATTGCTTCGGAGCTTGTTTCAGCCCGTACAGAGATTTGACAAGCCGACAGACTTTCTTCTATTGCCCTTGAACCACATACCCCTCGGGTTGGTCCATATAAATTTCTTCTTCCAAATCACCGTTTAGAAAGGCTGTCTTAACATCCATCTGGTGTATCTCAAGGTCACGCAAAGCTGCGATCGCAATGAATACCCGTATGGATGTCATCCGGGATACCGGAGAGTATGTGTCAAAGTAGTCAAAGTCTTCTGTATGTCGATAGCCCTTGACTACCAACCTGGCCTTGTACTTGTCTATAGACCCATCTGCTTTGTATTTCCGTTTGAGTATCCATTTACAACCCAACGGTTTATTTTCCGGAGGAAGATCAACCAACTCCCAAGTATGGTTATGCAGAATGGAGCCTATTTCACTCTCAATAGCTTCTTTCCAGAGCGGTGCTTCTGGAGTTGACAACGCCTTAGCAATTGTCCTTGGTTCATCATTAACCATATAAGCTACAAAGTCAGGACCGAAGGATTTATCCTTCCTGGCCCTTTTACTTCGCCTTAGATCCATCTCTGGAGTCTCCAAGTTCTGAGAATCTGGAACACTAGATTCCGGATGTTCAGCCACCTCGAGATTCGCTAGATCTGAACCATCTAGATCCGGGTAGTCAAGGACTCCCGGTTCTTGAGAGCTTTGTGCATAACTTAGTTTGCGAGAGGTTACGTCTTTTTCCTTTCTAGGAAAAGTATCTTCAAAGAATAAAGCATTCATTGATTCCATAATTGTACCCTGGTGGATATCTGGAATAGCTGACTTATGCACTAAGAAGCGATAAGCACTACTGTTATTTGCATATCCGATGAATATGCAATCTACAGTCTTAGGCACAATCTTGACCTGCTTTGGCTTTGGTACTTCAACCTTTGCCAAATAACCCCACACCTTAAAATATTTGTAGGTGGGTTTCTTTCCTTTCCATGATTCATATGGAGTTTTGTCCTTACCCTTATGTGGGACTCTGTTAAGAATCGTATTAGCGGTAAGGACGGTTTTTCCCCACATGTTTTGGGGAAGATCGGAATTGATAAGCAAGGCATTCATCATTTCCTTTAATGTGCGATTCTTACGTTCTGCCACACCGTTTGATTGAGGTGAGTATGGAGCCGTCGTTTGATGAATAATGCCTTCTTAGGCTTCCTCAAATGACGCTACATATTCTCCCCCTCTATCGCTACGAATGGATTTAATCCGTAGGCTCAGTTGGTTCTCAACTTCTGCTTTGTAACGTCGGAACGCTTCAAAGGCTTCATCCTTACTTTTCAACAAGTAAAGGTAATAATACCTTGTGTTATCGTCAATGAAAGTCACAAAGTACTTGTTCCCCCCTTTAGTTTGTGCGAACTTCAAATCACATATATCTGTGTGAATAAGTTCTAGAAGAGCGGTATTCCTTTCGACGGATCGAAAAGGAAGCTTGGTGAGTTTTTCCTCTACGCACACCTCACACTTACGTTGAGGGTTTACGTCGACAGACGGCAACAACTCCATCTTTACCAGCCTTTGAATAGACTTGTAGTTAACGTGTCCTAATCTATGATGTCATAAATTAGAAGACTCAAGCAAATAAGAAGAAGGTTCAACTTTATTACTTGGACGCAATACAGACATGGCATTCACTTTGAAGAGGCCTTCACATACGAAGCCTCTCCCCACAAATATGCCATTCTTAGTGAGTACAAACTTATTGGATTCAAACACTAGCCTAAAACCAGCATTAACCAATAAAGGTCCAGAAATTAAATTTCTTCTAATCTCTGGGACGTGCATCACTTCCTTCAGAGTGAGTTCCTTGCCGGAAGTCATCTTCAGGAACACCTTTCCAACCCCCAGCACGTCCGAGGAAGCGTTGTTGCCCATGAACAGCTTCTTATCGGTGACCGGTGAGTACGTGGAGAAGGCATCTTTGTTGGAACAGATGTGTCTTGTTTCACATGTGTCCACCCACCACTGCATCGGATTCTCAACCAAGTTGGCTTCTAGCACCACTACCGAGAAATCCTCAATCATGTCATCCAGGAGCGTGTCCTTGACGACGTTTGCTTGCGCTTTGCCTTTCGACTTGGCTATAATATGTATATTATTGGTGAAACTAAGAATATTCTTAGAAGTCATTTTGATGTGAAAGATCTTGGTGAGGAAAATTTTATTCTCTGAATAAAAATTACTAAAATATGTGATGAAATTTTTCTTGACCAGTCACGTTATGTTGAAATTGTTTGAAAAAATATAACTTTCTTAATTGCAAGCATGTTGTAACACATTTTGCTTCTACTGTTCACTTATTTCCTGTTCAGAGTGAAAATAATGTGATAAATCAAAAGGAATATGCTAGCTTAATTTGAAGTTTGAGATATGTGGCTGATTGCACTAGGCATGATATTGTATATGCAGTTGGAGTACTTAGCAGGTTTACAAGCAAGCCAGATAATGAACATTGGTGTGCCATAACAAGAATTATGAAATATCTAGTTGGTACAAAATATTGTGGCTTATTTTATAAAAAAATATCCTGCTATACTTGAAGGCTTTTCTGATGCAGATTGGCACACTTTATCTTGTGATTCCTATTCTACCACTCGCTATATTTTTACTTTGGGAGGTGGTGCTATTTGTTGGAAGTAAAAAAGCACACTATTATTGCTATTTGTGTGAGTGAATTATTTTGTAATGATAAGTGGAGGTTGAGTTTATGAATGCTTAATAAAATTTTGTAGCTCATATGAGAGGGATGTTACAGAAGCATCCTTGACATATTTCACATATGTGAGTGTGGAAGTATGCCGCTTCCTGTGAGAATGGGCTCGTTCTCAAAAATACTTATGAAACCGGAATAACACAAGACCATAATGTGTTGACTGTTAAAGTTCATGTCAACACCTTGATTATTATGTGTAAGCAGTGATACTTTATTTTCCTTAAACAGTCATAGTTCAAGTTTGAGACCACTACAGTTCTGGAGTAAAGATTACTATTTTACTAAGTGGAGGTTCAATGCAGAGCACACCTTCATTATGCATAACAATCTACCTTCAGCCGATATACTCTCTAATTTTAATATTAAAATGAGTGGGCGATTGTTGAATATTTTATTTTGGGAATATTTTATTAATAAAATATCTTCCACTATTAAAAATTGGAAATAAAATTTTCTTCCACTATTAAAAGTTGAAAATAATTTTTTTCTTCCACTAATAAGTGGACATTTAAAAAATTTCCACTAACTATTTAAATTATTTTCCTACTTTATTTTATTATTATTCAAGAGTGAATTTCTCTCCTATAAATTGATTGTCATCCTTACATTGTGAACAAGTGAAAAAATATAAAGTGTATGAAAAAATTGAGATAAAAGAGAGTTTTATCTAGTTGAAGGAAGATGTTCTTTTGGTGGAGCTTTGAACTCAACATTTTGTCTAGAATTCGTTGAGTACTACGATGTTGTCGGGTTGTTATATCCTGGATAGGACAAACTAGAAAGATTACTGCTGGACCGATAAAAATTTACTGCAGTGAACTTAAATCTCCTTAAAGAGAGCGAGATATTCGCGCCTCAGTTTGAAGATATTATTATCTTTATTTATATTTTTCAATTATAATTGTACTTCAGTTATAATTTCACCAATAATAACATTTCAAGTCAACGTGATGCAGAGCTAATAAGGATTTCTTCCCTCTTAATCAGCGACGGTCTGAATTCAAATTGTGAGACGGAAAAAACTTTCCCTCTAACGGACCATACACAACCAAATCCAAAATAAACTTGATCTCAAAACTAATACCAAATATTGATAAAAAAGAAGAAGTAAATACATGGTTAAATTATATGTCATAGTAGATGCTAATGATGGTTAAAAATTTCCAGCATTAATTCTTCCTATTGATCTCTTTCTTAATTCTCTTAATAAAATCATCACACTTCTTGTGCAACTCTTCTAATGTTTCTTCTAATTCTTCTTCAACTTCTAATTCTTCAATAATTTCAACACAGCTTTCTTGATAAACTTCATCTTCATTCTCATCAACTGTTCCAACAGTAACCAAATCATCCTTATTAATTGTTCCTAATTCTTCTTCAACTTGGTTTTCAATTTCTACAACTTTTTCAAGAAACTCTTTTTTTGTTTCTTGATTTTTAAATTCTCTTGACTTGAACTCCTTGTGGCTTTCTTTGGTCTCAGAAATGTTACCAATTGAATTCTTGATAATAAAAACAAGAATTCCATTGCAAAGAAGGAAAATATAGTTCCTTTCTGAGCTATAGGTGAAAAGTTGAATGGAAAAATAGGAAGAAAATTCATGAAAAGAGTGGACAAGAGATGGAAGCAATGAATAAGATTGAGAAAACACCAATGAAAATAATGAGACTGGGAGCAGAATTTTCATTGCCTTTTTCAGAAAATAAAATTGGCTATTCAAGCTCATTTTTTCCATTTTCTTGGACAAAAAAAGTTCAACTTTTGGAAGGGGGAAGAACTTTTATAAAAAGAAGAGTTTTCTTGAAAAGTGTTTGGGATTTTGCACTTTGCAATGTGTGTGTAAGGGTGGTGAAATACTGATTATATACTAGTTACATGTTTGAAGTCATGAAGGGGTTGAAACTTGATTTCCCAAATGTACCCTTGTGGTTATTGATTGTAGATAGGGAATTTTGGTTTTTTAGAGGTCAGTCCAGGGGTAATTTGAGGAAATTAGATAGTCAAGTAGGTCCAACTAATGTTTTTAAGAATTTTAATTTGAAGGACCATTGTTGGACTTTGGGAGTTCAATTTGTTAGCTGTCATCATCCCTTTATTTAAGTCCTTTTAAGAGCCTTGTTTGTCAAAATTGATAGGGGATTTATCTTGTTGGAGATAGTAAGATTTCCACTTCTAGACACTCATTTTTATATTAAATTTCTGAGCAATACTTGTCAAAATTGTGATATGATGACTAAAATTTCTTTACTTTAATTAGAGATTTTGAATTTGATCCCTGAAAATTAAGAAAATTCTAATAGAGAGTGTTGGGAAGTTTTTCTCCTTAGTGAATCTTATGCAACATAAATTTAAATTAATCGCGAACTCAAAACAAATATCAAATGACGAGTGCGAAATAAAAAGAAATCTAGAAGTCGGCTAGGGTGAGTGCTTTCGATAATTTGTTTTACGGGATGATGGATCTATCTTTATAAGATCATTTTTCTTTCTAATTTGTTCCTTTCAATGTGAATTAACACGATTGTCAAATGTTGAATGAAACTTAGATGTAGAATTGCAAAATTTAACTCTTATAATTCAAAAGATAAAAAGAGTAGATGGATCAATTTGAATAAAATAAAATTAAAGATTTTAAATATCAAATTAAAATAATTCAAATTTCACCCAACTAAAGTAATAGTACGACCCTCCCTTTTCCCCCTCACTTAAATAACATTAATTGTCTTCAAGGCCCCGCTGAAATTCCATTAAATGTATTCCTTCTTTTCATCCATATATTTTCTTCTATATACTTTAAAAAATTAGCGACTTGTTTTTTTCCGTAAGTCTATAGACCTTGTTTTCTTCTATATATTTGACCTTTTTTTAATATTTATCGAATCTTTTCTGATGGAAAGTGTTGACTTGGAAAAATTCTGCCCCGTCTCAATTCATTAGTTGCATTTTTACTTGCCATGTAATTAATGAAAGAACGAATAAATTTTAAAATTTATAATCTTAAATCTGACATGATATTTTGCCACTATAAAAGCATGTTATTAAGAGTAGAGTGACAAATGAAAAAAATAATCTCTTCTTTATTTTTATTAATTGAAATAGTATATATATAATTTACATATTTTCATAATAGGAGAATGTTAATCTATTATATTCCTAAAATCTTATTTTACTTGGATACCAACTATACAATTATGATAAGTGTACAATACTAATTACACTAAAATATTATATTACATAATTGTACAAAGTAAAGGAGAAGGAGACTGCCCATGGGAGGAGACTGCCCACGGGTGGGCAGTGCAATTACCGAGACCCGAGCTATACATAATATACCTAAATATACACATGTATATTATGTATATCTAGCAACAAAAATTAGCATTAGATTATTCAAATAAAAATATATTTACTTTAGTAACGAGCTAATAAGAAAATAATAATACGTAAAATGAAATAAGTAATTAAAAGAAAAACAAAAATATGAAATAGAAAAAAACAAAGAACAATAAATTTGTACTATTACTTTCAAACAATTGACTGCTTCTTAAGGGTGAGATTGAACGTGGGGATGGGGGCATCAATCAATGTTATCGAGTATCGACTAAACACGACTAACCATAATTTCGTTTTCATTTTTGAGTGCACATTATTTATGGAAATGAGCTCACATTTAAAAGCACCTCCTTTTCCTAAAATTTATTTCTTTTAAAGCTCATTCTCTGATCACTACTCCCTCGGTTCATCATAAGTACATTTATATAATTAAGAAAAAATTAATTATTTTTTAAAATTAATTCCTATTTAAATAAGTGACTATTTGTGTAATTAAAAAATAACATTTTCTTCGTCCCAATTTATGTGACGCCATTTAAGTTGGCACAAAGTTTAAGATAGCAAGAATTTTTTTTGAAATTTGTGGTAAAAAAAAATCTTAGATGTTTATATGACTATAAATCATTTAATTGATTGTAAAAGGAGAATTTTAAAGTTACGTTATTTTTAATTATAGAAATGTGACTTTTTTTTGGGACATACTAAAAATGAAAGAGTGTCACATAAATCGGGACAAGGGAGTATTAATTAGGTAATATTTAATTAAGATTGATTTAGTTAAAATATCTATATTTTTTAGAAGCTAGTATTTTCTATAATAACTATCCGCATTTAAATAGAGTATCATTTATTTTGTTGTTTTGGAATAGGCAATTATAAACTTTTGCAATTTTTCTGTTCAAAACATCAAACCCTAAAAAATGTTCTGTAATGAACATCGTCACGCTTTAATTTTTATGTAAAAGAAACACATAATTTTATTTCTATATTCCTCTAAAGCAGTTACTTTTGATTAAAGCCATAGAATCATCTTCTCTTCTTCTTTGTTTTAAGAAAATGAAATTATATGATGTGCAAATATCCAGAACACGTGTGATATTCCTTTTGCTAATGTCTTCTTAGTAGGCGCTTGGACGTGTGATTTCATCACCCAATTTTATCTCATGATTTCAAATCAACATTTATTTATGTATTTTACATAAAATTTTAACTTCAATATCATATCATGATTTTAAATTCTAAATTATCTAAAAAGGCATGATTTGAGATTTTAAATCATGATTTTAATTTTTTCAAATGTAAAACTCGACCTATAAGCTAAGTTTATATTTTGTACAAAAAGACTCATAAGTTTATAGTTGCTAAAGATATTGACCAACAACTGGCTCAAAGTAACAATGTTGGTTCGTCTTCTCGGTCATTTGATCAGAAAACGCATGCTCCACGAGAAGAGATTTTACGTACCATGTGAGAGAATTATATTAAAGAGTAGTTACATTACTATTCATGTTAAATTTTTCTTTTATTGAACTAAAGTTTGATCAATTGATGTTGTATTTTTTAGAAAGGTCTTCTAGTAGCGTATTAATTTTGTTATGAACTATGACTTGCTCATTTGGTAAGATTGTATAAGAATTGGGAAAATTTTAATGATTTTCACATTTTGTGGGTTTTTATGTCTATAAGAAAAAAATACAACTTAAGAAATTCAAATTGCATGTCCTAACAAAATTTCAACTCCAACTTCAAATCATCATGATTTCAAATCGTGTCCAAACAACTCCTTAATATTTTAGTTTTAACTTTTAACTGAAAATGCAAGAAACTTCAATATCAAAATTTCATAAGTCAAGTGGTTTAGAACACCGAAAGAGTTTAACGAGTCAATATAATAGTTACATATGAAACTCTAAAATGGGTTAATTTTTTCCTATATTTGGTTTGAGCAATTATGTCGTAGATAGATAATCAGATAAATTCTGCAACTCCAAACACCAAAACCTTTTTATGAAAGAAAAAAAAACTCTCACACACACACAACAAAACCAAAAAAAAAAAAAAAATTAAAGAGTTTCCTATATTACGGAGCATTTTGGTTATTTTTGCTCTCTCAAAGGGATATAATCTCCTATAGCTTATCCTCATCCTCCTTTCTGAGATAAGTTATAAGTAAATTTTCGAATTACTTATCATAATAAAAATCATGTAAAACGCAATAAAAGGCTAGTTAGTTGAAAATTATAGTCGATATCACTTCACATAAAAAAGTTTATTTTAACATTAAATAAACCGACTGAAAGTAGCATAAAGTAAACATCAACTTAGTCGTCAATGGCCATAAGTCCACATCCAAACAATTGTGGATATAAATTAAAACAGTAGAAGTCGGCGTACCAATGACGCCTAACAATATGATGCAAGCTATTTTCCCCCTATATTTGGTATGAAAAATGACGTAGAGTTGAAAAACTATTCCAAAATTTCCAATTGACCAATTCTCCTATAAACTTATAGAATGATATGAACATGTTTTTGCACGGGCTTGGGCCTGTTATGGGCTAATCCTTTTTGGGTTGGATTATATACCTGCCCAATGTAGCAATTGTACCTAGTATCCAATTTTCATTATTTCATTTAAGTTATTGTGTACGGTGAAAACCGGCACGACACGTGGCATGATTTAAGTATGATATCGAAGGGAGTAGCAATGCTTTGTATCGAATGTGGGTTATATCGGGGTGTGTCCTGGTACTAAGGCAAGGTCGAGTGGCAGCCGAATCAGATGACATCGAATGACGATCGAGCCAGTTGACATCGGAGGAAGACTCGAAGGCACTCAGCTTGTAATTGAACCAAACATGGTGTCAACCACTACCCAACCATTACTCAGTCGTTACATCCGTTACAACCGTTATTCTTCAGTCATTAAGAGTCTATCAATGGCCATAATTAGCATTGATGACATTTAAGTGTAGAAGAAATTTAAGCCGGTAACGTTTGTAATTCATAACTATAAAAGGAGCTCAACCTTCATGTTAGGAGGGTATCCAATTCTCATTACTTATGCTTGTATGCTCAACTTTATTAAGAAGATAGCCACTAGATCTCATTTTTGGTCATAACCGGAGCAATTTAGCTGAGAACCGAACCAATTTTGCTAAGAAGATTCATTCAAGTTTACCGCACTTCCAGATTACTTTTCTTACTTGTTTCTTTCATTTTATTACTTACTATCAGTTAATTATCATAAACTATTATAAATAAATTGAGGACCGAACCAATTTTGCTAAGAAGATTCATTCAAGTTTACCGCACTTCCAGACTACTTTTCTTACTTGTTTCTTTCATTTTATTACTTACTATCAGTTAATTATCATCAACTATTATAAATCAATTCATGTATCCTTAAAACCATTTACAAATTAAACTATACTTTTTTTGGGGTAAACAGTTATATCCAGAGTTTTTAAACCGATATATGACCATTTAAAGTTGCACCAATTTACAACTACTTTCTCTCCATACATTTTATGCCAATGCTTCCGTGATATGTTAATCAAGTTCATGCCGCATTCGACTTCCATAAAAGCTTCATAGATTGACTTCAATGGCTATGACTCAAGAGATAGTAGTAGCCTAAAATAAAAAATAAGATTAATTACATATTTAATTCGGTTTTTCGGTTCGGTTCGTATCCAAAATTTAAAAACCGAACCGAATCACTAAATCCTGATTCGGTTCGGTTTTTAAAAAAATTAGTTTTTTTTTATAAAAACTGAACCGAACAGCCGGTTCAGTTCTGTTTTTTCGGTTCTCCTTGATTTTTTGTCCACCCCTACTTTAAAGTAGTCATATAGCTCAAAAATATCCTTCCTACTAACTGTTTCTCCAAGACAAAGGAAAACAAATCATTTTTTCCCTTGATCTATTCAAAATGGGGGCAATTTTGCTCTTGTTCTTTTAATTATTTTTATTCTACATTTGTAATTTTTTTTGATACTAACGTAAGTTTGTATGCAGTTGTTATCATGTGGTAGTGATCGAGGTAAACTTAAAGGTCAAAGTTCTAGTAAGGGAGGTAGAGGTCCTAGTAAGGAAAAAATAAGAGATCGATAGATCTTAATAATACTACTAGTCAGTCCCTTCCTTCCGCTCTACCTATGCACTTCACTCCGCTTTCTTATTTTATGTTTGGTTCGAGTATGCAGCCCCCTTCTGGCCAGTATGTCTAACTTGATCCACCACCTCAGGTCCCCATTTACCCATCCTATTTTTTTTATACCTACACCTATATTTTTTACAACACGAGACTGCTCTCCTTCCACCTCAGTGACCCTGTCTCCTTCACCTTTTCCACGTGTTTCATCTCATAGCCTATCTAATTTGTGCCTTAGAGATAGCAGCTCTGAGCCAGAGTCACAACCATCGACACCAGCTGTGAGCAAGACTCAATCTCGTCCTTCTTCAGCTTATGTACGGGAACTGACACCTACATTTTCTCCAGCACCTGCACCTGGTCAAGATCTATAGCCAGGAGATGTAGATATGATGGGTAGGATTATGATCGTGCCTGAGGGAGCTGGGTAAGGTAGATTTTTATTAAGTTTTTATCATCTTACTCGTTTATGCGTTAGCATTTTTATCGTCTTATTGCAACTATCATCCAGACCATGAGACTACAAAAACAACTCTGGAGGTCGTTCGAAGGCTTTACGACAATCACTTTTTTACTTCATGGAGTACGATTCCATATGAGACTCGACTGGCGATGTTTAATGAGTTTAAGGTATGTATCTTATTTTTAACTTTATAAAATTTTAATTTAGTTATGTATATCATCTAATTTTAGCCATTTAGTTTGAAGATCTTGTGTAGATGGGATCCAAAACACAATGACAAAGTTGCTGAACTCCGAGAGGAAGGGGAGTGCAAGATTGTCTAACTGGTTTTCAAGTATTAAGAAGTATAATAGGAAGTCCGACTAGCCAACCGACGAACAATGTAGCAACTTCAAGCATTTTGGCGAACTCCTGAGTTTATCGCCAAGTCTAAGCAGGCAAAGGCTGCCTGTGAGTCCCAAAAATGTGGCTCTTTGCATACTGCGGGTGCAAGAAGTCAAGGGCACGTATCTAGAAAAATGGTAAGTAATTTTACACTTTTAAAGTTCTGTACGATAAATGTATTATTATTGAGTTATTAGTTATCTTCGGTAGAAAGGTAGGACGGGACATAAAATGAGTCAGGATGAGCTCTTCCTAACGACCCACGTAAACAAGAAGAAGAGCGAGTCAGATTCGAATGTATGGTCGAGGATAGGGCTACAAATACTTATATAAGTGATTATTTTATTATTTGAGTAATGGTATAAGTTTAATTGTTATATGTTTGGTATATACTAACTGTTATGGTTCACTTTTATGGGAGGCATAAAAGGTACTTTATAACTCATGGACTCTTGGATTTATTATCATTTGTTAGAGTCGCCACTTAATTTATAAGGAAAAAACTAAGGAAATCAAGTAAAAAGAGTTTTTTAAATTTTTAAAGAAAAAATTCTAAAATAACCAGAGTTCGAGGTAAGGATTCAAGTAATTCTCCGGAGAAGGTGTTAGGCATTCCGATATTAAGGATCATTAGAATGCAGTTGGCCTCGAGTTTTAAAATAATAAAATTGTTTTTATTGCGTAAGAGGTTTAAAATATTATAAATATATACTTGTCATTCAAAAATCATTTTCTGCCAGAATAAAACTTTCCACACCCACTTTTCTCTTCTTTTTTCAAAGTAAGAAAGTAACATCTTTTTGAAACCATTTGTTATTTTTATCAAAAGGGAAATAACAAAACTAATTGAATTTTTTTGTAAATATTTAACTTATATCTAAAAGGATTTAGTAAAAAATTAAAATTTGTAATAAAAATGAGTTTTTTATTAAAAGGAGGTTAACCACATTCTTTTATTCCCTTTTTTCTCAAATTCTAATTATAAGAATTTTATTTAAGAAATTTGAAATACTTGAGAAAATATTCAAACTCGTTCCGAAAATCCCATGTATTCGAGAAAAACTCTTCTAAAACTGAATCATTTTTATATGCTCTCTTCTCGTTTATAAATTAACCAAATAAAATATTTTTTTGAGATAAAAACAGCCAAAAATATTTTAAGAATGAAGCATTTTTTAAATGGTCAATTAAAGTCATAAAAATGAATCCCATTTTTATTAAATATAAAAATGACAACCAAAAAATTTCAAATAATTTCTATCCTAGAACTCCAATAAATAATGATGTTTTACAATTAGGAAAGATACAAATAGAATGAAACAAGAAAACGGGCTGGTGGGCATATCAGCCCACTAGTTTCCGTAAAAAGTAAATACAAGCTATTATTTCGCCATTTTTATCCATGATTGGGCCTTCAACAATCTTCCAGACTCGATAAAAGGATAAAAGTGGGCTTTCATCCCAAATGTCTCAAATAATCGCTGATGAAATGGGAAAGCGTGGGCCACATCGGCCCATGACCATGCAAATGAGAGGGAAAAATAAGTGTGGAAGTTAGAAAGCACCCAATGACTTATCAACGATATAAATAGAAGCATGGATATAGAACTAAGCATATATATATATATAATATAAATAGAAGCATGGATATAGAACTAAACATATATATATATATATATATATATATATATATATATAGCAATTTGCATAAATATGATAAAAACAAACAGGGAGATCCAAAATGCAAGCAACGGCCCAATCATTTAAAGAGTATTGGGCTTCATTTTGTGTAGAAATGAGAGGAAAGGATGTCCCATCAAGTTATCAGATTGCAGACATCTTTACAAAGGGTCTTCCCTCGGTCCTTTTTGAAGATTTTAGGGACAGTCTCAGTGTTCGAAGACCGTCTGCTATGACTGCGGGGGTGTGTTAAATATACACAATATACGTGTGTATATTGTGTATATTTCGTCTCGAATTTGCTCCTATTTTAGACTCTCGGAATTGGTTGTTTAGTCAAGGTAATTTATGATAAATATTTAGTATCCTAGTTTAGGTAATGTTGTAATATAATTAGTATTGTATTATCATAATTAGTGTATTACCATAAATGTATAGAATAAGGTTTTAGCAATAGAATATGAATATGATTCTCCTATTATGAAAATATGTAACTTGTATATATAGCCTTTTAATTAATGAAAATAATCAAGAAGTTATTTCTTTCAAAGAGAAACATGATTGTGCACTTTTATAGATCCATCAAAGAATGTGAAAAGGCTTGCAAAAAATAGCTATGGATAGTACTATTTCCATACTATTAATGAGGAAGATGAAAAAATAAAGAATAAAGAAATAAATATGTGTAATAAATAACTCAGCAAATTTACATCTACAATAACTATGGGTAGATGGAAGGATTCTCTATTCACCTTCAATGTACTAAGAAATAATTATTTATTCAACCTTTATGTAATTAAAACATTTTATTTAATTAGTTTTTGATTTAGTATAGGATTTCAAAATAGTAAACTAACTTTGAAAGTAGGAGATTTTCACCTTTAGTATTATATGATGAGATTAACTAATATACACAGTTCAGTGGAATTTGTTTTTCCACACAAGCAGGTAATTTTAAGAATAAATAGCCAGCTACCACATTATTTCTTATTTTTATTTTCTTAAAATCATTTACTTAATTACATTTGATGTGGAATGTTGAAATTAATAAGTTAAAGCTAAGTGAAGTCCACCTTTCAAATGCCTCATCCTTTATATGAGGTCCATATTTTTTCCCCTCACAAGTTTATCATTTTTTTTTAAAGAATGGATATTGAGTCTAACTTAACCTTAAAAGTTAGTTTGTAGGGTGAGGATTGTCCAAGTCCATATAATGAGTTCATATTTTCATTTCATATCCGGTGACTCTTAATACTCCCCGCACGTCCAGACCTTGTTAATTGGAGCGTAGATAATATAATTTGGGGCCCAACATTGATGAACAAAGAATTGGAATGAACATGACTCTGATACCATGTAAAAAATGGATCTTGAGCCTAACTCAACCCCAAAAGTTAGCTCGTGGGGTGATGATTGTCCAAGTCCACATCAGATATGGAATGGGAACATGAACTCCTTATATGGACTTGGACAATCCTCACCTCACGAACTAGCTTTTGTGGTTGAGTTAGACTCAAAATTCATTCTTTACATGGTATCAGAGTCATGTCCATTTCAATTCTTTGTTCACCGATGTTGGGGCCCCAAATTATATTATCTACGCTGTAGTTAACAAGATCTGGGCGTGCAGGGAGTGTTAATAGTCCCACATCAGATATGAAATAAAAACATGGACTCTTTATATGAATTTGAACAATCATCACCTTATAAATTAACTTTTGAGTAGAGTTAGACTCAATATCTATTCTTTAAAATAAAAATGATAAACTTGTGAGGTGAAAAAATATGGACCTCATATAAAGGATGAGGCATTTGAAAGGTGGACTTCACTTAGCTTTTCCAGCCTTTTAGTAAACTTAAGGGACATCAGTCAATCTTTATCCTTCTAAATTCATCAAAGATTTCAATTGACAAAGAATCTATCAGTATCCAATAATATCTTCAACAACAACAGATAAACTCATCTTTTTCTTTAACTTACATTAAGCTAACTCAAAAAAAAAAATCTTGCACAAAGGCAGTACACAAAAGCTGCATGGGTGGACAGTTGAGATTGAACCTTTGTTCTTCATCTTCAGTTGCAACTTCTCCTTCAACTTTCCATAATGGGACAACATATTTTTGCAGAAAGTTTAACATTTTACCATTTAGAACCAATTCCCTTAACTGGGTACCTGGAATTTATTCAAGAATTCAACCAAGAAAGCATTTTGAGATCATGTCCTCAAATGGGTTTCCTCGAAATGCAGTGTCTTTGCAGGATGGTGAGAAAAATGTATTATTTAACGGTAAAGAATGAATTTTGTGCCTAACTTAACCCCAAAAGCTAGCTTATAGGATGAGAATTGTCCAAGTCCATATAAAAAACTAACTTGTATGGTGAGGATTGTTCAAGTTCGGAGTTCATATTTGCATTTCATTTTCAATGTGGGACTCTTAACACTCTTCGCACGTCTAGATCCCGTTAACTAGAGCGTGAATGATATAATTTGGGAATCAACATTAGTGAACATAGAATTAGAATGAGTCTGACTCTGATACCATATAAAGAATGAATCTTGGGCCTAATTCAACTCCAAAAGCTAGCTTGTAGGGTGAGGATTGTCCAAGTCCATATAAGGAGTTCATGTTGATGTGTGACTCTTAACATTAACATTCTTTTTTCTTTTAGTAGCTCAGTTAATGATCTTCTTCCATATTGCTTTTTTTTTTTTCATTTTGGATTCTTTTGTAAATGTGCTACAAGTGTCTTCCTAGTGATTGATGTATTGCTTATCATATTTAATTGTGTAATAAGGTAAACAATGACTTTGTTAGCCTCAAGGGTAGCTCAGTTGTTTGAGTCAGTTTGAAACTCCCTGTCTACAATAGGGGTAGGGGTTGAGCTCATCGCACGGGCCTAGTGTGCGTTATATCTCCTCTGTGGTTTGCGGGCTATTGCACATGTGTGCGCACTCGAAGAGCAACGGCTGCGGGTTCACTTGTCATCGAAAAAAACTATGATTTTGTTGGTTTACTTTTAATACTTAACTTGCCCTGTAGCCATAGCTGAGATTCTTTTCTTGATATGCTGGTAAAGGTTTTTTCTTTTTTCTTTGCTAAACTCAAGTTAAAAGATGCAGTTTGTCTTGGAATAGAAGATAGTTGCAATTTAATCCAATATTAGTGAATGTATTAAAACCAAATTATGTACTTTCCTAACGTATCAGGCAAGCATAACTTGCTCAACCATTTGAATTGAACCCAAAAATTAAAGAGAGAAAGAGAAAGGGGGGAAAACCATTAATCCTATTGGAGATATGGTGGTGTAGAATTTTAGAAAATTCCAATTCATTGACAAACCATGTATGGAATTATAGTAAAACATCTTGTTTAAGGTTTTCAAAACCTCTTGTAGATATTCTTTTACTCTTAGATTGTTAGGTTAAAATGGATGATATTGTAGTTCTTGATGATAGCTCACCTCCATCCATGAACTACGGTTTGTTCTATACGTCATTTTCTGCTTCTATCTCCTTTGGTTAATTTGCTTACCAAATTTCTGACGTGTATATATAAATGTTCGGCTTCAAAATATCTATGCCAGAACAAGTGCCTTTGACAGAGTTAGGAAATGCAGAGAACACTGTCAGCATAACTGTTATTGGAGCTTCAGGTGACCTAGCCAAGAAGAAGATTTTTCCAGCTTTATTTGCTCTTTTCTATGAAGATTGTCTGCCTGAGGTTAAATTCTATATCTCCAACTATATCAATGACTCAATGTTATCAACTAATCACACACAATAACAACTGGAGCTTAGATTAATTAGCAAACACATCTTAACCACCCTGGTAGATTCTGCAGTAGTTCATGCTGTCTCTTTGCTTGGATGTTTCAGAATTTTATAGTTTTTGGTTATTCGCGAACAAAAATGAGTGATGAGGAGCTGAGAATTATGATCAGTAGGACCTTAACTTGTCGAGTTGATCAGAGGTATGTATTTTGTCAAGTCACTTTAACATGCAATATTTGCCATGTTTATGGTTTTGGAGCTGATGAAATCCATGTCAATGAGGTTTGCAGAGAGAATTGCGAGGACAAAATGGACCATTTTCTGGAAAGATGCTTTTATCATTCGGGTCAGTACAATTCTGAGGATGATTTTGCAGAACTGGATTACAAATTAAAGGAAAAGGAGGTAATGCATGTGGCTGTACTTATTGCTGTCCATTATTTCGCATTGTCCATTAGAAACATATCTACCTGAATGAGCATATAAGTGACACTTTTTATAAGAACTTCCAAAAACTTGGGGTGATAAAGTTATGGAAGTATTTATGAGATAACTTTATGTAGAAGCCTGTACACTGTCTGCACTCCATTTTTGCATGTCTACAAGAAACTGTAACAGTAAATTGAGTGTCATCTTTCATCTTACCTATATCAGTAACCAATCATCTTAATTAGTTTAATATTTTTCTAATACTGAGATTTTAGTTCTTGTTAAGTCTCCCTCATTTTTTTTAAGTATTCTTCATGTATAAATTTTCTGATGATATTGTGTGTATTGTAAAGCAATTATACGAAGATTCATAATGATTTGATGCTAGTCAATTAAGTAGGAGATGGAAGGTGACTGAAAAATGAAAATACATGGATCAAGTGAAAGCTTCATCAGGTGCAAGAGTTGATGCACTCTATCTTAATCACAAAGTTTGATTTAGGAGGAAAAGTAGGATGGAATTTTTTCCCCAACTTTGGAATAGTCAGAACTATGGGGAAATATGTAAAAAAGCCTGACCCCGGGGAAATATGTATATACACATATGTATGAAATGAAAAAGTAAGACCTTAGTTTCCATGGTTGACTGATCCTAATTTGATCAACCCCTACAATACTTTTAAGTTGAAGAATCCAGAATTGCCCAAAATGAGACTCCTATTATTATTTCCATCTAAAACAGTGACAAGAGAGTTACAGGGGAACTTCCACAACCTTTCTTAGTTCAATATGCTAATCAACTATTAGTAAAAAGTACGCCATTTGCATATGTTAGATGATTAATTTACTCACTGCACCATTCCTTCAATCCCTTTCAAGTATAATAAATCAGGAAGATTTTGAGTAAGAAAGAGATTCTTAAAATTCAGTTTCAATATGAACTTGAAGTAAGGTAACGAACTTTAGTTCTTACATTCTAATTGAAAAGAATCCGAAGTGGGAATCCATTGTAGAGTAAAATCTACTTAATTCAATTGCATTTCTCAAATCAGATGTTTTAAAATAGAAAACTTAGATGTTGTACTCCTATGGCTTTTAGGAACTATCATACCATCACTGCTCTTCAGTGAATGCTACACCGTAGCGATGTTAATGCCTATATCGGATTGATGTTAAAACAATTCTAGCAGTGAAAGCCCAGCATGTAACACATACCAATGTGATGCTTTATTCAGACTATGGAGTATAAATAATGCATCTTCTTTCAGAGAGTTTACTCATGAATGAGAGATTGGACTTTTTTGTGGACTGCTTACCCAATTTATTTCCCTTTGACGTAAGATAACAAAAATCTTCTCACTTTGTTTACTGTAATGATGATGTACTTAGAATTCTTTGTTTACAGATTTTGCACATTGCATGTACGCACTTCTGTTAGTATAAATGGAGAATTGAAAGATCTGGTTCTGTGTTACACTTTTTGTGGACTGTGCAAATCTTCAAAATTTGGCAGAATTAATGTTTTTGTCTAGTTATGTATGCACAGTTACCTGACCTCTTAATCCACTTCAGATGAAATGAGAGCCCGAAAAAATCCGAAGTATACATGTTATCCTTATTGTATCTTGGGGTTTGAGTGGCAAAAATTAGTTTCCGCTTGATGCAGTTTATGCCACATTTTAATGTTTTTTACTTCAGAATCCTAAACTATGTTACTGATGAATGATACAAAGCTAATTGTGAGTGATGATCATGTGATTACATTTTAGGATTGTAGGGTTTCAAATAGGCTGTTTTACTTATCAATACCTCCAAATATATTCGTGGATGTGGTGAGATGTGCAAGTCTAAAGGCTTCTTCAACAAGTGGATGGACAAGGGTCATTGTTGAGAAACCATTTGGTCGTGATTTAGAATCATCTAGCGAGCTTACCAGATGCCTAAAGAAGTACCTAACTGAGGAGCAAATTTTCCGGTAATATTAACTGCATTTTCTTTGACAGGTTACGTTGTGGATATAACATGGTTTGAAGTTTGATTATGTTAGCTTTCTTTCAGAATTGACCATTACTTGGGAAAGGAACTTGTTGAGAATCTCTCAGTTCTTCGTTTCTCGAATCTTGTCTTTGAGCCTCTTTGGTCCAGAGACTACATCCGCAATGTCCAATTTATATTTTCGGAGGATTTTGGTACCGAGGGACGAGGAGGGTGAGGTTTATTACTCTGCCGCTGATACTTAAAAAGTAGTATTCTATTGGAGTTGGATCTCTAACTTATTGCTCTTTTGGTCCAGGTACTTTGACAACTACGGCATCATCCGTGATATCATGCAAAATCATCTCCTTCAAATATTAGCGTTGTTTGCTATGGAAACACCTGTCAGCATGGATGCTGAGGACATCAGAAATGAAAAGGTAATCAGATGTATGCCACAAATCATTCTCATATATCCTACCAATAAAAAAGGTTTTTTTTTTCATTTTTGGTTTGTCGGCTGAAATTAATTTCGGGCTCTAGCCAAAATAAACAAAACATATTAACTGATTATGTATGTCTTCTATATATAATGCATTTATTATATGTATATTTTATCTATATTTAGGCTTAATATACAAAACCTATACGTTTGCTGGCTATTATTTTTTTGAGAGGTCCAAATATGTAATAATCCCTGGAAAAGAATCATTCTCATAATTCCTTTATTACGTAGATCCTCCAAGTGACAATATGATTGTAAACAGAGATAATATAATTTTGTATGATCATATGCCTGACTTCATTTAAACATGGTCCATAATTAGAGGTTGTCTATGTGATTCAGGTTAAAGTTTTAAGGTCAATGAGGCCATTGCAGCTTGAAGATGTAGTTCTTGGCCAGTATAAGGGTCATAACAAGGGCAGTAAGTTGTATCCAGCTTACACAGATGATCCAACTGTGCCAAACGGCAGTATAACTCCAACATTTTCTGCTGCTGCACTCTTTATTGATAATGCACGCTGGGACGGGGTTCCTTTCCTCATGAAAGCAGGAAAAGCTCTCCACACTAAGAGGTCGGTGGATTGTTGTTTTCTCCATAATGATATTTTCAGGTATATATCCTGATTGCCACGAAATGATTGGAGATGTTGCTATATTAAAAATGCAGGGCAGAGATCAGGGTCCAGTTCAGACATGTTCCCGGGAATTTGTATAAAAGGAACTTCGGAACTGATCTGGATAAGGCCACCAATGAGCTAGTTCTGCGCCTGCAGCCTGATGAAGCCATATATCTGAAAATTAACAACAAGGTTCCTGGTCTTGGAATGAGACTTGACCGGAGTGACCTTAATCTTCTTTACAAAGCAAAGTAAGAGACCCTGCTTGACTAGCGTTAGTAACAGCTTGTGACTGCAAAAGTTTTCTTGTACTTCACCATTTCCCTTGTTTCTTCTATGAATATATGCTGGAATTCTTTCGGGGTTGGATGACATATATCTGATATAGAACCAGGAATATAACTTTCACCACATTATCTGATATAGAGCCTGGAATAGAATTAATAACAGATTTCTCGCTGCTCTTTCAATGGGATTTATTTGAACTTAGAAGCTGACATTTTTCCTATGTAAATTAGAAAGTGCGTACAGTCGACGTTCTTGGTTTATAGAAGAATTGTCAGGATTAAGAATTTAATTTATCTGGCTTACTAACTTTATGTTTGATGGATGACTTATCTGAGTGATTAATTCAAGATTACACGAGACGGACATGCATTTACATTGACTTCAAAATCATCTTACTCCATATTTTGGGTCATTTTGTAAAGGTATCGAGGTGAAATACCAGATGCATATGAGCGGCTTCTCTTAGATGCAATAGAAGGAGAGCGAAGATTGTTCATTAGAAGTGATGAGCTTGATGCTGCATGGTCTCTATTTACACCGTTGCTGAAGGAGCTGGAAGAGAAGAAGATCGCGCCAGAGCTTTATCCGTATGGCAGTAGGGGGCCAGTGGGAGCACATTATCTAGCTGCAAAGCACAATGTTCGTTGGGGAGATCTATCTGGTGACGATTGATTGTATGTTAGTGAGATTTTCTTGGATCCCAATATACATGTTGGACCGCGAACTTATGAAAATATTGAATCTATAAATGCATGAAGATCAAGGAGTATGGAATAGAGGAAATGTCTAATTTCCTCACAAAAGGGGGACAGTTGATTCATTTTAGTGTATAGGAGTTGGGTGGCATATTGCAGATCATTATATTGATCTACTTGCAGTTTCAGCTCATCAAGAATGCTGAAACTATGGACAACTTGGAACTGCTGTCGGCAATTATTATTGTACATCTCGTCTATTTTGAAAGAATACACTCATGTTTATGCTTGTTATGTTACATCCTGGGCTATTTTGCTAATGACTAATAAGAATAAGCTTGCATAATTTTTTTTCTGCTCGTTTTTTGTTTTCATCATTTTATTTTTGGCAGATCAAGAAGTTTATAGCATGTAATACTGTGGCTTTTGCGACAGAAAATGTCTCTTCTCAAGTGATCTAAAACTCAAAATAACTAAATGTATAGAAGTTGATCTCACAATCTTTATGTAATAAATAGACTTGTATAATGTTTACCCGAAAAACGGTACAGTTGAATTTGTATATGTGGTCAAGGACATGTGGATCTCAAGTGACCGATTTAGCAATAACGCTAGATAAAATTTACTATGGACAGGTAATATAAAGACAAAGTAAAACAATAATTAGCATGAGCCTTGTGATAGCTTTTGGGCAAATTCACCGCAACTTGTATGAAAGCACAACAATAAAAAAAAGTGAGAGTGTATTGTAATAACTTGAATCCCCCCCCTCCCCCTACAATGGAGCTATGTGTTTTATTTATACTTGAGCTACACAGGTACACACCACATTAAATACGCTCTCATTAATGCAGGAGAATAAATCTCATAATAATTAGGCAGTTATTATCTCCATAAATACCATTAATATTCTGCTAGAAGACTTACGACCGATTCAGTAACGATCGTCCGTTATGATTCAAAATGACTCTTCTGACCTTTTGAGTTACCGGTACCACACGTGCATTTGACACCCCTGTTGTTGCTTGCGTCTACCGGTAGCGCCTCAGGCTAACCTAAACTTAACTCAGCATCAACTGCCACGTGTCACATCACAATTTGTACAACTATCTTATACGAATTTTGCCCTAGACAAATAGTTCCCACACTTTCCTGGCGTATTCCTTGCACGCCCGAAAAGTGGATGGAAATCCTATATTTTGGCGGGAAATTTGTAACACAATAAGTGAAGAAACATCAAACGTCACATCTCTTCAATACTTCTGAAACGACGACAACTGACCAATTATTCTGATCGACGTGAAACTTTGCAATGATGATGCACGTCTTTTCATTTCCAAACGTTTTATTCTCATACCGTAAATATGAGGCTCAATCTACCCACAGAAGACAACTACAATCTTCATCAGATTCACAATTTTCATAAACTCTTTCCTTCTTCAAATTTTCCTCCATAATGTCGTCCACCAAGTCTTCCCCCTCACATTCCCCTGACAACAACGATGGTCCTCCCAGCCGTCGTCCTGGGAAAGAGCCTATTTCTCCTAAGACCCAAGAAGTCGACCTGCATTCCATTGCTGCAGAAATTCTTCCGTCTGGCTTTGATTTTTTAGGAGACCTTTGTTTTCAAGGAAACTTCGAACATATTGAGGAATTTGAATCCATGATAACTACCAAAGTTCTTCCCGACGTTTTAAAAGATTGTAACGTTACCTCCGACACAATCATTAGAATAGTTGATCCAGTCGACCAAGTGCACCATCACGTTGAAGGGTTTTTCATGTCTTACACGTAACTTTTTACTATTGGTTTCAATCTTACTATCCCAAAAATCATCAAAAAAAATTCGACGATATAGAGTCTTCCTGGGCCAAGTTGCCCCGCAAATTTGGAGATTATTTTACTGCATACAACTGTTGGCTGATAGTGCCAATGCCCTATTTACTGTCGATCAAATTTTCCTTCTCTACTACCCTAGGGTTTTTTGGGGTGGAATTATCCATCTGTACCTCTGAGGATTCCATAGCCTCATCAATGCTGAGTATGATTTTGATCAAGGTTGGTTAACCCGACTTATATTGATCAAGACTGACCAAATCCATCAACCTTCTTCATACCCATTTCTAGAAGGGTGGAACTCCTCCCGTGAGTATCTTTAGCCACAAACTTGTTTATTTTGCCTTTGAATAAATGAATCACCTTTTCTCATGCAAATATTGTAATTTTACAGCCGTTTTAGTTTAACAACAACTGATTGAGGGAATCTTTGAGTGGATTGTTGATCTTCTCCTTGCCTCACCTGACATCATCCGATCCTGGGAAAGTATGACTTCCAAGTGGTAGAAGGAAAAATACCACGGTAAGCTCTAACCCTAACTCGACCCCTTATATAGGTTTATTTCCCATTTTTTCCGGGACTCTTTTTATCCTTTTTACTTTATCCACAGGTTTTCCAACAAAAAAGTCTACATCCCAAAAGATACCTTTCCACACAGTCGCCTTGTCCAATATTCTTCAATCTGCTTCTAGTAACCGGAAGCGGAAGACTCAAGGAGAAGTCTTGGTGACCCCAGTGGAAATTGGTTCCCGAGTTAGAAACCACCGTCGGCTCACCGAATATTGGAAAGAGCTACAAGCGGAGGCACAATTGGGCGTCATCCAGATTGATGATGAGGAAAAGGTGAATGATGAAGGCGCTGCCCCTATGAGCCCCCTACGTGATATTTTGGAGGCTAAAATACCCATTCCTCCAACTGACCCTTCTAAGGACAACTCGATCGCTACTTTCGATATTGAGGCCAACACATCCGCTTCTTCTCCCTCGAAATCCCCCAAAGATACACCAGAGGCTTCCCTTGCACATATTGCAGACTTACTCTTGCATGCTAAGTATTTTCTTCTATTAATCAACCCTTTTGATCCTCCTATTTCCTTATCAGTACTTTTTCCTTTATTTAAGGACACACCACTTCCCTTTCCACTGCAGATTTAGTTAGGGCAATGGGTCCTTCTCATGATGGAAAGAAGCTGATAGAAGAAATTCAACACCTCCGGGCCGAAGTTGAGGACCTCAGAGTTGATCTCAAAGATTCGGGCTCTCTTCAAGTCTCTATTCAGTTACGTCTACAAGATGTTGTTGACTCACTGAAGGACCGGGAGAATTCACTTCAGGTCTTAACCACTTCTTACGTGACCGTTCAAGGGAGAACGGTTAGACTGGCAGCAGACTTGGTCGAGGTCTAAGTACAACTTCACACCTCTGAGCATACCATCACTGAGCTTCATGTCAAATGCCAAATATGGAAGCTTCGTAAGGACCTAACCGTTCTAAAGAGTTGCGTAAACACCCTTGAATAAGTCAACAAATCAGGGTTTAACATCCCTTTTGAGATTCTGGATGTAGAAATTGACCTCACGGATGCTGAGCTAACGTTAGAAGCTCTTTATGGAGTAAGAGATGACTCGGATGTGGAAGCTAATGAGCTCCCCCTTCTTGATCTTTTGATCTTTTATTTTGTTAGTGACATTTAAAACACCCCAGTAGACCATAGAGTTGGCGTACCGTAACCTTTTGCGTGGGTTTTAATTTTTTGTTTCATTTTTATATACTACTTAGTCACTTTTAGGCCCGGGCGTCATCCTTTTGCAACTGGATTGGTTTCAGTCCGAAAAATATGAATGGAAGAACTTTCCTTTCCTTTTTTGCAATTCTTCTTAAGTTTCCCATTCTGCGTTTATTTTTAGAAGCAAATCTTTACTACCTCTGTGAGTCTATCTGATTTAGGACTTCTTTATTTCGTAAATTGGAATCTTACTTTAAAGCTTAATTTATCACTGGTAAAACATTGAGCTTTGGAAATTTTTGATAACTTTCCATCAAATTCATTCCGAAAGATGTATTTTTCCATCTTATACCAGGGCTTCTCGTGGCCTTTATAGTTGGTTCCAGACTCGTCTTAGTCCTGATCAACTTAAAACTCTGGTACTTTTAGTATCCAGAGCCTTAACTTTATTTTCTGTTAAGGTTTTTTAATAAGAGAGGGTCCTTATTTTTAGTGGTGATGTAGAAGAGGACGTCTCATGTTCATTATGGCACGAATTTTTCGATATGTTTAAGTCAACATTCGTTTTTATGCTCATGATGGCAAAGATTTATCAACCATAAAAGGAAAGAATTATTAATTTCTCTTACTTATAAATGTGA
Source organism: Anisodus acutangulus (assembly GCA_029783415.1). Classification (NCBI taxonomy): domain Eukaryota; kingdom Viridiplantae; phylum Streptophyta; class Magnoliopsida; order Solanales; family Solanaceae; genus Anisodus; species Anisodus acutangulus. The sequence goes on from CM056497.1 coordinate 29,464,197, forward strand.
AGACAAATGCAAGAATAATCCGGCTGCCATCTAGTGTGGTTAGTCTGGTTACATATAACATGAAAATCTAGGTAGTCCCCAGCATCGGGTGCTTTTTCCTTGAAGCGTTCAAAATTTTGAAAAATCTACTTCACTCCTATCCGGGTTTATATGGCCCCCCAGTATCTGGGATTTCATGCTATGAAGACCCAGACACTAGAAATATCTCCTCGATAGCAACACTGTGAACAGGCTTATTTGTGGGTATCGCCTCATTAAAAACCTTGCCGGAAAAATCCAATTGGGACAAAAACCAGACAAAGGGAAAAAGAGTGTAGCTCATGCTTCATATTACTATACATAGTACTTCTTTAAATGACTCACATTCCAATTACTAGAAAGTTTGTTTCCTTGTTGATCTATCAGTTGGTAAGCTTCTTTACCGGCGATGCCGGTGATGGTATATGGACCTTCCCAATTTGTGCTTAATTTTCTGCGATTATGTTCCCTGCTACTATGAGTTACCCTTCGGAGCACTAAGTCCCAGAGTTTGAAGTTTCAGAGATTCGTGCATCGGTTATAGTACCATTCCATTCTTTGCTTTTGAGCTACCATCCGGACGTATGCAAGATCGCGACGTTCTTTGAGCAAATCTAGATGTATAGACATTGACTCTATATTTGTCTTATCATCCGCTCAGAGATATCCCAATATGAGAGTCCCAACTTCTACCTAAATCAAGGCTTCTGCACCATAGACAAAGGAAAAATGAGTTTCTCCGGTACTTGTTTATGTCGTGGTTTTATATGCCCATAAAATTTCCGGTAGCATAGAAGGCCAATTTCCTTTTTCAGCTTTCCACTTCTTTTTCAAGTACTGGATTATGGTCGTGTTCGTTGATTTCGCTTGACCATTCACACCGGGATGATAGGGAGTATAGGTGATACATTTGATGTTCAGGTCATCGAGGAACTTTATAACTTTGGCCCCAAAGAAATATTTTGGTCGTTGTCACAAGCTATCTCTTTTGGGATGCCAAAACGATAGATGATGTGCTGCCAAATGAAGTTCATCACCTCCTTCTCCTGGAGCTTTGTATGAGCTGCAGCTTCAACCCATTTAAAAAAATAATCAGTCATAAATATAATTTGACATACCTGTCCTGGTGCCGCTGGCAAGGGTTCGACTATGTCCGTCCTTCATTTCATGAACGACCATGGGGATATAATCGAGTGTAATTTTTCTCCCGGCCGGTGTAACAGGTATGCATGGCGCTGACACTTGTCACATTTTTTCACAAACATTTTTGTATGTTCCTCGATTCGGGGTCAATAATAACCGGTCCTCATGAGTTTCCTCATTAAGTATTCTGCTCCCGAATGGTTTCCACAAATGTCTTCATAGACTTCCCTCATTACATAATTAACTTCATTGAGGCCTACGCACCAGGATCTTTCTATTTATGAGGTAAAACACCTCCGATAAAGTTTTTCATCTATGACACAGTATCGGGTGGCTTTGGTCCTCAAAGCTCTGGATGCTTTTGGGTCTTCCAGGAGCTTTCTATTTATAAGGTAATCCAAGTTCATTCCTCCAGTACCAAGTTGGGCTGGTTGAATTCACCTCATCGTATCCTATGGGATCCAGTACCGAATGCAACAACTGAACAACCGACTCAACTTTCGTGTTGGAGCCTAAATTTGCGAGTGTATCTGCCTCTATGTTCTCTTCTTGGGGGTTTATGCACCACCGTCTATTCCTAAAATTGAGACAAAAGCTTCAGAGCCTTCTCGAGGTATTTGGACATGCATTATTCTTTGGCCTCGAACACTCTATGAATTTGGTTCACCACTAACAATGAGTCACACTTGACTTCAATAATCTGAGAACCTAAGCCTCGGGCTAGCTCCAAACCTGCAACCAAAGCTTCATACTCGACTTCATTGTTAGTCAATGGAGTGCTATGTATTGATTGCCTTAAAATTTCACCGGTAGGAGTATGTAATACTACTCCCAGACCAATCTCCTTGACGTTGGAGGCCCCATCAGTGTAGAGCGTCTAGACCATAGGGGCAGTCCCCGAGACCAAGATGGCTTCATTTTCAGCCTGAGGGGTTACTCCGAGATTGAAATCAACTAAAAAATTCGCAAGGACTTACAATTTTATCACAGTTTGGGGTATATATTTGATATCCAATTCACTTAATTGTACCGCTAATTTAGTCAGGCGCTCGGAAAGTTCAGGCTTATGTACCACATTTTTAAGTGGAAGCATGGTTACTACAGAAAGTGGGTGGCATTGAAAATATGATCAAAGCTTTCGTGACGACATAACTAAAGCAAAAGTCAGTCTTTCGAGTAACGGGTATCGAGTTTCGGCCCCTAACATTACCCTACTTACATAATAGACATGAAATTGCGTACCTTTTTCTTCCCGTACCAAAACTACACTTACCGCTACCTCCGAAACCGCAAGATATATGAGTAGTTGTTCTCCGTCTTTTGGTTTTGACATTAGCAGAGGGCTAGTTAAGTAGGCATTCAGGTCTCGTAAGGCCTATTGGCATTCGGGCATCCAAACGAACCCGTTCTTCTTCTTAAAAAACGAGAAGAACCTATGACATTTTTCTGATGACCGGAAAATAAACCTGCTTAGTGTCACTACTCACCCGGTCAAATATTGAACCACTTTCACGTCTTCCAGTGTGTCCAGAATGTCTTTGATAACCAATATTTTGTCAGGGTTTATCTCGATTCCTCTTTCAGAAACCAAGAACCCAAAAAGTTTTCAGAGCCCACCTTAAAAGCACATTTATCGGGATTTAGCTTCATATTATACTTCCTCAGTACCTCAAAGGTTTCATGTAAATGACTTAAATGGTCCTCTGCACAAAGAATTTTAACAATCATATCGTCTATATGTACTTCCATTATTTTTCCTATTTGATTTTCAAACATTTTGTATACTAATCTTTGATACGTAGCTCCAACATTTTTCAATCCAAAAGGCAAAATGTTGTAAGTATCGAAAGTAGTTAAAAAAATATTTCCTCTTGGTCTTCCGGGTGCATCGTTATTTGGTTATACTAGGAATACGCATCGAGGAAATTCCTTATCTCGTGACCGGCCGTAGCATCGATCATTTGATCTATGTTTGGCAACAGAAATGAGTCTTTTAGGCATACTTTGTTTAAATCTTTATAATCAATGCACATTCTACAGTTGTTCCCCTTTTTAGGCACTACGACAACGTTTGCTAACCAGTTCGGGTATTTTACTTCCTTGATTGACCCTATGTTAAGTAATCTAGCTACCTCTTCTTTAACAAACCTGCTGCAGAATTCAACATTGGCCATTTTTTCTACCGCACTAGAGGGAAACTGAGATTCAGGTCCAACTTATGAGTTGTGACTTCTAGAGGGATGTCTGTTATATCTTTGTGAGACCATTAGATGCAAGATATTTAAGAAATAAATCACTAAGCCCGGGGTTAACCCCTTGCCCAGGTATACATTTCTGTTAGGCATTTTTGGGTATAGAACAATCTGCTCAAGTTCCTCTACAGTGGACTTGGTGGCATCTGACTCATCTGGTACCTGAAAATATCTAGGCACCTGATACCGATCCGAAAACTCATCCGGATAGGTTGAATCTGATTCTGCCGGCTGATCTTGATGAACATCTAGAGTGCTAACTCCGGTTTCTGTAATTGCTATTTGGGGTCTGCCACTGCCACTGGTTCCTCTATGGCGTATATCTCTCTAGCGGTGGGTTGTTCCCCTCGAATTTACTGGATTCCTTCCAGTGTGGGGAACTTCACCAATATATGTAATGTTGATGGGACCGTCTTCATGTCATGTATCCATGGCCTTCCAAATATTGCATTGTATCTCATATTACCATTGATAACATTGAATTTTGTTACCTTAATGACTCATATCACATCCACCAATAAATCCACCTCCCCCTTTGTAGTCTCACTTGACATATTGAAACATGAGAGGGTTCTTGCAGCCAGAACTGTTTTGTCTGTCATATTCATGTCTTCTACCACCTTCAGCTGGATAATATTAGTCGAGCTCCCAGGATCGATCATGACTCTCTTCTCCTAAAAGTAATCGATAGGCACCGTGATCACCAGTGCATCATTGTGAGGGAAGATCATGACAATAACATCTTCTTCGGTGAAAGTGATAATTTGCTCATCAGGTATCTCCCGAAATCTCTTCTCTCGGGTTACCAAATTTTTTGTCTTTTTAGCCGTTGTGAAGGACGTAGCGACAATCATTGATCCACCAAAGATCATGTTTATAAAATGAGGTGGTGCGGCCGGATTAGGTTTATCTTCGATGAGTGGTCCCCACTTATAATTGTTGCGAGCTATTTCACTCAAATATTCTCAAAGGTGGCCCCTGCTTAGCATTCCTATTACATCTTCTTGTAAATATCTGCAATTTACAATTTTATGCCCGTGAGTGCCGTGGAAATCACACCAGACGAACTGATCTCTTTTACTAGGATTAGATTGCAATGGTTTTAGAGGTTGGGACACTAGATGAGTTCTCAATACTACCACCATTTGGTCCTCGTTAATATTAAAGTTGTATTTAGATAATTTTTGATATTTGGTACCCTTAGTAGAGTTAGATGAATTCCCTTTGTCGAAATTCATAAATCCTTGATTGTTTCATCCAGATCCTCTTTTGTCGATTGTCTTTTCAAATGAGCAAAAACGTTGATCGCATCCCTACTTTCCAGGAGCAGGATAAGGTTAGAAGCGGTTCTTCAAGGAATTCTGGTATGCTCCGGCTCCGTTGTCTGGCTTCCGAAAAATACTTCTGGCTTGAGTCCCCAGCATATCATCTTCTATCCAGATCTTAGACTCATACTGATTGTGTATGTCTTCCCAGGTTGTAGCCTAGAATTCCAAGAGATTATCCTTGAGCTTTCATGAAGCATCTGAACTTAAAGGAATCAAACCCTTTATGAAAGCCTTTGCAGCTCACTCGTCCGTAACTACGAGTAACATCATACATTCCTTCTGGATGAAGTCCCTAAGGAGTCATGTTTCTCCCTGCATAATGCGAAAGATATTTGCCTTGCGCATTTTCACCTTCCGTGCCCCTACATGAGCTTTTATGAACATATCGTCGAGCTGGGCAAACGATCCAATTGAACGCTCAAGGAGGAGTGAATACTATGTCAAGGCTCCATTGGCAAGCGTTTCAGCAAACTTCTCGATCAGAACCGATTATATTTCGTGTTCTCTTAGATTATTTCTTTTACGGTCGTAGTATAGGTCGTTATGTGCTCATGTGGATCAGTAGTCCCATCATACTTGGCTATAAATGGCATTTTGAACCTTTTGAGGATCAGTTCGGGCGCATCCTCTAATTTATATGCCTACTGAATATGTCTCTTTGCATCTGCCCTTCAACTACATGAGGGGCTCCCAGTATTTGATTTAACCGGTGACGAAACACCTTGGCATTTTTCTCTGCCTTCTCTGCGTTGGTGTCTACTTTGTTCGTGATGTCCTTCATAAATTTCAAAACTTGTTCCTGAAAAGGATTTTCAGGAACGGCTTCGCTTTCTGAAGCACCATCATTTCTTGATCTACTCTGATCATTCTCGGTTTCTCTGTTAGCATTTGGTAGAGGTGTCGGTTCGTCTATCGAAGTACTACTAGCATTCTTGGACATATATTTCGAGTGAAACCGCATCAGGCATTCCAACTGTTCGCTCATGGCGACATTATGTGCCCTCAAATTTTGTATGGCTTCTTCGGGCGTTTTGTCATTGGAAACATTCTTATGCCGAGTCTGTCCACCTCCGAAAGTGGCTTTGTCTAAAAACATCGGATCCTCTGGTGCCTGGGTTCCTATCGGCAAATCGTCCGGTCCAAGTGGATGTTATTTGCGTTGTCCCCAATGTTGTGACTGCTTCCGTGTTCTCCTACACATGTCATTTGTTAGTTTTGAATAAAAAATAAGATTTGAATAAAAAATAAGATTTGAAGAAAAATTAGATTAGTAGAAAGAGGGGTCACTTGTGACACCATAATTGCTCAGGCCCCACGGTGGGCGCCAAACTATTTACCCGAAAAATGGTACAGTTGAATTTGTATACGTGGTCAAGAACACGTGAATCTCAAGTGACCGATTTGACAATAACGCTAGATAAAATATCAATGGACATGTAATATAAAGACAAAGTAAAGCAATATTAGCATGAGCCTTGTGATAACTTCTGGGCAAAGTCACTGCAACTTGTATGAAAGCACAACAATCAAAAGAAAGTGAGAAAGTGTATTGTAATAACTTGAATCCGCCCTTTACAATGGAGCTATGTGTCCTAATTATACTTGAGATACACGGATACAAACCCATGAAATATGCTCTCATTAATGCATGAGAATAAATGTCATAATAATTAGTAGTTATTATCTCCATAAATATCATTAATATTCTGCTAGAAAACGTACGACCGGTTCAGTAACGGTCGTCTGTTATGATTCATAATGAGTCTTTTGACCTTCTGAGTTATCGGTACCACACACGCATTTGACACCCCCGTTGTTGCTTGCGTCTACCTGTATCTCCTCAAGCTGACCTGGACTTGACTCAACATCAACTGCCATGTGTCAAATCACAATTCATACAACTATCTTATACAAACTTTTCCCTATACATATAATAATGTATTAAGTCCCCAAATTGAATTCTAATTAAGAGTAAAACAACTTACTATTCAATAATAATTATAGTGAACTATTAAAAATTACGTATTTTGAGGCGTGTGGAACTGAACTCTAGGTGTAACATATTTGCTTGATCAGTTTCTGGCGGAGCCACATGTACTTGACACCCATTAGTCGGAAAATTATATTATGTAGCTAGATAAAAATATTCTTTTATGTATATATATTACATATTGACACCCCTAAGATTTTTCGTAGATTTATTTCTTTATATTTTGACCCCTCCCCCAGTGAAAATTATGGATATGCCGCTAAATTTCTCTGTCATATATGTGCACTTACATTGTATAACTTAAATGGTAACATGATAGTATAAGAAAATTAAATACTGTTGTAGATAACAAAATTCGTGTCGAGAAAATAATAATCAAGACAGAAAAATATCGCAATAATCATAGTAGTTGATTTCAAATATGAGTGTTAAAATCTCTATGAATCCTCTGATTCGTCTTTTCGATAATAAATTCAAGGGCTTTTGAGCTTGAATTTGGTGAATTTGATCTTGACTTGTACTTGAATTCAAGGCCTTTTAAGCTTGATCTTGAATTTAGTGGTCTTGATCTAAACTTGTACTTGGATTCAAGGGCTTTTGAGCTTGATCTTCAATCTTCGTCTTGATATCTAGAACTTGTAGAGAAATCCTTGAGTGCTTGAATGCTTGTAGCTTGTAGAGAAATCTGCGGTTTTTAATCCACCCTCTCTTTGGCTTCTTGTTAGAATTCTTCGTCCTTTTTTCTGAATTATGAGACCCTATTTATAGTTGTAGGATGAAGGAGTTGTGATAAAGACACTCTTTTCGATCAATCAGATTTAAATTGACATGACAATATTTGATTGGTTGAAACATGTCACTTGTACACGTGACATATTTTCATTGTCTTTTGCCTTGACTTAGCATGCCACGTCATTTTGACATGTGACAAGATCTTATTGGCTCATTCGTTTGACTTGGAGTGCCACATCATTTGACCTGTGGCATCAATTTGGGCCTCTATGATAAGATGACATCTTGGGTTTGGCAAGTGGGCTCATCATTTGTAGCTCAATTCAATGGACTAGCCCAATGAAATTGGACTTTAATTAAATCCATATTTATTAGACTTAAATAATTAACCCAATTATATTAATTCATAATATTTATTTGGACTAATATAAATTCAATAAAATTTAGTTATCCACAAATGCCCCTATTTCAAAGCTTGTCGGAGTATAGATTTATCAAAACTTCAAAGACTAGACTTGAACTAACAATGAAAACGTTCATTTTCTCCCTTTCGGTGGATTAACATATGATCAAAGTGTCACCTAACCTCGAAACCATTCCAACTGAGCCGAACCACTGTATTCCAATAAATAAGAAGTTAATATAATCACTTCTTATCTATGTAGCATGTGAGCTAAGTGGAGTTCTCCAATATTTTCTTTAGTTTTTACTACATACTCCTTCCAATGGTGATAAGTGGGTTTACATATTACATTTTCATTCGGTCCATCATGTGGTAGATTATTTTGTCCAACTCCCACATGACCAAAGATTGATGATCACATATTTGATTCCTTTAATTAGAACGATACCGAGTCCATATCGGGAATGATATTGCAACCACCCTCTTTTTTTTTGTCAAATCCTTACAGCAACTGCTCCCACATCGTTCATTAATTCTCAACAAGCGCATTTGATTATCTATATAATGTTGCATGCTCCAGTTTGTGAACATCAGCTTTCTGTTGCCTGCAAGCCGCTTTGAGTTCAACTTCGACAGGTAATTTTCTTTTCTTTTCAGCGTTTTCTTTTGTTTTTGTTTTTGTTTTGTTTGTAGATCAAAAGGACGTGTTTTAGAGCCATATCGACGGAATGCCCATATCAATAGAATGCCCTTATCGATGGAGTGTCCTTATCAACGAAGCGCCCTTATCAACGGAATGTTCATATCGACGGAAAGTCCTTATCGACAGAACGGAATGACCTTAGCGATGGAATGCCAATATCGACGGAAAGCCCTTATCGTGGATTTGTCCTTTGATATTCTGTCGGTATGGATAAATCCGTGAACAGACCAGCTTAAGGTGCAAAGGGGCAAAAATTGTCCACCTTAAGACTAAAAATTTAGAGATCCTTTTAAGGATAAATCCACGAAAAGGCCAGCTTAAGGTGCAAAGGGGCAAAAAATTGTCCACTTTAAGACTGGAAATTTAGAGATCCTTTCAAGGATAAATCCGTGAACAGGCCAGCTTAAGGTGCAAAGGGACAAAAAATTTCCACCTTAAGACTGGAAATTAGAGATCCTTTTAAGGATAAATCCGCGAACAGGCCAGCTTAAGGTGCAAAGGGACAAAAATTGTTCACCTTAACACTGGAAATTTAGAAATCCTCAGCTTGAAGATTATGCTTGACGAACTTTGAAGACTTCCACTTGCCACGTGGTGGATATGAAATTCCAACTTGAAAACTCGACGGATTTAAAGGCTTCAACTTGCAGACATGGTGGATTTGAAAATTCAACTTGGAGACTTGCTGGATTTTAAGACTTCAACTTGCAGAAATGGTGGATTTGGAACTTCAACTTGAAGACCTTCCAAGTTTTTAATACTTCAACCTGCAGAAATAGTGGATTTGAAACTTCAACTTGAAGAGCTGGCAAATTTGAAGACTTCAACTTGCATATACGATTTTAGATTTTAACTTGAGGACCTTCTAAGTTTTTAATACTTCAACTTGTAGACCTGGTGGATTTGAAACTTCAACTTGAAGAGCTGTCGAATTTGCAGACTTTTACTTATAGATATAATGTCTTTGTGCTTTAACTTGAGGAGCTTTCAAGCTTTTAAGACTTCAACTTTCAGATATGGTGGATTTGAAACTTCAACTTGCTGATCAGCTTGTCAAAAAATTACAACCATGCCATTGGAGAAACTTATTTGCCATGAAGGTTTGCCCCTCATTATATGGAAACATCAATATTTGGTGAAAGATTCAACTTCAACGAAAGAATGCTTGTAGGCTTGATCTTTACGTGTCAGTCGAATGTGTTTTGTTCCATCATGCTCCACTCGAACAACACTTATGGGATTTTTTAAAACTCATGTGAACTGAACTTAGAATAAAATTTTAAGCTGCCTAAATACCTCGGTGAACAGGATCAAGTTATTTCCTAGTTCAGAAAAAATGAATTTTTTTGTGTCCTAACTTTTGACTAGGCCACCTTTTACGAGATTTTCTACCTAGGAGATATGTTTTTTTCCTAACTTTTTCTAGACCCCCTCTTGAGATATTTTCAACCTAGCAGACATTATTTTTTGAGTCGTGCACAGTTTATACTCTTGTGAGCCAGGAGTGACATGTAATTTATACTTGTACTTCGAGGAGCGTTTTAACTTGAAGATTTAGCTATAATTTAAAGAGCTTTTCAACATAAAGATTTGTCTCAAATATGAGGAGCTTTGCAATTTAAATATTTAGCTCGAACTTGAGAATTTGCGACTTGAAGATTTAGCTTGAATTTGAGGAGCATTGTGATTTGAAGACTCAACTCGATTTTGAGAATCTTTGCAATTTCAAGATTTAGCTCGAATTTGAGGAGCTTCGCGATTTGATAATTTAGCTCGTACTTTGATGAGCTTTGTGACTTGAAGATTTAACTCGGATTTGAAGAGCTTTGTGACATGTAGTTTCAGCTCGTGCTTTAAGGAGCATTTTAAGTTACAGTTTAGGCTCGTGCGTCGAGGAGCATTGTAACTTGCAGTTTAGGCTCGTGCGATGATGAGCAGTATAACTTGCAGTTTAGGCTAGTGCGATGATGATCATTAGTACTAGCAGTTTAGGCTCGTGCGATGAGGATCATTGCAACTTACATGGACTCTTCCGTTTCATCTTCAGATTCAAACTTGCCCCCATTATGGAGTTCTTTTACATGTTTATCTTTGTGAGGCTCACAAATAGACAACTATTGATCTCCACTTGTAGCCATGCTCAATTTCATATCATGCGCACGGGTGGCCAACTCTTCAAATGTACTAGGCTTTATTCCTTGCAATATGTAGCAAAGACCCCAATTCATACCTTGAATGCACATTTCAATGCTAGAAGTTTCATTAAGGCGGTCTTTGCAGTTAAGGCTCAAGCTCCTGCAATGATTGATGAGTCAATAACTGGCTCACCTTTATATTGGCAGGCATTTGTAAGTTTAATCATACTAATGGTACGCCTTGTGCTATAAAAATGATTAAGGAATTCTTGTTCCAGCTGCTCCCAACTATCTATATAACCAGGTTCAAGATTCGTGTACCAATCAAAAGCATTTTCTTTGAGAGATCGAACGAACTGCTTGACGAGATAATCACCATAAATCCCAGCATCGTTGCAAGTCTCGACAACGTGTGTTATATATTGTTTGGGGTTTCCTTTGCCATCAAATTGTTGCAACTTAGGAGGTTGATAGCCAGCATGCATCTTCAGATTATCAATCCTTCGCATGTATGGCTTTGCATATGTGAGAGAATATTTGGATGGCAGCTCAAATTTATCTTTGATTGCCCTCTTGATGAAGTCCTTTAATTTATCAATAGGGATCACACCTTCAGCAATGACTTGAATATCTTTGATCGTTGTTGCTTGCTTTTATGGAGGACTCTTCTTTCTCTTGAATTTCAGGAAGCTTCATAGGTTCTGGGTTTGATTCTCTTTAGGCAATGGTCTCCACCTTATTTGTCAACTTGGAAAGTTTAGCATCTTGTTCTTGCATGTGCTTTGATAGACCTTCAACTTCTTTCGTCAAACTTGCACGTTATTCTTCTATGGCGGAAGCTCCAATTACCATCACTTGCATGAGCATTGCAGATGATGGAGAATAGTATGAATTGTAGCATAAGTTGATCTTTGATTAACGTACTTCATGTGGTGTGAGTGGAGAAGATTCGCTGCTTGAAGTATCATCACCTTCCTTCATGGAAGAGTTCCTGGATTTAGAGATATTAAGTAGAGCTAGCGTCTTCTTAATCTTTTCAGCAACACTACTTCCTCCCTATGATGTATTGGTAGAGGATCTTGCTCCTTTTGAGTATGAAGATCCAAAAACAGTAGTTGATGTGGATGACACTTGGAGTGTTTGTTCTCTTGGCATGATTGTTTTGCTCCTCGTAACTGGTCCAATGCTTCCAAAGGTAACACCGAGAATACTTCCCACTTCAGCAAAGAACTTGGAGTCAACGTCCTTAAAGGAAGTTGATCTGGAGTTGATCTTCTTTGAGACCATTTCGATGTTCTTGAACTTTGATAATCGAAAAGTTGAGATGAGAGGTAGAGATTGTCCCACTGGGTGTGTCAAAATTTGTAAACAATAAAATTCGCGTCGAGAAAATAATAATTAAGATATGAAAATATTACAACAATCGTAGTATTTGATTTCAAATATGAGTGTTACAATCCATATGAATCCTCTGATTCGTCTTTACGATAATAAATTCAAGGGCTTTTGAGATTGATCTTGGTAAATTTGATCTTGACTTGTACTTGAATTCAAGGGTTTTTTAGCTTGATCTTGAATTTAGTGGTCTTGATCTTGACTTGTACTTGGATTCAAGGGTTTTTGAGCTTGATCTTGAATCTTCATCTTGATCTCTAGAACTTGTAGAAAAATCCTTGAGTGCTTGAATGCTTGTAGCTTGTAGAGAAATCTGCGGCTTTTGATCCACGAACTCTCTTTGGCTTCTTGTTAGAATTCTTTGTCCTTTTTTTCTGATTTATGAGACGGGGTTGTGATAAGGACAACCTCCTTTCGGCCAATCAGATTTAAGTTGACATGACGATGTTTGATTGGTCGGAACATGTCACTTGTACACGTGACACATTTTCATTGGTCTTTGCCTTGACTTAGCATTCCACGTCATTTTGACATGTGGCATGATCCTATTGGCTCCATTGTTTGACTTGGAGTGCCACATCATTTGACACGTGACACCAATTTGGGCCTCTATGATAAGATGACATCTTGGATTTGGCAAAGTAGACTCATCATTTGTAGCCCAGTTCAATGGACTAGCCCAATGAAATTGAACTTTAATTAAATTCATATTTATTAAACTTAAACAATTAACCCAATTATATTAATCCATAATATTTATTTAAACTAATATAAATTCAATAAAATTTCGTTGTCCACCACTGTAAATGCACAAAATTTAAACCTTATCTGGGACCGTATAGACCTGCCAAATGAAATGCCATAGGGTGCAATAACTTCTGCACTGGCCGTAGCACGGGTTAAACTATTTTCTTTGATCGAGATTCAACATATCTTTTATGGCTTATGGCTTTTCAAGTACAAGCATTTAACATAATAATAATACTTTAAGTGACTCGCAACATCCTAATGATTCCAATGATATCCACTAAAGTACTTATATATTTTAACTTAAAAAGTACATTGAATTACCAATTCTGAAGTTCATATTTGGATATACAATTCAAATGTGGCTTCAACTGAAATAATGTATATAATTTTGAATCTCAAACGTAAACGTGACATGATTAAATTGCCAAACAAATAGAAAAAAAATCACATTTGAGCTTCAAATTGCTTCATTTCAACATAAAAAGAGAAGTCCTCAGAACCCTAAAACCCTCTCATCCTTGTTTAATTGTTTTCTTAATTAATTAATAACTCTCCCCCCCCCCCCTCCATATTCAACTCCTATTGAGCCCCAAAGTCCCACAAATGAATAGTACCATCACTAGAACAAGCTACTATATGCCTTTCATCTGCATGCATGACATTTACGTCCCCAATTATCTCCCTTAAACTATAAAGGTATACTCCATTTTCTACATCCCAAACCCTAATAACCCCTCCCACACACATTATTACGTACCCACTATTATTCATGCATCCAACGACCCCACGCTGCGACGCTCCCCTCACGTTAAACCTGCACGCTTCCTCCAAGCCCTCGACCCGGCGGACGGTCGCGACTCCCCTGCCGTTCACAGCCACGAGCGATTCGCTCCTGGAGTCAAAAGATCCTACGATGAGCCGTTGTTGGAAGGATCGTTCTCGGAGTATCAGGCCTTGGTTTTGTAAGTCGATAACGATGAGGCGCTGACCCGTGCACGCTACTGCGGTGTCTCGGGTTGTGACCCTGACCCGACCCACAAGCCCGGTTAACTCAGTGAGGCAGTGCCAACCCGTTACCGCTTCTGGATCGGTTAAGTCACCATCGACGAAGATTAGTTCCTCCCTTTCACTATTCCATATGTGAAATGCGCGGCCCGGAACACCTAAAATATTGTCAAAAGAAAATGCAGCCATTTTAAATTTTAATATACATCATGAAATTTGAATCACGCTACAAATTATCGAGATTGAATGTACCAATTAATTATGATTTTAGCATTCGCCGGAATAGTAGACTAATGATGAAAAATTAATTGGCGTAATTGGTTTTGATAGTAATTCAGCCCGCCTTTTACGTTAGACAAGACTACATTTCATTCAAAGAGTAAATAAACTTCAAAGTTCCGCTTTCATTGAATTTTTAAGTCAAATCGATAAATTAGAAGTTTCTTTACTCCAAATAGAGTACAATATTTCCTTATAAAACTACTACTTTTTTTTTTCACTTTACTTCTTTACGTTCTCCTTGTCCATTTTCTATAACAGCCTTTTTTTATTCAACGCCTGATAATGTAAATTAACACAATTTATTATAGATAACCTACTTCAGCTTATTGTCGCTCCAAACTCAACAAATATGTATTTTCCCGTTCAGCAAGCTAAATAAGAAGATACTTTTTCCTTTTTCCCCCCTTAAACATTGTCCCTGATAGACAGTGGTATACCGTGTGTATACCACACGGACTGAAAAGATTTATTTACTATACCATGTTGTAGAATTCTTGTACAAGTGTAATTATGGTATTAGTATTATAGTAGGAAAAGGTATTAGTCTTGTATTAGGAAAATATAGATTTATTTTTCATATTTAGATATTGTATATTTATATATATACCTCTTCATTAATGAAAATAATCAAGGGATTATTTCTTTCATGGTATCAGCAGTCTTGGGCAAATTTTTCCTTCTCCAAAATCCCTCCTTCCGCTGCCCTACTTGCCATTGGCCGTCGGCCAACCTCCTCCTCCCTTCAACTTTTGGCTTTCTTTTTCTCTTCCAAAAATCTCTAATTCTCCTCTTGTTCTTTCCTCATGTCTTCCTCAAAGAACACGTTTCATCCTGCCCTTACAGTCTCCAACATCAAGAACCACATCCCTATCGTTCTTGAGATGAAAAACGTCCAATACGCGACGTGAGCACCTTCCCTTATTCTCCTTCCTTTCCTTTCTCTTGTGGAACAACATAGACGTGAGTTCCTTCAGGGGAAAGGGCATACCTGAAATTTAGGTCTTGCTTGACTATAAAGTTGGAAAGGAGCGGGAAGACCATTTGAATCTCTTTATCGAAGGCCGAGGGCTGGCCGCTCCCAAGAGGCGTAGAATCAGAAATTGGATGGATTAGTTAGAGAATTATTTAAAGTTCACGCACACTCGCATCAAGTCCTTCATCACATCATCCCCTCGTTAACATGCACAGAGAAGGTGCCTACCGCCGAGGATGACCCTGCATTATGGACAGCCCCTGATGCTACAATTTTCCAGTAGATTTATTCCACTATCTCTATGGACCTCTTGCAGACGATTATTGAGCCCGACGCCACGGCGATGGAAACTTGGAATATGGTGCATGATATATTCCAAGATAACAAAAAATCCCGTGATGTCACTCTTGAGCAAGAATTTTCCCATGTCAACATGCAGGATTTTCTGAATGTCTCAGCCTATTGTAAAAGGCTGAAGGAATTGGGGATCAATTCAAGAATGTTGGTGTGCCCGTCACCAATGATCGTCTTGTTCTTCAGATGGTTGCAGGCCTATCCGAGTCTTATAATGGCATTGGGACGCTTCTTTGTCAAAGTAATCCTCTTACACCGTTCTATCAGGCCCGTTCCATGCCCACACTGGAAGAGGTCGGCTTGGCTAAAAAGGCGGCTACCGAAGCTAATTCTGTCATGATGATGGCCACATTCGATAATCCTCACTCGTTCTAGGATAATTCTAGCCAAAACTGTAACAACGATGGCGGGAAAAGGGTCAAAATCGCAAAAATGGTGGCAAGAACGCGGAGGCGGCCGCGGCAGTGGCGGTGGTCGGAGCAGTGGCGGACGTGGTGGCAGTGGGCCGGCTGGGCCGTAGTACTACTGGCCGCAGCCTTGGGCCAATGCACAATTATTGTAGGGCTACAGTGCCAGTGGCCAGTGGCCCAACTCAACTTTTCCTTATTTTCTAGGTTTTTCAGCGAATTGGGCCAGTGGACAACAGAGGCCCAATTCGCAGTTCAAGCATTCCTAGCCCAGGTAGTCGGCTGGACCTTAGCAGCAGACTGGCCTTCTTGGGCCTCGGCCTCAACAGGCCTTCGCTGCTGCAGGCCTAGTTTCAGGTCCGACACCTATGGATATTGAGGCCGCGATGCATACTTGGATTAAATCCCCCGAACGTAAATTGGTACATGGACACCGGAGCCACTTCTCATATGACGTCTGCGCAAGGTAATCTCTTATCTTATTTCTATTTGAGCAAAAATCGTGGCATAATTGTTGGTAATGGCAATTCAATTCCAATTCGTGGTTATGGCCACACAAATTTGTCCCCCCCTCCCACATCCATCTCTAGTCCTAAAAAACGTCATTCATGCCCCTCACTTAATTAAAATTTGGTGTCTGTCCGTAAATTTACAATTGATAATTGAGTGTCTGTTAACTTTGACCCTTTTGGATTTTCTGTGAAGGATTTCAAGACGGGGATACCTCTAATGAGATGTAATAGTGGGGGAGAGCTTTATCCAATCACCACCACCACCACCATTTCCACGAGTCAAGCCACACGTTCTACATTTGCCGCTCTTGCTCCTTCTTTGTGGCATGCACGTTTGGGTCATCCAGGGTCGTCTATCATTTATGATCTTCAAAATAATAATTTTATTGATTGTAAAAATACGCGTAGTTCTCATATTTGTCCTTCTTGTCCTCTAGAAAAACATGTTAGATTACCGTTTGTAGCCTCTACTTCTAGTATGTCGATGTCTTTTGACATTATTCATAGTGATTTATGGACATCTCCCGTTTTGAGTTCTTTGGGCCATCGTTATTATATTTTATTTTTGGATGATTATTCTAATTCTTTGTGGACTTTTCCTTTGTCTAAAAAATCTCTAAGTTTATTTCACACACTTAAAATTTAGAGCTTTCATCCGTACCCAATTTGAATGGAAAATTAAAAACATTCAACGTGATAATGGTAGGGAATATGATAATGGGCCATTTCGGGAATTTTGTGACACTCATGACATATCTTTTCGATTTTCTTGTCCTCATACGTCCTCACAAAATGGGAAGACCGAAAGAAAAATCCGTACCATTAATAATATTGTCCGAACTTTACTAGCCCATGCTTCATTACCTCAGTCTTTTTGGCATCATACGTTACAAATGACTACTTACCTCCTTAACATACTCCCTAGTAAAGGTTTAGCATATCAATCACCCTTAAAAAATTTATAATATGAATCCCTCGTATTTTCATCTTAGGGTGTTTGTGCTATCCGTTTTTCCCGTCTACTATAATTAACAAACTACAAGCTCGTTCTACCGCACGTGTGTTTTTGAGTTATCCGTCTAATCATAGTGGTTACAAATATTTTGATTTATCCGCTAATAAAATCATAATTAGTCGCCATGTCATTTTTTATGAAACCCAATTTCTGTTTGCTAAATTGTATAATTTCGTGTCTACTTCGTATAATTTTTTGAATGATGGGCTCTCACCGTATATTATCCACCATTTATCTAAGATGTCCCGTGACCAAAATAAGCCAAGCCGGGCCACCGCCATCGCCCAAATATCTTGATCCGATCTACGCTTTTGCCAAAGAAGCCCACTGTCTGCTGGCCCAAATTTTGTCCACCCGAGTCTACTATTTTGGCCAGCAGGCCCACTGCTTGTTGGCCCAGTTTTACCATCACCGTCTTCTTCCACTGGGCCAGCAGGCCCATTACCTGCTGGTCCAGTTTTACCTGACCCGACACCTACACAAAACACGCTCCCTTCTATTTCGAGTCAAGGGCTTGTTACTCATAGTCAACGTGGTATTTTTAAACCTAAAAGACATTTTAATCTAAATTCTAATGTCAACAAATCACCCCTACCACGTAATCATGTGTCTGCGCTTCATGATCCGAATTGGAAAATGGCCATGGATGATGAATATAATGCTCTTATTGAAAATAAGACGTAGGAGTTGGTGCCCCGTCCGCCTGGTGTCAATATTATTCATTCTATGTGGATTTTTACTCATAAATAAAATTTTGACGGTTCTTTTGAGAGGTACAAGGTCCGTCTTGTAGGTAATAGTAAAACATAACAGATTGGCGTGGATTATGGAGAGATGTTTAGTCCGGTGGTCAAACTGGCAACCATTCATAATGTGCTTAGTCTAGCTCTCTCGAAAGCATGACCCATTTATCAGCTGGATGTGAAAAATGCTTTCTTACACGGTGACCTTAAGGAGACAGTGTGTAAATGCATCAGCCCTTGGGTTTTAGGGACCCCAAGTATTCCCATCATGTTTGTTTGCTGAAAAAGTCCTTATATGGGCTTAAGCAGGCCCTACGTACTTGGTATAAGAGGTTTGCAGATTATGTGTCTACTATTGAGTTTTCTCACAACATGTCTGATCATTTTCTGTTCATCTATCGTCATGGTACTTTTCTGGCATACATTCTGTTATATGTGGATGATATAATATTGACTGCCTCTTCTGATAATCTGCGCAAGTCAATCATGTCCCTTCTCATTTCAGAATTTGCTATGAAAGACTTGGGGCCCTTGAGTTATTTTTTGGGTATAAATGTCACTCGTCATAAATGTGGTCTATTTTTATCACAGAAGAAGTATGCGGCTGAGATTACTGAGAGAGCTACCATGTCATCTTGTAATTCCTCTTCTACTCCGGTTGATACCAAACCGAAGCTGAGTGCTACTTCTAGCACACCATATGAGGATCTCACCCACTATCGTAGTCTTGCATGGCTCTTCAGTATCTTAACTTCACGAGATCAGATATTACTTATGCAGTATAGCATATGTGTTTGTTTATGCATGATCCGCGGATTGAGCATATGCATGCGCTCAAACGCATTATATGATACACACAGGGCACACTTGATTATGGATTGTATTTATATCCGTCCTCCGTCTCTACTCTCGTGTCCTATACAGATGTTTATTGGGGTGGATGTCCAGATACCAGACATTCGACCTCTGGTTATTGTATGTTTGTTGGTGATAACTTGATCTTTTGGTCTGCAAGATGTTAGGCTACTTTATCACGATCCAGTGCGAAGGCCGAGTATCGAGGGGTAGCCAATATGGTGTCTGAGTCATGTTGGCTACATAATCTTCTGTTAGAGCTTCACTTTCATATTCAGAAAGCTAACTTGGTCTATTGTGATAATGTTAGTGCAGTCTATCTCTCTGGAAATCCGATCCAACATCAGCGCACTAAACATATCGAGATGAATATTCACTTTGTTCGCGAAAAGGTAGATCGTGGACAAGTATGTGTTTTACATGTCCCTTCAAGATACCAAATTGTTGACATCTTTACTAAGAGTCTTCCCTTGGTTTTGTTTGAAGATTTTAGGGACAGTTTCAGCGTACGACAACCGCCAGCTATAATTGCGGGGGTATGATAGACATTGGTATACCGTGTGTATACCACATAGACTGAAAAAAATTATTTACTATACCATGTCGTAAAATTCTTGTATAAGTGTAATTATGGTATTAGTATTACAGTAGAAAAATATATTAGTCTTGTATTAGAAAAATATAAATTTATTTTTTATATTTAGATATTGTGATTTATATATGTACTTTTTTTATTAATAAAAATAATTAATGAATTATTACTTTCGGTCCCTTCTAGGACAAAAAAAACATAGCCGGAAAATCAAATCTTTCCTTCTTTTAGAAATCAATCTTTCCTTCTTTTAGAAATCTTCAGTCCAATCTGAAAAGCAAATAGTGATAAGCCGGATAAAGTGCATTACACTTTTAGCATCATAATAGCCGACATTGTCTACCATCACATTGTTTCATAATTAGTTAGTTGGTCAATAATTTTGACCTGTTTATATCTAACGACTCCATTTTTAATACTTTTTATGATAAATCAAATAACCTTTTTAAATTGAATACCCACAAAAATCAACTTTCAGCATTGCACTACTTCAACATAATAAAGCACACAAAAAACTGATCGCATACGCCATGCTCGGTACGTTTGATCTGGTTTGAAACTCCCTTCATCTCAAATTATTTGTTTTCTTAGACGCTCCTTTAAGAGACATTAATTGGAAAGGGGTTTAACTATAGTACCCTTCATTGTTGGTATTAGAACAATCATAACATACCTCATAATTGAAGTGGGTGTTTTTAGCGTTCAAGAACAATAATTACTAAGGGTGAAATCTGAAAAAAATAATTAATTTTATTATTAAGAGTCTCACATCGAAAATGGAATGAGAACATAGACTCCTTATATGGACTTGAACAATCATCACCCTACAATTCTTTACATGATATCAGAGTCAGGCTCATTCCAATTATTTGTTCACCGATGTTGGGTCCCTAAATTATATTATCCACGATCCAGTTAACAAGGTTTGAACGTGCGGGGGAGTGTTAAAAGTCTCACATCGGAAATAGAATGAGAACATTGACTCCTTATATGGACTTGAACAATCCTTACTCTACGAGCTAGCTTTTGGATTGAATTATGTCCAAAATCCATTCTTTACATTTATATTGAACTTCTAAAACGAGATATAATTTGAAACAACTATTTTTAGAAATTACGATAGATAATTGAGACGGAGGGAGTACTATATTAGTTTGTTTCAACAAAATAATATATTTTTAAAATTTTTTTTTATAATCACACAAATAATATATCATATTAAACTTTACGGAGTCATATTATAACTGTTAAAGTGAAATGAAGGCAGTAAACAAAATAGTAGAGCAAGTTGTGAAAACAAGAACCTGCATAGAGGCCAACCCACCACCGATCACAACCGGTGAAATCCACCAAAGCGCCGTCATTCACCACGTCTCCTACGTGCGCCCTGCCCGGCGCAGCGGCGGCTCCGCCAATGACCACCACATGTATATCACCATCCAATGACGCAAACACAAGGTTCTCATCCGACAAAATAATCCCAGAAACAGCCCTAGAGTATCGACCAAGTCTGTCACGTTGTTGTGGATGAAACGTAGACAAATGAACCCTCGTTGGTAAATGAAACAATTGAACCGAACCGTCGGAGAACCCCGCGGCTAGATGGTGATCGGACAATGCGAGATGGCGGCAAAAGAGGCCGTCATTATTATTGTTGTTGTCGTTATTGTTTTCGGGTACAAAATGTAGAGTGTTGTATATGTACCTATGTTGGCGGAAATTGTTGGAAGTTCGGTGCCAGTATATGTATTCGTCGTGCCATGTTTGGCGGAGAAGGTGGCGGCGGTTCCATATTTGGCGTGTTAAATTTTGCCATAGAAGATCGGAACGTGATACTGCTCTCCATGTTGAACAAACCTGAAAATGTTATGATATATACAACAAATTCAAATTTCAGGAATTTTCATTCCAAATTTAGCAACAAAAAAAAATAATAATCCTTCTGTCCTAATTTATATGACACTTTTTATTTATTGATATTCTAATTATATGAACTTTAATTATAATATTTTAAAATATTTTTCATAATATTGGCTTGAGAGGTATTTTAATTATAATATTTTAAAATATTTTTCAACTTCTCATATAATTTTTTAAATATCTACTAAGAGTAAATTTTAATTTAAAATATTAAATTAAATTAATTTACTTTAATTTATTTCGCCCTAATATCTATGATTATATCAATGATTGTTTTATTTGCGTTTGATTTTTATTACAATTTCAAGACATGTACTTTCCCTCGTAAAACAATTTTTATTTTGAAATTGATGTCATACTTTTTTACTAATTTTTTTCAATTATTACTTCTGTAATTTTTACTATTATCAAAACATAAGTCAAAATAGTTAAGTGTCTTAATTTTTAATTATAGGTAGAGTGCTACGATATTAATTTTGTGATGATATGAAGCATTTAATATCAAATGAAATGATAAAATTACTTGTAAGGTGGTCCGAACGCTAAAAATATCCAGAACTCGTGATTAGTCAAATACAAGTATACTAGTTGGCACTTGCCACCTATAACAAACCTATAAAATATAGGTGTATATATAGTAGAGATAGAGATAGAGATTGGATCAGCACAAGCAGCAGCACACTGAAAAGTCTAGAAAGTGATGCTAATGGTAAGTCTATCTCAAGACTCAAATTGTTAAAAAAGTGACGACGAAAATGTTGTTTGGTTTCCAAATCCAAGAGTTCTAAGGCATGCATGCAGGTGATAGATGATGGAAAAGGCATGCAAAATCACAATCTGAAGTAGAAAAGGGGGAATAGTACTGGCATGCGCGTTTAGCGTACTTTATAAGTAATTTATTAGGTTGAGAGAAATTAAGCTGTTATCACGTTGTCATGGCAGGCACGCCCATAGTGCATAATAGGTGATATTTTATGTGGTTAACTTATATATGTTTGAAAATTCAATTCATGGTGTATAGTAGGTGATATTTTATGTGGTTAGCTTATCATTGTAATATATGTTTGAGAATTCACACAATTTTTTTTACAAATTTATGTCAAGTGTCTAATAAGAACATTTTATCATGTGTTTATATGCTTAATTATAGACATGTCATTGATAGATTATGAAAATAATCTTTGATTATTCTTGTTTCCCTCCGATGTGTTTACCGTTTTATCGAATGACAAATTGATTCCTTAACTAAGCGATTTGGGCCGGAAGCGGAACTCTAACTTCCAGCAATGGGTTCCCTAACTGCTCCAGAAAGCGTTAGAATGGTGATTGAGTAAACTAAGTGGTAAGAAACATAAATACAGCTAGAGTGCAATAAATGCGATAAAGATAAAATGAAGATATGTAAAAATTAATTTTTTGATTGATTGTGTTGTCTTCATTATGTACAAGTGATTTTACATTTATAGTACAAGAAAAATAAACGTGACCCCCTATGTTAGCCATCGAACTACCCACGAAATCCACTAGCTAACTATGAGGATGTGGTGCCGATTTTTTCGCCTGGACCTCTAGCACGATCGACGACACTCCCTTCAAGCTGTTGTTGATTGCTACCTTTTCTAGAAGGTCCTTTGACTTGGTCTTCGAGGCGTCCGAGTATGTGTGGGTCTCAGCCGTTCCTCGGAATTATGACTCGGTCAGACTACTGTAATAACCGATGATGCTTTTCTAGCTGAGGGTAGGAACTAACGGATTCGACTATGACTCCGCTCAGTTACCGATTTAGAATCATTTTCCACCTTCGGTTGTCACTTGATTCGGTTAAACACTTTTAAGTGTTAACAATTGCCCCCTCTACATTAACTCGATTGCGGCTGTTGAGTTGATGTATTCCAAAATGGTCGTCGTTTCGTGTGGCAACTGTAGGTGTCATTTCAATCACTTTTGCCTTAAATGCATGCAATGATGGCCTTTAAAAAAGTTCTTTTTCGTGGAAAATGTCTCGGCTTCCACAATTAGTTTCTGACAGGTTTTTAGTCGCACGTTTTATACGACAAAACTCCTAACAGTGTCAATCATATCTCTAAGAAAAGTGAAATATTTGGGAGAGACATTCCCCCACCAGAAGGGTTTCTCATTCAATCTTGTCGGTCATTCCCAAATTTTTTGCCTTCTTCAGAAAACCCTATTTCTTCATCAAAAAAAGAAAAAACATGTCTTTATTTTCTTCTCTATCTCTGGGATCGAATAGCACCGGCTTGGCTGATGATGACCTAATCCCCACTTTTGCCTTCGTAGATGAGCAACTGGTTCTCGCCCCTTTTGGTACATCTGAACAAGGTGATCTCCTTCTTTCTCAGCATTTAAGCCCGGCGAATTACGACCTTCCAATTACCTGTGCCTGGTTCACCAGCGACCGTTGACCGGCTAGTCTGTGCACCTAGCGGACCAAGATTGCCAATTATTCCGTTTGATTGAACCGAGTGAAGTCGGCCAAAGAAGTCGAATGGAGACGCATGGGTCTCTACGACGCTATTGCGCTGTCGGAGTTTGACTCCCCATGCAACATCGATCTTATATATGCCTTTCTTAGTTACTGGATGACCACTGCCAATGCCTTTGTTTTTCCTTGGGGAATGATAACCCCCACACTGCTTGATGTGATGACGATACTTGGCCTTCCGATTCCGGGAGCCGAGGCGTCTATCCTAAGCGATATAGGTGTTGCCAATTTAGGCATCAAAGTCTCAAAGACTTCTTCAAGCTACAACCAGTTTATAACCAACAACTGCCGAATATTGCCTCTTCCAGTCGATGATGCCGAGCATCATGCTTTTCTGCTTTTTTGGTTTAGCCGATATTTTGTCTCTACGGGCTCTTGTGCAGTTGTGAAAGAGCTGGAAATTTATGCGGCGTTAGCCATTTCGGGGAGGGATGTCAGTTGGGCATCTCTCTTCTTGACCTATCTTTACATGGCTATGGGTGATGCCCAGGCGAGGTTAAGGGATTCCAAAAACCTGGATACCTTAGCCAGTCCCCTATGGTTCCTTCAGTTGTGGATCACCCTCTATTTTCCTGAGTTTATCCTCGATAAATTTGATGACCGTCGTTTTCTATTAAACCTTCTAGTATTAGCCGATACTCTTCGGAGAACACTCCTTGTGCCCCAAGATGCTTTTGCCGCAATCTCCACCTTGCATGGTCTGTCTAGAGACCATTATACAGATTGACAACCGGTCCTAGAGAGATGGGCCACCACTGATTGGGTCCATCAAGTAGCTGATGAGGACCTTACTTTCTCCCAACGGAGGACTATGGTTCTCATATGGGAGCGGATTCACACATAAATCGCCTTCTAGGCTGTCCAGCTGAGGGCGGCCGGCCCAGAACTAACATGGAATTAGGCTGACCATTTCAATAGCTGCCCAAATCTTATCGACCGAATCCTATTTAAATAAATCAAGGATGCAATCTCCCACCTCGTCGAATTTGATTGACGAGAAGTCAATACCTTCCATCTCCTGGAAACATATAGGAGTCAGCTAAGGTTCCAATGCTTGGATTCTCTGCATAATTTGTGGAACCGTTTTGGCTAGAGAT
This sequence comes from Anisodus acutangulus, assembly GCA_029783415.1. Taxonomy (NCBI): domain Eukaryota; kingdom Viridiplantae; phylum Streptophyta; class Magnoliopsida; order Solanales; family Solanaceae; genus Anisodus; species Anisodus acutangulus. The sequence continues at coordinate 29,489,304 of CM056497.1, forward strand.
TCCTTCAAGACTACAGTCTCCTGCTGAAGTCCCTTTGTCGGGCCGTCACCTGACTGTATGCTCAGCTCTGGGTGGTCCAAAGATTCTCCTTCATGCGGCTCTCTATCTAAAGAGGCTGAGTCGAAGGCCCGCTCTATAGCTTCAGCCATGGCAGACACAGGAATTTCCTGTCTATCGGCTGCCTCATCACTTGATATCATGTGCAACATTAGTTTCATCTTGCGCAAGGCTTTGGTACGCTGCATCCTTATTTTCTGCATCTTGGACATGACACCTAGCGGTGCCTCATTCTTTCCAGAAGCCTGATTGACGAACCATTTTCCTTCCTCTATATTGGCGGTCGGCTTGATCATCCTCCGGGATCTCAGCTGACCTTCCTCCCTTACTGTGATACATAGGGAAGAAATGTCTTCCTTCACATTGAACTCACCCACCCTCTGTTTAGTTATGGGTAGTGGTTCCTCGCCTATTTGGGGCACGCTCGACTTCCCCTCGACTGGCGGCTATGCTTGCCTCCCAAGCCTGCTGGGTTCCTTTTTAATACCGAGTACTATTTGTGAGGTTCCCGAGCTATTTGCTCTGGTTTATAAGGGCGGCCACGAAAGCTGCTTCTAGCTGGCTGCCTGTCTATGTCCTCATAAATGTCACACGAGCTGCCTAGAAGATTAAACATAGAGGTCCTGGTGACCCCCTCCTTACCAGTGGGTTTCTTTGGGACCCATATGGTTTTAATCGGTTGTTTCCCCTTGACGTCCTTTGATTGATCTGGCTTGGCAAAGGATACCATAGATATCAGTACTGCGGGGAAGGGGTCAGTATTGACAGACATTTCAGCTATGCTTTTATCGGCTAGCTTGAACCTGCCCTCTTTGATGCCTTTTTGAATTGCCTTCCTGAAGACCACACAATTAGAAGTAGCGTGACTATATGAATTGTGCCACTTACAGTACTTCTTATCATTGAGTTCTGCAGTAGACGGAATTCTATGGCCATCAAGCAGCCGAATCTGTTTATCTTTAAGTAGATGATCAAAGATCTGATATACCTTTGTAATGTCAAACGAGTAACCGACCCTGTCATCAATCGAACTCGTCTCCTTGCCCTTCGTAGCTTTTAGGGCTGGGCAAGAGTAAACCTTACCCCTGACGATCTCGGCTGACTCTGAGTTAGACTCATCTGCCTCAATAATGTATACCAAATGAGAGCCTCTGTTTTGGTTAGCTCTTCTTTTCTCCTTCTCATGAATAAACTGCTCTATTTTGCTAGCCTTCTCGGCTAACTGGCTTAAGTCAGAGCAAGATTGTTCCACTAATTTCTCCTTTAGTTATGGATGCATGTTGTTGATTATCATGTGGGCGCATTCCGATTCAGAAAAGTGTACATGGCATTTCCCAACCTTCCTTCTGAATCTCTCGATATAATCGGTAGCCGACTCATCGATCTGTTGCTTGAGATTCATCAAATCCGTCACAGTGACTTGAGGTTAGGGCCAATAAAATCTATCATGGAAACAACGCTCCATGTCAGCCCAACTTTGCACGGAGTCGGGGGCCAAGGATGAGTATCAGGCAAATGCCATTCCGGTTAGAGAAACGGGAATAACTACAACTTATGGTACTCGTTCTGGCCAACTTTGCCTCATTGGACGGTAAATTTGCCGATGTGTTCAATGGTAGATTTGTCGTCATCACCCGAGAATGTGGCGAAATCAGGCGTTTTGAAGCCTCTTGGCAGTGGTGCTACCCGATCTATCCAATCGGGGTAGGTCTTCCTGTAAACAGGCATGTCCAAGGGTTTCAGTTGGATGCTGAACTACCTCCTCATGGTATTCGCAATGGTTTCAGGGTTCATCAACTATGGCATCCCCTGCCGATTCTCAACTGGAACCGGCTGGTGCACGTTCTGAACTGGAGGCCTCCATTATGCACCTTGTTGAACGGGATATTGAAAGTTGTAGGTGATCTGCTAGCCATTACCAACAGGTGGGGTATATCCCCATTGCTGCTGTTGGGCATTGCCACCAAAGCGTGCAACCTGAGCTCTTGGAACAGCCGATGGAACTTGAGAATAAGGTGGAACATTGTTCCATGTCTGCTCTCCTCGGACATCAGTCGTTCTTAAAACGTTTGTGCTTCCTGGTTGGTATGGATTGGGTACCAGCTGTGACTATTGGAATGGTGTCCCGCTGTAGATAGCGTCACTAGATAGCCTAGCAGGGTCATAGCCAAGGGTCATCGGCTGTCAGTTCAGCTGGCCAACATTGGTCGTCTGTTCCGTAGGGCCTTTTACATAAGTGTACGGCATAACGGGCGGCAAACCAAAGTTTTCGGATGTCTGAACTGGTCATCAGGCCATATTGATCTATACATACTGCAGATTCGCTTAGTCGAGCGGCACAGCTTGCCCCCCAGAATTTGGTGGCAACCATACAGTAGGCTGATTACCAAGTGAATGGGCTTGTGCTCTTAGGTGTGATGTCGGTTGTACCTGAGTAGGTACTGACTGATACACGTTCAGCTGAGGAACAACACCTGGAGTCACAGTTGCACGTTGTACATCGCCATTCGTCAGAGGGATGACATAACTAGCCGAACCTTCTCCTGGATGCAGTCGATTAGCTTCCAGTTCTCTCGCTTGCTGAACCTCGTTATACACCATTGGCTTGAAAATGTCAGCCAATTGTTTGGAAACCTGTTACATAATGTCGCGGATGCCCAAGTCAATCTGTTGTCTAATGAATGACGTGGTCATAACAGTTGGACCCTCAGATTGACTAGGTTCACCCACAACTTGGATTGATGGAGGAAGTGAATGGGTTTCAATCGATGTAGGCATACCCGAAGAAAATGGTGGCTCGTTGTTCCTTCTGGGAGGATTCTATTTAGGATGTGGACTGGACTCTTGGTTCATTTTCTTACCAGACCTTAGGCGCATATGCCAAGTGTGATCCTGACCTGGAGAATTAAACTTCGCTATGAGATCACCTATGGTCCTACTGGGCATGCTAAATTTGTTTCCCTCCGATGTGTTTGCCATTTTATCGGATGACAAATTGATTTCTTAACTAAGCGATTTGGGCCGGAAGCGGAACTCTAACTTCCAGCAATGGGTTCCCAACTACTTCAGAAAGCGTTAGGATGGTGATTGAGTAAACTAAATGGTAAGAAACATAAATACAGCTAGAGTGCAATAAAGGCGATAAAGATAGAATGAAGATATGTAAAAATTAGTTTTTTGATTGATTGTGTTGTCTTCATTCTGTACAAGTGATTTTACATTTATAGTACAAGAAAAATAAACGTGACCCCCTATGTTAGCTGTCGAACTACCCACGAATCCACTAGCCAACTATGAGGAGGTGGTGCCAATTTTTTCGTCTGGACCTCTAGCACGATCGACGACACTCCCTTCAGGCTGTTGCTGGTTGCTACCTTTTCTAGAAGGTCCTTTGACTTGGTCTTCGAGGCGTCCGAGTATGTGTGGGTCTCAGCCGTTCCTCGAAATTATGACTCGGTCAGACTGTTGTAATAGCCGATGATGCTTTTCTAGCCGAGGGTAGGGACTAACGGTTTCGACTATGATTCCGCTTAGTTACTGATTTAGAATCATTTTTCACCTTCGACTGTCACTTGATTCGGCTAAACACTTTTGAGTGTTAACAATTCCATAATCAATGTAAATAGTTTATATTTATGTGTAAATATCATTAGTATATTATTAATATATTCTACCATAATTGTAGCCTAAATTAACGCTTGTACACTTATATTTAATAGGACATTATGGAATGAAATAATTACGAAAAATATTTCCTTCAGTCATAGTTTAAATGTGTAAATTAAATTTATTGATAAGTTTAAGAAATTATTTATGTATAAGGTCAATTTATAAAATTATAATAAAGAGTACTTTTTGAATTTTATTATCTTAAACTAATAATGTATATATAATATACCAAAAAGCCTCTAAATTTTGTGGTCAGTTGATTCTGCAATTTATTGTTAGTTTTATGTCTTTTTTACCATAAATTTTCATTTTTAAATATACAATATCTGATAATAATATACAAGAAACCTAAAAAAGTCATTGTGTTCTATTTAAATTCATAAGTTGCCATATTAGATCATTTCCTCCTAAATTTTGTGATCTTCGACAAGTCATTTAAAATATATAAAATGTATATTCTTTTTAAAATAAATTTTAAAAATGCATAAATTGAAACATAGAGTAAAATCTATCTAGCTATGCTATTTTGAGAAGGGCATCTTGTAAGAAGAAAATGACTCGTTATGTTTTTAATCTATTGCATGAAATGAAATGAGAAGATGTAGAAAAGGATAGGTACGCATGCAGGGTTAGTCAGAGAAGACGAGTCAGTGGTCTAGAAAAGAGTAGGGAAATAGGAGACTAAACATAGGAGTACTCCATTATTCTTAGAGATGGCAATGAATCTTGAATCGGTCCGGATTTGATGGATCCAGATCCGTTTTATAGTATACGAATCTTCAAAATTTGGATCCGACGGATTCGGATCGGATCCAGATCCGTTTCTGACGGATCGAATCTGGATATGGATCTTGTATTTGAGATCCGTATCCGATCCAGATCTGATCCGTGGATCCTATTTTATTAAATATATCCATAACATAGAATGTAATTTTATAAGTATTTTCTTAATTTTTTTTCATAATTTATGTATTGGGTAAAGGGTTGAACCAGGATAAGACACAAGTCACACAACCATGTAATTTGTCCTTAAAGTTTCATTTATATTACTTATATGCTCTCTGCAGTTTTTCATATTTTCATTTCTATAAAAAGAAAAAATTATCACTCTTCTTTAAATTTTTCTTTCTTGAATCTGCTAGCGGTAAGCTTTAAGTATCTGTCTCTCATTTATTTGATCAGTAAAAAAAACTGGGACTTTTGATATATGACTGACCTTGTTTTATGTTGTTTAATGAAGTCAATCAGTAGAACTACAAGTGGAGCATCACTAAAGCCTCCAAAAATTAGCTCAAAGTTGCAACCTGTTTGCATCACTAATGAAATCAATCGTCTTTATTTTCTTGTGATGCTAAAACTTTATTCAGTATTTTGGAAGAATGATGTCATGTTTGTGTAGGTTGATTGAATGAATTCAATCATTTTTTTCAATCAGATTGCGTTTCATTTTGTCATAAAAGTTTCAACATGTGAGAATATTATTCAAGCCAAAAAAAATTACATGTAGATCCAGATCCGATCCGTGAATCCGATGAATCCGGATTTGGATCTGATTTTTATGGACCCGATGGATCTGGATTTAGTAGGATCCGATCCAGATACGATCCGTTGCTATCCCTAATTATACTCCCCCATTCCAAAATATGCTTTTCAAAAATTACATTATATAAATTTTGATTAATATTTTTTTATCGTATTAATATAAGAAGAAATTACAATGTATAATAATTTTTAAATATTTAAATTTTAATTTTAAAATATTAAATTAATTTAATCAAATTTAATTTTAAATTTTATCAAATTAATTTTTAAAAAGAAAAACATAACAAATATTTTGAGACGAAAGGAATATTAATACTACTAGTAGGTTACAACATCGACCCTCATCATAGCTACTATCACTATCACGGAAACAAAAGAAAGAAGAAAACCACTGACGTACATCTCATCTCCCCTTCTCTCTTATATCACCAATAATATCCACATTACAGCAAAATAATTCCACTTTTGGAGTAGAGCTAAATATTCACAAATCTTGTTGCATCCAGTTTAGAGTTGTTCTGCTAACTAGTGCTATAATTAAAAAAATGATTTTTCTTTCGTTTGACTTTGATATTAGAAGGCGTTATTTCCCAACCCAAAATAAAATCTTTATGAGTAAAATTTTAAAATTTATAAGTACATTTTTTTATGAAGACGATAGATAAAGCGACAGGGATAAGGAGTCAAAACTGACAAAAGAAAAAGATTGACTTCCACAAACGGAAATTAAATAAGAGAAAAAATTGAGAAATAGACACACAAGCATATCCAAATTAAACACCATCAAATAAAAAAGGAGTCAATGATCCAAAATAAATTTAAATTATTACATTTTTTGCGAATTTCATCCTTAAATTATCAGTTGTTTTCTTTGAGATTAATAAATAAATAATGATAGTTCAAATAAAAAAAATAACTAATAATTTATGTGTGAAATTCACGAGAAACTAATAGTTCAGATATATTTTTACCATTATCCTTTTTTTTTTTTTATACTAACCATTATCTCAGTTAAAAAGCTTCACACAAACATGGGATTATATGTTAGTATTGGTTTTTGAACAGAGAATAGACACAATCTCGTCCGCTTGGGCAGCTCAATTGGTTTCAAGGGGGATATTTGGAATAAGAGACCAAGGATCGAATCCCGTCAGCGGCAGTGTGGGGGTTTCTTCTTGAAATAAAGGAGGGCCCCTTGTGCGCAGCGTGGTACTGGTCTAACCTTTGAAATCAATTGAGTCACTATGATTTACTTCCTTCACAGACCTGTCGGATCGGGGTGTGGGGGCTCCTGGGGTGGGAGATTCCACCTTTTGGAATAAGAGAATAGACACAATCTCCTTTTTCTCTTTCATTTCCAAGAAAAGGTTACCAAAGGGTCTCTCTCGTTAAGAGCAAAGAATCTCAACACTCTTCTGCTTTTACAACAACTTGCTGTTTCTTTGACCCGCCAGTTCAAAATTTTAGTAATAACTTTCAAAGAGCTAATGGTAAAAAAAATACCTCAAATATTATTTTTTAAAATATTTTTATTTAAATTATCAGGTGTGACAGTATTTTATTTAAACTATCACTAATTAATTTACAAAATACACTTTAATTATCATTTATTCATTTTTCTTATATGATAGTTGAGATAGAAAAAGTGAACAAATGATAGTTGATGTGTATATTGCTAATTAATTGATAATAGTTTAGGTAGGAAACTCTATAGTTCAGGTAGGAAACTCTATAGTTCAGGTAGGAAACAAAAAAAAATGTGACACTTGAAATGTGTTTTTAACCATTATTGTCAAATTAGACATTGAGCCTAACTCACATCCAAAAAGTTAGCTCAAAGGGAGGAGGATTCCCCAAGTCTTATAAGGAGTCCAGGGTTCTCATCCGTCACCGATATGGTATATTCTCTTCACTCCTCACGCCCAGATTCTGACATTCTTTTTTTCTGAAGTCCACTGTCCGGTCTGAAGCGTGCACTTTCATGAACCAGGGCTTTTTCACCGATCTGGTCTGGAGCGGGCACTTTCATGAACGGGCATTTTCACCCATCGGTCTGGGACAAGTCAATTGGTCCAGAGAGGATTCTGCCCCCCACCCCCCTTTTCCTGGGCCCACATCAGATCGGGCCTGAATCTGACTCTGATATCATGTCAAATTAGACATTTGGCCTAACTCACACCCCAAAAGCTAGTTCAAAAAGAGAAGGATTGCTCAAGTCTTATAAGGAACTCAGAGATCTCATCCCTCACGATGTGGTACATTTCTCTTCAATTATCTCATTTTTAAATTTATAATTTTTACATATTGATAAAATTTTAAAACAAATATTATTGAGCTTCATCGTCCCTGAAATTTCAATGATACATTAACCCTTGCTTAAGATTGGTTTAAGTTTTTCATTCTTAATTAAAATTCTAAAATTCGAACAATAGAAATACAGAATCTTTTGATAAGAAAGGCTTTATATGTTTGATGAACCTATCTATGACGAACTGAGACTAATCGGGTCAATACAATATATTATTAAAACAAAAATTATTGTCTCTGTCATAATAGTTATGCTACACCTTCCACAGACTTCGATCTGTAACTAATGGGAAAAGATGTCCCTTGTTAAAGAAAGGGAAGGACAAGAACTAAACAATAGAAAGGATAATATAAGATATACAAGTAGTATTATTTATATGGATAATGTTGGAGAAAGGGGGAAAATTGGATTCATGAACAAGTGTAATAATGGACTGTCAGCCAAGAATCTGAATCAACAACTGGAAAGACTTACTTTTAGTCTAGGACTAGGTATTAATGGCCAGGAATGGGCAATCTTACTTCTTAGACATGCTTGGTTTTTAAGAAAAGTTTCAATAGACATAAAGCAAGTCCAACGGTGAAATTCCTTACCCTTACTCATAAACTTTTTTGTTCGAATAATAGGAATTGAGACTAATTTTGGTAGAAAACGCTTTCAGCTCATTAATAGGAATTACATAGCATAAATTTGGTTTAGTGATTCAAAAATTATAATTTATAGGTATTGACAACCCTTCATTTATACCAAACTCCTATATATATTTTAAGCTAAAATTATTGAGTTTTGTCCAACATGCTTGATAATGGCTAATCCCTCCCTCCAAAAAACGGTTTTGTTTTCATGTTTCGCTTCAAATATAACCGAAAGATCTTTTTTGGCATAGATGCAACCATATGCAAGAAAAGGACTGTCCAAGAAATGGACAAAGCCTTAGGTCAAGATGCTTTAATTTACTACATATATATTTCTCCTTGATCGAACTCGTCAAAAATATTGATGGGTGGGCCAAACTATTTCTTAAAAAAATAGTACTACTAGTAATATATTTTTGAAAGACCCGATACGGATGCAATATTATTTTTAAAGAGTCTAAACAATATAATATTTCCTTGAACAAGTATGAAAAGAAAATTAACAATAGAAGTTGGAAAATGCAAAAGAGAAATTAAAATCACATTTGTCGTTACCCCCAAAAGGGGGTAGGGAAAAAATATATACATCCAACTCAATTAAATTAACCATAGATAATAAATTAAGGTCTAGTGTCTTATTTTTAACTATAGAATAGTATTACTCTCCCTTGGGGAGACTTTCTCATTAATACAAATATATATAGTGTACAATGTGTAGTATAACCTAGTACAATAATGAATCCTCTACTTACCATAATTCTATACAAAATATATATGAGATATATTCTAATTATGGTGGTGGGATAGAATTAGAATTCTAAACACAGGTACACGTTAATATTAACGAAGAATTTTTTTAAAAAGGAATGAAAGTTAATTAAAGAAAAAATTAAAATATGAAGCATATATAATAACCTAACATCACAACTTAGGGTTGCCGTCATCAGAAACATTCTTCTTCTAGCATTCTTGCATATTTTGAAGTAATAGGTATTGAAAATTTGTCTTTAGTGGGGAGGTGCGTCCACCCGTATTTAATGACTTAAACACTAGGGTTCCATATATTGGAGGCTGTGTCTCTTCACACGTGCATAATCTACTAAGTGAGTAGATGACCGTAGGGCCAAGAATCGTCAAATTTCATTAAGAAATGAAAGAGATATTGGTTTACGAAGTAAGGTGTTTTGAGGCATGGAAATATGGTGTGGGACAAATCTACCACATCGGTGGGAAAATGAAGAATTGTTCTCTTTATAAGTCTCAAAATTGGCTAAGGGTTTGGGACCCCAAGAGGTAACCCATGTGTTCGAAGGAGGTAGGACCTAGATGTGCTTGATTTCAAGGCTAAGTCCACACGCGTGCCGCCGCCGCCCGCCCATCCCATCCGGTCCGGGCTCGGATCGTGGGCCTTGGGCTTCTTCTGATATTATCTCTTTGGACCCCAAATTGCTTAATATTTACAATTTGGTCCCTGGAGTTTCTGAAAAGCTGAAATTGGGAACGACGCCATAAACTGCCATTACTTGGCAGTTGAGGAGTCCCTCCTCTTATGTTATATATTGGAGCCTTTTAGCTCAATTACATAGACGAATATATACAACACAACACAGAGACAAACAGAAGAGAGGACAACACAAATTCTGTCCAAAACGTGACCAGAAACAGTGGACAAAAACAGAAAACTCTTCCTTCCTTTTCTATTCTTCAGCAAGTCATTTCGTGTTTGTTTTCTTCATCAGAATCAACCTATTTTCTTTGTAGTGTTGATTAGTTGATGTTTTATCTTGGGAGACCATTGCCCGTTAACGTAAAAGCATATATACGGGGCAATCTTGTCTTAAAGACAGAGAGTCATCTCTCGACTCAGCCACAGTTGTAACAATCCTGATTTAGTATTTCTTGATTTCAGGTTATCAAGATCCAACGATCAACAAGCGTGTGACAGTTCTGAATATTGGCTATTTGTTTATCCTTTCGAACACTTGTAATATTTATTTACTTTCCGTACTACTTTACATAGTCCAATAATTTTAAAACAAGATTTGTATTAGTGTTCGAAAGATGTCTGTCAAAAGTTGTGTGACCAAATCTGGATATGGCTGTGGTTTTCTGGTAGAAGAGACTTGTGATTATGTTGTTAAAGGTCAACATGTTCATGGTGTCACCGCTCTTGAGAGTGGTGGGAACAAGCGCCCACGAGAGGCTGGGGATGTCAACTGGGACAAGAGGAGAATGCTGAAAATGTGGTTCTATCTTATAGCAGAAGGCCTATATCTGTCCCAGACAAACGATCCGAATTATGGTAAGAAGGAAATGGACATTCAGTCCGACGAAGTGAGCTAGAATCCGAAATTGGGATAAGTAATTTTTCTTCCTTGTCAAGAATAAGATTAAATGATGTCTGATTAAAAAGGGCTTAAAGTAAGGAGGAATATGAAAATATTTTCACAAAATAATTTATATTCCTTAAGCTTTAAAATCAGAAGTTTAATCTCATCTTCCTTCCCGTATTTTGTAAACGACTTAAAAAGATCCGTTCTTTTAAATGTAATTATTAAAAGTGTGTAAAGTATGTTTGCACATACGAGGGAAAAAAATCCACTGACTGTGCGAAAACTGTTACTACTCTTAAGTAAGCGCCAACAATTGTCTGGGTACCAATCTCCAGGGAAGAAGACTAAAAGATAATGCCTTATCTTAAGACGTTGACCCTGTCACACTATTTGATAGAAGATCATTCATAGGATGATATTGGACACTCAGTCATACAAAGCCTACGGGTGACTGGAGTGGGGCCAGAATTCCTTTGATAGGATGATATTGGACACTCAGTCATACAAAGCCTACGAGCAACTAGAGTGGGGCCAAAATTCCTTTGATAGGATGATATTGGACACTAAGTCATACAAAGCCTACGGGCGACTGGAGTGGGGCCAAAATTCATTTCATAGGAAAAGTAATGGACACCTAGTGTAGTGGGCCAGAGTTTCTAGGTATTAAATGATCTGAAGGCCAAAGGAAAGGCAGAAAAGTAATGGACACCTGGTAAGGTGGGCCAGAGTTTCCAGGTCTTAAATGATCTGAAGGCCTAAGGAAAGACAGAAAAGAAATTGGACACTCAGTCTGCCAAAGCAACTGGAGTGGGCCAGAGTATCCAGATCACATATGATCCGGTTACGCCCTAACCACGGGCAAAATGTTGTTCATGTGAAGCAACGCCACATCTAAAGTAGAAGAGGTTGGAGAGGTTGTCCTCAATAAGACTTCAGGGAATGTGATCACTCTAAAAGGAGGTGATACATGTCTCAAACTTGGTTTAAGGGACGATGTTGGTCAAGCTGGTTTGAGACTAGTCCAACAGGTCTATAATAACTAAGAATGGTGCACTATGTCTGTAGCTAAATGAATGATATATTCCTAATCTGTGCATCTATGTCATCATAGATTAATACACGTTAAATAGAAAGTCATTCAAAAGCTAACGAAGTTGAGATTGTTGCCTTCTGTCGACATAAACCCTCAAAATAAATGTGAGGTAGGCGAAGAGGCAAAATCACCTTTCCAAGTTCCGTCAAAGGAATAGCGAAAGAAGCATCGCTCCTCTAGAACTTGGTCACACCTACATAGGTGATTTGAAGTTTATACAAAATAGAGGGGGGAAACAAGTATTTTGTGACCTTCATTGATGATGGTACAACGTATTTCATCCTTTGTTTGTTGAAAATCAAAGATGAAGTTGTTGAAGCGAATAAGCGCTACAAAACAGAAGTTGAAAATCAACTATGCCTACGGATTGAGGAATTCGTAGTGAAAGAGGGGGAGAATGTGAAACATCGTTCATCAAACGACTGCTCATTACTCACCTTAGTCTAACGGTGTTAGCCAAGCGCAAAGCCATACGCCTAAAATGTGTAGGCAAGGCGATCCTTACCGCTAATGCGATTCTCAACAGAAATATGCATAAGGATAAGGATAACCCTCCGTGTGAGATATGGAAAGGGTCTCACATACAATTGTTGTGATGTGGGGTGGCTTGGTAGAGGTTGGAATACCAAAACAGATCAAGTTAGAATTAAGACTGTAAATTGCATATCCACTGGATCTGCAAGTAACAGTAGTGCTTATCGCCTCTTGGTGTCAAAGAATGATGAATTCTTTGAAGATAACTTTCCTTGAAAAGGAAAAAGAAGTAATTGCTCAAGGTTAACAAGAACCCGCGAGTGGCTGACTATCCGGAACTAGACGTTTCTTACCTACAGGACTCGAAAGTTACTGACTATCCGAAACTTAATAGTCCACATCTACAGAACTCAGGGATTCTAGATATTGAACCGAGACGGAGCAAAGAGGGGACAAAGACTTGTTCCAGACCTTCTAGCTTGTATGGTTGAGAACGAACCATGGACAATTAACAAAGAATTGTCATCTCCAAAAGCGTTGCTTTAGAAAGAAACCAAAGAGTGAAATAGATTCCATCATATAGAACCATACTTGTGTGATGATTGATCTTCCTCCGGAAAAAGAACCTTTGGGTTGTGAAAAAGAATACTCAAAAGTGAGTACAAAGTAGATGGATCTACTAACGAGTATAAGGCCTCGGCTACTTGTACATGTGTTTCCCTGTGAATAGCTTAACATCCAGGGCCATTGCAGTCTTGCATGGCATGGATGTTAAAATAGCCTTCCTAACCAGAGAGTTGGAAGGGGAGAATCAGAGTTGGTTTGCTGGACTGTTGGGCTTCTTCCTGAACTTTCATTTTGGTCCCTGAAATGTTTACATTTTGGTCCTGGAAGTTTCAGATAAAACAGAAACAATGAATCTGACCACAGAAACATTGACTATGAAGTTAGAAAACCAACAGTTGGAAAACCAACAGTCTGAGAGTGGAAGTTATATTGAAACAAAAGATATGGGTATCACATATGACATCTTAGGAATTGGATTTCTAAGACATCTAACGGACTAGTCTAACTCCAAACTCAGCTGTGAGATAATTGACAGTCTCGTTGAAGTCACCAATGGATATGAATCATATAACTAATTGAAATCATGGTGCACCCATATACAAGGAGCGATATACATTAAAGTGCTACCTGCATGGTGGGTAAAGGTTAAGCTTCCAAACCTTTAACGATCCTCAAACGGTTGAGGTTAAGGTTGGGAAACTTTTAATGATTCCTAACACTTGTGAAGTGGGGTATAGCACGATACCTTATAGGAGATCACCTACTTAAGTGTGAGGACAGACGCCTCAAATGAACGCACTTAAGAATCCAAGTGTGTCCACGGCCACAATGGACAGAACAATAAGAAAAAACGAATAAAGAGGAGGTATTGTGTTGGTACCGTTGTCTTGGTTTACATTAAACACTGACGGTTCAAGACATCACATTCACCTCGCAGTAAGTAAGTCCGATGGTATTCAACTAGGGAAGGTTCAAAGCGTAAGCTACCTCTCCTGATTCAATATCTTTTCGCTGAAAGATTGCTGAAAGTAGGCACCTTGTGTGCGCGCCAAAATCTCTTTCAAGAGGGGATTATTGGAAATTTGCCTTTGGTGGGGAGGTGTGTCCACCCGTATTTAATGACTTAAACACCAGGGTTCCGTATGTTGGAGGCTTTGTCTCTTCACACGTGCATAATCTACTAAGTGAGTAGATGACCGTAGGGCCAAGAATCATCAAATTTCATTGAGAAATGAAAGATATATTGGTCCACGAAGTAAGGTGTTTTGAGACATGAAAATATGGTGTGGGACAAATCCACCACATCGGTGGGAAAAGGAAGAATTGTTCTCTTTATAAGTCTCAAAATTGGCTAAGGGTTTGGGACCCCAAGGGGTAACCCATGTGTTTGAAGGAGGGATGACCTAGATGTGCTTGGGTTCAAGGCTAAGTCCACACGCGCGCCGTCGCCGTTCGCCAGTCCCGTCCTGTTCGGGCTCGGGTCGTGGGCCTAGGGCTTCTTCTGATATTATCTCTTTGGACCCCAAATTGCTTAATATTTACAATTTGGTTCCTGGAGTTTCTGAAAAGTTGAAATTATTTACAATCTGCACCTTAACTCCTCCCTAACAACTCCTTTATGTTGCACATTAAATCAGTCATTACTTGGCTGATTAACTCCCTCATTAATGACTATAAACAACCATTACTTGGCCATAAACAACCATTACTTGGCCATAAACTGTCATTACTTGGCAGTTGAGGAGTCTCTCCCCTTATGCTATATATTGGAGCTTTTTGGCTCAATTGCAGAGACGAATATATACAACACAACACAGAGACAAACAGAAGATAGCACAACACAAATTCTGTCCAAAACGTGACCAGAAACAGTGGATAAAAACAGAAAACTCTTCCTTCATTTTCTATTCTTTAGCAAGTCGTTTCGTGTTTGTTTTCTTCGTCAGAATCAACCTATTTGCTTTGTAGTGTTGATTAGTTGTTGTTTTATCTTGGGAGACCATTGCCCGTTAACGTAAAAGTATATATACGGGGCAATCTTGTCTTAAAGACAGAGAGTCATCTCTCGACTCAGCCACAATTGTAACAATCTAGATTTAGTATTTCTTGATTTCAGGTTATCAAGATCTAACGCTCAACAAGCTTGCGGCAGTTCTTAATATTGGCTACTTATTTATCCTTTCGAATACTTGTAATATTTATTTACTTCCCGTACTACTTTACATAGTCCAACAATAGGTACTAACCTGGTGAAATTATTTCAGTGATTGCATAAGAGCAGGTTTATGCTGAGAAAAAAGTGGCAACTACTCTTCGAGATAAAAAGAAAAAATTGTCATGAGTTTCATCTTCCAAGTGATATTGATTTAGTGGCGCTATATTTAATTGTGTACAGAACTAACCTGTTCAAGTTAGTTTTCTATCTCTAGGATATGTTAAGAAAATATTTTCCATGCTTAAAATAGAAATAGTTTTAATTTCTCGTTTTATCTTTCAAATCAAATTACTCACTTGAAGCATCAATGTCTACTACTATCTCACAAATTATTTAGAAAGTACTGTCAAACTACTTGTCGAGTTAAAGATAACAGAAATAGCGTGAAAATATTTTTATATTATTAATTAAAATCATGTGTAAAATACTTGGTTAACTATGGTTAAATATTAATATTTATAATTAAATAATGTGACAAGTGTCAATTATTTATTAGTTGAGTGTATACACCCGGTGCAGATAAAATTTTTCCAAAGGTATAGCTTAACAATCAATGAAGTGAGTCGAGAATAATGAGATTTTAAATTCAATTTTTAGCGATATCTATGATGACGGCAAATATTTAGTATCGCGTGAAATTGATTAAGGTGGACAAAAACTGAGCTGGACACTCCAGTTATAAATAGTAATCACATTTATTTTTAGCCTAACACAAAGTTCTGATCCATAAGTAGAGCGTTCCTCAAAAGACTTTCTTTGTGCTGCACAAATTCGTCATCTTAATGGCAGTGATAACCAGTTACTGCGAATAGTTATTTATTTCAACATTTCATTTATGCACTGATGAACTCTTACTACTTTTTCAGAAAAAAAATCAAAGCAAAATCTGCATTTTATCTCTAATATTAATAAAATCTAGTTACACCCTACAACTATTCACTGGTTGGATTTGACCAAACTATCCTACTGAATGATTAGATTGTCTTTTTTTTTTTTAGAAATAAAGATGATTACGCCTGACGAATTACGAGATTACCGGAAACCCCATTAATAATTTCATACTGTATTAATGTACGTTCATTCACATTCCCCAAATCAAATAAAGAAACTTTCTACATTATTATATCACATATATAACACTTTAATGAGTTATTATCATTATCCTTTTATATTATACTATTATCACACAGGAGTATATGACACTTCTTTGTGTTATATCATTTTTTACACATAAAATCAGCGAAATATAAAATAGGAAATCGACAAATATAAAATACACAGAAATCTTTGTAGGAGTTATTATCTTGATAATAATAAGAGATCATTTCCTGATAACTCAGGGGCAGAACTATAATATTTGATAGGGTTTAGATAAATTAGATCCTAAAATATCATAATTAATATTTCTGTGGATAATTAGTGCAAAGAGGGGTGGGTACCTGAAAAAGATTGGAGAGTGCTTGAGCAGCAGCAAGACGACCAATGGAACGATAAGCATCAACCGCCATTTGTGAAGCCAAAGCTTCCAAGAATGGTTCCGGCCAAACACCACTTTCGCCACCTCTCCGTCGTCTCCGAGATGAAGAACCTCCTTCACCATTGCCACCTCTGTTACTGCCGTCTCCAGCTGACGACATAATAATAAAGAATTTGGCTATGTAATCTAAGTGATCAAGAACTGAACAGACGACTCGATCTTTGACCTCTTATCATAATAGGCAAAGAGCGACGGCTCAACTTATTAAATATCATAAGAGAAGAAAAACAAGTCAGTTCTATAACTGCAGGCAGGACCGAGTTGCAATTATAAAGAGATCTTAGTCCTGAATTCTTAAAGTCATGAAATACGTAAAATTGGTAAGTTTCTTGGATTCTCTATGGTAAAGGCGGCGGGGTAGAGAACAATACATGGATTGGTTCGAACCACATTCAAAAATGGAACAAGAAGATGAGAAGAAACTGTTGATCTGTTCCATTCTCCATTTTCCTTTTCAGTTGTTTTTGACACGTCCACTTGCTGTTTTTTATTACTCCCTCCATCTTAATTAGTTTAACTGAGCACGTAATTTAAATAATGAAGAACGAATTTTAAATCATATGGTTTAAAATAATTCAAAGATATTTTTGTGGTTATAGATAATTTCGTTACGCCTAAAATATAAAATTTAAAGTAAAAATTATTATCAAATAAAAAAATATATCATTTTTTTAAACTGACTAAAATAAAAAATATTTCATATAAATTAAGAGAGCAGTATTATTATGTATTTTTCCTTTTTGAAAAAATGGAACACCTTTTAGTTTAGTTTTGCTTCACATCGATTCTGTACTTTCTTTTATTGTTCCTTTGAGTGTTGCACTTAATTTTGACATGTTTGGAATTCCGAGTGGGACAACTCTTTTTTCATATGTGCTCGCAGTGTTATTATTGGGGTAAAAATCCATTTTCTTTCTCCTTTCTGTCCCTTTCCCTGTAATTTATTGTTTTCTCACAGTGTGTAATATGGACAAAGACAAGGGGAAAAGGAGTCCATATATCTAAAATAAGTAAAAGGGATTTCATGCACTATATCATATGTATTCGATTCAATATTTAATTTAAGCGGATCGGCCAATGGATTGGGTCGAATAAGCGGAGCAAGTTGAATTAATGGTTAGTTAAAATGTATAGCTTTTTATTTTTTTTTTAAATGATTTTACTTAAAAAAATCATGTCATCAATATCTACCGAGAATATCAAATGAATTGATTGAGTGACTTTTCTGTTATAAAACAAAAAAAAGTGATTTTTTTGAGATAATTATTAATAGCCGAGTGACATTTTTTATTACAAAACGAAGCTAATTGACTTTTTGAGATAATTAGCTATAGTTAAGTCACTGTCTGAGCAATCAACTCATAGATATGGTAGAATGGATGAAATCTTGTTATCCTTAATTAAAAGTTTGGATTTTGAGCTTTGGGATTTAAATTTTTTTGATAGAGAGCGTTCCCTTAAGTAAGTCTTACGTAACGTGAATTTTAACTAATCCAACTTCTAATTTTTGAATACCATGTGATTTTTAAAAAAAAAATCTTAGTTTTTCGTGGAACATCCTATTTCATTTCCAATTAAACAAATGATGAATGTGAAGCATGCTCCCTTTCTATTGCGATAAGCAAATGACCTAAGAAACTATTGTATATATACTAGTTTAGTGTACGTATTTTGCGCGTGATCGAAGCACATACCTCATTTGATAGCAAACTATAGAAAAATATTGAACTTAAGCTATGAACTTCGTTGCTAAATTGCTTATAGCTAAGATTTTTTTTAATAATTCATTGTTAATTCATCGCTAAATAGGATTAGCGAAGAATTTTACTGTTTAACTTTTCGTTGATAATTTATGTTTATTATGCAGTGAAGTAACTTAGTATATAAAAGAGTATTGAGAGTTTTCATTTGTTAATAAGTGTAATTAATATAATTGACAAATTAATGAAGGAAGAAAACTAAAGAGGAATTATAATTTTATTAGGAGTGCGCAAACGAAGAGATAATAGCAGTAAAACAGACTAAATTATTTCTTTGCCTGTGTATTAGCTTTTGGCCGAACCCCCCTCCTTAGTTTCAGTTTGTCAAGAGTCATTTAGTCCAACTAATTCTTCCTATTGAATATTGATTGTTCTCCAAAGACTAAATAAATGCAATATTATTTTTTTAGGTTTTAGAGTCTAAGAATTGATATATTAACGTAGGTAGTCCTCAATTTTAGGTGCATAACTCAAACAAGAAAATGTTTAATAATCAAATTTTAATGAATTTTTAAGTTCTAAATATAAGAAAAATTATTGAATAACTATTTTATCTATTGTAGGCCAAAATTATATATTACTGTATATTTTTTCCAAAGAATTCAGTTTATTACAATTCATAACATATAAGGTAAAACTAAAGCAAGTTTTACATTGCGATTTAAGTTACAATATTTGTAATGGAAGAGATCTCCTCTTGTATCGTTGTCGGTAATTTTCCGTTCTCTTCCTTGTAATTTATCTTTTTAATATCAGAGGGGGGAAAATCTCCTACATCTAAATGAAATTGATTTTGTTCTTCTAATTGTTAGCATTCTACTCCACTGTTAATTGTCTATATTTAGTTGCCTTTTTCGTACCTAATATGATCTCCCAACTTTAAGTAAGTTATCACTACCACTAATATTAATGAGGAAATTTAGCCTACTTGTGCGCTATCCTGACAAATAAAGTTTAGAGAAGACAATTTATTATTTGAAAATTAACTGCATAGATAGATTTTTTAGCAATGCTACCTTGTCAATTACCATATAGAATTATGGGCGACAGGAACTCAAACATGCCAAGAACGAAAGCACGAAAGCACGAAGTAATATTACCAAACGAAAAGAGTCTAAAAGCATTGATAATCAAATATTCTAACGTTTCGTAATCAATGCAAAAGATTAACGGTATTACATATATAAAATCAAAAATCAAACTTGAAACTTACAAATTCGAAACAACTCATCTTAATCTTAGGTATTCAACTAACATATTGCAAAGGAACAGAACAACTACATTCGGCCTGCAACCATAAGCAAGTAAAATATATCGAACAATTAATATGAATTCTCAAAAGGAACAGAACAACCACCTTCTGCCTGCAACCACAAGCAAGTAAAATATATCGAACAATTACTATGAATTCTCAAAAGTTGAATAAACAAAATTTGCAAGAAAAATATCAATACCCAAATTGCTCTAAGATAAAGTTCATAGATACTGAATATATACCACAAGCATAATCATATCGACAAATTCTTAGCAAATATAAAAAAGAAGTTAAAGCTCAAAATAACAAATATATATATATATACACACATGTGCAGTACATATGATCAACCACAAAGGAGAAAAAGAGACAGAGAGGTGGCGGGGCAACATAAACCATTATACCAAACAACAATTGATGAAACCACAATAAGCAAAACGTTTTTATTTATTCATAATACAGAGTCATTACTTAATTAGGGATCCATCACTAATTAGGTATAGTTTCCATCTATAGTGGCGTCGATTTACTAAAATTCTAGTCGACAATTCTTATTAATTTCAGAGTCCTATTATAACTATAAGCAAACTCTTTGATATTGTAATTTTCTTCAATAGAATTTATTTACTTATAGAAAGAACTTAATTTTTGTCTCCTTGCTGAAAAGAGCCACGACAACAAGCAAAAAAATGACTCCTAAAGTTAAAAGGTATGGGAAGAAGACCTAAGTTTTAGGGATTTAATTAAATGTCTATCACTAAATATTAAGGAAATAATATGACTTTTTAAAGGTAAATAATAATTAAATTATCGAGTACAATTACAGTTTTATCTATTTAAAAATATTTTAATGAAGGGTGAAAAGTTCAATCAACATTTCTAAGGCCTTTCGTGCTTTTAATATAACTAATTTTGAAGACGTGTTTCACACGTTTATACTTAGCATCCATCGTTACTTAACATCTTGCAAAAAATAAATTATTACGCAAAATGTGTACATATTGTAAAATATTTGAGTTTAAACCAAATTTATAGCGTACGAATAAAACAAATTAAAACATCACTTTTGACCAATATATATATAGTTTTTTCATTTGAGAAAATTGTAATCATAATACACTAAAGAACGAATCAATTAGTGACAATCCTAAAATTAGTCTTTCGAAGAAATCAACTCCCTCATTTCCATAGCTCACGAATCTACACTAGCGCCACAGATGGAGATGGTGGTCTTTATCATCCCAGAAGTTTGAAGGCGATGGAGCTGAATCTAGCAATTATTCTGATTCAGACTTTCATCCTCCATTAACTCTATTCAAAATATGTGTCTAATTCAATTTAATAGGTATAATTTTTTTAAGATGATATAAATAATATTTTAAAACATGCCTGTAATGAGTAACTAAAATTTGAGAAAAGAAAGTACAAACTAAATTTGATAAACAGTTAGACTACTCAAATGACTTGATCGTTAAACACAAAATATTATGAATCTTCTAAACCTGCAAAATTGAACAATTAAATTCAATTTGATATGTGTAATATGTAATGTAATAATATTTTAAAATAATTAAGTGACAACATATCATATGATTGTACTTACGATCGTCGTTCAATTGTTATTTGCTCAATTATAACTATGACTCTTATTAATATATTGATATTTTCAATTATGACGGTTAAGATAATTATGAATAATCATATCAAATCATCAATCATATCAATGTAATTATATTCATTATCATAGAATTAGAATAAGTCTTCCTTAATAATAGTTATAGATTGATCTTGTATACTTTTATATAAATTATAATCTTGGAATGAAATAAACCATGGAATATATTTCCTTCATGGTATCAAAAGCTACAAAATAATCCTCCCTTGTCTTGCCCTAAACCACCAAAAACATTTTGGGGCCAACCCTAATTAGGGTTTTAAACCACTAACCACCGAAAACCCTAGCAGTCGGCTAGTTCAACATCCAAACCCTAATTAGGGTTCTTACTCCAATCACCAAAATTATCTCATCTCCTTCCTTCTTTTTTCTTGTTTTCTTGGGTAACAATGGCCAACCAACACAAATTTCATCCAGCTCTTGCCATAAACAATGTCAAGAATTTCATTCTGGTGATTCTTGAGATGGAAAAATGGCAATACTCATCTTGGACGGAGTTATTCAAAATCCATTGCCGCCCATATCAAGTTATCGACCATATTCTTCCTCCAAAGTCTCCGTCGAAGGACACCAATATCGACAAAACTCTATGGTCTCGCTTGGATGCTATAATCCTTCAATGGATTTATGGAACAATTACTAATGACCTTTTGTACATCATTTTGGAACCAGATTCTACGGCTCAACAAGCTTGGGAACGTTTGCAAAATATTTTTCAAGATAAAAAATTTTCTAGGGCAGTATATCTCGAAAACCAATTCACCAATGTTAAATTGGATGATTTTTCAAACGTTTTCGCATATTGTCAAGAGTTGAAAATGCTTGTCGATCAACTCTCAAATGTTGGTGCGCCGATGACAAATCAAAGGTTAGTTCTCCAATATATTGCGGGTTTGAATGAACAATTTGATGGTGTGACTACGTTCATTCAACAAAGCAATCCCTTACCACAATTCCATGAGGCCCGTTCGAGGTTGATTCTTGAAGAAACTCAAAAGGTGAAACAGGCGGCGTCAACGACAAATAGTGCCTGCACAACCCTTCTTTCCACTAATGTGTCTACAAATGATTTTAACCCATAAAATTTTAGTTCAGGAGGGGTTTTAAATCCCAACAATAATGGATCTAAAAGGGATCAAAATCGTAACAACAACAAAGGTAAAAATAATGGTGGAAGAGGGCGGGGTCGGGGCTGCGGAAACACATCCGGCTGAGGCGGAGGTCGCGGGCAGCAGCAGGGTCAAACCTACTGGTAGCCGCAATATTTTTCCGGCAATGGGCAGTGGGTCAGATCCCGCCGTGGGCTTGGAACCCGCAGCAGTGGGCCCACACTGCCCATACCTAACAAATCAGTGGGCTTGGCCCAATATTTTAAATAGGCAGCCCGATGTTTTAGGCAGCCGTCCACAACAAACATTTTCAGCCCATGGATCATCATCGTCGAGTTATGCTCCAACGGACATTGAGCGAGTCATGAACAACATGAGTATCAATGTTCCCGATGACTCATGGTACATGGACACCGGGGCAACCTCACACATGATGGCATCTCAAGGTAATCTCTCATCTTTTTTTAATATGAGCAGTAATAAAATATTGTCATTAGCAGTGGACAGGAAATTCCAATTCGTGATATTGGCCAATTAACCCCCCCCCCCCCATTCACCCACATTTACAATTGAATAATGTCCTACATGCACCCAAACTCATTAAAATTTTGATATATGTGCGCCGGTTCACTACTGACAACAATGTTTCTGTTAATTTTGATCTGTTTGAATTTTCTGTGAAGGATTTTCAGACAGGGATGACAATAAAGAGGTGTAATAGCACTGGAGATTTGTATCCCATCACCGCCACTACCAACAATCAAGTCACCACTCCATCGACTTTTGCTGCTCTTTCTCCTATGTTATGGCATAACCGTTTGGGACACCCGGGAGCACTGGTGTTCAATTCTCTTAGAAAAAATAAATTGATTGATTGTAAACAGTGTTTTGACTATCATGTTTGTCAGTCTTGCATTTTCGGGCAGGATGTTAAATTCTCTTTTTCTTTTTCTTCGTCAAATACTATTATGCCCATTTGATATATTGCATAGTAATTTGTGGACATCTCCGGTTTTGAGTTCGGCAGGTCATAAGTACTATATGCTTATTTTGGACGATTTCACTATTTTTTTTGTGGACATTTCCAATTGGACAAAAATCATAAGTTCCCACTATTTTCAAATAATTTAGTGTCTTCATCCAAACCCGATTTGAGAAGTCCATTAAATGTTTTCAATGTGACAATTGGAGGGAATTTATAAATGAACTATTTAAAAAAATTTGTCACAAAAATGGTATGTCATTTCGTCTCTCATGTCCATATACTTCTTCTCAAAATGAAAAAGCCGAAAGAAAAATCTGCACAATCAACAATTTAATGCGCACACTTCTTGCGCATTCGTCCATGTCACCATCTTTTTAGCATCATGCCCTTCAAATGACCACATATCTTTTAAACATTCTTCCTAGCAAGCTACTCTCAAACATATCACCCACCCAAATGCTATACCATCGTATTCCGTCCTACACACATTTGCGGGTTTTCGGGTATAGGACAATATCATTACTAAATTGATTATCTCCTTACATTATTTAAAATAAGGAAAGATGTAAAAGTCTAAACACACCAAATTACCATGCTTTGTGAATATTTAATCATATAATTAGCTAGGTATATAGATTCATAACTTACAGAAAATTAAAACACAAATTATGTTCATCCTTTTAGATGTTGGATTTAGGGGAAGCATCAAACCGCAGGTACCGCATTTGGCGCAACTTGCAATACGATTATAAGAAAACATGCTTAATATAATAAAAGAAAACTGTCAATAAAGATTAGATACACATGCTTATATCAAATAAAACTTAGCGTAAATGGGAAGGTTCTGTATTTACACTATTTTCTTTGGAAAGGAAATTCAGATAGGCTTCCACCAAAAAAAGAAAATCAGAAAGGCATGGAAAGTTCTAAACGATGACTTAATTTATATATGCAGCCACAATGTAAAGAATATTTATATATTCGTGTTCTTTAATATTTTATGGCAAGACATCTTATTTCCTATTCCATGAGTAACTAATTTCACTTACTGTATATGAACAGTTTGTGAATTAGAGTATTTTGTAATGGTCATCATATTTTTATACTGCCAATAGTATAAGTTAAACTCTTTAAACAAATGCCTTTCCTACGTTCATTCTTGTATTTAATTTTCTTTCTCTCCTCATTTCACTTATCTCTTCATTTCGTCCTTTCCAAGGAAACCAATAGAGAAGGATCCATCATTAATCATGTGCTCAGGAGAAGATTAAAGGAAGATGGGGTGTTCAAAATTCAAATAATAAAACTTCACCCTTTAACATTTTTTAAACATATAAAAGCCTCATTATTAAACATGTTGTTGTGACCCCTACATTTTTAATTATCAAAAAATATTTTCTTTATTTTACTCCATACGTTTCAATTATGTTATATAGCTTGAAGCAACACATAATTTAAGAAATAAATAGATGATTTTTGCCATTTGTAGTTTTAAAGATGACATAGCATGTATATAGTTATATAATTTTGGAACTTTTTATTTTAAACGTAAGTATGTGGTTATAAAAAAAATCTATTAAGGACAAACTGAGAAGTAAAGTCAAGTATTTTTAAATATAAAAATATAAATCTTTTTAGACCAGATAAAAAAAAGTGTATACATATACTATACTACTCCCTTCGTCCCAATTTATGTGATATAGTTTGACTCGGTACGAAATTTAAGAAATAAATAAAGACTTTTGAATCTTATGATCTAAAACAAGTCAAAGATATTTGTGCGGTTATAGATCATATCGTCAAGCGTAAAAGCTAAAGGTTAAAGTTAAATTGTTGCAAAATAAGGAAATGTATCATTCTCTTTGGGACAAACTAAAAAGAAAAGTGTATCACATAAATTGGAACATAGTGTGTATATGTTATTGTTATTCCATATGAGCAGCAAAACTTAAGCATACAACAAAGTATTATGTTGAGTTGTGGAGCATAATTCATCGCCGACATTATGAAGACCCTACGCAGAGTGTGAAACGCTGATCGACCTGTAAGGTTATTTAATGGAGGGTATTTTGAAAATTTTAGGCTTGTATTATGTTCGCCCTAGTTTTCGCTAAATATAGACTAGGGCGCCATTTTCTTTCTTTGTGTGGTTGTGCAAGAGAAAAAGATAGAATTGTAAACTCAAACTCCCTATTTGATTACAATAAAATCTGCAGCGGCAAAATGGACGTAGTTCTCGCATTGAGAGTTAACCACTATAAATCTGTGGGTTATTTGTTCTTCGCTTATTTACTATTTTCTGATTAGGTAAGATTTGAGATTCAAATCTTAACCTATTCATGAATTGACCCATTTGTACATTAATGCACAACGATATATGTAACTGTGTGAACCTTTTCTCATAACTACTTCTTGTTGGATATGTAAAGCACGTACGGGAATAGTAAACAACTATTACAGTGATAGAAAGGATAAATAACAAAGATTACAACAATAAGTTGTCAATATCTTGATCTTGAGTTGGAACTTCAAATATGGATCTTGTATTCGGAAATACAAGAACATAAATTGCTACACTTGTGGCTTGTAGAACAGCTGAGGATCCAAACTATTAGAGTCCTTTGAGATTCAAGTTCACACCTGAAACACTTAGCAATCAATTAGATAATCACAACATCACCAGCTGAGTCGAGAGATGACTCTCTGTCTTAAAAACAAGATTGACCCCGTATATAGGCTTTATGGAAGTGTGGACAATAGTCTCTCAAGATAAAACAACAAACTATCAAATGTGCAAAGACTACACAAATGACCTCAGCGAAGAACACGAACAATGAAGATTACTAAGAGAATGATTGCTTATCAGGAAAACTGATCTCTTTGTGATGTTGTATACTTGTATGTATTTCTGTTATGTTCATATGTGTGCTTTTATAAAATTGAGCCAAAGACCTCAATTTATAGGTGTGCAAGATGGCCTCTTCAAGTGCCCATGTAGTGGTTATTTAAATGTCATGTAATGGCCCTTTAAACCACCAACTAAAGCAGCCAAATAATGGCTGAGTTATGGATGAAAAACTACAAAGTTAATGCTCCAAAACCTCTCCATAATCATTCAAACTTTTGGACTTCCGTCGAGCACTCACTGCTTGGGAAGCGACGCGGCTCTGCAACATTAGAGCTGCGGCGCCGCGGCTCCAGTGGCCAACCAGTGAATTAGCATCGCGGCGCTGCAAGAGGGGAGTCGCGGCACTGCGGCGCTACGGCCCAGTCTGGCAGGCGCCGCGGCCCTTCTCGACTCCGCGGCCCTTTCCGATCCGTTCCATCTTACACTTCGCACAATCTTTCCTTCGTTTACCAACGTGGAACACTTGTCATTTAGCAAATAATTGTCCATCATTCTATGTCTCAAACATTTCACTTACGTACCAATATATCTTTTATTAACGAAATTTATGATACTTCACACTAAGATTGCACGTGTGTGGAAATGATATTTCCGACATGCGGGGCCAAATTATTCGAGTCATAAATAATGGAATAAACTTAATTCCACATTAGTAAATTTTCAACAATCCCCTCTTGAAATAGATTTTGGGCACACACGCAAGGTGCCAACTTTCAGCAATCTTTCAGCGAAAAGATATTGCATAAGAAGAGGTAGCTTCCGCTTTGAACCTTTCCTAGTTGAATACCATCGGACTTACTTACTGTGCGGTGAACGCGATGTCTTGAACTGTCAGTGTTTAATGTAAGCCTAGACAACAGTACCAACACAATACCTCCCCTTTATTCATTTCTTCTTATTGTTCTGTCCGTTGTGGCCGTGGACACACTTGGATTCTTAAGTGCGTTCATTTGGGGCGGCCTGTCCTCGCACTTAAATAGGTGAGCTCCTACAAGGTATCCTGTTGTACCCCACTTCATAAGTGTTATGAATCATTAAAAGTTTCTCCAACCTTAACCTCAACCTTTTGAGGATCGTTAAAGGTTTGGAAGCTTAACCTTTACCCACCATGCAGGTAGCACTTTAATGTTTATCACGGGAATGACTTTGGATTCATGTTTCTTTACATAAATCATAATCTGAAGTGCTCTTGCTTCCACCGAAGCGCTCAACTGAACCTTTTCCAGCTTAGTTTTCCCATTGAACCAAATTCTTGGGATCTCCAGTCAGTATGGTTGGGTTCCCACCGAAAAGGTTCGTATTATTTGGGGTTTAAACCCATTCCCCTAGACATGCAAAACTCTTGATCTTAGGGTAGTCCCTTAGTTAAAGGGTCTTCTATATCCTTTGATTAGTAATCAAGAAAGTGACACCTGTGATGATCAACTGCCATACGGTTTTATGTCTCCGACAGATATGTCCAGACGCCATCATCCATGCCCTTCCTAAAGTTGACCAGCTAGCCACAATGTATAACTGCTGAAGGCACGGGTTTCCCAATAAGGGACGTCCTCTAAGGAGTCGTGAAGTTACTCAACTTCTTTTCATGTTTTGTTTAAAGCAATAAACTCCGATTCCATCATGAATCGGCCGATGCAAGTTTTCTTAGAGGATTTTCCAAGACACACCATACATATCTACTTGTGGCTTTGGTGTTCTTCATATCTGATGTCCCGTTTGCATCACTGTGTTCTCCCAGAACCGCTGGACATCCAGAATACCATAATCCGTAGATAAGCAAATATTTTAGATATCGTCATATCCGACTTAACGCCTTCTATCGATTATTTCCAGAATCACGAGTGAACCTTAGTTTAACTGATCTACTCTGTAGGCTGATACCAGGTCGGTTGTAGTATGTATAATACATTGAACTACATGTGACCTGCACATATCGCTCCTTGTATATGGGTGCACCATGATTCCAATCATTTCTATAATTCATATCCATTGGTTGCTTCAACGAGACTGACAACTATCTCACAACTGAGGTTGGAGTTATACCAGTCCGTTAGATGTCTTAGAAATCCTAATTCCTAAGATGTCATCTGTGATACCCATATCTTTCATATCTAAACTTTTATTTCAATATGACTTCTACTTTCAGATTGTTGGTTTTCTAACTGTTCGCTTTCTAACTTCAGAGTCAATGTTTCTGTTGTCAGATTCATTGTTTCTGTTTTAACTGAAACTTCCAGGACCAAAATATAAATATTTCAGGGACCAAAATGAAAGTTTAGGAACAAGCCCAACAGTCCAACAAACCAACTATGATCCTCCCCTTCCAACTCTCCAGTTAGGACGGTTGTTTCAACATCCATGTCATGCAAGATTGCAATGGCCCTGGATGTTAAGCTATTCACAGGGGAGCACATGTCCAAGTAGCTGAGGCCTTATACTCGTCAGTAGATCCATCTTCTTTGTACTCACTTTTGAGTATCCACTTTTACAACCCAAAGGTTCTTTTCCCGGAGGAAGGTCAACCACTACACAAGTATGGTTCTATATGATGGAATATATTTGTCTCTCTGTAGCTTCTTTCCAAAACAGCGCTTCTGGAGATGACAATTATTTGTTAATTGTCTATGGTTCATTCTCAACCATACAAGCTAGAAGGCTTGGAACAAGTCTTTGTCCCCTCTTTGCTCCGTCTCAGTTCAACCTCTAAAATTTCTGAGTTCTGTAGATCTGGAACATTAAGTTCCGGATAGTTAGCAACTTCCGAGTCCTGAAGCTCTGGAACGTCTGGTTCTAGACAATCAGGAACTCGCGGGTTCTTGTTAACCTCGAGCAATTACTTCTTTTTTCTTCTCAAGGAAAGTTAGCCTCAAATAATTCAGCATTATTTGACACCAAGAGACGATAAGCACTACAGTTATTTGCAGATCTAGTGGATATGCAATCTACAATCTTAGGTCCAACTTAACATGTTTCGGTATTCCAACTTCTACCAAGACACCCCACATCACAACATTTGTATGTGAGATCCTTTCCATGTTTCACACGGAGGGTTATCCTTATCCTTATGCGTAGTTCTGTTGAGAATCGCATTAGCCGTACGGATCGCCTTGCCCCACATATTTTGGGCGTACGGCTTTGCGCTTGGCTAACAACGTTAGACTGAGGTGATTAATAAGCAGTCGTTTGATGAATGATGTTTCACATTCTCCCCCTCTATCACTACGAATTCCTCAATTCGTAAGCTTAGTTAATTTTCAACTTCTGCTTTGTAACGCTTATTCGCTTCAATAGTTTCATCTTTGCTTTTCAACAAACAAAGGATGCAATACATTGTACCATCATCAATGAAGGTCACAAAGTACTTATCTCCCCTCTATTTTGTATAAACTTCAAATCACCCATGTAGGTGTGACTAAGTTCTAGAGGAGCGATGCTTCTTTCGCTATTCCTTTGACGAAACTTAGAAAGGTGATTTTTCCTCTTCGCCTATCTCACATCCATTTTGAGGGTTTATGTCGACAGAAGGCTACAATCTCATCTTTGTTAGCATTTGAATGACTTTCTATTTAATGTGTCTTAATCTATGATGGCATAGATGCACAATTTACAAATATATCATTCATTTAGCTACAGACATACTGTACCATTCTTAGTTATTATAGACCTGTTGGACTAGTCTCAAACCAGCTTGACCAACATCGTCCCTGAAACCAAGTTTGAGACATGTATCACATCTTTTTAGAGTGATCCTATTCCCTAAAGTACTATTGAGGACAAACTCTCCAACCCATTCTACTGTAGAGGTGGCGTTTCTTCACATGAATAACCTCTTGCCTGTGGTTAGAGCGTAACCAGATCATATGTGATCTGGATACTCTGGCCCACTCCAGTTGCTTTGGTAGACTGAGTGTCCAACTTCTTTTCTGCCTTTCTTTTGGCCTTCAGATCATTTAAGAACCGGAAACTCTGGCCCACCTCACTAGGTGTCCATTACTTTTCTGCCTTTCTTTTGGCCTTCAGATCATTTAAGACCTGAAAATTCTGGCCCACTCCAGTCACCTGTAGGCTTTGTGCGACTGAGTGTCCAATATCATCCTATCAACTGAATTTTGGCCCACTCCAGTCGCCCATAGGTTTTGTACGACTGAGTGTCCAATAGCATCCTATCAAATGAAAGATCTTCTGTCAGATAGGTGACATGTTCAGCGTCTTAAGATACGCCATTATCTCTTAGTCTTCTTCCCTTGAGATTGGTGCCCAGACAATTCCTGGCGCTTGCTTAAGAGTGATAACAATTTTCGCACAGTCATTGGATCTCTCTCCTTCGTATGTGCGAACATACTTTACACACTTTTAATAATTACACATAAAAGAACGGATCTTTTAAGTTTGTTTACAATAGTCCAATCTTTAATCGGGAAGGAAGGAGATGCAATATCTGATTTTAGAGTGTAGGGAATATAAGTTTTTAATGAAAACACTTTCATATTCCCAACCTTGCTTTACACACGTTTATTCAGATATTAACTAAACATATTATTGATAAGAAAAGATAATTAACTTAGACCTTTTGGATTTTGGCCCACTTCAGTTAGACTGAGTGTCCACATCATCCTTACCATAATTAGGATCCTTTGTCTGGGAAAGATATAGGCCTTTTGCTATATGATAGAACATCATTTCCAGCCTTCTCCTCTTGTCCCAGTTGACATCCTCAGCCACTCGTGGGCGCTTGTTTCCACTACCCTCGGGAGCGGTGACAGCAACTCGTCCTAGATCTTTAGCCGTACTAGCATGACTATCAGCAGTATCTTGAAGCTCAGTATCAGATCCAGAGATCCCACCTTTGACAGAAATAGATTTATAACTGTCATCAAAGAGAGAACCAAAACTAGGACCAGATTTGAAAGCACGATTGTCAAGAAGAAAACCACATCCAGATTTGGTCACACACTTGTCGACCAACATCTTTCGAACACTAATAGAATCATGTCTTAAAATTATTGAATATGTAAAGCACGTACGGGAATAGTAAATAACTATTACAGTGATCAAGAGGATAAACAATAAAGATTACAACAATAAATTGTCAATATCTTGATCTTGAATTGAAACTTCAAATATGGATCTTGTATTTGGAAATACAAGAACATGAACTGCTACACTTGTGGCTTGTAGAACCGCTGAGAATCCAAACGATTAGAGTCCTTTGAGATTCAAGTTCACACCTGAAACACTTAGCAACCAATTAGTTAATCACAACACCACCTGTTAAGTCGAGAGATGACTCTCTGCCTTAAAGACAAGATTGCCCTCGTATATAGGCTTTACGGAAGTGTGGACAATAGTCTCTCAAGATAAAACAACAAACTATCAAATGTGCAAAGCCTACACAAATGACCTCAGCGAAGAACACGAACAATGAAGATTGCTAAGAGAAGGATTGCTTATCAGGAAAATTGATCTCTTTGTGGTGTTGTATACTTGTATGTATTTCTGTTATGTTCATATGTTTGCTTTTATAGAATTGAGCCAAAGACCTCAATTTATAGGTGTGCAAGATGGCATCTTCAAGTGCCCATGTAGTGGTTATTTAAATGTCATGTAATGACCCTTTAAACCACCAACCAATGCAGCCAAATAATGGCTGAGTTATGGAGGGAAAACTGCCAAGTTAATGCTCCAAAACCTCTCCATAATCAGCCAAACTTTTGGACTTCCGTCTAGCACTCACTGCTTGGGAAGCGCCGCGACTCTGCAACATTAGAGTCGCGGCGTCGCGACTACAGTGGCCAACCAGTGAATTAGCGTCGTGGCGCTGCAAATGGGGAGCCGCGGCACTGCGGCCCAGTCCGGGAGGCGCCGCAGCCTTTTCCGACCCGTTCCATCTTACGCTTCGCACAATCCTTCTTTCATTTACCAACGTGGAACACTTGTCATTTAGCAAATAACCGTCCATCATTCTATGTCTCAAACATTTCACTTACGGACCAATATATCTTTCATTAACGAAATTTATGATACTTGGCACTAAGATTGCACGTGTGTAGAAACGATATTTCCGACGTGCATGGCCTAATTGTTCGAGTCATAAATAATGGGATAAACTTAATTTCACATTAGTAAATTTCCAACACTTCTTTCTTTTTGTAGAATACTTTTATTGATGATAGTGAAAAATAAACTTGGTACATGTGGTGTATATCGTTTAGGTTTTCTTTAGATAATTCATTCTACGTATAGTCGGACTCCAACGAGAAATCGGGCCGGACACAATGGGAAAATAAAAAATTCGTTCTACATAATCCCTGAAGCTCAACTTCAGCATTCTTTGCTTTTCCAAACCTATCTTCAAAAAGTATTTGAGCTTTTATCAATGCTATTAACAGCCTTGTGTCAGTATCTTTTTTCTTCTTGCTCCGTCTTTCTCTCTCTCTATATTCAATTAATAACGCAGTACTGCTGTTATGATCAAAGAATTTAATCTGTACTATATTTCTTTCTAGCTGGTATCTTACATAATGTGCCAATCAAATCGATGTTAAAAAAATATAGAGTCCTCCGTTTGAATTAGGCATCACGAGTGAAATATCAAAATTGAAGTTGAAGAACATTGTTGGATATTTTTGGAGTGAATCTAAAATGAAGGTTTTATTCTTCTCATTTATTCTTCTAAAGGAAATTAATTTTTAAAAGGCACATGCTTTTCCAAAAAAAGAAGGCACATCTAATTTTTCAAATAGATACCTATTGTTGGCTATATATAATTCAGATGTCTTATCTCAGATTTTACACCTGAAAACATTTCTCTTCCCCTCTTCTTTTGCAGTACTTTGGAAAATAAAAGTAGGTCTCAAGTGTGATTTTCTCCGTTCATTAAGTTCGCCGAAGTTTTATAATTTAAAGTGTCGCTATTACAAAATAGTTTAATTCATTTTATCCTAGGAGGAATTAATTCAAAATAGTCAACTCCAGAGGATAATTAAGACTACTGATAATCTAGAGGGATGAAGAAAATGCGTCAAATTTAAGATGGTCTTTAGGTATTCTGTCTTTAATTTGTCTATTCAACATATTTTTATTGACAAGAAAACTCGCAACATGAGGATCTGCATAAAACGCGTCAAAATTAAAGTAATCTTTAGGTGTTCTGTCTTTAATTTATCTATTTAGCAAATCAACATAATCAAATAGATCAACAAAAATTATAATGGGATGAATAGAATTCCTCCACCGTTAATAAGAGGTTCGAGCGTTTCCCCCTTTAAATTGGCCTTAGATGGTGATCCGAATTAATTGGGATCGACTATCATACACCGGATGCAAAATCCAAAAAAATAAAAACACAATCAAATAGAACTGTGAATACTTTTCTCTTCCGTTCATATAACAGCGTCTCATCTTCTCAACTCAATTTGTATCTATGATCTTGTCTCCCACTGAGCCCCTGACCACACAGCTGATTCACTGACTCATTGCATGCATATTTCATTTCATGTAACTTAGCCTAAACTCCATAACTCCATCATTTTTCTTTCCTTCCCTTCAAAATGAGAAATTTTGACTGATCAAACTGGAGACAGTCAGATGTGATGAGACCTATTAACCTAGCTACTCTCTCCAGGCTACATATTCATAATAGTACATCTATGGCTATATAGCTACTCCCTCTTTTTCATCTTTATGTGATTCAATTTCTTTTGGCTTAATACATAGAAATCTTTAAACTTGTAAGCGAATATTATTTAGATACTCGAATTATAGTTTGTTCTAATTGAACACCTAAGTCTATGATAAAGTGTTTCAACTAGATACTTTCAGATATAAATTTGAAAAACATTTTTGCGTGTGTTCTCAAACTTCTATTAAATAGTTAAGTTGATGCGTATAATTAAAGGGGATGTCATATTTTATTATGATTAACTTAACTATCTCTAATAGACTCTTGAGAACACTCGGAATTTTTTTCCGAAATTTGAACCTAGCATGTATAATTGGAACACTTAATCATGTGTTCATGTGCTCAATTAGAACAAGTCGTAGTTCCAATGTCTAAATGAAAGTTGCTGGTAAGTTTAAAAGGTTGCCTATATATTAAGTCATTTCTTTTTAGTTTGTCCCAAAATGAATAATATATTTTTATATTTAAAAATTAATTTTATTTTCAATTTTGAATAGATCATTAATGAGATTTATTTTAAAATGTGTATAATTTATTTTAGATTATAAGTTTCAAAAATCTTTGTTCCTTAATTTTTTATCCAATCAAATACTGATTCATAAATTAGGACGAAAGGAGCATTCATTATCATATGACTCCACGCCCTTTTGTTGTGTACTTTGCTCTATGTGGTGTTGGAAGTTTGAAACTAAGGCATATATATATATATATATATATATATATATAAGCATAAACCTTTACAAACGTCAGTATACTAAAAGAATGATCGGTTTCTAAATCGGAAAATAATTTAAAATTAAAGTTTTTATTTTTACCTTAATGACATGATCATACAACTATACAAGTAGTGTGACATTTTTATAATCATAAATTCGAAAAATATTTCTTTATTAATTCTCATGTTCAATTGAGTAGATTCACTTAATGAAACGATGGAGTAAGTACCCACTCGGACTCAAATATTATTTATAGAGTTTTGCTCATTGATTTGTTGAATGTAGTTGAAAGTGAAACTTAACTTGATTACCTCACTGAAACTTAGGTTCTTTCAATACCTCATCACTATTTATACATTCCACTACTCAAAGAAGTGATTCTTTTAGACACTAGATCTCAAAGCTTTTTTTTACACCAATTAGACACTAATTACTCCATTCACATTAGTCTTGGGGATGTGTCAAAACTTTCTCCATTTATGTGGTTATGGAAACATTGCTTCCCACAACAGAGGAATCCATAGGCATAAATACTCGGATTGGGAACAGCAAAAATCGAAGAAAATGTTTGTTACAAAGGTGCAGGACAAAGAACTGCTAAGTAATACAAGAACTGAAATTACAATTCAACAACAAACTGAAATTACAATAATTTTGAACAAAAAACTGGAACTGTTTTTGTGTATGCTGAGTCGAGTGTTTGCACTCTGTCTTTAAGACAATATTGCCCCGTATGTATCCTTTATACGTTCTGGACAATTGTCTCCCAAGATAAAACATCAAAGGAACAATTGAGCAAAGGAAACTCAAGTGCTACCGTGAAGAATTTTGAGTAATGAAATGATGCTTGGAAGATTGTAGGAAGATGAATTCTGTTTCTGTTTATGTATTTTCGTATACCTCAACAATGGTGACAAGGGGGTCTTTATATAGGGTGAAGGAGAGGCTGATGAACTGCCTCCACAAGTGTCATTACTGGCAAAGTAATGTCAATTATGGAGGTAGTAATTCCTCCAAAATAAATGGTGAAGATGTGCAACAGATTGGCCATTTAGTAAGAGTAATTCAGCTAAAATAAATGACTAAATTGAGTGCTGGTGGACGTTTCTGCTCACTGCCCAATTCTGACTTTCTTGAAACTCCAGGGACCAAACTGTACATCTTGAAACTTCAGGGACCAAACTGTACATATGAAAGAATTCCAAACTGTACATATGAAACTTCAGGGATCAAACTGTACATATGGCAAAGTTCTCTGGTCCAAAAAGATAATATCAGAAGAAGCACAGCCCGTGACCCGAGAACCCGAGAACCAGGAACCGGACCGGACGGGCGGCGGCGGCGCGCGTGTGGGCTTTCCTCGAACCGAAGCACATCTTGGTCCTCCCTCCTTTAAACACATGGGATACCCCTTGGGGTCCCAAACCCCAAGCCAACTTTGAGTCTTATAAACAAAACAATTCTTTCTTCCTCCACCGATGAGGGAGAATTGATCCCATACCACACTTTTCCATGCTTCAAACACCTCACTTCGTGGACCAATATCTCTTTCATTTCTTAATGAAATTTGACGATCATTGGCCCTACGGTTATCTACGTACTTAGTAGATCATGCACGTGTGAAGAACCGGATTTTCAAACATGCGTAACACTAGTGTTTAAACCGTTAAAGTTGGTCGGACGCAACTCCCGCCATAGACAAATTTCCAACAGAAAATGCAAAGAACACGACATGAAATAGATATTCAATTGGGGGGGGGGGTTGAGGAGATTACAAAGGAAACATTTTGTAGGTAAAAGTGTATCAGAAAGATTAATCAAGAAAGAAAAGCTGAGTCGATAGATCACTCTCTTTCTTTAAGACAAAATTGCCCCGTATAGATGATTTTATGGTATTGGACAATAGTCTCTCAAGATAAAACAACAACCAACAATACAAAGCTAGTAATATTGGTTCTGGCAAAGAAAAATAATATTGAACAGATTGCAAAGACAGGAGAGGATTTTCTGGCTTTGATTATTTTTCTATATTTGAACTGAATAGTAATGGTCAATTTATAGATGAAGAAGAGGGCGAATTCTGACTGTTGAATTCAGATCCGTTGGTTGGCGCCGTTTGGAGAAGATAGAGCAGTTGTAACGTTTCTGAAATCTTCAGGGACCAAAGTCTAAATAAAAAATATTTCGGGACCAAAAGAGAATTCCAGAAGACAGCCCACGGCCAGTGACCGGACCAGGCGGGTGGGCGGCGTGCATGGGGCTTAGCCCTGAACCCAAGCTCACCTAGGTCCTCCCACTTCTTAAAACTTGGGTCACCCCTTGGGGTCCCAAACCCTTTCTCAAAACTATAGTTAATATAGTCCTCAATCCTTCCATATTCAACCGATGTGGGAGTTCTATTATTTGGCCAAACCAATCCATATATTTGTATCTCAAACATATTACTTTGTGCATCAATATCTCTTTCATTACTCAGTGAAATTTGATGATACTTGGTACTAATATCATCTACTCATTTAGTAGATTAGGCATGTGCGAAGAAATGATGTTTTCGACATGCGGGGCCCATGTGTTTAAGTCATTAAAGATGGGGAAAACTCAATCACATATAGTGAAATTTCCAACAATTCCCTCTTGAAAGAGAATTGGTGCACCCGAGGTGCCAAAGTTCAGCAATCTTTCAGCGGAAAGATATTGTATCAGGAAAGGTAGCTTTCGGCTTTGAACCTTCCTTAGTCGATTACCATCGGATTTACTTACTACGTGGTGAACGTGATGTCTTGAACCCATCGGATTTACTTACTGCGTGGTGAACGTGATGTCTTGAACCGTCAGTTTTTAGTATAAACCAAGACAATGATATCAACACAATAATTCCCCTTATTAAATTCTTCTTATAGTTTTGTCCGTTGTGGCCATGGACACCTCTTGGATTCTTAAGTGCGTACATTTGAAGCAACTTGTCTTCGCACTTAAATAGGTTATCTCTATGAGGTATCCTGCTATACCCTACTCGCAAGTGTTATGAATCATTAAAAATTTTAGAAACTTATCATTTACCATTTATGCAGATAGCACTTAATGTCTATCGCGGGAACAACCTTGGAATTATAAGAATAATAATCTGAAGTGCTCTTACTTCCAGTGAAGCGCTAAAACTGAACCTCTACAGTTTGGTTTTCCTATTGAACCAAAATTCTTGGGATCTCCAGTCAATAAGGTTGGGTTACCACCATAAATTTTTTTATTATTTGGGTTTTAAGCTCATTCCCCTAGAAAGACAGAATATTTGATCTTTGGGTAGGCATTTAGTTAATGGATCAGCTAACTTATCCTTTGATTTGACGTAATCAATGGAAATGACACCCGTAGTGATCAACTGCCTAACGGTCTTATGTCTCCGACGAATATGTCTAGACTTGCCATTGTACATACTATTTCGTGCCCTTCCTAAAGCCGATTGACTATCGTAGTGAATCATCACCGAAGGTACGGGGTTATCCCAACAAGGGATATCCTCTAAGAAGTCTTTAAGCCATTCTGCTTCTTCTCCTGCTTTATCCAAACCAATAAACTCTGATTCTATTATGGATCGGGTGATGCATGTTTGCTTAGAGGACTTTCAAGACACAACCTCACCACCAATTGTAAAAACATAACCATTGGTGGATTTGATGTTCTTTATTTCCGATCCAGTTTGCATTACTATATCCTTCCAATATGGTTGGATATCTAGAATAATGTAACCTGTAAGTCAACGACTATTTCAGATATCGTAGTATCCGATTTAACGCCTTCCAGTGATCAATTCCAGGATTAAGAGTAAACCTAGCCAACTTATTAACTGGATAAGCGATATCGGGTCGGGTGCAATTTGTAATGTACATTAAACGGGCAATGACCTGCGCATATTGCTCATGGGATACTAGTGAACCACGATTCTTATCAATTCTATGATTCATATCCATTGGTGACTTGATAGAGGGACTGTTGAATACATCAAATTTCCTCAAAACATCTTCAATGTAATGAGATTGAGATAAGACCAGCCCGTCAGATGTCTTAGAAATCGTAATTCCTAAGATTACATCTGCAATACCCATAGCTTTCATGTCGAAACATTGTTTCAACATATTCTTGGTTTCTAGGATCAAGTTTAGACTAATTCCGCTGATGAGCATGTCATTTACGTAAAGGCATATCATGACAAATGAGTCAGAGTTCCCTTTTATATAGATACATTTATCACATTCATTTATGGAGAAACCTTTTGATAATAAAGTATTATAAAACTTTTCATGACATTGTTTCGGGGCTTGTTTGAGTCCTTACATAGACTTAACAAGTCAACATACTTTCTTTTCTTGTCCTGAAATTACGTACCCCTCAGGTTGTTCCATGTATATTTCCTCTTCCAACTCTCAATTTAGGAAGGTTGTCTTAATATCTATTTGATGTATCTCCAGGTCACGCAAAGCTTCAATGGTTATGAATACCCTTATGAACGTTAATCTAGACACAAAGGAGTATGTGTCAAAGTAATCGAGGCCTTCCTTTTGTCTGTAGCCTTTGACTATTAATCTGGCCTTATACTTGTCAATAGTTCAATCTTATTTGTACTTTCTTTTGAGTATCCACTTACAACTCAAAGGTTTGCTTCTCAGAGGAAGATCAATCATTTTTCAAGTATGGTTTTGCATGATGGAATCTATTTCGCTTTCTATAGCTTCTTTCCAAAGCGGTGCTTCTGGAGCTGATAATGCTTCCTTAATTGTCCTCGGTTCATTTTCAACCATATAAGTTAGAAAATCTGGACCAAATATTTTGGCTCTTTTGCTCCGTCTTGGTTCAACCTCTGGAACCCCTAAGTTTTGTAGATCTGGAACATTAAGTTCCGAATAGTCAATAACTTCTGAGTCCTGTAGATCTGAAACGTTTAGTTCCGGATAATCAGAACCTTCCAGGTCTTGTTGATTTTGAGCATTTTGTTCATAACTTCGTTTGCATGAAATTATTTCTTTTTTCTTTCGAGGAAAGATCTGTTCAAAGAATCCAGCATTCCTTGATTCCATGATCGTACCCTCGTGGATATCAAGTATCTCCGACTTATACACTAAGAAGCGATAAGCACTAATGTTATTTGCATATCCGATGAATAAGCAATCTACAGTCTTAGGTCCAATTTTGACTTGTTTTGGTTTAGGTACTTCGACCTTTGACAAACGGCCCCACACTTTCAAATATTTGTAAGTGGGTTTCTTTCCTTTGCATGATTCATATGGAGTTTTATCCTTACGCTTATGCGGAACTCTATTGAGAATTGTATTAGCGGTAAGAATCGCTTCGCCCCACATGTTTTGAGCTAAACCGGAATTGATAAGTAAAGCATTCATCATTTCCTTTAACGTACGGTTTTTGCTCTCGGCAATACCGTTAGGCTGAGGCGAGTAAGAAGTAGTTGTTTGATGAACAATGCCGAATTGAGCACAGTATTCTTCAAACGGCGCTGCGTATTCTCCTTCTCTATCACTACGAATTGCCTTAATTCGTAGGTTTAGTTGATTTTTAACTTCTGTTTTGTAACGTTTAAATGCTTCAAACGCTTCATCTTTACTTTTCAACAAGTAAACATAACAATACCTTGTACTATCATGAATGGAAGTCATAAAGTACTTGTTCCCTCCTCTAGTTTGCACAAACTTTAAATCACATATGTCGGTGTGAATAAGTTCTAGAGGAGCGGTGTTTCTTTCGACTGAATGGAAAGATGATTTGGTTAATTTTGCCCCTATGCACACCTCACATTTATGTTGAGGGTTTATGTCGAAGGAAGGCAACAATTCCAACTTTACTAACTTTTGAATGGATTTATAGTTAACGTGTCCTAATCTATGATGCCATAAATTAGAGGATTCAAGCAAGTAGGTAGAAGACTCAACTTTTGAGATAACTCATGAAATCGTTCCATGAGGGAGGCAATTTCTCAATCAAAGACGCAACCAAAAACTGCTCATTTGGCTTCATTCCTTCCAAATCCAGATGATGAAGAATTATTTGAAACTCTTGGATTTGGGACATCACTGATTTACCATCCACCATTTGAAATTTCAGAAACTTTCCAATGATAAATTTCTTAGTGCCCGCATCCTGTGCGCTGTACTTTTTCTCGAATTTTTTCCACAACTCCTCTGTCGTCTTCACAGCGCAATACACATTATAGAGTGTATCCGACAGACTGTTCAGAATGCAGTTTTTGCACATGAAATCACTATGATTCCAGGCATCCAGTGTTAACTTCAGGGCATTTGTGACCTGGATATCTTCGCCCACTTCAGTCGTTGTGTTAGACTGAGTGTCTATTGCATCCCCACCAAAAGGAGGATCTTCTGTCAGAAAGTGTGAAATGTTCAACGTAGTAAGATAGAACAACATCTTTTGTTGTCATCTCTTGAAATTGGTACCCAAAAATTTTTTCTGGGCGTTCACTTTGGAAACTGTCAAGAGCAGAACCATTGGCAATGGTTGAAGAAGACATCTTTCGAACACTTAGAAATTTAATTTTGTCTTAAACTGTAGGTAAAAGTGTATCAGGAATATTAATCAAGAAAGAAAAGTTGAGTCGAGAGATGACTCTCTTTCTTTAAGACAAAAATGTCCCGTATAGATATTTTTATGATATTGGACAATAGTCTTCCAAGATAAAACAACAACAACCAACAATACAAAGCTAGTAATGTTGGTTCTGGCGAAGAAAAAATAATATTGAACAAATTGAAAAGAGAGGAGAGGATTTTCTGGCTTTGATTATTTTTCTATATTTGAACTGAACAATAATGTTCAATTTATAGATGAAGAAGATGGCAGATTCTGACTGTTGAATTCAGATCCGTTGGTTGGCGCAGTTTGGAGAAGATAGAGCCATTGCAACATTTCCGATATCTTCAGGGACCAAAGTGTAAATAAAAAAATATTTCGGGACCAAAAGAGAATTCTGAAAAATAGCCCACGGCCCGTGACCGAACCAGGCGTGCGGGTGGCGCGCGTGGGGCTTAGTCCCGAACCCAAGCTCACCTAGGTCCTCCCCTTCTTAAAACTTAGGTCACCCCTTGGGTCCCAAACCTTTATTCAAAACTATAGTTAATATAGTCCTCAATCCTTCCATATTCAACCGATGTGGGAGTTCTATTATTTGGCCAAACCAATCCATCTATTCGTATCTCAAACACCAATCCATCTATTCGTATCTCAAACACCTTACTTTGTGCATCAATATATCTTTCATTACTCAGTGAAATTTGACGATACTTGACACTAATATCATCTACTCATTTAGTAGATTAGGCATGTGTGAAAAAACGATGTTTCTAACATGCGGGGCCCATATGTTTAAGTCATTAAAGATGGAAAAAACTTTTTCCCATATAGTTAAGTTTTCAACACATTTGTCAAAACTAGTTTTTAACCAGCAAATTATTCATAATCTAATTTGATTTATTAACCTCATGTATACACATGCCTCAGACAACAACATATATCTCTAACACAATAATTTCTTCCGGATATATTATTGGATATGTAAAGCAGTACGAGAAGTAAATAAATATTACAAGTGTTCGAAAAGATAAACAAACAAGCCAATATTCAGAACTGTCGCAAGCTTGTTGAGTCTTGAATCTTGATAACCTGAAATCAAGAAACACTAAATCTGGATTGGTACAACTGTGGGCTGAGTCGAGAGATGACTCTCATTCTTTAAGACAAGATTGCCTTGTATATATATTTTTACGTTAATGTATAATAGTCTCTCAAGATAAAATAATAATTAATCAACACTACAAAGCAAATAGGTTGATTCTGACGAAGAAAACAAACACGAAATGACTTGTTGAAGAATGAAAAGGAAGGAAGAGTTTTTTGTTTGTCCACACGTTTCTGCTCACGTTTTGGGACAGAATTTCAGTTGTCCTCTCTTCTGTTCTCTGTGTATATGTTGTAGTCTTGAC
This sequence comes from Anisodus acutangulus, assembly GCA_029783415.1. Classification (NCBI taxonomy): domain Eukaryota; kingdom Viridiplantae; phylum Streptophyta; class Magnoliopsida; order Solanales; family Solanaceae; genus Anisodus; species Anisodus acutangulus. The sequence goes on from CM056497.1 coordinate 29,531,826, forward strand.
AATTGTGCCAACAAACACCAATATATAGCATAAGGGAAGGTAGTCCTCAACTGCCAGTTAATCAGCCAAATAATGGCTGATTTAATATACAACATAAAGGAGCTTTTAGGGAGGAGATTAAGTGCAGATTAATGGACCCTTAGCTAATTTTAAGACTTATAAAGAGAACAATTCTTCCTTTTTCCACCGATGTGGTAGATTTATCCCACATCATATTTTCATGCCTCAAACATCTTACTTCGTGGACCAATATCTCTTTCATTTCTCAATGAAATTTGACGATTCTTGGCCCTACGGTTATATACTCACTTAGTATATTATGCACGTGTGAAGAGACAAAGCCTCCAACATACGGAACCCTAGTGTTTAAGTCATTAAATATGGGTGGACGCACCTCCCCACCAAAAGCAAATTTCCAACAATTCCCTCTTGAAAGAGATTTTGGCACGCACACATGGTGCCCACTTTCAGCAATCTTTCAGCGAAAATATATTGCATCAAGAGAGGTAGCTTCTGCTTTTAACATTCCCTAGTTGAATACCACCGGACTTACTTACTGCATGGTGAACGTGATGTCTTAAACCGTCAGTGTTTAATGTAAGCCAAGACAATGATACCAACACAATAACTCTCTTTATTCATTTTCTTCTTATTGTTTTGTCCGTTGTGGCCGTGGACACACTTGGATTCTTAAGTGCGTTCATTTGAGGCGGCCTGTCCTCGCACTTAAATAGGTGATCTCCTACAAGGTATCCTGCTATACCCCACTTCACAAGTGTTAGGAATCATTAAAAGTTTCTCTAACCTTAACCTCAACCGTTTGAGGATCGTTAAAGGTTTGGAAGCTTAACCTTTACCCACCATGCAGGTAGCACTTTAATTTCTATTGCGGGAACAACTTTGGATTCATGTTTCCCTACAGATATCATCATCCGAAGTGCTCTTGCTTCCACCGAAGCGCTCAACTGAACCTTTTGCAGCTTAGTTTTCCCATTGAACCAAATTCTTGGGATCTCCAGTCAGTATGGTCGGGTTACCACCGCAAAAGGTTCGTGTTGTTTGGGTTTTAAGCCCATTCCCCTAGACATGTAGAACACTTGATCTTCGGGTAGTCCCTTAGTTAAAAGGGTCCTCTATATCATTTTATTAGTAATCAAGGAGGTGACACCCGTGATAATCAACTGCCATACGGTTTTATGTCTCCGACAGATCCTGATAGATATGTCCAGACGCCGTCATCCGTGTCCTTCCTGAAGCCGACCAGCTAGCCACAATGTATAACTGCTGAAGGCACGAGTTTCTCCCAATAAGGGACGTCCTCTAAGGAGTCGTGAAGTTACTCAACTTCTTTTATGCTTTGTATAAAGCGATAAACTCCGATTTCATCATGAATCGACCGATGCAAGTTTGCTTAGAGGATTTTCCAAGACCCACCATACACATTTACTTGTGGCTTTGGTGTTCTTCACATCTGATGTCCAGATTGCATCACTGTGTTCTCCCAGAATCGCTGGACATCCAGAATACCATAATACTTAGATAAACGAATATTTTAGATATCATCATATCCGACTCAACGCCTTTTATTGATCATTTATTAAAATCATCAGTGAACCTTAGTTCAACTGATCTGCTTTGTAGGCCGATACCAGGTCGGTTGTAGTGTGTACAATTCATTGAACTACTTGTGACCTGCACATATCGCTCCTTGTCTATGGGTGCACCATGATTCCAATCAGTTCTATGATTCATATCCATTGGTGGCTTCAAGGAGACTGTCAATTATCTCACAACTGAGTTTGGAGTTACACCAGTTCGTTACATGTCTTAGAAATCCAATTCCTAAAATGTCATATGTGATACCCATATCTTTTGTTTCAATATAACTTCCAATCTCAGATTGTTAGTTTTCCAATTGTTGGCTTTCTAACTTCAGAGTCAACGTTTTTGTGGTCAGATTCATTATTTCTGTTTTATCTGAAACATCCAGGACCAAAATGTAAACATTTCAGGGACCAAAATAAAAGTTCAGAAAGAAGCCCAACAGTCCAGCAAACCAACTCTGATTCTCCCCTTCCAACTCTCCGGTTAGGAAGGCTGTTTCAACATCCATGCCACGCAAGACTGCAATAGCCCTGGATGTTAAGTTATTCATAGGGAAGCACATGTACAAGTAGCCGAGGCCTTATACTCGTCAATAGATCCATCTACGTTGTACTCACTTTTGAGTATTCTTTTTCACAACCCAAGGTTCTTTTCCCAGAGGAAGATCAACCATTACACAAGTATGGTTCTATATGATGGAATCTATTTCTCTTTGTAGCTTCTTTCCAAAGCAACGCTTCTGGAGATGTCAATTATTTGTTAATTGTCCATGATTCATTCTCAACCATACAAGCTAGAAGGTCTGGAACAAGTCTTTGTCCCTTCTTTGCTCCGTCTCGGTTCAACATCTAGAATCTCTGAGTTCTGTAGATCTGGAATATTAAGTTCCGGATAGACAGCAATTTCCGAATCCTGTAGATACGGAACGTCTAGTTCCAGACAGTCAGGCACTCGCGGGTTCTTGTTAACCTTGAGCAATTTACTCCTTTTTCTTTTTCAAGGAAAGTTATCTTCAAAGAATTCAACATTCTTTGACACCAAGAGGCGAGAAGCACTACTGTTATTTGCCGATCTAGTGGATATGCAATTTACAGTGTTAGGTCCAACTTGACCTGTTTCGGTATTCCAACTTCTACCAAGCCACCCCACATCACAACATTTGTATGTGAGATCCTTTTCATGTCTCACACGGAGGGTTATCATTATCCTTATGCATATTTCTGTTGAAAATCACATTAGCGATAAGGATCGCCTTGCCCCACATATTTTGGGCGTACGACTTTGCACTTGGCTAACACCGTTGAACTGAGGTGAGTAATGAGCAGTCATTTGATCAACGATGTTTCACATTCTTCCCCTATATCACTACGAATTCCTCAATCCGTAGGCTTAGTTGATTTTCAATTTCTGCTTTGTAGCGCTTATCCTCTTTAACAACTTCATCTTTGCTTTTCAACAAACAAAGGATTCAATACGTTGTACTATCATCAATGAAGGTCACAAAGTACTTGTCTTCCCCCTCTATTTTGTATAAACTTCAAATTACCCATGTAGGTGTGATTAAGTTCTAGACGAGCGGTGCTTCTTTCGCTATTCCTTTGATGGAACTTGGAAAGGTGATTTTGCCTCTTCACCTACCTCACCTTTATTTTGAGGATTTATGTCGACAGAAGGCAACAATCTCAACTTCGTTAGCTTTTGAATGACTTTCTATTTAACGTGTCTTAATCTATGATGGCATAGATGCATGGATTACAAATATATCATTCATTTGGCTACAGACATACTGTACCATTCTTAGTTATTACAGACCTGTTGGACTAGTCTCAAACCAGCTTGACCAACAGCGTCCCTTAAACCAAGTTTGGGACATGTATCACCTCATCTGAGAGTGATCCCATTCCCTGAAATCCTATTGAGGACAACCTCTCCAACCCCTTCTACTTTAGAGGCGGCGTTGCTTCACATGAACAACCTCTTGCCCGTGGTTAGGGCGTAACCGGATCATATGTGATCTGGATACTCTGGCCCACTCCAGTTGCTTTGGCAGACTAAGTGTCCAATTTCTTTTCTGCCTTTCTTTAAGCCTTCAGATCATTTAAGACCTGGAAACTCTAGCCCACTCTAGTTGCTTTTTCAGACTGAGTGTCCAATTTCTTTTCTGCCTTTCCTTTGGCCTTCAAATCATTTAAGACCTGAAAACTCTGGCCCACCACACTAGTTGTCCATTACTTTTCATATGTAATGAATCCTGGCCACACTCCAGTCGCCTGTAGGCTTTGTATGACTGAGTGTCCAATATCATCCTATGAAGGATCTTCTGCAAAATAGTGTGATAGGCTCAATGTCTTTAGCTTTTAGTCTTCTTCCCTTATGATTGGTGCCTAGACAATTCTTGGCGCTTACTTAAGAGTGATAACAGTTTTCGCACAGTCAGTGGATCTTTCTCCCTCGTATGTGCGAACATACTTTACACACTTTTAATAATTACACACGTTTACAAAATCCAATCTTTAAACGGGAAGGAAGATGAGATTAAACTTCTGATTTTAAAGCGTAAGGAATATAAATTATTTCAAAAAACATTTTCATATTCCTCCTTACTTTAAGCCCATTTTAATCAGACATCATTTAATCTTATTTTTTACAAGGAAGGAAAATTACTTATCCCAATTTTGGATTCTGGCCCACTTCAGTCACTTCATCGGGCTGAGTGTCCATTTCCTCCTTACCATAATTCAGATCATTTATCTGGGACAGATATAGGCCTTCTGCTACAAGATAGAACCACATTTTCAGCCTTCTTTTGTCCCAGTTGACATCCTCAGCCTCTCGTGGACGCTTCTTCCCACCACTCTCGGGAGTGGTGACACCATGAACACGTTGACTTTCAATAGCATAATTAAAAGTCTCTTCTACCAGAAAACCACAGCCATATCCAGATTTGGTCACACAATTTTTGACTGACATCTTTCGAACACTAATACAATCATGTGTTAAACTTGTTGTATATGTAAAGCAGTACGAGAAGTAAATAAATATTACAAGTGTTCGAAAGGATAAACAAACAAGCCAATATTCAGAACTGTCGCAAGCTTGTTGAGTCTTGAATCTTGATAACCTGAAATCAAGAAACACTAAATCTGGATTGTTACAACAGTGGGCTGAGTCGAGAGATGGCTCTCTGTCTTTAAGATAAGATTACCCCGTATATATACTTTAACGTTAACGGGCAATAGTCTCCCAAGATAAAATAACAACTAATCAACACTACAAAGGAAATAGGTTGATTCTGACGAAGAAAACAAACACAAAACGACTTGATGAAGAATGGAAAAGGAAGGAAGAGTTTTCTGTTTGTCCACACGTTTCTGCTCACGTTTTGGGATAAAATTTCAGTTGTCCTCTCTTCTGTTCTCTGTGTATATGTTGTAGTCTTGACAATTGTGCCAAAAGACACTAATATATAGCATAAGGGAAGGGACTCCTCAACTGCCAGTTAATCAGTCAAGTAATGGTTGATTTAATGTGCAACATAAAGGAGCTTTTAGGGAGGAGATTAAGTGTAGATTAATGGAGTTTTAACGCTCCGAAAATCAACTTCCGTAGTTCCCAATTTCATTTTTTTCAGAAACTTCAGGGACCAAACTATAAATATTAAACAATCTGGGGGTCTATCAGAAGAAGCCCAAGGCCCAAGGCCCGTGACCCGGACCCGGACCGGACGGCGGTGCGCGTGTGGACTTAGCCTTGAACCCAAGCACATCTAGGTCCTCCCTCCTTCAAACCGATGTGGTAGATTTGTACCACACCATATTTCTATGCCTCAAACACCTTACTTCGTGGACCAATATCTCTTTCATTTCTCAATGAAATTTGACGATTCTTGGCCCTACGGTCATCTACTCACTTAGTAGATTATGCACGTGTGAAGAGACAAAGCCACCAACATACGGAACCCTAGTATTTAAGTCATTAAATACGGGTGGACGCACTTCCCACCAAAGGCAAATTTCCAACATATATAACTTACAAATCCATAGTAATTACAATGTTATTGGAACACTGTGAAAAGCTTGTATTACGAACCTCACATCTACAATGGGTATTGCTATAATGGATATCGACTGCATGGATTTTCTTCCCGTTACATGTATGTGATACCTTTGAACATCAATGCCTTCAACAACCTTCATTCTGACATAAAGCTTTAGTTAATGTAGAAGTACTCAAGCAAACAGGTCGGCCATTTTACATCATCGCCACTTTGGTACGAAATAGTGAAATCATGCTTGAACCTGCAGAGTAGCAATATTATACTTGAGTCAGGCCCTTTTAACGAGCATCTCATACACTTTGTCCACCTTATTCGGATCAACATTGAATAGACCATACGCATCAGATTTCTTGGTGATGTTTCCACTTAAGATCCCCATAGACATGGTTTGCGACATGTTTAGATAATGTGTCGGCAGGATTCTGATCTCATCACAAAGCTGTTTTTCCTGCATTTGCAATTTCCATAAATGCAGGTTAAGATTAAGAGAATGCATCCATACTCTAATAATAAAAAGTTTCAAAAAATATCATTTTTCTGGGGCATTAATACTGTTAGAATTGCCACATCAATCCCCATTCTGGTATATGTACAAAGTCGAGATGAAATCGAAGGCATGGTTAATGCTCGAAAATAAGATTGTGGAAATAGCAATAATATGTGGCAGCAGAAACAGAAGATTCTTACGGTTTCTGAGAGTAACTCAACCCCTAAAAAGCCGCTGACATCCCAAATGTCTAAAACACTTCCAACACCATGTGGGCGGTGGTTGATGATAAGTCCTTGCAATCCAGCATTTCAGGGCCTCTAGCAACTCCTCTGGGGCTGCCGTCATGCTCCACTTTAAAATGACCTGCTCTTAGCAAATACTTGCCACTTGGGCCACTCTGGGGGTTCTCCTTTAGTCTACGTACATTTTCTTCAGATAACCGCTTTCTCTTTTGTTCAACATATCTTTCTTCTTTGGCTGAAGTTCGGCAACCAGCAGCTCGGGCATCCTGGGTACAGGGACTGAATATTTCAATACTTGAAAACTTAATAGACAAGAGACTGTAGAATTTAAATTTGTCCATATGCCAGAAGTACGTGCTTGACCCAATACATGGGTCTTTTTACCAAATTTTATTTGCTTTAAGAATCGGAAATGTATCCCATGTGTAAGATAGAATAATTTCCCTTAGGGATTCCTTTCATTATTCACAATATATATAGTTGTACAAAGGTTGATTCCTAATACAGTACGAATCCTAACTTACCTTACAAAGGTTGATTCCTAATACAATTAGAATTCCAAGTTACCTTAAATATACATCTATCATAATTACAAAATATACGGAGAATATTCGTTAATACTCCCCCTCAGACGGAGCGGGAGGAGGCTGAACGCTAAGGCTGGATTGAAAGTCGGTAAAGAGATGTCGCGATAGTCCCTTTGTGAAGATGTCTGCATACTGATAAGAGGAAGACACGTGTAATATTTTTACCCAACCCCCCTACCCCTTAATATTTATTTTTAACCCAAAAATTATTATATTTACACTTTAACCCAATTTTCCAACTATAAATAACTCATTTTCTCTTCATCTTTCTCACAAATCTTCCTATAATCTCTCTAATTTCTCAATATATATCTCTACAAGTCTACATTGTTTGCTAAATATTCAATTTTATTTATTCATTTGGGAATTGGGAGTGAAGTTGGCAACTAGCTTGAGGATCTTCCATCGAGCAAAGTTTCAATTTTCAACCTCTCGATTACACGTCGGCGTTTGGTACATTCGTTCCTTCATTAAATTATTATTGTCTGTTTATTTTATTTAGCGCACTTAATTTTATTGTCTTTAATTATTTATTATCATAATTAAAATGGAAGGATTAAAAGGTATGTTTAAGGGTAAGGGTAAGGGTGCTTCTTCTAGTAGAGGCAACCAGGGCAAGGGTACTTCTTCTAGTCATCTTATTCCTACACAGGATGATTTTGTTGATACTCAACATTTTCCTACAATACCATTAGATTTAGACCAGGAGCTATTTTCTGAAACTCAAGAAGACTTTAATTTAGACGATGATCTAGATGATATACCCACTAATGTTGATGACAACACACCCACTAGTGCACCTTCAACTGAAATACCTCCTATTCCCCCTAGTATGAGACGAGGTCCAAAGAAACGACCATTAAAATCGGATGCATGGACATTTTTGATAGGGACGTAGAGAATCAAGTAGCCATATGTAAAATTTATAAAAATGTTTTAAAATTTAAACTGGAAAAGGTCACGGTGGGACGGGGATTTAATTAGACACGTAGTAAGTGCTCATCCACTAGGTATGCCCAATACCAGGCTTCAAAACCGGTAAGAACGCCCGCTCCATCGGGACAAGGTTCACATACTGACATCTTGTCGGACCAAGTACTGTGGTCAAATTAACCCTATGACGGGGGGAATTGTAGGCTCTAAATACAATAAACATAGAGATAGGGAAGCAATATCAAAATTAGTTGCTGTGGAGGGTTTGCCTTTTTCATTTCCTTCATCTCCCGATTTTATTCATTACATTAGAGATATATATAATCCTGCTTTTAACGGTTTTCCTAGATCAACTGTTAAGAGAGATGTATTTAACATTTACTAGGCCTGATATTGTATATGTCGTTCAGCCAGTGTGTTTGTTCTGCGGATCCGCATCCGTGTGGGATACCCCTCTCTCCCAGAGTTCGAGCAACTTAGATAGGAATAGCATTAAGTTTTTTAACAAAAAAAACTATGAGATGTTAAGAAATACAACACTTATTCAAGTTGAGACTTACATGTTTATCTCATTAAATTCCTCTTTTCTAACAACTAGGATCGCATTGGCAAGCAAATCACGGGACTATCCTCTCAAGAACACGCAGTTTTAATAGCATACATGCTTTTGAGTAATTTTCATTTTGCACCCTAATTTTTTTACTCTTTTGCAAAACTATAGAAAGTCTTTTTTCCCAATTATTTAAGAGGGAAAATTAGGAAAGTAAAATTAAGAAAACAAGAAAATGATTAAACTAAAAACAAAAACGATATTGAAAAACAGATTGCTCGTCGTCTCCATGACTCCATTCAAAGACACGAAGCACGAACTCGAAGACCATAACGCCCTTTACCTCAAGTCACATGTTATCTATTCTCTTCCGTCAAGACATGCCTTCAAAGACTCTCTCTCCGCCTTCCTAGAGAGAGCGAGAGATGACACCATACTCTAATATGGTAGAAACTAGAAAGAGGCAACAATTACTATTTTCCCATTTCTCCATTGAAATATCACTAACTTACCAAAATATCACTAATCAGTATCTAATATTACTATTCAACGATGCTCTATCATCATTTATTGATCGAGCAAATTCAAACTAAGACTCATAAATCTATCTCTTGTTTTCCTTTGTATCTCGAACTATTGTTATATAATCTAACAAACATTCACTTTCTTCCTTCGCTTTTTCGGTTGCTCAATTTTATAATCTATCATAAATAACGGAATTGCACCCTAAGGCAAGTAATTACTCTACATACAAGTGGTACCATGTTCAAGTATCACGCGCGAAACAACTGAACTAGGGTACATTTAAATTTCACCCTACAAATATTTGAAACCTAACTAATTATGCTTCGCCCTAATTTATACTAAATTTCTTTACCTTTTTGCTTATAGCTGAACTTAACTACAATTTTAACTAATTAAAGCAACACCATCAGTGTATTCAATCCTAAATTTACACAAAAATACAAGCGTATATATATGTGTGTGAAGAACTCAAACACTTGGAAACAATGAAAAGAACACGAACACAGTAAAATAAAAGGTAAACAACTATAAAAGCATGGTAAAATAAATTTAAGAATTTGTTAATAAAATTGAATAAGCGTATTATAATTTAACTGACCTCTGGCTTGGATCATCATCGGTGGATTGATGAACGACCCATTATTTTGTTAATTGGAGCTCCGAATTTCAATTCAATTCTGTGAAAGAAATAGTCAAGTGCACAGAGCACATGTAAGATTTATTATTAAGTTTGTTGAGTTAGTTACAAGTTCGTTATGGTTTAGTTAGTTTGTTGAAATTTAGTTGAGTGTAATTAATAGACTGTTTTAGATGAGTTGTGATGTGTGTATATATACCAACAAAGTATCCTTCTATTAATCTTAGAAATCAGATATTTTTGTGCCAAAATTTGAGCACTACTTCTTCTTTGTTTTCTCTGCTTTCCTTCAATGACAACCACTGCCATTTGATCATTTTCTCCACTTCACGAACAATGCAGTAACTTCACGTGGTATCATAGCGTGCGACTGGCGTAGATCGAGGAAAATTCTCTCACGTGCAGTGAAGAATTCAGGGGATTTGTGTCTGGGACCGGAGAAATTGGATATCGAAAAGCTGAAATATGTTAATCACAAGTGCAATGAGACCAAAATTGTTAATCGCAACTATAATTGAGGTTTGAAAACTATAAAATCAACAACAATGGGAACTAATGGAGAAGACATGACGAATTGGGCTGCGGTAATGACCACGAGCATCGATCACAATCATCCTTTATACCTTTTTTCGTCTGATGCACCACGTTCGTTATCTGTTGGAATTATGTTGACTGGAATGGATAATTACACTTTATGGAGTAGGGCAATGAAATTGGCTATATTAGGAAAGAATAAGATAGGCTTCATCGATGGAATAGTGAAGAGAGAAGACTTTCATGGTGATTTAGCTAAACTTTGGGATAGATGTAATGCAATTGTGGTGTCTTAGTTAATGGGAAATGTGAGCAAGAATTTGCTCACTGAAATGTTATTCAATTCTGATTCGTACATGATATGTGAAGAATAAAGGGATAAATTTGATAAAATAAATAGTTCGAGAGCTTTTCAATTGCATAAAGAGATATTCACATTAAGGAAAGGAACACTATCAGTATCTATGTACTACTCTAGACTCAAGGATCTTTGGGATGAGTATGATTCTATTGTGCCAATAGCAGCCTGATGTCCTAAGTCAAGGAGTTTGTTGATCACTTACAATATCAGAGAATGTTGCAGTTTCTGATGGGACTCAATGACAGTTATAGTCAAGCTAGGAGTCAGGTGATAATGATGCAACAAATGCCAAACCTAAATCAAGTATATGCAATGATCAACCAAGATGAAAGCCAAAGGATAGTTGCAGGAACAAGCAGGATGATGCAGGACACAGTAGAGCCATCTGCCATGTTCACAGCAGCCAGAAATGGAAGTGGAGGTCCAAAGCAAAAGAAGTCATACAATCCTAATGCATCTTGTGACTTTTGTCATGTCAAGGGTCATTTAAAAATAGATTGTTTCAAGTTGATGAAATGTGACTTTTGTCATAAAACTGGACATGTACAAGATGATTGCTACATGCTCAATGGATATCCTGAAAATTTTAAAGGAAAAACAAAGAAGGCAAATGTGGTGACAGGAGGAAATTTGTCATTTGAGGATATTGGACAATGAGGTGAAGTGCAACATCATCATCAACATGATATAACAAATTCAAAATCAGCAGTTTGGGCAAAATGCACAGCAGCAACATGGAACAGTTTCAAATTCACAGTTCATGTCAAGTTATAATCTATACCAGTATCACCAAGGGATGTACATGACAGCTAATCAATTCACACCTAGTCAACACCAACAACTTCTCAGTATGCTTAATAACAAGGCAATTGGAGAGACTAGTGCTAATGCAAATATGACAAGTATATTTAATATTGATACAGAAGCATTGTTAAAATGGATTGTGGACACAGGTGCAACTAATCACATGATTAGTAGTCAGAAGTACTTACAGAATAAAAATTTGATAGAAAATGCAAGAAAGGTTCAGTTACCTACATGAGATTCAGCAAGAATCTCACATATTGGTGACTATCACTTAGGAGGAGGTGATGTTCTTAAAAATATTTTATGTGTGCCAACATTCAATTCTAATCTCATGTTTGTTTCAAAGGTGACAAAAGAACTGAATTGCAGTGTTACTTTCTTTCCAAAATGTTGTGTGTTTCAGGATCTATCATCTGGTAGGTGAGGGGGATTGGTAATGAGGAAGAATGGTTGTACATACTATGTTTAGACACACAGAATAAAGGAAGATATGTGACTAAATGTTTAGCAGCAACTCAGCATGTGGATGCAGTCACCTAGCATCAAAGGTTATGTCATGTACCTATGAATGTTCTAAGAAAAATCCCATGTTTCAGGAATGATACTACTTTTATTTTGAATAATTGTGAAGAGTGTCCCTTAGATAGATAAACTAGAGTATCTTTTCCTGTCAGTACTAGTAGAAAGACAAGGCCATTTCAATTATTGCATATAGATGTATGGGGACCTTACAAAGTTGAAACATATAATGAAATGAGATATTTTATTACTATTATGGATGACTACTCTAGATGGACTTGGATTTTTTTAATGAGACTGAAATCAGATGTGATTACATTGCTTAGAAATTTCTTTGTTGAGGTTAATACCCAATTTGAAGTAAAAATTCAAAGGGTAAGGTCTAATAATGAGACTAAATTTTTTAATCATAGTTGTAAGGAATTATTTCAACAATATGGTGTAGTACATGAGAGTTCTTGTCCATATACACCACAAAAAAATGGTATAGTAGAAAGAAAACATAGACATATATTGAAGACAGCTAGAGCCATAAAAATTCAGGTCAATTTACCAGACATATTTTGGGGTTTCTGTGTGGAATGAGCTGTATATATCATGAATAGAATACCCTATATTATTATATGTAACAAGTCACTCTATGAGATGTTGTATAGTAAGGTACCATCACTTTCTCATTTAAGAGTGATAGGTTGCCTGTATTTTGCAACTACTTTAACCAAACAAGATAAGTTTAGTCCCAGAGCTGTGAGAATTGTTCTTCTAGGATATGGTTCTGCACAGAAGGGATACAAACTTTATGACATGGAGAATAAAATATTTTTCATGAGCAGGGATGTGGTATTCATGGAGACAGTTTTTCCCTTTAAAATGATACATATGACAAGGTTGGTTCTATCAAATCACATGAACATTTGTGTTTTGATGATCTGGTTCATCCATAGAGTATCAGGATTACACACAGCACACCTCTGGAAGCTCAAGATACTTGTGCATCTACTGACACTCAACATGAATATGCTACAACTTCAAGATATGATCATGATCATCAAGCTGTAGACTTGCTAGAGATAACATCAGCACCTGAACCTGATATTAGGAAGTCTACAAGAACAAATAGACCTCTTATTTGGCATAAAGATTAAATTACTAAGCATGGTTCCACAAGTTGCATGTATTACATATCTGCTGGATTAGATTATACAGGATTATCATCCATATATCAAAGTTTTGTGGCCCAGGCTTCTATTTATATTGAACCATACAACTATTCAGAAGCTACAAAAGACAAAAGATGGGTTGAAGTAATGATGGCTGAGATCAAAGCATTGGAAGAGAACAAAACATGGGAGTTAGTGCAACTTCCAAAAGGGAAAAAGGCTATAGGATGTAGGTGGGTGTACAAGATTAAATATAAAGCAACAGGAGAGGTGGAAAGATTCAAAGCTAGGCTGGTAGAAAAAGGATACAATCAGAAAGAAGGTCTTAATTACCAAGACCTTTTCACCTGTAGTAAAAATGTCTACAGTAAGATCAGTTATATCTGTTGCAGCTGCTAAACAATGGACTATTCATCAAATGGATATATACAATGCTTTCCTAGAAGGAGATCTCTATGAAGAAGTGTTTATGACAGTTCCAGAGGATTTTAACACTACAGGTGAACAGAAACAAGTTTGCAGATTATTGAAGGCCTTATATGGATTGAAACAAGCATCAAGGCAATGGAACATTAAGCTTACTTCAGCACTGATTTCATCTGGTTTTCATCAAAGTCACAGGGATTATTCTCTGTTTACAAAATAAAAAGGTGACAAGATAGTAGTGGTATTGATATATGTAGATGACTTGCTACTTACTGGAAATGATCCAACTCTTATTCAGTCTACCAAAGAAGCATTACAATCAGCTTTCAAAATAAAATATCTAGGAGAACTTAGATATTTTCTTGGAATAGAGTTTGCAAGGAGCTTCAAAGGTATTCTTATGCATCAAAGAAAATATGCCTTGGAACTCATATCTGATATGGGACTAGCAGGGGCTAAAACTGCTTCTTCACCCATGTAAATGCATCAGAAGTAAACCACTATGGAATTTGATCAACAACTTGCTTCAATATCCATATCACACAATCCAACATCTGACTCTTCATCCAGATAGAACTTGCCACTGCCATATCCTAACACCTATAGGAGACTAATTAGGAGATTACTATATCTCACAAATACCAGACCAGATATAGCTTTGATGTGCAATGTTTGAGTCAGTTTATGCAGGCTCCTAAAACTTCACACATGGAAGTTGGACTTAGACTTGTTAGATACATTAAACAAGCACCAGGGTCAGACATTCTTATGTCTAGTTCCAGCACTTCTCAACTTAAGGTATTTTGTGATGCATATTGGGGGTCATGTGTCAATAGTAGGAGATCAACGTGCGCGCACATTTTTTACCGCGGCGTCAGAACCCGGCCGAATCTCATGTGCATTTAAAATTAAAAAGCTTCTAAGGCTTGTTTTTTGGAGTCGCCACCTAATTTATTTTACGGTGAATTAGGGCACCTAAATATTACCATGAATGCTACAAAATAACTCTGATTTATGGTCTATGAATTTATGAGATTCTGGATAAGGGTTCTTTATTATCTTAAAGGGAAGGGATTAGGCATTATTTAAGATCCGCTAACTTGCGGTTGTCCGTTCAAACCTAAGTTATTTATTATGCTAAAAATGTATGTTTAAAGGTACGAAATTTTAAGAAAAAGATATTTGCAAATAATTGATTTAGAAGATGCATTTTGCCAAATTGCATGGCATTGTTTATAAAAATACATATAAAATGAATTTATTAGTAAAAGTATATATTGCATGACATAACTTATAAAGGGCATGTAGGATTGAAAAAAAATCGTGTGTTTGTGAGACATGATTTATAAGATGCGTATAGAATTAATCTTAAAAGGTGCATGCACTTGTATAGCATTTTTACAAGATGCATGTAAATTTATTTTGATGAAAAATATGCGTTTGCATGTAAAAAATTGATTTTGATGAAAAATATGCACTACTTATAAAATACACACGAAGTATGCTTTTTTTTATATATATGTAAAGTTGATTATGGAAAAGGCATGCATTATTTATAGAATACATGTAATAAAAACATACATTTGTAAAGCATTATATATAAAAGACATAGAGAGTTGAGAAAAGTATGTATTTTATATGACATTGTTCATAAAATAGATGTAAAGTTTATTAATTTATGAAAATACGTATTAGGCGATTTGATAATAAAAGAAAGTGGTTGTTTTTATTTACAATGTGAAGAGATGATTTTATGAAAATCTTTCAATATTACAAATCAGATAAAACGCAAACCTTATTTTTTAGGATTTTAAAAAAAGGTGAGTAAAAGATGGCCAAATTATTTCGAAAGAGATTAAAACATGCACAACGAGCCTAAAATAAAATAACTAGCGGCTGAGTTTGGAACATGCATGGCGGCCCTAAACGAATAAAGCTAGCGAGGGGTTTCCAAATTAACCGAGCCTAAGAAATAAACTAACGGCAGTTAAACTATCCGATTCATTCATCTATTCGCTGCCTAATTATTCTAAGCATTCTAATGACAATATAGGATTAAATAATTATTACAACCCGAATAATAATGAAAGATAGATTAGATGAATAAATAAAGGCAGCGACTAGGGCAGATGACGATATCATCGCACCCTATTTGTTTTGAAGTTCCGAGGCCGGAGAATGCAAGTAACATAGACGCGGGTCTTCGTTTCATGAGTCTCATAACGAAACTCTTTGTTGCTCCCGATGCATTTCATTGAAATAAAAGAAAAGAATTAGTAGACGAAACATAAAATATAGATATATCAAGAATATGAATAAATGATTCATGAAAATAATATGTTGTTGATTCTTTATTTATGCCATACTTTGATGAAAATAGTATATTGTTGGGTCCCTAGTCCCAACGACTCAAACGATGAGAAAGAAAGTGTGAGACGAGCCACAGACCCACAGGTTGTACACAAAGAGTGAAAAAAATACATATTACAATTAGAAATCACATAAATGATATCACATGTGAATAAGTAAAATACTAGGCACACATAGACAAATTCATATTCAAATAGGAAAGAAGGAGCTGCTTTGGATCAGGAAGTAGGAAAAAGAAGCCTTAACAAATTTTATTTTCAACATTTTTTACATACAACTAACGAAATAGAAGGAGTGTGTTAGAATAAATTTGGTCATCTAAATAACGACATGACATACTAAGATCATTTCTACCTTACATACCCAATCAACTTGAAAGAAAGTATAGGCATCACGACTTTAGCCAGATAAGATATTATACGACTAGTTTGACAATCACACTAAAATAGGAATAGATAAATAATCAAATAACATAGCATTTTCAAATAGGCATAACCATTAAAAGGAAAATGATAGTAAAAATGTGAATGGTAATAATAATAATAAATATTATTAAAAATAGACGACAATATTAAAAGCCTTATATATATATGCATATATACATATATATGTATAGATGTATATATACATATAGATGTATAGATGTATATATAAAAATTGCAAATAAATAATCGAAAAAGAGGGACAAAATTGGATGTCAACAGATGCCCCTCTTTGGCCGGAGATGATGAAAGAGTTTTCGGACAAAGAAGTTGACTGAGTAGCCAATTTTGTCCTGATCATCGAGACTTGAAGGAAAATTAGGGATACATGGGTGGAAATAGAATCCCGAGGGGGAGAGAAGTTGCAAAAGATGGTGCAGATTCGAGAAATATTGCCCCAGTGTCGATTTATGATGACACTGGATGCAGGTGTGGCAACATATTGGGAAAGAGCAGAATGACGTTCAAAGTAGGTCGTTGACCAAAATTGCCTCGGTTCGCCGTAAGAGATAGTTCCACGTTGTGCTAAAAGCTCCCGCCGATTCAAACTCCTGCGGACTAGAGCTAAGATAAAAATTAGTGCATAACTGTTGCATACAATGAGTATATGAGAATACGACTTTGTAAGTTGAAATGACGATGTTGCTTAGACATTGTGTAGATGACGCCGTTGGTGGGCGCCTGATTGAAATTAAAATACCCACATTAGGAGGTGGACGCCTGATTAAAATAAAATACCTGCATTAGAAGGTGGGCGCCTGATTGAAAAATAAAATATCCGAATTAGGAGGTGGGCGCCTGATTTATATTAAAATACCCGCATTAGGAGGTGGGAGCCTGATTTAAATTAAAATACCTGCATTAGGAGGTGGGCGCCTGATTTAAATTAAAATACCCATATTAGGAGGTGGGCGCCTGATTTAAGTTAAAATACTCGCATTAGGAGGTGGGCGCCTGATTTAAATTAAAATACCCGCATTAGGAGGTGGGCGCCTGATTTAAATTAAAATACCCGCATTACGATATGGGTGCCTGATTTAAATTAAAATATCCGCATTAGGAGGTAGGCGCCTGATATGACGTCGTTGTATTGACGTGATGCAAAGATATCGTCGTTGCTCTAACGAAATGTAAAAATGACATCGCGGCATAGATGAAATGTAATGATGTCGTTGTATTGACGTAATGCATCGTGACCCTGAGGTCGAAATACTATGTTGAAGTTATCACAAACTCAATCTGGATGAAAAGCTAGTGCATGGACATAGGCGATGTAAAAGTTGAGTAGATGAGAATGTGACCCTGTAAGTCAAAATATCATTCTTCGCATAGACATAACGCAGTTGGGACCCTGTAGGTCAACATGACGTCTTTGTACAGTCGCAAAACAGGAAAGTGATCCTTGTGGTGAGCTGCTATGCGGAGGTCCTTTGCGAATTTGAACATAAATGTTGTGGCTTCCCTGCTTCTTTCAACCTGAAGAACCTGTACTCAAAGAAAATTTTTGAGTTTGGGGAGGGGCAGTTGATTCGCGTTGACTTTGTAGCTTTGGCCTTTGATACTCGCGCGTCCCACTCATTTGGACCTGTAACCCCGGTCTAGTTTCTAGTCTTGGCTAGCCGTTAATGAAAATATTTGAAAATAATTTATTTATAAGAAAGTATGCATATCAAATAAGAATTTCTCGTACCGCTTTTCATCAATCAACATCAATTGCTCGTACCGATTCTGTATTCACTTTGCTTCGCTCAACTCGGCTTCTTGGATAATTCTCAAATATGGTATTTCCACTTATGCAGGTAACACAACTTCTATTCCATAGACCAAAAGATACGGTGTTGCCCCAGTAGAAGTCCTGATTGTAGTGCAATAGCCCAAAAGTGCAGAGGGCAAATGATCATGCCAGTGCTTGTAATTAGCAATCATCTTTCGCATTATTATTTTGATGTTCTTGTTGGCAACTTCGACTGCTCCGTTCATCTGAGGCCGGTATGGAGTGAAATTGCGGTGAGTGATCTTAAACTTTTCACATACCTCATGCAACAGATTACTGTTGAGATTGGCTCCATTATCTATTTTAATCGACTCAGGGATTCCAAATCAGCAAATGATGTTATTGCGGACAAAATCAACTATCATTTTCTTTGTCACTGACTTGTGTGACGATGCCTCTATCTACTTTGTGAAATAGTCAATTGCCACTAGAATGAATATGTGTCCATTTGATGTGGCAGGTTCAATAGGACCAATGAAATCCATGCCCTAAGATGCAAATGGCCAAGGAGAACTCGTCACATTGAGCTCGTTATGAAGTACCCTGATTAAATTGTCATGAATCTGACACTGATGCCACTTTTGCACAAAGTGAATGCAATCTGTTTCCATGGTCATCCAAAAATACCTTACTCTCATAATCTTCTTTGCTAAAGTGAAAACATTCATGTGAGGCCCGCACGTGCCTCCGTGTATCTCTTCAACTAACCTGCTTGCCTCTTGGGCATCAACACATCTTAACAAACCTAGATCTGGAGTCCTCCGATAAAGGATTTCTCCGTTTAGGAAGAAATGGTTTGCTAACCTCCGAAGTGTCTTCTTTTGTGTGCTGGTTATGCCTTCTGGATATTCATCTGCCTTGAGATACCTCTTAATATCTTGGTACCAGGGCTTTCCATCCAGCTCTTCATCTGTGTGGAAACAATAGGCCGGCTGATCCAACAAGTTCACCTTGATGGGATCAATGTAATTCTTATTCGGATGTTGAATCATGGAAGACAGAGTCACCAGAGCATCATCAAATTCATTTTGAGTTCATGGGATATGCTTGAATTTTATATCGCTGAACCTTTTGCACAATTCTTTCACGCAATGCAGGTAAGGAAGTATTTTCATGTTCTTGGTCAAGTCTGAATCGCCAATAACCAATAATTCTTGTATGTTCATATCAACGGTCATTCTAAGTCCGAGTATACAAGCTTCATATTCTGCCATATTGTTGGTGCATGGGAATCTGAGCTTTGCCGAGATTGGATAGTGCTGATCCGATTCTGAAATCAAGACTGCTTCGATACCAACTCCTTTGAAGTTTGCAGCTCCGTGGAAGAACATTCTCCAACCCGGGTATTCTTCTGAGATATCTTCTCCAACAAACAATACCTCCTCGTCCGGAAAATAAGTTCGAAAATGCATATATTCTTTATCTACTGGATTTTCAGCAAGATAATCGGCTAGCGCTTGTCCTATGATGGCCTTTTGGGTAACATATATGATGTCGAACTTACTTAGCAAGATTTGCCATTTTGCTAGCTTCCCAATAGGCATGGGCTTCTGGAATATATATTTGAGCGGGTCCATTCTTAAGATGAGATAAGTGGTATATGCAGACAGATAATGTCTAAACTTTTGTGCAATCCAAGTCAAGGCACAACAAGTGTATTCAAGCAAAGTATACTGAGCTTCATAAGGCGTGAACTTCTTGCTCAAGTAGTAAATATCTTGCTCCTTCTTTCCTATTTTATCGTGTTGTCCTAGCACGCATCCAAATGCATTTCTAACATAGACAGATATAACAGCAAAGGCCTTCCGGGTTCTAGATGCACCAAAATAGGTGGATTAGACAGATATTCTTTGATTCTATCAAAAGCTTGCTGGCAATCTGTTGCCCATTTGGTAGCAGCGTCTTTCTTCAGTAGCTTGAATATTAGTTCACATATTATTGTTGATTGCGCTATGAACCTGTTGATGTAGTTGAGGCGACCGAGAAAAATCATCACGTCCTTTCGACTCTTTGGAGGAGGCAAGTCTTGAATAGCTTTTATCTTCGAGGGGTCCAATTCAATGCCCTTTCTACTCACGACGAAACCTAACAGCTTCCCAGCAGGGACACCAAATGCACACTTTGCAGGATTTAACTTCAGATTGTACAGCCTCAGTCAGTCAAAGAACTTCTTCAAATCTGTCAAGTGATCAGAAGCCTTTTGCGACTTGATAATAATATCATCCACGTAGACCTCAATTTCCTTATGGATCATATCATGAAAAATAGTAGTCTGGCTCTCATATAGGTAGCACATGCGTTCTTGAGTCTGAATGGCATTACCCGATAATAGTATACTCCCTAAGGTGTAGTGAATGTTATCTTTTCTACATCTTCCTCATCCATCAGAATTTGGTGGTATCCAGCAAAGCAATCCACAAATGACTGTAATTCATGCTTCGCACGGTTATCAATGAGTATGTGAATATTTGGGAGAGGGAAATCATCCTTTGGACTAGCCTTGTTGAGATCCCGATAATCCACGCATACCCGTATTTTTTCATCTTTCTTTGGCACAGGTACAATGTTGGCCAGCCAAGTAGGGTATCTTGTGACTCAAATGACATTCGCATCGAATTGCTTGAAAACTTCTTCCTTGACTTTTAAACTCAAATCAGGCTTGATTTTCCTTGGTTTTTATTTCACCGGAGGGCAGGATAGATCAATAGGTAATCTATGCGAAACAATATCTGTGCTCAGACCTGGCATATCGTCATAAGACCAAGCAAACACGTCGATATATTGCTTCAAAAGATCCGTTAGTTCTTTCTTTTGTGCGGTGCTCAGATGGACGCTGATTCTTGTTTCCTTCACATACTTTGCATTTCCCAAATTTACCGCCTCTGTTTCATCTAAATTTGGCTTTGGCTTATTCTCAAAATGCTCCAATTCTTCTGTCAATTCTTCCGGCTGTGAGTCTTCCTAATATTTTTCGAAGTCTTGTTCGTTGTTTGGATTTTGTTTGCTTGTTTCATTACATGTCACAGTCACATTATCGACATATTTATTAGTTTGCATGCTGAAAGAGAAAAGAAAATTATTAAACAAAATAAATTTTGAAATAGCAAAAGCAATGTGGATTTGTCATTTAAGCTTTCAAAAGGTAGAGGCAAAACACATTAAGATGCATAGATGTGATTCACGCCTCAATCTGAATCGCATTGTTTCATCAAGTACTAATGCAATTTCTACCAAGCTTCCCGGAGAAACATGGCCGGGGCACAGGTCCAATTTTTCAAAACATCTCCCTGTTCTGCATCCCAAATGGTTGGGTCTTCAGCAAAATCATCCAGAATTACATTGCATTCCGCTTCTTCTTCAGTAATGAAAATATTTTTGAGTCCCTCCATGAGGTTGTCTGCATCGTCTTCCTTTGATTCCTGAGCAACGTATGCTTTTACAAATGACTGATTCAGAGGCGGTACATGTTTTGGTAGGGGGCGTCTTTTTTACTCGGCTCTGCTATACCTTCTAAGTTCAATCCTAGGCCTTGACCAGGCTTAAAGCCATTTTTCAACATTTCATGGGCCACCATTGTGAGAACCGGGGGCAATTTCAGTTTTTTAGCTTTAGAGGCACATGCAATTTCCCTGATATGGAAAACAGACCCATCCAATATATCCACACTTTCAACAATAGGAATTTGGCTTTCGGGATATATTGAATTGCTCCCTTCTCCGTGTATCACGACCTCGTGATGATTCTAGACAAACTTCAAGCTCTGGTGTAGGGTACAAGGAACTGCACTAGCCATATGGATCCAAGGTCTTCCCATCATCAAGTTGTAGCTGGTAGATATGTCTAACACTTGGAATTCCACGATGAACTCTATAGGTCTGACTTCCAATGTCAAATAAATCTCCCACAAAATGCCCTTTTGGGTTCCATCAAAGCCTTTAACCCTCACATGACTTTCACGAATCTTTCTAATGTCAATCCCCAGGGCTCGAAGAGTTGTCAAGGGACAGATATTGACAGATGATCATCTATCAATCAACACTCTAGAAACGAACTTGTTCATATATTTTACAGTTATGTTCAACGCTTTGTTGTGCCCCAAACCTCCAGGCGGTAACTCTTTGTCATGAAAAGAGACTTTATGGGCCTCTAAAATTTGTCCGACCAAGGCCGAGAGTTTCTCACCTGTGGTCTCTCTAGGAACATAAGCTTCTTTTAGTACCTCCAACAAAGCACGACCGTGGGTTGCGAAATTCATCAACAATGATAGCAAAGAAATTTGGGCCGATATTTTCTTCAATGGAATATTCCTTGGTTGGCATTTTCCTCCAGAACTCTTCCACTTCGGTCTCTGTTAAGGCCTTTTTGGATTGTCTTCCTTTCCTGGCGCTGCTCGCGCTACTTCTGCAGGGCCATAACATCGCTCAGATCTTGTCATACCAGCGGCGATAACTTCTACACTCTGTTTTTCTTTTTCCCTGCTCCATTCCCCAGTCGAATAACTCAGAAGAACAGTTTTGATATCAAAATACGGTGTCATGATCCATGGTTTCGGAGGAAGTACTTCCACTTCAAACGGTGCCCTCACTTGAAATGTAATTATAGGGGTGATTAAACCTTTTCCTCCCTCTGGACCGTAACAATAGTCCCTTTCAAACTGTTTTCTTCATCAACAGTAATCATATTCATATTGGCATTGTCATGATTTGGCAAAGGGTTATTGTTTACATTATGGGAAGGTCCTTTCAGTTGGATGATTCCTTCTTTGATCAACACCTCGATCTTGTCTTTGAGGGCAAAACAACTCCCAGTGTCATGTCCAGTGATTCCAGAGTGGTATGCACAATGCTTAGTCTCATCGTATGATCTGGGAATAGGATTGGGGATATGTCCTGGGATGGGTTGGAGTATTCCCGCAATCCTCAATCTTTTGTACAACTGGGCTAGAGGTTCGGCTAACGGTGTATAGGTTTTGACTGGCCTTTTTTCATAATTTGTGTTGGGTTTGGGAGCATTTGGTGGATGGACTCGTCGCTGAGGTGGATATGTGGGTTGATATTGTGGGGAATTCGGATAGGTAGGTGCTCGAGGTGGGCTATATATTGGCTAGGTATGGTAGACATGGTAGGGAGTAGGTGAGTGTTGATAATAAGGCTGAGGGCTTTGTGTGTTTTGGCTATAGTAGGAGGACTGAGGATTTTGGGTATTTTGGTTGTAGTAGGGAGGCTGGGATGATGGCCTTTGGTAGGTTGGCATTTGGTTTGGCCTATGTTCCTGGACCATCATGACAGGGGACGCTCCGTCCCTATTCTTCTTGATTGCTCCCCCAAATGAGTCCGATTGAATTACATTACTCGTTGCCTGCAATGCTGCCAAGTTTATGATTCTTCCTGTTTTGATACCCTCTTCTATGAAATCTCCCATCATTACAACTTAAGAGATCTCCATCCTATGACGCTTATCATTCTTTCATAGTATGTTGCATCTTTCAAAGATTGCACAAAGAGAGTGGTCATCTCACTTTCCGCCATCGGGGGGTTGAACCTTTGTTGCTTCCGCCCTCCACTTCATGGCGTATTCTCTGAAGAGGTCTCTATAGATTTCTTTTCCAACTTCATTAAATAAAATCTATCCAAGACTGTGTTGGTGTTAAACCTGAATCTGTCCACAAAATCTTGTGCCATTGCGCCCCAATTATGTCATTTATGTGGATCTTGGCTTCTGTACCAGTCGAGTGTTTCTCCTGTCAAATTCCTTATGAACAATTTCATTATGATGGCCTGGTCTTTACCTACTCCAACCAGCTTGTCACAGTACGATCTTAAATTAGCGCGAGGATTTCCCTTCCCATCAAATAAGTCAAATTTTGGCACCTTATATCCGACAGGCAACTGAACGTCGGGATGCATGCAGAGATCTTCGTACTCGAGTCGTTCATGCCCCTTGCTTGTTTGGATGTTCTTGAATGCTTCCTTTAGGCTATGAATTTCTCTCGTCATACTTTCATCGGTTCTGATCCTTGCTTACCTTTCCATCTCTTCATATTGGTCTATTTCTTGAGGAGGTATGTTTGGTATGTCAGAAGTAAAAGGTTGGGTTTCCGTCACATATATCGGTGGCACATACTGCTTGTTATGGTTAGCGATGTGTGCCATCGGTATTTGTTGAGTTGCCTGGTAAATTTGCGTGGGAGGGATATTTTGGACGAGTGGGGTAGTTTGGGTAAGTGGAGCTTGAGGCAGATATGGAGTTGTGAAGGACACTGGGTCATTTTGTAGCGGGCTTTGTTGTGGAATGGCTTGTGGGTTGATAGGATGTGGATTAGTGTGTTGCGGACTGACGTGTTGCGGATTGGTTTTGCTTAGTGAGGAATTTGGGGGAAGGTTTTGGGGAAATGGCAGTTCGTGAGATGGAAAGGTTTGTGGTGCAGTTGCGTTCGTCCCTTGTTCAGTCTGGATGGTTGCCATTTGTTGCAACAGTTGGGCGAGGTATTCGTCTCTAGTTCACCTTCCGGAAGAGCGACAAGTCCCATGACTGTTTGTTCGGATGCTCCTGAATCAGTCATTTTGTTGGATGATCGTGCCTTTGATCTTGTGAAGTAGGGGTTTTTGCCAGTTTCAGTCAACACGAATCAACTTTTGGGAAAATAAATCAGGCAGAAATAAACCTTCTTAAAAAATGAGGCAAACTAAGGTAGTACAAGGCGAATAATTATTGCTTTAAAAAATATGTACAAAGTGGGAAGAAGTAAATAAATAGCAAGTAGATTGTATGAAAATTAAATGCGCGTCCTAACCTGCATGGGGCCTCTATTATGCCAGAGGTGGGCCTAAACGCCAAATACGCGAGATGATGATAGATTGATCCAAGCCATTAAATTGTGATGCTTTCTGTTGTAAATAAAGGTTGAATTCTACTGTAATAATAATGCATACAATAATAAAGCTGATAACATAAGATATTCTTATGACCAAGTTTAAATCTCGCTCTTGATCATAGAGATGAAGATGAAGCCCTAACACTGCTAGGTCTGGCTCCTGCATCTTCTAGGTACTACATTATGATTTGCATTTGATGCCACATTTCAGGGGTAAAGACTGTGTCTCTGAGCCGAACATATCTTACCCAAATGTTGTGCCAATATTTTCAAAACTTTGTTCGCCTTCGGGACTAGGGTTTGTACTACCGTAATCTTCTCGTAGCCACGCGTGATATTCTAGAGTACCTCCTACATGACTATCTCCAATATCTATTTTGTCAATGTCGTTCCATTCATCGAGAATTTGCCTAGCTCTGGGGATAATGAAATTCGGCCCGAATTGGATTTCAGAAACTCCCATGTTTGCTCGGAGAGGGATTATTTGCTCTTGGCCAAACTGTCGGAGTACGCGGAGTGGAGCATATGGTTGGAGGCCTTTCAACCCGACAAGCTCAATATAATAAAGCCTTCTGTATCTTATATAGGCTTTCTTGGCGCTCGGGAGCAACGGGTATTTCCATTGGATCTGTCACTAGTGCGGGATGCCAAAAACTCGTACCAATCATTGGTGCCGACTGGCGACACAAACTATTTTGTCTTGTCGTAAAAGCTGACAATTTTTTTTGACTCGCTGTAACATATGTCTACCATATTCGGGCACTGATATAAGTGTTCCATCTCCCACATTTGCAGGATAAGGTTGCAGCCTTCGAAGAAACTTGTTTCACCTCTTTTACACTTCCCTAGAGCCCGAAATATCTCCGCTAAAATCATAGGGGCCAAAGTGAGTTGTGCGTCGTCTACTCCTTCAAAAAGTGCATGTGTCACGGAACATATGCAAGTACTGATCTTTCTGTGCTCAATTGGGAATATCAAAGTCCCTAGTAAGCAACAACAAATGCAATAGGACGTCTAGCCTGACAATGGTCGGGAGTACAAGAGAATTCATTTTTGAACAGCTTGTAACCATCTCGACAGTCGTATCTCTCATAAAGATAATCCAAAGAGACCCAATTATTTTCAAAGCACCAAAGTTCCTTAGTGTTCTTCATCCCCAAGTAGCGAAAATAGTTGATCTCTTCCAAAGTAGCGGAAATAGTTGATCTCTTCCAAAGTAGCGGAAATAGTTGTCCTCTACCTTGGTAAATTAAGTTGGTGAAATAGTTGATCTCTTCCAAAGTAGGAGTCATCTCAAAACCTCTTAATTTAAAGACAACTCAATCTGGATCCCAAAAATGAATTAGTGCTCTGACCAAATGCTGATCGGGGGAAATATCGAACAATTAAACGAGGCAACCCAATCTCCTCCTAATTGCCATCTGGCTGCCAAGGTCGAAATTTGCCCACCATATTTTCAGCTTACTCGAAATCCCACTCACCATCCTGACTTGCGGCACAGATTCCATCTATAATACAAATATACAAAATGAATATACATTTTCCAATTTCGGCATGTCATGATTAGGCTCGGATCCGTCTATCATTATCATGCTACACATAATATACTGATTGGTCGTTGGGTTGCGAGACCCGTCGACAATTGGTGGATTTTCTAATTGTGGAGCCGATACCAAGGATCGAACCACCTAAGATGTATGCATGTGTGACTCAAAATAAAGGGTAGTATAGCTCTATCCTAAGTTTTTCTAAGATTTGGCTTACTAGACCCAAGGTTCCCGAGCGGACTACTCGAGTAAGAAGGCTACACGGCCACTGGATGGTCCGGACACTCCGCGCATACGCCTACTCTCCTAATATTTGGAAACTTGAAAGAAAATTTTGCGGGTGCGCGAAACACACCTCGCGTGTTATGTGTGATAGTGTCAATTTTTCGAAGTGGAAGAAATATGAGCGGAATGCCAATTTAAGAAAAGCAGTAAAGAAAGTAGCAATTAAAGCAGTTAAACATACAAAGTTTTCAAAAAAGAAAATAATTTAGAGCGGTAGATCAAATAAGGAGCAAAATAAAGCGCAATAATAATTAACCTGGGTTTTCTATGGTTAAGAACCTGAATATCCCCAGTGGAGTCGACATGCTGTGCGCACCCGTTTTTTACCACGGCGTCAGCACCCGGCTGATTCCCATGTGCGTTTAAAATTAAAAAGCTTCTAAGGCTTGTTTTTGGAGTCGCCACCTAATTTATTTTACGGTGAATTAGGGCACCTAAATATTAGCATGAATGCTACAAAATAACTCTGATTTATGGTCTATGAAATTATGAGATTCTGGATAAGGGTTCTTTATTATCCTAAAGGGAAGGGATTAGACATCCTTTAAGATCCGCTAACTTGCGGTTGTCCGTTCAAACCTAGGTTATTTATTATGCTAAAAATGTATGTTTAAAGGTATGAAGTTTTAAGAAAAAGATATTTGCAAGTAATTGATTTAAAAGATGCATTTTGCCAAATTTCATGGCATTGTTTATAAAAATACATATAAAATGAAAAAGTATGTATTGCATGGCATAACTTATAAAGGGCATGTAGGATTGAAAAAAAAACGTGTGTTTGTGAGACATGATTTATAAGATGCGTATAGAATGATTCTTAAAAGGTGCATGCACTTGTATATCATTTTTACAAGATGCATGTAAATTTATTTTGATGAAAAGTATGCGTTTGCATGTAAAAATTTGCTTTTGATGAAAAATATGCATTACTTATAAAATACACATGAAATATGCCTTTTTATATATATGTAAAGTTGATTATGGAAAATGCATGCATTATTTATAGAATACATGTAATAAAAACATACATTTGTAAAGCATTATATATAAAAGACATAGAGAGTTGAGAAAAGTATGTATTTTATATGACATTGTTCATAAAATAGATGTAAAGTTTATTTATTTATGAAAATACGTATTCGGCGATTTGATAATAGAAGAAAGCGATTTTTTTTATTTACAAGGTGAAGAGATGATTTTATGAAAATCTTTCAATATTACAAATCAAATAAAACGCAAACCTTATTTTTTAGGATTTTAAAAAAGGTGAGTAAAAGATGGCCAAATTATTTCGAAAGAGATTAAAACATGCACAACGAGCCTAAAATAAAATAACCAGAGGCTGAGTTTGGAACATGCATGGCGGCCCTAAACGAATAAAGCTAGCGAGGGGTTTCCAAATTAACCGAGCCTAAGAAATAAACTAACGGCAGTTAAACTATCCTATTCATTCATCTATTCGCGGCCTAATTATTCTAAGCATTCTAATGACAATATAGAATTAAATAATTATTACAACCCGAATAATAATGAAAGATAGATTAGACGAATAATAAAGGTAGCGACTAGGGCGGATGACGATATCATCGCACCCTATTTGTTTTGAAGTTCCGAGGCCGGAGAATGCAAGTAACATAGACGCGGGTCTTCGTTTCACGAGTCTCATAACGAACCTCTTCGTTGCTCCCGATGCATTTCATTGAAATAAAAGAAAAGAATTAGTAGACGAAACATAAAATATAGATATATCAAGAATATGAATAAATGATTCATGAAAATAATATGTTGTTGATTCTTTATTTATGCCATACTTTGATGAAAATAGTAAATTGTTGAGTCCCTACTCCCAACAACTCAAACGATGGCAAAGAAACAGTATTGGGCTGTTTTGGATGAAGTTGAGTTGTGGAATTGGGTTGATTTTGATGTGTTGGGTAGAATGTTTTGGGTTTAAGGAAAAAGGGGTTGTGGTTTAAAATTTAAAGGGGTTTAAAATGCTTTTTTGCAAAAACTATAAATTATAAAGACAAAAATAACGATGTGATAATAATAAAAACATAACATTGTGAAATGCTTAATTTAAATGAAAAATGTGATGTCATTTTGCGAAAATAAAAAATAACATAGAATATTATGGTAAAAACTATGATTATGATATTAAAAGGAAAATGATAGTAAAAATGTGAATGGTAATAATAATAATAAATAATATTAAAAATAGACGACGATATTAAAAGCCTTATATATATATATATATATATATATATATAAATTGCAAATAAATAATTGGAAAAGAGGAACAAAATTGGCTGTCAACAGATGCCCCTCTTTGGCCGGAGACGATAAAAGAGTTTTCGGACAAAGAAGTTGACTGAGTAGCCAATTTTGTCATGATCATCGAGACTTGAAGGAAGATTAGGGATACACGGGTGGAAATAGAATCCCGAGGGGGAGAGAAGTTGCAAAAGATGGTGCAGATTCGAGAAATATTGCCCCAGTGTCGGGTTATGATGACATTGGTTGCAGGTGTGGCAATATATTGGGAAAAAGTGGAACGACGTTCAAAGCAGGCCGCTGACCAAAACTGCCTCGGTTCGCCGTAGAGATAGTTCCACATTGTGTTGAAATCTCCCGCCGATTCAAACTCCTGCGGACTAGAGCTAAGATAAAAATTAGTGCATAACTATTGCATACAATGAGTTTATGAGAATACGACTTTGTAAGTTGAAATGACGTTGTTGCTTAGACATTGTGCAGATGACGTCGTTGGTGCGCGCCTGATTAAAATTAAAATACTCGCATTAGGAGGTGGGCGCCTGATTAAAATAAAATACTCGCATTAGAAGGTGGGCGCCTGATTAAAATAAAATACCCGCATTAGGAGGTGGACGCCTGATTGAAAAATAAAATACCCTCATTAGGAGGTGGGCGCCTGATTTAAATTAAAATACCCGCATTAGGAGGTGGGCGTCTGATTTAAATTAAAATACCCGCATTAGGAGGTGGGCGCCTGATTTAAATTAAAATACCCGCATTAGGAGGCGGGCGCCTGATTTAAATTAAAATACCCGCATTAGGAGGTGGGCGCCTGATTTAACTTAAAATACCCGCATTATGAGGTGGGCGCCTGATTCCGCATTAAGAGGTGGACGCCTGATTTAAATTAAAATATCCGCATTAGGAGGTAGGCGCCTGATATGACGTCGTTGTATTGACGCGATGCAAAGATATCGTCGTTGCTTTGACGAAATGTAAAAATGACATTTACAAACCTAAATTTGTCCACCATGTCACCAAACATTCTTTACCTGAAGTACTGGAACCAACGACAGTTGCACAAGCTCTGTCCCATTATGAGTGGCGCTCTGTAATGTCAAATTCAATGCATTAATTAAAAATAGTACTTGGATTCTTGTCCCTCCTGATTCTAATCAGAACTTAGTCGATGGTTAGTTGCGAAGGGATACAACCAGCGACCTGGAATTGATTTTGGTGAGACATTCAGCCCAGTGGTTAAGCGGTGACAATTCGTGTGGTTCTTACTTTAGCTATTACACATTCCTGGCCTCTCATTCAATTGGATGTGAACAACGCCTTCTTACATCGTCCATTAGAAGATGTGTTTATGAAACGACGACCACGATTCATTGATCCAGCCAAACCACACCATGTCTATAAATTAGTCAAGGCTTTTTACGGACTCAAGCAAGCCCGAAGAGCCTGGTACCAAGTGCTATGCTCGTTTACCTTGAAGTTTGGCTTTCGATAGTGACAACTCATCCTTCATTAAGTGATTTATTCAAGCCCTTGGAGCCCGATTCTCAGTAAAGGATCCCCATGAGTTGTCTCTTTTTCTTGGTGTTGATGTTCATAAAACTTCAAAAGGCATTTTCCTTTCTCAGCATCATTATGTTAGAAAGATTCTTCAGCACGCAAACATCGAGGGTGCTAAAGAGGTGTCTACTCCGATTGCTACTGCATATTCTTTACTCAAGTCATGTTGCATCAAAGAAGCTCTTGAACCCACTCGTTATCGGCAACTGGTTGGAGGTTTAGAATATTTAAATCTTATGAGGCATGATATAGCCTTTACTGTTAACAAACTCTCACAATTCATGCATTGTCCTAATCATCATCATTGGCTGGCTCTTAAGCGTTTGCTAAGATATTTGAAATCTACTATCGCTTTTGGTCTACATATTACTCCCCAATCTCCTTTAAAGTTTCATGCTTTCTCTGATGCCGATTGGGCTGGTAATCCATAAGATAGAACATCAACTTCTGGATTCTTCATATATTTTGGTCATGTTCCAATAAATTGGAGTTCCAAGAAGCAAAAGACAGTTGTTAGATCATCCACTGAAGCTAAATACAGGATCGTTGCTGCAATAGTTGTCGAGATTCAATGGGTTAAATCTCTTCTTCAGGAACTTGGGTACTCGGTTCCACCTCCCACAATATACTGTGACAGTATCTCTACCATGTATACATGTCAAAATCCAGTTCTTCACTCCAAAATGAAGCATCTGGAAATTGACATCCATTTTGTTAGAGATTTGGTTCAAAAAGATGCTCTTCGAATATCTCACATCTCCTCAAAGGATCAGATTGCTGACCTTCTTACAAAGCCCTTGTCCAAGAATCAATTTCAGCTCAACAGGTCCAAGATTGGTCTCCTGGATGGATCCTCAATCTTGCGGGGGAGTGTTAATGATAATCCTATCCAATCAGATTCAAAATCAAAGGATAGTTCAACCTTATCACAACAACCTTGAGGATAACTCAATCTAATGTAGTCATTTATCTCTTGTAACAACCTTCCTTTATTCGGTACCTATAAATACATGTAACCTGAGTTATGAAAATACAAGTTCAAAATTATTCTCCTCTGAAATTATTTACTATCAACTGTTAGGCCACTTTCTTGGGGAAAAAATAGACCCAAATTATTTCAATCTCAAACTAAAAAACAATATTGTTCACTATATTGAGGACATGCTCACCAGGCTAAGGTTCGATCAGCAACCATGAGATGGGAAATGTCAAAATGTGAGGTATCCAAGAGTTATAAGGTCAATAAAATCTGAGAAAAAACACAACATGAGAGAAAAGAAACAAGTGGAGACGTGATATTCAGCTAAAAAGTCAATATTTCAAGTACATTATCGCCTCATATTTTGATTATAGCTGTGTGGTTTAGATATTATTGGGTTACTTTGAGCTCATTACGTGTTTTATGTGTGTAAGAATTGTTTTGGCTGGAAAGAGCTATAAAGGAATGAATTGATACGAAATCGAAGTAAGAACAAGTGAAGCAAACGGAAAGAGGCCAACCTTAGAGGGAAAAGTATATTGACAAATTAGATTAACCGACAAGTTTATCTTGTACACTCTTATCTTTTATGAGAAATTTGATTTCTGTCTTTCAGTAAATATATACTTTGAACTTTTATTTTATCATCGCTTATAGAAGTAGAAGTCAAGATAATCATCACTCTCAATAGTTTGCTCATGAGTATTGATGAGAAACTGTATTTATGAAATTAAAGAGGTACTTTGTGACTGTGTGTTCACACTTCCAATGATTCGCCTTAAATATTTGGCTAAGCTGCGTTTCGAGGTTAAAAACTTAAAAGTAATACTCCTCCAATTACAACATCAAAAAATTTATGTGACAACCACCAATAGAAATTAAATTAGAAAGATTCAGTTGAATTCATTTAATACTGCAGCTTTGAGAAGGAGGTTACTTGAATAGGATTTACAACCAAGAAAACATATAAATATCTCCAATCGCACAAAAATTTTCAAACATAGAATACAATAATAGACCATAACTATTCATTTATTTTCCTTTTTGGATACATAGTTGTCCATGCCAACTTGTGTGTACATCAACTTAACCATCACACACTCACTACTTCCCACAAACACATGTATCACATATCCCCGATCACCAACACTTCCCTAGATGGAAAGAATACACCTAGTGCCTCTCCTCTGTGTGGATTCGAATCTCAGTTGCCAAGATTTTCGCTTCAACTATCAACTGCTAGCTAGGGGCGGCTCAACTAATTTATGTGGCCTAAAGCCAAATAACAATAAAAGGCTTAAATATATTTAATATTTTTATATATATAAAACTCGTAACGTAGGCATGCAAACCATCTTGCACATACGTTGACCATCATTGGCTACATAAACTTCCACCAATGAAGGTATCCACTAACTTTGTTCATCTAAATTTAATAATGATAATATTACTCCCTTTGTTCCATGTTACTTGACCTTTGCTGACTTGACACTATCCTTAAGAAACAATTTATTAGAGGTTTGTTTTACTAAATTAACCTTATTAGTTATGCTTTGAAAATCTAAGTTTGACTATTGTTATTTTATAGAGTTACTTAATGTTAAGGGTTAAATTCGAAATAAAATAATAAATGTCTCTTGATTTGCTAAAATTGACAAATAAAAAGAAAAAAAATGTTTCTAATATAAGAGTGAAGTAAAATGAGAAGAGAGTATAAAATATTAATAAAAATAATAAGAGAAATAAAATATCAATAAAAATAATAAGAGAAATAAAATTTTGGGAGCCTTTCAATATTTGGGGCCTGAAGCGGTGGCTTGTGCCGCTTTACCTTCGGCCGGCCTTGCCACTAGGCCACTTCCTTGGGGCAAAAATAGACCATAATTATTTCAACCTCAAACTAAAACACAATCTTGTTGACTATATTGAGGACATGTTCACCAGGCTAAGGTCCGATCAGCAACCATGAGATGGAAATGTCAAACTGTGAGCGAGACTGACCTACCCAAGAGAGAGAAACCTAGAGTTATAAGGTCAATAAAATCTGAGAAGAAACACAGCAGGAGGGAAAAGAAACAGGTGGGATGGGAAGGTAATACAGCAAACAAATCACATACATGTCTCAAACAACGCTCATTCGAATGCAGTTGAGACTTCAACCTACGTGAGACATAAATAGAAATAGCTGCAACCAAGTTGAACTTTTCATGACCAAAAACTAGGGATCAGGACCTGAAATAATTTCTACATTAACCCGGTGAACTATTGATTAAAGAGCAGGTAAAATAACAGATTGACTACTGGAGAAAACTATTAAGCTACAACATGGGATGCTCCTGTAATGACAGGGAATGGTAAATACTGAAACCATATCTGCAGTTGCTATTACTCCTAAAATGCAAGGCTTTTCAAGGAGAGAAAAAGAAGTTTCTATCTAACGCAAGTGGAAAACCAGGAAACATTATTAAAGATTTTGGGTGCAATAAACATTTACTGGACATGAGACAGGAGATATAATGAGTTGTGAAACTTACCAATTTGTCATTGAGAACAGCAAAGACTGCACTAGAAGTTTGACTCCTAGAGGTATGCCAACTCGCTATTCAAGTATAGGCTGGGTGCTTTCTCTCGACTGTATCTACTATTTCCCAATTCCCACTCCCATAGGCCAGAAAAAAAGCCTCTTTAGATGGATGAAGAAAACAAATGTTCATCCTCCTCCGCCCTGCTTTAAGTTTTTCACTTTGGCACAATAACACCCATTTTTTATCTTAAGCTTCAAACGACACCTGAACACTCTCGTATATTTCTACATCTTGAGCAGCTATGCCTCTATGGTTGGCAGCAGAATATTCAAGATACTTAATAAATTCATCTGTTTAACGTTTGAAGCTTGTTTCATTCTTTCCACGCACTTTTATGATTTAGTCAAGAACTTAACACTATAAGTAGGGTTTATGTGATAGAAGAAAGCACCCTAAATTAGGAAGGGGTAAGCTGAGGTGTTTAGAGAAACACATACATAGAAACTTTGGATAAGTAAAGAAAGAACTTAGAAACTTGAGAAGATATTGTAATTTCCCAGGCAAACTGGTTTGTTCAAAGAATTCATTGAAAAGACAACCAAATAAGATCATCAAAACCAATACAATATTTATTATTGAATAAGATTGAATCATAGAGCATTCTGACATCTGACAATCAGCTAAATAACCTTCTAGCAAATAGCCAAATACCATATTCAGTTGCAATCTGTAGAAGAATAATGTGGCCCAAACAATTTTAATTTTTCATCAAGAAAATAAATGTCTAGCCAATCTTAACTAGCTTGGATTGAGGCGCAGTCATTTGTCCATCAAGAAAATAAATGTATTCACATACAGATAACATAAAAAAACCTGTACCTTCATTGACACTATCAGATGTTCATTGTCCAGGTAAACTTCAGAAGTACAATTTAACAGCTGAGACTAATCTGTGCAACAAAAGCTGCAATTAATGACATGGCAAACCATTTTGGTCATGAAAAAAGAGCACATTGGTACCAGAGCAATTGACTAATAGAAATTAATGGCAAGTTACAGTTGCTTCGGGACAATTGGAACAAAGTTTTTGGCTAAAAGAAAATTTTTCATTAACCAAAATGGGCTTTATACACAGTTAGCTCTTCTGGACTCAAGAGCTAATTCTCTAGAAAAAAAACATTACAAGTATCAAAATTAGAGCTATGCTGAGCTATCTGCAGTTCTTATACAGCACCTTCTAGGAAGGGTCCGTATTCAAACCTCATCATGTACTAATCTGGATTCTGGGAAGCTATTTAATCTATCTAATACAGGTTTCCATTTGTGAAACTTCTGTTTAAGGATATGCAGCTGAATAATGATATCTCTTAACTCTCTGTCTGCTCCCCTGGATCCTATTCTGAAACCTTCTAGCATTTCTCTCAGCCCAGACATGGTAAACTGCAGCTGCAAACATGCACCCCAATATGTGAGCCTCTGGCTTGATCCTTTCACTTTCTGGGCAACCCATTGCATTTCAGTGTGCCAAAAATCTTCAGTCTGTAGAAAGAAAATCCTTGGGACATTATGCATCTAGCTTCTATTTCTTGTGAAAGTTTCTTCAGTCTGTAGAACTAACCATTGTTGTTTTATCAAAACCTTCGGGCATGAGGCGTCTAGCATCTATTTCTTGTAAAAGTTTTATGATCGTTCCTTCTCTGCCACATCTGAGAAATGCTCTGCGTATTTCAGTTAACATATCCAAGTCAAGGGTAATAGATCTATCTATCATTTCCTTCAAGGCTTCCATTGCTCCATCATAATCCTCATTCTTGATGAAGGTGGACACTAATAGCGTCAAAGTGGGCTTATTCGGGTGACAACCACCTCTGACCATGCTTTTATAGAGTTGATAGGCACGGTCAGGATTCCTTCTTGCACACTGTCCACTAATCAGAGCAGAGAAAGTAGAGGAATTAGGAACCAAGTTTAACTTATCAAGTTCTTTGACCAAAAATGCAGCTTTCTTTGTCTTCCCCTCCTTGCACAGTCCCAAAATCAATGCATTGTAAGTCAAGATATCAGCCTTCAATCCATCGTTAGCCATCTCCTCAAAAAACCGACTTCCCATTTCAGAATTACCAGCCTGGCTATAAGCATTTATCAGTGTATTATAAGTGACAACATTAGGAGCCACACCGGTTCTCTTCATTTCGCTGAAAAGTTTGTTTGCTTCATGTAATTTCCCTTCCTTACATAAACCATGAATAAGAGCATTATAAGTAACACTATCTGGATTTACCCCATTCTTGTCCATCACGCTCTTAAGTTTCATCGCAACACTCAAAAAGCCCCAGTTACAATGTCCAGCAATCAAAGTATTATAAGACACAACAGTAGGTTTCAAGCTTATGTTCTCCATCTCCCTTAAGACCTCAAGCGCCTTTTCTAAGTTTCCCGATTTGCAAAAAGCACTCATGACCATATTAAATGTATAAACATTAGGCGAAATCCTTGACCGACGCATCTCCTTATAAAAACCCAATGCAACATCTATCCTATTCAACTTAAGCAATGAGCTCATAAATGCATTACAAGACTCAACAGTGGGAACAAAACCATACTGCTTCATACTACAAAATGTATCACTAGCATTCCTAAACTTCTTCAAATGAGCATGACACTTAAACAACAAGTCAAAAACACGCAGCGAAGAATCACACATTCGATATGATAAAAGTATAGCTTCAAATAATTTAGCAGGAAAATCTACAAAACCTGATTCAAGAAGCTTCCTCAAAATGAACTCAGCAGATTTAAACTTCTTATTCTTAGTAAGGACATGAAGAACAATGGAATTATTCTCAAGGGTATTCGAATTCGGGTTTTTAGCCTCAACCCATTTGAAAAATTCAAGGGATAAAACATAATCTTTTTGAATTTTCAACAAAATGTGTTTTACTCTAAACGGGGTTAAACTAGAAGCTAAATTATCAAGCTTAGTCCAATCAGAGTGTATAAGGTGACTATGAGCTATATTAATATATTGTTCTGTGAGGTAATGGAATTGGGGCCAAGTTTCTTTGCTTAGGGGTTATTAATTTTACAGGGATTTTGTGGGTGTTTTTGGATGAATCAAGAAAGGTTGAATATTTACGAAAATGTTTGAGATTCTTCATTATAAGAATTTTCTTGAATTACCCACTTGATATTTCATTGAGGGGGAACTAACCTTGCATGAAAAATGAAATCTTTTCGATTATTCCTAGTGATTGATTGAAGGTGGACTTCAGTGTTTGAGCCAAATTGCAAGGTACCAATTGTCGGAAACGAAAGGGACTATGTAGGATATAAGCCTTTGCCCCCAATTTGTTACTTAATAGAAAATGAGTCCCTCGTATTTTCTGTAATTATGTTAATTTCCCGTATAACCAATTGGTGGGATTTTTTTTTTTATATCCAGCTTCTCGGCTTATGTCAGACTATTCCTGGAGATAGTAGTTCCGGTCCCTCAGCACTACTACCAATAAATCACGAGATGTGCCTGAATGACCAGTGTTTGAGAACAGAGCAACTGATATCACCTACAAGGTTTTATCCCAGAAGAGAGCAAATTGCTCCCACGGGGGTTCGAACCCACTAGGGATGGCAGGTGGGTACAATTTTACAGATTCCGCACCGTACCCGCCCCAGTTGGGGCGGGTAGTAGGTTGGTATGGGTATTGAAAATGTACTCGTCACAGGTAGGCAGGTACGTGGTGGATTTGCAGTCATACCCGCCTCTGCCGCCCCTCATCCAACCGCCTACCCGCCTGCCTTATACCCGCCCCAAGCCCAAAATATTAGCAGCCCATAAGTCACAACAATTCTCTCATTCTCCAACAAAACTCAAAACCCTACGCCTCTGCAGTCCTTCATGCCTCCCCCTCTCTCGTTCCCGTTCACGTCGTCTCTCATCCCTCTCTCATTCTCGACGTCTCTGCCTTTTTCTTTAAAGGAAGAATCACAAACTTTTTTCACGAACCACCTCGACGTCTCTGCTTTTTTCTTTAAAGGATATGTTGATCGGGAAATATTGGAAAATATTGTTGTCTTTGCTTTGTGCTTTGGGGTTGTCTTGGTGAGGTCAATTTTTGTGCATTTGTTAAGTTTTACCTATTGGGTTTGTGGAGTTCAATTGAAAAGGTTGAAAAACTTTAGGTTATATAGCTGAAATAATATCTGAGTTTTGTCTACATTTGTAATATATAGCTATTTGGGTGGAAATTTTTGGGTTTTCTTGAAAATTTTGTACGAACCATCTCGACGCCTCTGCCTTTTTCTTTAAAGGAGATGCTGATCGAAAAATATTGAAAAATATTGTTGTCTTTGCTTTGAGCTTTGGAGTTGTCTGGGTGAGGTCAATTTTTGTGCATTTGTTAAGATTTACCTA
Source organism: Anisodus acutangulus (assembly GCA_029783415.1). Taxonomy (NCBI): domain Eukaryota; kingdom Viridiplantae; phylum Streptophyta; class Magnoliopsida; order Solanales; family Solanaceae; genus Anisodus; species Anisodus acutangulus. The sequence continues at coordinate 29,570,340 of CM056497.1, forward strand.
TTGGGTTTGTGGAGTTCAATTGAAAAAGTTGAAAAACTTTAGCTTATATAGCTGAAATAATATATGGGTTTTGTCTACATTTGTAATATATAGTTATTTGGGTGGATAATTTTTGGGTTTTCTTGATTCTTTGTTGTGTAAGGGGGAAGAGGTGAAAAAAATGGAGAATTCTGATGCTGAAAAAATCCAGAATTCTCCTCCCTCTATCCCAAAGAAAATGAGACCGTGACAGTATTGATTCTTGACTCAAAAATTTGGGATAATTTTTGAAATTTGAATTTTTGGGATCATGTTGATCACTAATTGATCACAAATGAATTGATTACAAAATATGGCACACGGGTGCAGGCGAGTATTGGCGGGTGAAGGATATCCACTTGGGTGCTGGAGCGGGTGTGGATTTAGGAATATACCCGCCTAGGCGTGTACGGATGTTGAAAATTGTACCCGCCACAGGTGGCGGGTATAAATTTTCTGGCGGGTACGGGTGCGGGGAGGGGGTACCCGCACCCGCCCGGCCCAATTGCCATCCCTAGAACCCACACTACAGGCCTCCAGCTGTATTTTAAATTCCCCTCCTTTGTCATCCAACTATGTCGGGGTACTCCAATTGGTGGGATTTATTCTTTTTTTTTGTGGGATTTATTCTAGTAGGAAGAAAGTAGGATATTGGGAATGCACTCATTTAACAGACAAAATTCATATGCACCGAAAATTTATTTTTGCAATTAAACTTTACTTTAATTATTTATTTTCCTAAACAACTTATACGTGAATTAAACTCAACATTACGTTGCTCAAACCAATCTTATAATGGGCTGTGTAAACACTCCCAGCCACGTCACTGATCGATTAAATTATAAATTTTTACTTTTTTCTATTTTCCTTTTTTAAAAGTCTCAATTTCGTTCCTTCTTCCTCACAATACCTCACCGGCAAGTCCGTAACCAAACTCACCTTCTCCATTCCTTCTTCTTCATACCACCCCACCCCAACCAAAAAAACAAACCCACCTTCTTCTTCCTACCCCTCCACCTCGCGCAACCCCCACAACCCACCTTCTTCTTCATGTATCTTAAACTTTACAAATTACACAAACGTGTCAAGATATCACAATCGTAATTGAATTAACACGAGTTGAGTTTTTCCCCCCAATGTTTTCTTAAATTACATTAGGAAGAGGAAGAAGTGAGAAAGAAGATAATGAGATTTAAATTCGCCTATTATATGGAACAACCCAATTAATATAAATTAAGTTATAAGCTTTGAATGTCACGAATTTAAAATTCAAAAATTTCTTTCGCATTGCTTAAAGGTGCTTTCTTTAAAATTCTCCTATTAAATGTATAAAAAAGAAAAATTTATAATCAATTTATTAATTTATTTCTCTCCAACATTTAGTCCAACATTGTTGATCATGGAAATGATGGAATAGATGGGTAGTGATAATGGTGGAGAAAGTCTTTTGAAGAAGACAATAAATAAAGAGAAGAGAAAAAAAAAAGTGAGACCCACAAATTTTGTTTGTCTCAAATTAAAAATTCATATAATTAAAAAATATATTAATATATCAAGAAAAAAATATTAAAAGTATTAATTATATAATGGCCATTAAAAAAGGCATGTATATTGTTTTTTCCTTCTCTTCCGGGAAGGTGATTACTCTTTCTCTACTTAGAGGAATATCTAATACACTATGGACAAGAATAAAGGGGTAAATAATTGTGTGTAAAATTTAATTGGTAAAGTAAACTTTCGATGCAAGTTTAGGAGTGAAAAAACGTATTTTCTCAATTTTAAAACAATTAACTTACTTATATTTTCTTGATTCTTTTCGCATCTTATAATTTTAATTCAGTTATTCGTTATAAAGGAATTCTTCGAAAGCTACATGAGAACTGTATTAGGGTGTAATTACAAGTATTTTTTTTGTTGAAAAGAAAATTAAGTAATTTAAAGATATTGCTTCTTTTAAAAGTATATTATAAGTTTTTAAATGAGATTATCACATCATTTAAATGTACTTTGAATATGACTCAAACTCTGGTTGCTAATGAAAATCGAAGCGTTCATCAAGGACTCTTAAAAGATTCCTTCTTTGTCACATTTGGTCTCTTACTAACAGGCATGTTTATTGTAGTCCCGAGCTTATCCATTCAGCATATTACAACTTAGAATATGCTAATTTGAGTTCATTTATTACTAGTTATTACTGCTTCGCCAAAACGAATTAAAATAACTTAATTAATTATTTATATACATATATAAAATATTTCTAGAAAATAATAATATACATATACAGTAGGTGGACACTGCTAAAAAATAATAAATAAATATCAATTTGGAATAACGACTAATTAAAATTTAAAGCCTGAAAATCCCAGGCCACGCCCCCAAAGGTAAATCTGTATACAAAAGAATTGCGACAGTTGATCAACACTGCTTGCGCAACACTTGTCAGGTGCTGACTCCTCCATAGCGTCAGCGATACACAAATAGCTCGTGCAACACCCGTAATCCCACCTGACTATGAGTCAGCCTTCTCTTATCCTAAGTTTCTTGGCACGTCTATGTGTCTATGGCAAAGCTTGCTTAAGAGGCTTAACTTCAATTGTGTCGTGATGGGCCTCATCCTTTGCTTGATCTGGCATATGCGCATGTCCGAGGATGTCAATGAACATGTCAGTCTTTTGCCTGGTACTGAGCATCGATCACGTGCGTACCATCCCATCTTCAAGTTTGGCATATCTTGCCTAAGCCACTGAGCACCAAAAATTGTTAGTAGGACAAGTTCTCCAAAATTGGCCAGAACTTGTTTGGCCGAGTATTCAGTTCCTTATACACATTGACTTGGGATCACAATAGACACTTTTCGTCTTCTCGATGACGACTTTACTCATCACATAAGTTATATTCTTGCAGCCAGGGGCGGAGCCAGTGTTGTAGTTACATCAGTAACTTTGGTTCAAACTCTGTATGTTTGTTTAAGAAGCTGTAACCTTTAATAATTATAGAGCACACTAAAAAAACGTAAATTCCTAACAAGACCAACGAACTTCCAGCTATTGGAAACTTAAGACCAACTTATTAGCTAGCTAGGTGTCACTCTAGTATGCTTAACTGTACTGCCACAAAACATGGACATTGTATGTATAACAAGGCTCTCTTGCAAATAGTTACATTTTATTGGGATACAATTGTTGTGGTGAACGGGAAGTAAGTAACTATTACAATGGTAGAAAGGATACACAAACAATAACAATAAAACTAGAAATCAAAAACCTTAACAAACTGCTTGTGTGATTTGTTGAGTCGGGTGATGGCACTCTGTCTTTAAGACAAGATTGCCCCTTATATCTCCTTTTACGGTGTTGAGCAATAGTCTCCCAAGATACAACAACTTTAACAAGTGAGCAAAGGAAACTCAACTATTACTCTTGAAGAACTTTGAGTATAGTAATTTTGCTAGAGAGGAAGAATATGAATTCAGAAAATCTGGAGTATTTTCTAAGTGTTGAGTGTTCAATTGAGCCAAAGGCCTCAATTTATAGTGTAAGTAGAAGACCCCTCAACTAGCCAACTAATGGCCTTCAATAGCCATGTAATTGCACTTGATTGAGGGGTTACATTCAGCCAAATAATGGTTGAATTCATATGCCAATTAATGGAGAATCAATGCTCCAAAACCAGCCCAAAAGTCAGATTTTTTCAACTTTTCGTCGCAGCTTTCTGCCTCCGAAGTGCTGTGATTTAGCGTCGCGGCGCCGCAGCTCCAGTAACTGGCCAGCCAATTTAAGTCGTGGCGCTGCCTGGGAGGTGTCGCGGCCCTTTACGGCTCCATGGCGATTTCTGACTCGTTTCATTTTACACTTTGTACACTTCTTCCTTTATTTACCAAAGTGGAATACTTTGTCATTTGGCCAATAACCGTCCATAATTCTATGTCTCAAACGTATTACATATGTACCAATATCTCTTTCACTAATGAAATTTGCGATACTTAGCACTACGTGTGCACGTGTGTGGAAACGACGTTTTCGACGTACGGGCCCAATTATTCGAGTTATAAATTAATGGGATATACTTATTTCCACATAGTAAATTTCCAACAATCCCCTCTTGAAATAGATTTTAGCGCACACACTTGGTGTCTTTTCCAGCAATCTTTTAGCGGACCGATGTTGCATCTGAATAGGTAACATACGCTTTGAACCTTCCATAGTTGAATACCATCGGACTTATTTACTGTGCGGTGAATGTGATGTCTTGAGCCGTCAGTATTTAGTGTAAGCTAAGTCAACGGTACCAACACAACAACTTCCTCTACTCAGTTCTTCGTAATGTTTTATCCGTTGTGGCCGTGGATACTTCTTGGATTCTTAAGTGCGTTCATTTGAGGCGGTCTGTCCTCGCACTTAAATAGGTGATCTCCTACAAGGTAACTTGTTATACCCCACTTTACAAGTGTTAGCAACCATTAAAAGTTTCCCGAAACCTAACCTCAACTGTGAGGATCATTAAAGGTTTTGGAAACTTAACCTTCACCCACACTGCAGATAGCACTTATAGTCTATCGCAGGAACGGCTTTGGATTTGGTGTTTTTTTACAGAAATCACTATCCGAAGTGCTCATGCTTGCGATCAACTGAACCTTTACAGCTTAGTTTTCCCATTGAACCTAATTCCTAGGATCTCCAGTCAGTAAGGTTGGGTTACCACAGTATTGGTCCTTATACTTTGGTTTTAAGCCTATTCCCCTAGATAAGCAGAACATCTGATCTTTGGGTAAGCCCTTTGTCAGCGGGTCTGCTATGTTATCCTTTGACTTTATGTAATCAATGGATATTATACCCGTGGTGATCAGCTGCCTAACGGTCTTATGCCTCCGTCGAATATGACGAGACTTGCCGTTGTACAGAGCATTTTGTGCCCTTTCTAGAGCTGACTGGCTGTCGCAGTGGATCATTACAGAAGGTACGGGTTTGTTCCAGTAAGGAACATCCTCTAAGAAGTCGTGAATCCACTCAACTTCTTCTCCTACTTTGTCTAAAGCGATAAACTCTGATTCTATCATGGATCGGGCGATGCAAGTTTGCTTAGAGGATTTCCAAGACACATCCCCACCACCAATTGTAAATACATACCCACTGGTGGACTTGGTGTTCTCTATGTCATATATCCAGTTTGCATCAATGTACCCCTCTAGTACAGCTGGATATCTCGAATAATGCAACACATAAGTTAGTGTGTATTTCAGGTATTGAAGTACCCGATTCAACGCCTTCTAGTAATCATTACTCGGATTATGGGTAAAACTAGCCAACTTGTTGACTGCATAAGCAATGTCAGGTCGGGTGCAGTTTGTTATGTACATCAAATTACCAATCACCTGTGCATATTGCTCCTGGCATATGGGTGCACCACGATTTTTATCAAGTTTTTTATTTCTATCCATTGGTGATTTTATAGGCGAACAGTCAAACATCTCAAACTTTCTCAAAATATCCTCGATGTAGTGAGACTGAGATAAGACCAGTCCGTCAGACGTCTTAGAGAATTTTTATCCCTAAGATGACATCTGTGATACCCATATCCTTCGTGTCGAAGCATTGTTTCAAGATGTTCTTAGTCTCTAGAATTATGCCAGGATTGCTCCATGTGATCAACATGTCGTCTATTTACAGTCATATCATAACGAACGAGTGAGAGTTACCTTTCATGTAGACACATTTATCACACTCATTAATGGCGAAATCCTTCGATAGTAGAGTACTATCAAATTTTTCGTGTCATTGCTTCGGGGCTTGTTTCAGCCCATACAGAGATTTGACAAGCCGACAGACTTTCTTCTCTTTCCTTGGAACCACATACCCATCGGGTTGTTCCATATAGATTTCTTCTTCCAAATCACCATTTAGGAAGGCTGTCTTAACATCCATTTGATGTACCTCAAGGTCATGCAACGCTGCGATTGCAATGAATACTCGTATGGACGTCATTCTTGACATCGGGGAGTACGTGTCAAAATAGTCAAGACCTTTTTTCTGCTGATAGCCCTTGACTACCAACCTGGCCTTGTACTTATCTATAGACTCATCTGCTTTATACTTCCGTTTGAGTATCCATTTACAACCCAACGGTTTATTTGCCGAAGGAAGATCAACCAACTCTCAAGTATGGTTATGCAGAATGGAGCCTATTTCACTCTCAATAACTTCCTTCCAGAGCGGTGCCTCTGGAGTTGACAATGCTTTAGCAATTGTCCTTGGTTCTTCATCAACCATATAAGCTACAAAGTCCGGACCGAAGGATTTATCCTTCCTGACCCTTTTACTTCGCCTTAGTTCCATCTCTGGAGTCTCCAAGTTCTGAGAATCTGGAACACTAGATTCCGGATATTCAGCCACTTCGAGATCCACTAGATCTGAACCATCTAGATCCGGGCCGTCAACGACTCCCAGTTCCTGAGAGCTTTGTTCATAACTTCGTTTGCCAGAGATTATGTCTTTTTCCTTTTTAGGAAATGTATCTTTAAAGAATTGAGCATTCATTGATTCCATGATTATACCCCCGTGGATATCTGACCTATGCACTAAGAAGCGATAAGCACTACTGTTATTTGCATATCCGATGAATATGCAATCTACAGTCTTAGGCCCAATCTTGACATGCTTTGGCTTGGACACTTCAACCTTTTTCCAAACAACCCCACACCTTTAAATATTTATAGGTGGGTTTCTTTCATTTCCATGATTCATATGGAGTTTTGTCCTTACCCTTATGTGGGACTCTGTTAAGAATCGTATTAGCGGTAAGGACAACTTCTCCCCACATGGTTTGGGGAAGACTGGAATTGATGAGCAAGACATTCATCATTTCCTTCAATGTGCGGTTCTTATGTTCCGCCACACCGTTCAATTGAGGTGAGTATGAAGCCGTCGTTTGATGAACAATTCCTGATTGGGCACAATATTCCTCAAATAGCGCTACATATTCTCCCCATTTATCGCTACGAATGGATTTAATCCGCATGCTTAGTTGGTTCTCAACTTCTGCTTTGTAACGTCGGAACGCTTCAAAGGCTTCATCCTTACTTTTCAACAAGTAAAGGTAACAATATCTTATGCTATCATCAATGAATGTCACAAAGTATTTGTTCCCCTCATTAGTTTGTGCAAACTTCAAATCACATATATATGTGTGAATAAATTCTAGATGAGCGGTATTCCTTTCGACGGATCGAAAATGAAGCTTTGTAAGTTTGGCCTCTACGCACACCTCACACTTATGTTGAAGGTTTACGTCGATAGACGGCAATAACTCCAACTTTACCAACCTTTGGATGGACTTGTAGTTGACATGTCCTAATCTATGATGCCATAAATTAGAGGACTCAAGCAAGTAAGAAGAAGAGGCTTCAATATTATTGTTTGTGCGTAATACATACATGTTGTTCACTTTGAAGAGGCATTCACAGACGAATCCTCTTTCCATAAATGTTCCATTCATAGTTACTACAAATTTATTGGACTCAAACACTAGCCTAAAACCAGCATTAACCAATAAAGGACCTAAAATAAAATTTCTTCTAATCTCAAGAACATGCATCACTTCCTTCAGAGTGAGCTCATTTCCAGAAGTCATCTTCAGGACTACCTTTCCTACCTCCAGCACGTCAGAGAAAGCGTTGTTGCCCATGAACAACTTCTTATTTGTAACCGGTGTATAAGTGGACAAGGCATCTCTATTAGAACAGATGTGTCTTGTAGCACCTGTGTCCATCCACCACTACATGAGATTCTCAATAAGGTTTGCTTTTAGCACCACCGCTGAGAACTCCTCAATCATATCATCCAGAAACTGGTCTTTAACGACGTTAACATGTGCCTTGCCCTTAGCCTTGGCCTTCTCTTGTTGCTCAGTCTTGAGCTTGCGGCAGTCCTTGATCATGTGACCAGGTTTCCAACAGTGGTGACAATTTTCTTTGAACTTCTCCGCTGCTTGGGTCTTGCCGTCTTTCTGGAAGTTGCGTTTTTTGCTTGGGTTCCTTTTGGCCTTAGCCAGATTTGCCTTTGCCTCAGCGGGTTGTTTACCCCTAGGCAAGGCCTTCTTATTATCTTCCTGAATTTGGAGTTTGATAATAAGTTCTTCAAAGGTCATCTCCTTTGTCTTGAGTTTTAAGTAACTAATAAACTCATTCCATGAAGGAGGTAACTTTTCAATCAGTGATGCAACCAAAAACTGCTCGTTTGGTTTCATACCTTCCAAATCCAAGTGATGTAGAATCATTTTTAACTCCTGGACTTGGGACATCACTGTTTTATTATCCACCATTTGAAATTTCAGAAATTTCCCAACGATGAATTTCTTAGTACCTGCATCTTGTGCGTTGTACTTCTTTTGCAGCTTCTCCCACAATTATTTGGCAGTGCCAATGGTGCAATACACCATGTAGAGAGGGTCTGACAAGCAGTTCAATATGTAATTCTTACACATGAAATCATTATGACTCCATGCATCAAGAACCATCTTCATGCCATTAATGACATGGATACCTAGGCCCCCTTCACCCGTTTCAGAAGGCGAAGGGTCCATTTCATCTCAATATTGTGGACGATCTTCTGTTAGGAAACGTGTCATTCCCATAACAGTCAGATAGAATAGCATCTTTTGTTGCCATCTCTTGAAGTTTGACCCCATGAACTTTTCAGGGTGTTCATGGTGAAATCCAGCGCTGGAGGAACGGAAACATATCCTTAAGTGGTAGTAAAGGCGTTAGATGAGCCTTGAGCAACCGGAAAGGCATTAGGAGTGCCTTGAGCAGTGGGGAAGGCAGAGGGATTGCCTTGAGTAGCAGCAGCAGAAGCAGAAGCAATTTGATTTATGCCAGTCATCTTTCTAACTTATTTACAACAAATCTTGTCTTAAAATTGTTGGGATACAATTATTGTAGGGAACGGGAAGTAAGTAACTATTACAATGGTAGAAAGGATAAACAAACTATTACAATAAAACTGGAAATCAAAAACCTTAACAAAACTACTTGTGTGATTTGTTGAGTCGACTGATGACACTCTGTCTTTAAGACAAGATTGCCCCGTATATGTCCTTTTACGATATTGAACAATAGTGTCCCAAGATACAACAACAACTTTAACAAGTGAGCAAAGGAAACTCAAGTGTTACTCTTGAAGAACTTTGAGTATAGTAACTTTGCTAGAGAGGAAGAGTATGAATTCAGAAAATATGGAGTATTTTCTAAGTGTTGAGTGTTGTTCAATTGAACCAAATGCCTCAATTTATAGTGTAAGTAGAAGACCCCTCAACTAGCCAACTAATGGCCTTCAATAGCCATGTAATTGCACTTGATTGAGGGATTACATTCAGCCAAATAATGGCTGAATTCATGTGCCAAGTAATGAAGAATCAATGCTCCAAAACCAGCCCAAATGTCAGATTTTTCCAACTTCCCGTCGCAGCTTTCTGCCTCCGAAGCGCCGCAGCGCTGTGATTTAGTGCCGCGGCGCCGCAACTCCAGTAACTGGCCAGCCAATTTGCACTGTGGCGCTGCCTGGGAGGCGCTGCGGCTCCGACGGTGTGGCGTTGCGGCCCTTCACGGCTCCGCGGCGATTTCCCACTCGTTTCATTTTACACTTTGTACATTTCTTCCTTCATTTACCAACGTGGAATACTTTGTCATTTGGCCAATAACCGTCCATAATTCTATGTCTTAAATGTATTACATATGTACCAATATCTCTTTCACTAATGAAATTTGTGATACTTGGCACTACGTGTGCACGTGTGTGAAAACAACGTTTCCGACGTGCGGGCCCAATTGTTCGAGTTATAAATTAATAGGATATACTTATTTCCACATTTAGTAAATTTCCAACACATTTCATAACCAGAAGTAGCAAAACAAGGTAGCATAATGGACGAATGAGCTAAATTTGGTGCAAAGTTTAATTACTCTACATGATTTATCTGTTTGTCAAGTTCTTTCTCATTACGGACGAGAAATATTCAAATGAAGAATTTGGCACGGCGCAAGATTTGTCTATTCATTCAAGCCGGTAAGGGAAGAGCCTATCCTAGAATCATGCATAATTCACTTCATTATTCGGGTGCGTGTTAGGTTGGATATATCATCATGTCCTGAATTCCTGATGACATTTCTCAAAAGTTTGATTGTAGTTTGCATGACTTGTCCATTTCACGAGGAATTGTTACTTCGCATTAGGTGTATAAACAACAACAACAACATACCCGGTGAAATCCCACTACGTGGGGTCTGGGAAAGGTAGAGTGTATGCAGACCTTACCTCTACCTTGGTAGGTAGAGCGGTTGTTTCCGAGAGACACTCGGCTCAAGACAAAGCATACTCATAAGCAAAGCATGAGAAACGGTCAGACCCAGATAAGAAATTAAAGCAGTATGAACATGCTGATAACAAAATCGAATACGTCATGGTAGCGCATTCTGACTAAAGGAAGCAGTAGCTAACGCAGATAAATAAGAAAAACAAAGTACACTAAAGAACACATAGCAGCAGAAATCAAACTATAGGGGACTATAAAGCAATATTGCGCCTATACGTGTGATAGACTAATCGGGCCTACATTAATAATACTACAACTATCATTTTGTAAGCGTAAGTAGGACTACGCTCGACTGCCTACTACCCTAATCCGTGTCCTCCACAACCCCCTATCTAAGGTCATGTCCTCAGTAAGTTGCACCTGCACCATAGCCTGTCTAATCACATCTCCCAATTCTTCTTCGGCCTACCTCTACCCCTCCTGAACCCGTTCATAGCCAACCTCTCACACCTCCGCATTGGGGCATATGTGTCTCTCCTCTGCACATGCCCGAACCATCTCAACCTCGCTTCCCGCATCTTATCCTCCACTGAGGCCACTCCCACTCTGTCCCGGATATGATCATATCTAATCATATCCCTCCTTGTATGCCCACACATCTATCTCAGCATCCTCATTTCCGCAATTCTCATCTTTTGGATGTGCGAAGTCTTGACTGGCCAACACTCTGCTCCATACAACATAGTCGGTCTAACCACCCGCCCTATAAAACTTACCTTTAAGTTTTGGTAGCACCTTTTTGTTTCACAAGACTCCAGATGCAAGCCTCCATTTCATCCACCCTGCCCCAATATGATGTGTGACATCGTCATCAATCTCTCAATTCCCTTGGATAATAGACCCGAGGTACTTGAAGCTTCGTTTCTTTGGAATGACCTGAGTACAAAGCCTTACCTCCACGTCTGTCTCAGGGTATCTCCCGTTGCTAAATTTGCACTCTAAATATTATGTCTTGGTCCTACTCAGCATGAACACTTTAGACTTCAGAGTCTGTCTCCAAACCTCCAGTTTGGCGTTCACTCCGCTGCGAGTCTCATCAATCAGGATTATATCGTCTGCGAATAACATACAGGATTAGGTGTATAAACAAGCAAATAAGAAACTTAGAACAAGTAGATACGTAAACTAAACTCGAGAGACTAGGAATAAGTAATACTTGAACAGTTTTTCCATCGCAGTGGAGCAATGAGTGATTAGGAATAAGTATTACGGAGCAAGAATTTCCCCACGACAGTGGAGATAACAACAGCATCATCAAGCTATACATGTTTGGAATTTTAACTTCCTTAGAGTTTTTTTTTTTTTTGTGCTATGGCATAGATACTCGAAATTAGTATTTATCACCAGACTAAAATTTGCAACACTAATCAGATCCTAATTAAAGAAACATTGGTTGCCAGCAGACAGCTAATTTGTTAAAGAAATTTTAGTTATTACCTTGCTGTGGCTGACCAGTCATTAGCAAGAAATCCAGGAAGAATGTGAAACTAATGGACATGAAACTCCTATAAAAACAAATATCCTTTTCAACATTTTGGGAATTGGTTGAGATCCAAACTATAAAACAGATAGAGGGTTCTTTAAAACTAAGAAGTTCCTGCCTTCTTCGATTATTTTCAAGGGGGGCAACTTTGACATCCTTCTCTCTTCAGCTCTAGAAAAGAATGGGTTCAGGAATACAATATGAGACACAAAATGTAATATTTACAACTCAATTAGAAGAACCTGACATGAGAGAGCCTAATTGAATTACTACCAGAAAAAAAAGAAGGAAATCTATATTTAATTTCCTCTTCATTCGGTTCAATTAGTAGCACTGCCAATGAAATTTAGTTTGATAGTGATACATGTATGTTGTTTTCCTGAAGATCATACAGGTTCTACTACACAAGTAGTATCACAACATATATGTTTGTTTCAGTATTTTTTTTTTCGTAATTAATGTTTAGAAGTTAACGCCTGATATTGACAGGTGAACAATTTGCTGCAATAAACAAATTCAAATTGCTATCCACCAAGTCTTAAAAAATCAGATATCTTCAGAGCAGGACATCCAAGTTTGTCACTGTTATTAACATTGCTGCAATAAAGTGTACTGCTTATACAACAAACAACCTCAACCTAACCTAGAGGGGTATCAACACACAAGTAATGAGTTAAATTCAAAAGCACACCTTTTGATAAGTTAAATCACATGTAGGTCCAATTCTTACTGGTGTTTGTTGATCCGTTTTTGAGTTCTCTAAAGAAAGCTCCATGTAATGGCTGGACAGTGCCTAGCTACTACGCATATAGCATTTCTCTTATACACGAGAACGACCACTTAACTCTGATCAAATCCTTGAACCAATATCCCTCGTGTTTCTGGTGAATACCACACTTGCATAGCCTTATGCCAACTCAAGCAAAATCAGTGTTCTCACCTTTTAATAACTTGCGGGGTGAAACAAGAGAACCAACATGAATAAACGCCTTGAAGGACCCTGGCATTCCAGAAATAGGAAGTTCACGTAGTTTCTTTGTCAGAGGATTATAACAAAGCAAAGTTCCATCATGCTGCAATATCACTTCTCCATTTCTCTGGAAGAAGAGAGGCTGGACAGCGCCAATAACTAGCCCAACTGCACTACAAACTATTTTCAAACGCTTTGTCCATGATTCCTTTACACCATAATCCTTCATTACCCAAATCTCTACATAATCTTGTGAAAGAAATAATCTCTTGATTATTTTCATTGATTGAAAGAGTATATATACAATTTACATATTTTCATAATAGGAGAATCCTATTCATATTCTACTCCTAAAACCTTATTTTACTTGGATACTAACTATACAATTATGGTAATACAAATATTATGGTAAGTGTACAATACTAATTACACCACAACATTACATAAACTAGGAGACTAAAACCTTACCTAACCAATATACCATGTACACGGTTTTACAACAAAACCGAGAGCCCAATATACACAATATACACATGTATATTGTGTATATTTAACACACCCCCGCATTCATAGCGGACGGTCTTCGAACGCTGAAACTGTCCCTAAAATCTTCAAAAAGAACCGAGGGAAGACCCTTTGTAAAGATGTCGGCAATTTGATACCTTGACGGGACATGGCAGACGCGTACCTGACCACGAGCAACCTTTTCGCGAACAAAGTGAATGTCCATCTCGATATGTTTAGTACGCTGGTGTTGAACTGGATTACCAGAAAGGTAGATGGCACTAACATTATCGCAATAAACCAAGGTTGCTTTCTGAATAGGACAATGAAGTTCCAAAAGCAAATTACATAACCAACATGATTTCGAGACCACATTAGCTATCCCTCGATACTCGGCCTCGGCACTGGATCGGGACAATGTCAACTGACGTTTCGCAGACCATGAGACCAGGTTATTGCCAAGAAACATACAATAGTCGAGGCGTGGGCGTGCGGTGTCAGAACGACCTCCCCAATCAGCATACGAGACAAGTGTGGACGTCGAGGAAGAATATAGATGCAAATCATAGTCAAGTGTACCCTGAATATACCGAATGATGCGTTTTAGTGCATTCATGTGCTCAACTCTGGGATCATTCATAAATAAACACACATGTTGGACAACATACGTAATATCTGATCTCGTGAATGTAAGATACTGAAGGGCCTCTGCAAGACTGCGATAGCGGGTCAGATTCTCGTATGGTACGTCGGCCGCTGCACTAAGCTTGGGCTTAGTATCAACTAGAGTGGAAGTGGACTTACATGATGACATCTCAGCCCTCTCAATGATCTCAGCTGCATACTTCCTTTGAGATAAGAACAACCCACCTGTATGACGAGTGACATCAATCCCAAAAAAATAACTCAAGGGCCCCAAGTCTTTCATAGAAAACTCAGAGCTGAGCATGGTCATGATAGACTGGCGTAAGGCATCGGAAGAGGCAATCAGAATAATATCATCTGCATACAACAGAATATAGGCCAAGGACGAACCACGACGATAGATAAACAATGAATTATCGACCGGCTGTGAGTGAACCCAATAGTCGAAACATAGTCGGCAAATCGTGTATTCCAGGACCATGGAGACTTCTTAAGCTCATATAAGGACTTCTTCAACAAACATACATGATGAGGATGTTTGGGATCCCTAAATCCCAAAGGCTGATGTATATAGATTGTTTCCTTGAGATCACCATGTAGGAAATAATTATTTACATCTAAATGATGAATATGCCATGCTTTCGAAAGAGCCAAGCTAAGCACAGTGCAAATAGTAGCCGACTTGACCACCGGACTAAACGTCTCACCACAATCCACACCAACCTGCTGAGTCTTACCATCACCCACAAGCCGCGCCTTATGTCGTGCGAATGAACCATCTGAATTGTCCTTATGAGCAAAAATCCACATAGACCTAATAATATTAATATCAGATGGATGGGACACCAAATCCCACGTCTTATTATCAATAAGAGTATTATATTCATCGGTCATTGCAATTTTCCAATTCGGGTCATTTAACGCAGACACATGATTACGGGGTAAGGGTGATTTAAGAACATTAGAATGTAAATTAAAATGTCTCTTTGGTTTAAAAACACCCCGTTGACTATGAGTGACTGGTAGATAACTCGATAAAGAATTGGCCGGATGTTGGGAATTTTCTGGACTCGGGACGGACTGGCCAGCAGGCAGTGGGCCTGTTGGCCCAACACGGTAAACTGACGCCGAAACTAGACCAGTTCCAGAATTGGGTTGGACTGGCCCAATTGCTGAAACTGGCCCAGTGACTGTGATGTGTGACGGACCAGTGGGGCCAGTGGGCAGTGGGCCCGTTGGAGAATTTTAGGTGCGGGACATGTTCGAAATGGTGAATAATATATGGGGATATACCATCATCCAAAAAATTATACGAACTAGACACGGGATTACTCACCTTAGCAAATGAAAATTGGGATTCATAAAAAATGACATGGCGACTAATGATGATTAGACGGAAAACCCAAAAACACACATGAAGTAGACCGGACCTAAAGTTTGTTAATTGTGGTGGACGGGAATAACGGATAACACAAACACCCAAAAACCCAAAGATGTGAATACGAATGAGTCTTATTATATAAAATTTGAAGGGGGAAGAATATGTCAAGCCTTTGGAAGGAATTATGTTAAGGAATTATGTAGTCATTTGTAGAGCATGATGCCAAAATGAACAGAGTACAGAAGCATGAATCAATAAGGTTCGGACAATGTTATTTATGGTACGAATTTTGCGTTCGACTTTTCCATTTTGTGAAGACGTATGAGGACAAGAAAAATGAAAATGGATCACATTATTAGCATAGAATTCCCGAAACACCTCATTGTCCTATTATTTGCCATTATCACACTGAATATTTTTTATTTTCTGTTCGAACTGGGTTCTAATGAATGCTCTAAATTTTACGAAGATGAAAAAAACTTGAGATTTTTTCGCTATTGGAAAAGTCCATAAAAATTTAGAATAATCATCCAAAAAGATAACATAATACCGATGACCCAAAGAACTAAGAACAGGAGACGTCCATAAGTCACTATGAATAATATTAAATGGCATTAAAGTATGAGAATTTGAGTCTACAAATGGCAACCTAATATTTTTTTCTAAAGAACAAGACTGACAATTTGGACTACTACGCGTACCCTTACATGAAATAAAATTATTTTTATCTAATGACGACAAAATAGATGAGCCCGGATGACCAAGACGAGCATGTCACAAGGAAGGAGAAAGGGTTGCAAATGCGGATGGCAAGGCTTGACTCGATGGACCGGACTGAGTGTGATAGGATAAAGATCTCCCCTACTAGCACACCTCATAAGAGGACTCCCTGTCTTGAAATCCTTCACAGAGAAACCAAATGAATCAAATTCAATAGAAACAGAATTGTGAGTAGTGAATTTACGGACATACACTAAGTTTTTAATCAATTTGAGGGCATGTAGGGTGTTTTTCAAGATAAGAGGTGGATGAGGGGGAGACAAAGTTTTATGACCATAACCATGAATTGGAATAGAATTACCATTACCAACAATTATGCCGCGAGAGTTGCTCAAATTGGAATAAGACGAGAGCGTACCTGAATCAAATGTCATGTGGGTAGTGGCACCAGTATCCATATACCAATTTGGGTCCGGAGGATTTAAACCAAACGTGTGCATTGCAGCTTCAATGTCGATAGACGTGGGTACCGCTGCGTGATGGGCCTACGAGGGCCGAGCCTCAAGTACCCCTGCTTGCTGCCTCGGCCGTAAGACGGCGTAAGTGGACCAGGCGTGGTGGAGTGCAGGGTTCTTTGGGCGACCAGCCGCCGATGGGGCAAAAACTGGCTAGGCCCAAACTATGAATGTGGGGCCCACTGTCACTGCATAGGGGCCCACTGTGGGGCCCAAAACTGTTGTTGCTGCTGCTTACCACCACGAGGGCCACCACCGCAACCACCATTGTGCCGGTTGCCGTCGTTGTTGCTGCAACGGTTCTTGCTATTATTTTTCTTATTTCTACCCTTTTTACTGCCACCGTTGTTGCGGTTTTGGCCCGTGTTGTTGCAACCGGTAGGATAAACCATGGACTCGGTTATCATGACTACGGGACTAGCACCAGTAGCCACCCTTTTTGCCATGCCCGCTTCTTCGAGTGTAAGCATAGAACGAGCCTGATAAAATTACGGAAGCGGGTTGCTTTGCCTAAGAAGCCTGTCAACACCATTATAGGCCTCGGAGAGGCCGAAAAGCATTTGGAGGACCAAACGATCATTTGAAACTGGCGCGCCAACGTTGCGGAGTTGGTCCGCCAATTCCTTTAATCTTTTGCAATAAACCGAAAGTTAGGGAAATCTTCCATATTGACGTGGGAGAAATCTTGCTCAAGTGTAACAACCCTAGAATTTTGATTATCTTGGAATATATCACGTAACCTATCCCAAGTGGCATGCGCCGTAGCGTCAGGTTCAATAATCGTTTGCAAAAGGTCGGTAGAAATTGTGAAATATATCCACTAAAGGACGGTGACATTAAGAGTCGTCCACAACTTAGGGTCATCCTCACGTTTTGGCACCTCCGTATCCTCAGGAGCCGCAGGGATTATGTGATGGATGACTTAATGCGACCGTGCGTGAATTTTGAACAGTTCAGCCCACGTCGCATATTGGACATTTTCTATTTCAAGAACAAGAGGGATGTTATTCTTGATGTTAGAAACTGTAAGGGCAGAATGAAATGTGTTCCGTGATGTAGACATACTGATAGAACAATATGTGATTGAGGGATTTGGAAGAAAAATTTGGGAAGAAAGGATAAACCGTCGGCATGAATTCCGATGAGGAGAGGCTCGGAAATCGATGTTTGTGGAGGGAAATTGGGAGGATTTTTGAGAGAGGATTTTAAGACCTAGACTTCTGATACCATGAAAGAAATAATCCCTTGAAAGAGTATATATACAATTTACATATTTCCATAATAGGAGAATCTTATTCCTATTCTACCCCTAAAACATTATTCTACTTGGATACTAACTATACAATTATGGTAATACAAATATTATGGTAAGTGTACCATACTAATTACACCACAACATTACCTAAACTAGGAGACTAAAACCTTACCATGTACAAGGTTTTACAACAAAACCGAGAGTCCAATATACACATATATATTGTGTGTATATTGTGTATATATATTTAACATCTTGAAACCTATATCTAGTAGCCGAAAGACAACCTTGTAAAACACCCAAAGTATAATTGAGTCTCCCTGAATCAAAATCAGGATGAGGAATGACTCCAAACACTTCATTTTGCAAATCGAAAGCAACAATTCGATCAACAAGTCTTGGACCATCATAGCCAGAATGTTAAACAGAGCAATATACATGTGATATACAGCAGTGTATATCACATGTATATCAGTGGACTGAAACAGCAAGCAGCAGAAGCAGCAGTGCAGTCCAGTCCAGTCCAGCAGCAGTGACCTAGTTGGGCCTCTCGGCGAGCCCAGAAGAAGGTCTGGGCCTCTCGGCGATCCGAAGAAGGGCCCAAAGACGGTAGGGCAAAGAAACAAAGGGACAAGTTTGGACAAGTTTTATATATTAAGGAAAGTATATTGTGTGTATATTGTAGCATATTTGTTATCTAGATTAGGTTATACACTTACCATAATTAGGATATACACTTATCATATTGTATAGTTAGAATTATGATAGAAGAAGGTTTGTACCTTGTATATATATCTATTCAATCAATGAAAATAATCAAGGGGATTATTTCTTTCATGGTATCAAGAGACTAGGTCTAAACAAAAGTTTTTTTCTCTCAAACTTTTGCCTCCCTTTGGCCGAGACCCCCCCCCCCCCTCCTCGGGTTTTCTCTTCCAAAATTCATCTTCCGTTCTCACAAACACCTATCTTAAATTTCCCTTTCCTCTTTGTTCTTTCAATATGTCTAAGAACAATTTTCACCCTGCCCTCACAGTTTCCAATATCAAGAGCAATATCCCTATTGTCCTTGAGATGGAAAACGTCCAATATGCGACGTGGGCGGAGTTGTTTAAAATTCACGCTATTTCTTATTAAGTTCTTCATCACATCATTCCTCCCGCTAGACCCCTTCATGCGCAGGATCCTGAGTTATGGATTACACTTGATGCTACCGTTCTTCGGTGGATATACGCCACTATTTCAGTGGACCTTCTACAGACGATTATTGAGTCAGATACCACGGCTATGGCTGCATGGAATAGATTGCGTGACATATTCTAAGACAACCAACATTCACGTGTCGTCACACTCGAGCAGGAATTCTCTCTCGTTCGAATGGACGAATTTCCAAACGTCTCTGCATATTGCAAGAAACTAAAGGAGTTGGCGGATCAACTCCGTAATATTGGCACACCAATAACAAACAATCGTCTAGTTCTACAGTTGGTTGCCGATCTTTCGGAGGCCTATAATGGGGTTGGAACTCTCCTTCGCCAAAGCAACCCTATTCTCGACTTCTATCAAGCCCACTCCATGCTTACGTTGGAAGAAGCCGGTTTTGCAAAAAAGGCGGCTACCGGAGCAAGCCAAGTCACCATGGTGATGTACTCTCCTAGTATGTCGGGTTTTGTTAATAATTCGGGCCAAAACCATAACAATGGTGGCGGCAAGAATAATTGAAAGAATAATAACAAAAACTGCGGGGGCAAAAGCGGTGGTTCTAGTGGCGGTTCTGGTGGTCAGCAAGTAGGCGGTGGGTCCCATCCAGTGAACAGTGGCCCACCACCCCTCCTGGGCCCAGTAGTGGAGCCCATGGCAGTGGGGCTGGGGCAGTGGGCCGGGGGCCAATAGTCCATACAACGCAGGAAATTCCAGTGGCCAGTGGGCTGGCCAACAGTCCAGGCCCAACGCCCAGCAGTGGCGGCCCATTGGTCAGTGGCCCAACAGCAGCATCACGGACAGGGGTCCTTGGGCCCCGTCTTCCGCAAGCCCATCATGCAGCAGGCCCCACTCAGAATGATATCGAGGTCGCGATGCACACGTTGGGGTTGACTCAACCGGACCCAAATTCGAATCAGGTACTCTCTCCTCTTATTCTAATTTGAGCATCCCTCGGGGTATAATTGTTGGTAATGGCAACTCTATTCCAATTCAGGGTTATGGTCAGAAAACGTTGTCTCCCCCCAATCCACCCCTTCTCTTGAAAAATATTTTACATGCTCCTAAATTGATTAAAAATTTAGTGTCTGTCCGGAAGTTCACTACTGACAATTCCATTTCCGTTGAGTTTGATCCTTTTGGTTTTTCTGTGACGGATTTCAAGACGGGGAGTCATCTCATGAGGTGTGATAGTAGGGGGAGTCTGTATCCTATCACGCCTGGTTTCAGTTCATCGAGTCAAACCATGCCTTCAGCCTTTGCATCCATCTCTCCTTCCATGTGGCATGCTCGTCTGGGTCATCCGGGATCTTCTATTTTATCAGTTTTAGATAAAAATAGCTTTATTTCCTGTAAGGGTACGAGTCGTACCCCACTTTGTCAGTCTTGTTCATTAGGAAAAATTGTTAAGTTGCCATTTGTAGACTCCAATTCTCATACGTCTATGCCATTTGACATTATTCATAGCGACTTATGGACATCCCCTGTTCTCAGTTCATTGGGTCATAGATATTATGTTATTCTTTTAGATGATTATTCTAGATTTTTGTGGACGTTTTCAATTGCGAATAAATCACAAGTGTTTTTCGTCTTCATCCAATTTAGAACATTCATTCGTACTCAATTCGAAAGAGAAATAAAGAATATTCAATGTGATAATGGGAAAGAGTATGACAATAGGGAGTTTCGGGAGTTTTGTGCTAATAATGGGATAAATTTTAGGTTTTCGTGTCCTCATACATCTTCACAAAATGGGAAAGCCGAACGCAAAATTCATTCCATAAATAACATTGTCCGAACTCTCTTAATCCATGCCTCCATACCTCCATATTTTTGGCATCATGCTCTACAAATGGCCACATATCTTTTTAACATAATTCCGTCTAAAGGTCTAACATATTCTTCCCCCCTCAAAATCCTATATAATAAGAACCCTTCTTATTCTCATCTTCGGATTTTTGGGTGCTTGTGTTATCCGTTATTCCCATCCACCACAATTAACAAACTTCAGGTTCGGTCTACCTCGTGTGTATTTTTGGGTTATCCGTCGAATCATCGTGGGTATAGGTGTTTTGATTTATCCTTCAAGAAAATCATAATAAATCGACATGTCATTTTTTATGAAACCCAATTCCCTTTTACGAAAGTTCATACTCCCGAGCCTAAGTCGTATAATTTTTTGGATGACCAAATATCCCCGTATATTATTCAGAATTTTTCGGATCTCTCCCGCATCTTAAATCCTCCAGTGGGCCCATCGCCCGGACCCACGCATCGTCTCGCCTTGGTCATTCCTCGCCATCGAACAGTTCAGAAATTAGGCGATCCACCACTCGAACCTGGTCCAAATTGATGAGTCCTGCGATTACCGATTTGGGCAGCCAGGCCTTTACTCTTGGCGATTCGTCCGAGCCGAAAATTCCCGAAATTCCCTCAATTCTTCCTCGAGTCATAGACCGGTCACTCAAGTCGTGAGGTATTTTTACACCTAAAAGACATTTTAATTTACATTCTGATGTCTCTAAATCCCCCTTGCCCCGCAATCCTGTGTCCGCATAAAATGACCCTAATTGGAAAATTGCTATGACTGATTAATATAATGCTCTTATTGATAATAAGACGTGGGAGTTGGTGCCCCGTCCATATGGTATTAATGTTATCAGGTCTATGTGGATTTTTGCTCGTAAGGAGAATTCAGATGGGTCATTTGCTCGACATAAGGCGCGACTTGTTGGTGATGGTAAGACTCAGCAGGTTGGGATAGATTGTGGTGAGACGTTTAGTCCGGTGGTCAAACCGGCTACCATTCGCATAGTGCTAAGCTTGGCTCTTTCAATGACTTGGCCAATTCATCAGTTGGATGTCAAGAATGTTTTCCTACATGGGGATCTCAAGGAAACAGTCTATATGCATCAACCGTTGGGTTTCAGGGATCCAAACGTCCCCATCATGTATGTTTGTTGCAGAAGTCCTTATATGGGCTTAAGCAGTCTCCAAGGGCCTGGTACACGAGGTTTGCTGACTTTGTTTCAACTATTGGGTTCACTCATAGCGGGTCAGACAATTCCTTGTTCATCTACCACCGTGGTTCGACATTGGCCTATATTCTGTTGTATGTGGATGATATCATCTTGACTGCCTCCTCCGATGCTTTGCGCCAGTCTATCATGGTCATGCTCAGTTCTGAATTTGCTATGAAAGACTTGGGGCCTTTGAGTTATTTTTTGGGAATTGCTGTCAAACGTCATTCAGGTGGATTGTTTCTATCTCAACGGAAGTATGCTGCTGGGATCATCGAGAGGGCTGGGATGTCATCCTGTAACTCCACTTCCACGCCAGTTGATGCAAACCCAAAGCTAAGTGCCACAGCCGGTGCACCATACGAGGACCCGACCCGGTATCGCAGTCTTGTAGGGGCTCTCCAGTATCTTACCTTTACCAGACCGGATATTACGTATGCGGTTCAGCAGGTGTGTTTATTCATGCATGATCCCAGAGTTAAGCACATGAATGCAATAAAACGCATCATTCGGTATATCCAGGGGACACTAGACTATGGGTTGCACTTGTATCCTTCATCTACATCCACACTTGTCTCTTACACGGATGTTGATTGGGGTGGTTGTCCCGACACCAGACGGTCGACTTCTGGCTATTGTATGTTCCTTGGCAACAACTTGGTCTCATGGTCGGAAAAACGTCAAGCAAATCTATCACGATCAAGTGCCGAGGCAGAATATCGAGGGGTAGCGAATGTAGTCTCCGAATCATATTGGCTACGTAACTTGCTTTTGGAGCTTCATTGTCGAATTCAGAAGGCAACCATGGTATATTGCGATAACATTAGTGCCATCTACCTGTCAGGTAACCCAGTTCAACACCAACGCACCAAGCATATCGAAATGGACATTCACTTTGTCCGTGAAATGGTTGCAAAGAGTCAAGTTCGTGTATGCCATGTCCCGTCTCGTTATCAAATTGCAGACATCTTTATAAAGGGTCTACCCGCGGTTCTCTTTGAAGATTTTAGGGACAGTCTCAGCGTTCGAAAACCGCCCGCTATGACTGCGGGGGTGTGTTAAACAGAGCAATATACATGTGATATACAGCAGTGTATATCACATGTATATCGATGATCAAACAAAGAAGCGGCCGAAGCGGCAGTCGATCCCACCCAAAGAAGAAGTGACCTAGTTGGGCCTCTCGGCGAGCCCAAAGAGAAGGGCCCAGTTGGGCCTCTCAGCCAGAAGAAGGGCCCAACACGGTAGGGCAAAGAAACAAAGGGACAAGTTTGGACAAGTTTTATATATTAAGGAAAGTATATTGTGTGTATATTGTAGCATATTTGTTACCTAGATTAGGTTATACACTTACCATAATTAGGATATACACTTACCATATTGTATAGTTAGAATTATGGTAGAAGAAGGTTTGTACCTTGTATATATATCTATTTAATCAATGAAAATAATCAAAGGGGTTATTTCTTTCACAGAACTAACCCAATGAATAGCTCCATTCACAAATGCCTCGGAGAAATACCTACCGCGAAGTGAATAAGGAGCATAACCAATATGTCTCCATGAATTATCCCCCATAGTATATACACAAACATTAGACCTCAAATCACCATTATCATCATCAACTATCTCCCTCTTATAATACACAATTTCCACCAACCTTATACACATTTCTATTATGTAAAAATCTAAACCCCACAACAACACTCATAGGATCCTCCAAATCCCTAGTAGGGTCAGGCATGAAAACAAATTCTCCAGTACATGGATTCAGTATATGAGTTACATAGTCAACAATTGGATCAAACAAGCATAATAATCCATTGCAAGAACCTATAATTTCATAATTGTGCAAAAGGGGCAATGAGAAGTTAAAGTTAACACACTTATAATCATCATCAGTTCCATCATTTTGTACAAAAGATAACTTACTACGCCAACAAGTTCTGTGAATGGGAATTGAGCTTTTGAGGATGAGACCATTAAAGATTTCATTTTTATAGGAAATAGAGGGAGTGGGTACCAATTAAATGCATGTCATGTGTTAAATGGAGCCAATATTTACAAACACACCTGCACCTTACAAGGGACTTGATTGGTAATCTTGAAAGTATGTTAATCCTAATATCACTTGAGAGCTTATCCATTTTTTTGGTCAGTTTTAGAGATAATTATGAAGATGTAAGAAGCTATATACAGATGACTATTGTTAAATTTTCAATCTTTCTCCATTGTTGACTTTCAGGGCTGTTAGAGATTAATCATATTTGCTCTAGTTGACTTTGAGGGCTGTTAGAGATTATTCATAAAATAAAGTCAAATTGTGATAAGGTTTTGGAAAAATATGAATTTGGATGTGATAATGCTGAAAGTATATTTATGTCTCAGAGACAATCTGTATTAGGACAAATGTACTTTATACACATTCATATTATTGTTAATAGAGATTAATATTTTGGCATTTGCAATTATTGAATTATTATTTGATTGTTTGTAATTATTCATTAATGTGCATCCCTTGAGCTTACGTTGTCATTAATAGAGTGAGATATTCATGATAGAGCGTAACTCTTAAAATAGCCTCGACTAATGATCATTGAGAATGGGATATCGTTGATATGTGATAAGTCGACATGTGGTCTACATCACATCCTTAGAGGATGTAGTATGTCTCACCTGCTACGAGTAATGGCTACTCGTGATGGACACATGGATACTTTGGAAGTATTGGTATACCCTGCTGATATACTGTTTGTTATACTTGTCTAAAGTATGATCAGCGTGTGGGAGATAGAAGTCCTTAGACTTGAGGTCAATACGCGCCTTGTCTACAAAGTAATGTACTTTGATCCCGTCCTAAGCTCAAATGCCTTATAGGT
Source organism: Anisodus acutangulus (assembly GCA_029783415.1). Taxonomy (NCBI): domain Eukaryota; kingdom Viridiplantae; phylum Streptophyta; class Magnoliopsida; order Solanales; family Solanaceae; genus Anisodus; species Anisodus acutangulus. Next base: position 29,595,295 of record CM056497.1, read on the forward strand.
TGAGATACGACTTGTATTAGGTACATTACGATGTGGATTGAAGGTGGTAGTTGTGCCAAGATTAGGATTCATTCCTCGAATGTATATTCGAGAGAACACTCGGATTCTCAGTGATATTAGTTTGACTAAGTCGTTGGCCAACGCAATAGACATATTTAGAATATGGTCTAGTCGTCAACTAATATAGATGAGATACAATGATTAAGCCATTTGGATAGACATTTGACAAATCCTAAGTTTGATCGGGTGTGTCGTGAATGAAAGGATTTTATCTTACCACATAAAGGTTAAGTTTACTGGATTCGCGTAAACGTACTTCACATATTGAGTTCGTCTTCCAGTGCCATCTAGGAGTTTCGTGTAGACCTTAATTTGATTAATGTCGATATGAGAAGGCATGTAGGGTCACACTATGTCGATTGTCCATTTCGATCTAAGGATGTATTGAGAGAGTAAATTAAATGTTCAATTTGTAATCGAGATATTTAAATGAATAATGATTATTTTAATTAAGTCAAAATTAGATTTTGGATTTAATTAAGAATGCACGGAAAAAATAAATTGAGATAGTGCAGGAGCACGTCGAGCGCCGCGACGCCCATACCCTAGGGTCGCGGCGCAGTGCAGGCGCATGTCGAGCGTCGCGACGCCCATACACTAGGGCCGCGATGCCTCTGCCTCGAATTTTAGGTCAGGTCCAAGGTCAAACCCTAATCCGGTTTTGACCTATTTTTCAACTATAAATAGTGGCATTCATTTCATTATTCATACACCCAATTTCTGAAAATCATTCTAAGCCTTAGAGACTTAGAATCAAATACTCTCTCGAACCTCTGCTGAATTTCCTAGCTTTCCGAAGGAGAAATACATTGAAGCTTAGAGCTTGCAATCGCGTGTGTTTTGTACACATAAATCATACCAACTTCACAACTTGTTCACCGTGAGTTTTAGCACCCGATTATGGCCTTGCGCTACTTCCTGAATTCATAAACACTTTACCAAATTTGTCTCCCAACTTTTGCCGAAGCGGCTCCACTTCAAGTGTTTATATATGTAAAGTTTTAAACCAAGTCCTTATTTTGAACTTATCAAGTCCTTACCCTGGACTTAGTTCTTAATTCGAACTCTGGTTTCTTCATTAAGAGTACTTTTGTGCACTACTTTTTTTAAGTACTAAATTTCAGTACTTGCTAACAGTCACAAAATAACTTGTTCTTACCTTTTGAATCTTTAGTATTGTTGTAGAGCAATAGTAGAGGTAAGGTTTTGATTACCCGTGACAAATTTAATTTGCTTTACACTCACAACACTCATAGTGCTATAATCACACATCTCGAGAGCATTTTAGACGTCAATGGGTCAGCAAAGTCATTTAGACATGACATAAACAACTATTGACAAATTCACCAACATTCAGTTGTCTTCAGTGGCGGAACTTGCCCAAAATATTAAGGGGAGCGGTAACTACTAACTAAAATATTATAATTTAAATTTATAAGAAAAAAATATAATTTTATCAAAGATTCAAAACAACACCAACACAACAAAAATATAATATACAAAAGGAAAGACGTACATATAATTAAAGTGCTGCCCTTCGTTCTTTTAAAGACTTGAAATAATTAATAATTGAATCAAAGCTAAAGCTAAATCTTTATCTTTTTCAATATAAACCATCATATTGTCACCAAGAAATTCATCCTCCATCTTCATTGCTGAAAATGATCTTTCTGTAGTAGCCGTATAAACTGGAAGAGTTAAGATCAGACGGATTATCCGGTCAATCAAGTAATATGTATTCGCCTTCCCTGTTTTTTCCAAAGCTTCACACAATTCAGACATAGCTGACAAGTTATTCAATTCTGGATGACTAACAGCTTCAAGAATAAAGTGTTGAAGTTGAAATCTCAAATTTGTTTTCTCTTGCTCACTAAAATCCACTGGATTTAATTTTTCTACAAGAGCACATATATCATCCATATCAAATGCTTTGTAAATATCTTTAGGAACCAAATTATTGCTTAGCCTCAAAAGCTCCATTGTTTGCACATTAAACCTGTGATTCAACTCCTGCAGTTGTTGATCAATTGTAAAACAAAAGAGATTCACTCTAAAATATTGACCCACTGTGATGTGATCCTTCTGATGACGAGCACGCCCTTGACGCTCTATATAAACATCATTACAATAAGGAGAATCAATATCATGTTGTTGATAAAATAATATCATATTTTTCAATAATTGATCTCATCCTTCATCTCTCAACTTCTGAATTAATGTTTTGTAGTCGGTGAGTACTCTAGCCATGGAGGGAAAATTTTGAATCAAGATACTTGAAATTGCCTTGGATGCTTATCTCTGTTGAGGGGATACTTTTCAACTTGACATTGATGGGGACCCCAATTGAGATAAGCTCTTCGAACTTCATCTCTTCGATTCACTGGATATTCCCAAATTTAGGGACGCTTTCCGGGGTCACGTTCTAAACAATTGACATCAAATTCATCTATGGTGACTTTTTAAATCTTGCAAGGTTGCTCATCCAGTTGAACCGTTTGATCATCGGAATGGTGCTTTTCAAGTGTCGATGTTGAAGCTATACAATTTTCATCTTTGTTAGAAGCTTTTCTCTTGAAAATGCATCAATTTTCTTAAGTTTGACCATCGTACCACTCCTAAAAATACATAAATTAATTATCAAAGATAACATCTAAATCTGAAAATAGAACTAAGTCAGAGAAATTCTGCTTTTAAAGCCTTAATCTATTTATTCCACTCCCATAAGCCTAAAATAGCCTCGTATATGATGAAACAAATATAAAATTGTAATCTTTTGATGATTTAAAAGAAACTCATATCAAGAATTACCTATTAAAACTCATATCATGTATATTGTAAACAACATGTAATTGCGTATGATGCAACTAAGCATCCAAGGCATACTAGATTTATGTTTTATAGAAGAAAAAGAGACTCAAGTAAATAAATAAATAAATCTTCTGCAGTTAAGTATTACAAGAGATGGAGAGATAAGTGGAGAGAAATAGATTGTGAGAGAGTGAAGTCGTGCTGCGAGTGTGAGTTCGTGAGTCGTTGATGCTGCAGAGAAAGTGACGGGATTTAGGATTTTTAAATCGTGAGTAGTATATATATAAAAAAATGAGTTTTTTTAGGGGTGCCATAGCTCCCCTCCACTCCTACCATAATCCACCACTGGTTGTCTTATACATGTTTCAAACAATATGTCTAGATTTTTCATTTTTGTTAAATAGCTTAGACATAGTTGTTTCACCACAATGCAAAGAGAACAATCGGCTTCCGTTGTGGCCACAACTTTATAATATTTTTTCCAGCCATTTGTCTCTCTCCTGCATCTATAAATTCAAATTTCATAAAGAAATAAGTAATCCACGTTTGTTTCTTAGAAGTTCATGAAACTACTTCTCCATCCAAAATAGGATCCGGTCATACGCTAACTTATTATCATTTACACTAGTGATCCAACTAGCATCACAATATTCTTAAAATTCTCCTTTTAAGATAACCAAATATCCTTAATTATGATACTTCTCCAATGTTTACTTCTAGTATTATGAGCATATTTTGATATTATTTACAAATAGCAAGGCAAAACCTAGTGCAATTAAATTACCACTGCACTAGCATAGTCTTATCGACTAATAAATCTTTTCAAATACTGAATCAACTTATAAAAATATTAAATATAAATTCTATAATACCCAAATGATTAAGCACCTTAGAAAGAATCTTTTCAATGTAGTAATATTCACATAAAATGAAACCCTCCTATATTTTTAATTTTGATACCTAGGGGATAGTATCAACTTCTCTCAAATCTTTCATCTTAACTTGAGAGTTCAAAACTTCTTAGTTTTATTGATACCTTGCATATTAATTCTTATAGTATGTCACCAACATGAGGATATATTATCACTCTGTAATTCTTTGTGAAACTAAAATTCATTTATCCGCTCCATTATGTTTAAAATCATTTGATAATATTATCTTAACAATTTTTCATACTATTTGGAGCTTATATAATTCATACAACGACCTTGTAATAACTTTCTTCTCATTTTCAGAAAGCACAACCTGAAGACATTGCTTCACTTATTTCGATCCTCATCCAGATTCCAAATAATAGTATTTTATTAAATACTTTATCTGTACTTCCTTCAACTAAAACATGTGGGATACAACAATTGCAGGAAACATGAAGTAAGTAAATATTACAATTGCTAGAAAGGATAAACTAAAGATTACAATAAAACTGGAAATCAAGAATGGAACAAACTCCTTGTATGATTTGCTGAGTCGAGTGATGGCACTATGTCTTTAAGACAAGATTGCCCCGTATATTTCCTTTTACATTGACGGGAAATAGTCTCCCAAGATACAACAACAACTTAACAATTGAGCAAAGGAAACTCAAGTGTTACTCTTGAAGAACTTTGAGTATAGTAACTTTGCTAGAGAGGAAGAAGATGAATTTAGAAAATTCTGGAGTATTTTCTAAGTGTTGTGTAGTGTTCTTCAATTGAGCCAAAGGCCTCAATTTATAGTGTAAGGAAAGGACCCCTCAACTAGCCAACTAATGGCCTTCAATTGCCATGTAATGGCACTTAATTGAGAGGCAATTAGCGCCGCGGCGCTCCCTGGGAGGTGTCGCGGCTCTCCGGCGCCTCGGCTCCGACGGGGCTGCGCCGCGGTCCTTCGCGGCTCCGCGGCGATTTCCGACACGTCTCATCTTACACTTCGTACACTTCTTCCTTCGTTTACCAACGTGGAATACTTTGTCATTAGGTCAATAACCGTCCATAATTCTACGTCTCAAACGTATTACATACGTACCAATATCTCTTTCACTAATGAAACTTGCGATACTTGGCACTACGTGTGCACGTGTGTGGAAATGACATTTCCGACGTGCGGGGCCCCAATTGTTTGAGTCATAAATAATGGGATATATTTAATTCCACATTAGTAAATTTCCAACAATCCCCTCTTGAAATAGATTTTGGCATACTCACATGGTGTCTTTCCAGCAATCTTTCAGCGGACCGATGTTGCATCTGGATAGGTAGCATACGCTTTGATCCTTCCATAGTTGAATAACATCAGACTTACTTAGTACGTGGTGAATGTGATGTCTTGAACCGTCAATTTTTAGTGTAAGCCTAGTCAATGGTACTAACACAACAACTTTCCTTACTCTGTTCTTCGTAATATTTTATCCGTTGTGGCCGTAGACATTTCTTGGATTCTTAAGTGCGTTCATTTTGAGGCGGCATGTGCTCGCACTTAAATAGGTGGTCTCCTACAAGGTATCCTGCTATACCCCACTTTACAAGTGTTAGGAACCATTAAAAGTTTCCCCAAACCTAACCTCAACCGGTGAGGATCATTAAAGGTTTTGGAAACTTAACCTTCTACCCACACTACAGATATCACTTATAGTCTATCGTGGGAACGGCTTTGGATTTGGTGTTTCGTTACAGAAATCACTATCAGAAGTGCTCATGCTTCGATCGAAGTGATCAACTGAACCTTTACAACTTAGTTTTCCCATTGAACCTAATTCCTGGGATCTCCAGTCAATAAGGTTGGGTTACCACCGTATTAGTCCTTATACCTTGGGGTTTAACCCTATTCCCCTAGACAGGCAGAATATCTAATCTTTGAGTAAGCCCTTTGTCAGCGGGTCGGCAATGTTATCCTTTGACTTTATGTAATTAATGGATATTATACCCGTGGTAATCAGCTGTCTAACGGTCTTATGTCTCCGTCGAATATGACGAGACTTGCCGTTGTACATAGAACTCAGTGCCCTTCCTAGAGCCGACTGACTATCACAGTAGATCATTACAGAAGGTACGGGTTTGTCCCAACAAGGAACATCCTCCAAGAAGTCGTGAAGCCACTCAGATTCTTCTCCTGCTTTGTCTAAAGCGATAAACTCTGATTCCATCGTGGATCGGACGATGTAAGTTTGCTTAGAAGATTTCCAAGACACAGCTCCACCACCAATTGTAAATACATACCCACTAGTGGACTTGGTGTTCTCTATATTAGATATCCAGTTTGCATCATTGTACCCCTCTAGGTATCGTAGTACCTGATTCAATGCCTTCCAATGATCATTACTCAGATTACAGATAAACCTAGCCAACTTGTTAACTGCATAAGCAATATCAGGTCGGGTGTTGTTTGTTATGCACATCAAACTACCAATCACCTGTGCATATTGCTCCTGGCATACGGGTGCACCACGATTTTTATCAAGCTTTTGATATATATCCAGTGGTGACTTCATAGGCGAACTGTAAAACATCTCAAACTTTCTCAACACATCCTCGATGTAGTGAGACTGAGATAAGACCAGTCCGTCAGACATCTTAGAGATCTTTATTCCTAAGATGATATCTGTGATACCCATATCCTTCATGTCGAAGCATTGTTTCAACATGTTCTTAGTCTCTCAAATCAAATTAGGACTGCTCCATGTGATCAACATGTCGTCTACATACAGGCATATCATGACGAATGAGTCAGAGTTTTCTTTTATGTAGACACATTTGTCACACTCATTAATGGTGAATCTCTTCGATAGTAGAGTACTATCAAATTTCTTGTGCCATTGCTTCGGGGCTTATTTCAGCCCGTACAGAGATTTGACAAACCAACAGATTTTCTTCTCTTGCCCTGGAACTACATATCCCTCGGGTTATTCCATATAGATTTCTTCTTCCAAATCACCATTTTAGGAAGGTTGTCTTGATATCCATTTGATGTATCTCAAGGTCACGTAATGATGTGATCGCAATGAATACCCATATGGATGTTATCTGAGACATCGGGGAGTACGTGTCAAAATAGTCAAGACCTTCTTTCTACCGATAGCCATCGACTACCAACATGGCCTTGTACTTATCTATAGACCCATCTGCTTTATACTTCCATTTGAGTATCCATCTACAACCCAATGGCTTATTTCGCGGAGGAAGATCAACCAACTCTCAAGTATAGTTATGCATGATGGAGTCTATTTCACCATCAATAGCTTTTTTCCAGAGCGGTGCCTCTGGAGTTGACAATGCTTCAGTAATTGTCCTTGGTTCATCATTAACCATATAAGCTACAAAGTCCGGACTGAAGGATTTATCCTTTCTGGCCCTTTTACTTCACCTTGGTTCCATCTCTGGAGTCTCCAAGTTCTGAGAATCAGGAACACTAAATCTCGGATATTCAGCCACTTCGAGGTCCACTAGATCTGAACCATCTAGATCCGGGCCGTCATAGACTCCCGATTCCTGAGAGCTTTGTTCATAACTTCGTTTGCGAGAGGTTATGTCTTTTTCCTTTCTAGGAAAGGTATCTTCAAAAAATTAAGCATTCATTGATTCCATGATTGTACCCCCATGGATATCTGGAATATCTGACTTATGCACTAAGAAGCAATAAGCACTACTGTTATTTGCATATCTGATGAATATGCAATCTACAGTCTTAGGCCCAATCTTGACTTGATTTGGCTTGAGTACTTCAACCTTTGCCAAACAACCCCACACCTTTAAATATTTATAAGTGGGTTTCTTTCCCTTCCATGATTCATATGGAGTTTTTTCCTTACTCTTATGTAGGACTCTGTTAAAAATCGTATTAGCTGTAAGGACAGCTTCTCCCCACATGTTTTGTGAAAGATCAGAATTAATGAGCAAGACATTCATCATTTCTTTCAATGTGAGGTTCTTGCATTCCGCCACACCGTTCGACTGAGGTGAGTATGGAGTCGTCGTTTGATGAACAATACCCGTTTTGGCACAATATTCCTCAAATGGCTCTACATATTCTCCCCCTCTATCGCTACGAATGGATTTAATCTGCATGCTTAGTTGGTTCTCAACTTCTTCTTTGTAACGTCGGAACGCTTCAAAGGCTTCATCCTTACTTTTCAACAAGTAAAGATAATAATACCTTGTGCTATCATCAATGAATGTCACAAAGTACTTGTTCCCCCTAGTTTGTGCAAACTTCAAATCACATATATCTGTGTGAATAAGTTCTAGAGAAGCGGTATTCCTTTCGACGGATCAAAAATGAAGTTTTATGAGTTTTGCCTCTACGCACACCTCACACTTATGTTGAGGGTTTACGTCGATAGACGGCAACAACTCCAACTTGACCAACCTTTGGATGGACTTGTAATTGACTATCCTAATCTATGATGCCATAAATTAGAGGACTCAAGCAAGTAAGAAGAAGCTTCGATATTATTTCTTGTACGTAATACAGACATGGCGTTAACTTTGAAGAGGCCTTCACAGACGAATCTTCTTCCCACAAACGTTCCATTCTTAGTGATTACAATTTTATTGGACTCAAACACTAGCCTAAAACCAGCATTTACCAATAAATGACCTGAAATTAAATTTCTTCTAATCTCAAGAACATGCATCACCTCCTTCAGAGTGAGCTCCTTTCCAGAAGTCATCTTTAGGACTACCTTTCCTACCCCCAACACGTCAGAGGAAGCGTTGTTGCCCATGGATATCTTCTTGTTTGTAACCGGTGTATAAGTGGAGAAGGCATCTCTATTGGAACAGATGTGTCTTGTAGCACTTGTGTCCATCCACCATTGCATGGGATTCTCAACAAGGTTTACTTTTAGCACCACCGCTGAGAACTCATCAATCATGTCATCCAGAAACTTGTCTTTGACGACGTTAACATGTGCATTGCCCTTAGCCTTGGCCTTCTCTTGTTGCTCAGTCTTGAGCTTGCAGCAGTCCTTGATCATGTGACCAGGTTTCCCACAGTGGTGACAGTTTCCTTTGAACTTCTCCGCTGTTTGGGTCTTGCCGTCTTTCTGAAACTTGCACTTCTTGCTTGGGTTCCCTTTGGCCTCAGCCAGATTAGCCTTCGCCTCAACGAGTTGTTTACCCCTAGGCAAGGCCTTCTTATTATCTTCCTGAATTTGGAGTTTGATAATAAGTTCTTCAAATGTCATCTTCTTTCTCTTAAGTTTTAAGTAACTCATAAACTCACTCCACGAATAAGGTAACTTTTAAATCAGCGATGCAACCAAAAACTGCTCATTTGGTTTCATACCTTCCAAATCTATGTGATGTAGAATCATTTGGAATTCCTGGACTTGGGACATCACTATTTTACTATTCACCATTTGGAATTTCCCAATGATGAATTTCTTTGTACATGCATCTTGTGTGTTGTACTTCTTTTGCAGCTTCTCCCACAACTCTTTGGCGGTACCAACGGTGCAATACACCGTGTAGAGAGGGTCTGACAAGCAGTTCAATATATAGTTCTTACACATGATAACACTATGACTTCATGCATCAAGAACCATCTTCATGCCATTAATGACATGGATACCTAGGCCCCCTTCAGCCGTTTCAGTAGGCGAAGGGTCCATTTCATCTCCAGTTTGTGGAGGATCTTCTGTTAGGAAATGAGCCATTCCCATAACAGTTAGATAGAATAGCATCATCCGTTGCCATCTCTTGAAGTTAGAGCCTATGAACTTTTTAGGACGTTCATGGTGGAATCCAGCGGGTGGAGGAATGTCAACGTTCCCTTGAGCAGCAGTAAAGGCGTTGGATGAGCCTTGAGCAACCGGAAAGGCATTAGGTGTGCCTTGAGCAGTGGGGAAGGCAGAGGGATTGCCATGAGTAGCAGCAAAATCAGAAGCAATTTGTTCTCTTCCAGTCATTTCTCTAGGTACTTACAACACAATCTTGTCTTAAAATTGTGGGATACAATAATTGCAGGAAACGGGAAGTAAGTAAATATTACAATTGCTAGAAAGGATAAACTAAAGATTACAATAAAACTGGAAATCAAGAATGGAACAAACTCCTTGTATGATTTGCTGAGTCGAGTGATGGCACTATGTCTTTAAGACAAGATTGCCTCGTATATTTCCTTTTACGTTGACGGGCAATAGTCTCCCAAGATACAACAACAACTTAACAATTGAGCAAAGGAAACTCAAGTGTTACTCTTGAAGAACTTTGAGTATAGTAACTTTGCTAGAGAGGAAGAAGATGAATTTAGAAAATTCTGGAGTATTTTCTAAGTGTTGTGTAGTGTTCTTCAATTGAGCCAAAAGGCCTCAATTTATAGTGTAAGGAAAGGACCCCTCAACTAGCCAACTAATGGCCTTCAATTGCCATGTAATGACACTTAATTGAGAGGTTACATTCAGCCAAATAATGGCTGAATTCATGTGTCAAGTAATGGAGAATCAATGCTCCAAGACCAGCCCAAAGGTCAGAACTTTTCAACTTTCCGTCGCAGCATTCTGCCTCCGAAGCGTCGCGGCTCTGTGAATTAGCGACGCGGCTCCAGTAACTGAAGACCCAATTAGCGCCGCGGCGCTCCCTGGGAGGTGCCGCGGCTCTCCGACGCCTCGGCTCCGACGGGGCTGCGCCGCGGTCCTTCGCGGCTCCGCGGCGATTTCCGACACGTCTCATCTTACACTTCGTACACTTCTTCCTTCGTTTACCAACGTGGAATACTTTATCATTTGGCCAATAACCGTCCATCATTCTATGTCTCGAACGTATTACATACGTACCAATATCTCTTTCACTAATGAAATTTGCGATACTTGGCACTACGTGTGCACGTGTGTGGAAACGACGTTTCCGACGTGCGGGGCCCCAATTGTTTGAGTCATAAATAATAGGATATACTTAATTCCACATTAGTAAATTTCCAACAAAATATAATTTGATTGAGAAGAAATAAAAATTAGAATTTTATGCTTTACCGTCACTCAATGAAACAAATATTGTCATTCCATTCTCGTTACTTGAGTCTAGCAAGACCATCGACGAAAAATGATCAACATTTAATTATGCACACCATATATATTTCTCTTTCTTTTGTTCATTATAGATATCTTATTAAATTGCACTACTGCACCTTTTCACTTTTATTAACTATGCCTTGATATTAGCTTTAACAAAGTGGCTCTCGTTGGATTTGCTTGTCAAACATTAGCAGTCCACATGATTGCATTAATTCACCAAGAAAGCCATAGCCATTTATAGAACGAATATATACAGGCGACAAAACCAAGTTTGTAAATTCAATAATTTGTTACTTCCTCGTTGTTTCGTCTCCTTCAATCGTCGCATACCAGTGACGCCTTAAATTTCCTTAGGAGCACACAGTTTACTCCATCATATTTTTTTTAAAATTCCTTAAGATTGTCGAAAAATAGGTTTCATAAGTGGGAAAGAATAATCTGGCTTTGATTAATCTTTGATAGACTAATCTACATATATCAGTCATCTTTTTATTCACTTACAAATTCTTTTTTATTTTCTTTTTGAAAGGGTCGAATATAGTTTAGAGACAAATTACACAGAAAATAGTAATTTAAGGACTATTATATAAATATTAGTAAGCATGAATTGTAGGGCAGGACTCAATAACGGGGTTTGTAGATAATTTTTTTTTGAAGGTTCGGTTTGATGCATTAAAAATCAATATATAATGTATAATTAAAAGTATGTGTTTACCTTTTAAACATAATAACACTTGTGTTTACTAATATGAGGATATTTTTCATTTTAGTTGGTTTAATCTATGTTTTACTAGCCCCAATACTTCAGATTTTTGGATTGTCACTACATAGTTCTGATTGTTAATTAATAAGAGTTGATCGTTAAAATTTCTTTTTCAGTTTATAATTATTCCTAGTTTTATCCTATTACTCCTATTATATTTAGGAACATGATGTTAATTCTACATCAATGGATATATTGAATTCCGATAGCCTCAAATCGTTTTACAAGGTGGTGGAGTTGATAACATTGCATCAGATCCAAGCAGAAAACAACAACAATAAAGAAGAAAAGAGAAGGAAAAAAAGAATAACAAAAAAAGGAAAAAATGTAAGAAAATACATTTTAAAAAAGAATAAGCATAAATCGAACTATTACTAGTATTAATATTGTTATAGCATGTCATTGTATGGTGATAGTGGAATGTATCCTTTATTTGTCTTTTCCATTTCATCTATTTGTCCGGATTATCCCACCTTTCTTTTGATCTAAAAAATATAATTTAACCTTTCTTTCCGTTCCTCACTCTCCATAAGAGAGTGTATATCACTACAGGTGGCCAAGAAAGAAATTAACAATACCATTTAAAAACTATTCATAAAAACAATAAGACCCTCTTAAGTTTGTTTTAATTTTTTTCATATCGATTTTAAATTTTACATGGGTCTTGTTATAGGAAATTTTAAGACTCGTTAGTTAACAAGACAATAAAAATACAAATACATAGGAGATACCAATCAAACAAAAATCACTCTTATCCTGATCGGAAATCATTCCTATTTTATCTTTATTTTTTTTAGTTTCTCACCCGTGTCTGGTAACCGTATTGAATTCCGACTACATCTGGATTCGGTCGGTTAAAGTCCTTTTTTGGAGGAAGCGCTCCCTATCAGAGATTTTTTCATATTCAGGGCTCAAACCCGAGACCTCTGATTAAAGAAAGAGCAGTCTCATCTAATGCACCACATCCTTTGGTGATTCTATTTTATCAGTAACCCATTATTTCCTACTTCCTAGCATATCATTGAAAACTCATCTCTCCATAACCCATTATTAGATTTTACATCTCATTCATTCCCTTCCATACGCATCTTTCTTCTAGGAAGCAAATTATATACATTTATATGTTGTATAATATACCTAATATATACTACTACACTATACGTGTGACATATTATGTATGTATATACATATTATACCTAATATACACTATTATAAAATAAATATGTGATATATGTACATTATACCTAATACATTCTACTATTTTTAAATGGGAGTCAGGATGGAAAGAGCACAATTATAGTAGGCGCAAATCGCAATGCCGTTGCAACGCCAACGACAGTCGAGGCAATTGATATCTCTACCCATTCATGCTAATAGACATTGATTCAAGGAAAAATTAGCACACCCTCAATCTCCTCAAAATCAGACAAACAAATATGGCATTCAATATGACTAAAAGTTATGTAGTGGCCTGATACAGTATATTGTAACCGATAAAATGAGCCTACCACTTTAGGGATAATGATCCAAGCTCTAATAGATTTATTTATGCATATGTAGTATCATATTTTGTTGGGAAAACTACAACTGAAGTACAATTACAATTAAAAAATACAAATAAAGAAAATAATATCTTCACGCTGAGGTGCGGATATCTCGCTCTCTTTAAAGAGATTCAAGTCCACTGCAGCAAATTTTTACCGGTCCAACAGTAATCTTTCTGACTTGTCTCTTCCAAGATGTTGAGTCCAAAGCTCTACTAAAATAACACCTTCCTTCAACTAAATAAAACTCTCTTCTATCTCAATTTTTTCATACACTCTATATTTTTCACGTATTCACAATGTAAGGATGACAATCAATTTATACGAGAGGAATTCATCCTTAAATAATAATAAAATAATTTAAATAGTTAGTGGAAAAATCACTTATTAGTGAAAGAAAAAATTATTTTCAACTTTTAATAGTGGAAGAAAATTTTATTTCCAACTTTTAATAGTGAAAGATATTTTATTATTAAAATGCTCCCCAAAAAAAAATCCAACATATTTCCTATGTGTGAAACCACCGTTTAAAATAAGCGTGGAATAATTTGCAAAATTTCTTATTTATTCCTTTATATCTGTGTACATATTTCTTATAAACATCTCATCCACTTAGTAAATCCGGCACTTCTATTTTTCTTACTTCGTCTATCACATATTTATATGTTTAAATAGTTTCAGCATTCTATAATATCTATAAGTATTCTCTACTACTTAAAAATCAATACTTCATTCATTTATCCATAAGTAGTTGCAGTGTCCCTAAATGGTGCAGAGAAATTGACTCCTACCAATGTAAATTCCAACTCTTCTATCCAACCTCCACAAGTGGGTCTTGGGGAAGAGACCAAAGGAAAAGTAAGATACAACTTGTATCGTGTAATGCTTGCGAACTTGAATTTAACAGAAAAACTCTTCTTGATTCTTAAGTAACTACATTACCAATTTTTTTAGTAAAACTGTTATCATCTTAATATATTTTTTCTTATTCAAGTTTAAATATATTGATCAAGTGAGTTATACTTATTTTATATATTTTAAATGGAATAGTTGTCACAAAACCGTCAAACAAAAATATAGGGGAAATAAAAAATTCTGAAGCTACTTTTATTTTTCAACCTAATAGTACTAAAACTTGTGCCGCATTTAGGGTTTTTGTTGGATACAAAGCATATAAGTAAGGCACAACGGAAATTTAAAAGTTTTGTTTCTTACTTACCCAACAACATTTCTGGTATGGTTATACAACAATTAAACTTGTAACATAAAGCATATACTTACAAGTTTGAATTATCTAGAATCTTTATCAACTGTGAGGTGCACACGCAATTGCCCTTCCGATTACAAGCTCCAAGCCTCAATGTATTTCTCATTCGGAAAGCTAGGAAATCCGGCAGAGGTTCGAGAAAGTATTTGATTCTAAATCTCTAAGGTTTAGAATATTATTCTGAAAATTGGTGTGTAAATGATGAGGTGAATGCCTCTATTTATAGTTGAAAAATAGGTCAAAACCGGATTAGGGTTTGACCTTGGGCCTGGCCTAAAATTCAAGGCAGAGGCGTCGCGGCCCTAGGGTATGGGCGCCGCGGCGCTCGACGTGCTCCTGCACTGTCTCGATTGTTTTTCGTGCATTCTTAATTAAATCCAAAATCCAGTTTTGACTTAATTAAAATAATCATCATTCATTCAAATATCTCGATTCCAAATCGAACATTTAATTACTCTCTCAATACATCTTTAGATCGAAACGGACAACTGACATAGTGTGACCCTACAGGCCTTCTCATATCGACATTAATCAAATTAAGGTCTGCGCGGAACTCCTAGACGGCGCCGAAAGACGAACTCAATATGTGAAGTACGTTTACGCGAATCCAGTAAATTTAACCTTTATGTGGTAAGATAAAATTCTTTCGTTCACTACACACCCGATCAAGCTTAGGATTTGTCAAGTGTCTATCCAAATAGCTTAATCATTGTATCTCATCTATATTAGTTGACGACTAGACCATATTCTAAATATGTCTATTGCGTTGTCCAACGACTTAGTCAAACTAATATCACTGAGAATCCGAGTGTTCTCTCGAATATACATTCGAGGAATGAATCCTAATCTTGGCACAACTACCACCTTCAATCCACATCGTAATGTACCCAATACAAGTCGTATCTCAACCTATAAGGCATTTGAGCTTAGGACGGGATCAAAGTACATTACTTTGTAGACAAGGCGCGTATTGACCTCAAGTCTAAGGACTTCTATCTCCCACACGCTGATCATACTTTAGACAAGTATAACAAACAGTATATTAGCAGGGTATACCAATACTTCCAAAGTATCCATGTGTCCATCACGAGTAGCCATTACTCGTAGCAGGTGAGACATACTACATCCTCTAAGGATGTGATGCAGACCACATGTCGACTTATCACATATTATCGATATCTCATTCATGATGATCATTAGTCGAGGCTATTTTAAGAGCTACGCTCTATCATGAATATCTCACTCTATTAATGACAACGTAAGCTCAAGAAATGCACATTAATGAACAATTACAAACAACCAAATAATAATTCAATAATTGCAAATGCCAAAATATTACTCTCCATTAATAATAATATGAATGTGTATAAAGTGCATTTGTCCTAATACAGATTGCCTCTAGGACATAAATATACTTTCACCGCAATCTATGCAGTATAATCTGTGTTGATAGTTGATTGTTTCTACATTAACTATCCATTAAATTTATTGAAAATCGGTGATATATACTGGTTAGGGGTTTTATAGAGATGTTTGGAGGTTAGAGGTGTACATGTGGTGTACACTGAGGCGATCAAGAATATGTATGATGGAGCCAAGATCAGGGTACGGATAGTAGGAGGAGACTCGGAGCACTTTTCAGTGATGATGGGGTTGCACCAGGGATCAGCTCTTAGCTAATTCATATATGCCTTGGTGATGGATGGACTGACGCGAAAAATTCAATGGGAGGTGCCATGGTGTATGTTATTCGCAGATGACATAGCCTTGATTGATGAGACTCGCATCGGAGTGAGCGCTAAGTTGGAGGTTTGGAGTCTAAAGGGTTCAGGCTAAGTAGGACCAAGACAGAATACTTGGAGTGCAAGTTCAGTAATGGGAGCGACCATGAGACATGCGTGGAGGTGAGGCTTGGTACTCAGGTCATTCCAAATAAATGAAGCTTCAAGTATCTTGGGTCTATTATCTAAGGGAATTGAGAGATTGATGACGATGCCACACATCGTATTAGTGTAGGGTTGATGAAATAGAGGCTCACATCTGGAGTATTGTGCGATAAAAAAAAGCAACCAAAACTTAAAGGCAAGTTCTATACAGTAGTGGTTATACCGACTATGTTATATGGGGCGGAGTGTTGACCAGTCAAGACTTCGCACACCCAAAAGATGAAAGTTGTGGAGATAAGGATGATGAGATGGATGTGTGGGCAGACAAGGAGGGATAGAATTAAAAATGATGATATCCGGGACAGAGTAGGAGTGGCCTCGGTGGAGGATAAGATGCAGGAAGCGAGGTTGAGATGGTTTGGGCATGTGCAGAGGAGAGGCACAAATGCCCCAGTGCGGAGGTGTGAGAGGTTGGCAATGGACGAGTTCAGGCGGGATAGAGGTAAACCAAAGAAGTATTGGGGAGAGCTGAGTAGACAGGATATGGTGCAGGTGCAACTTACTGAGGACATGACCTTAGATAGGGGGTTGTGGAGGACACGGATTAGGGTAGAAGGGTAGTAGGTAGTCGAGCGTAGTCCTACTTACGCTTGCAAATTGGTAGTTGTAGTGTTATTATTGTAGGTCCGCTTAGCCTATCATACTAATAGGCGCAGTATTGCTTTATAGTCCCATGTAGTTTGATTTTTGTTGATGTATGTTCTTTCGTGTACTATATTTATCTTATTTAATGTGTTAGTTACTGTTTTTTTTTTCTTAAGAATACTTTATCATGGCGTATTCGCTTTTGTTACCATCATTTTCATATTGCTTTAAATTTCTTGTCCGGGTCTGATCATTTCTCTTGCTTTGCTTGTGTCTATGTTTTGTCTTGAGCCGAGGGTCTTTCGGAAACAACTTCTCTACTTACCAAGGTAGAGGTAAGATCTGCGTACACTCTACCCTCCCAGACCTCACGTTGTGGGATTTCACTGGATATGTTATTGTTGTTGTTGTTGCTGTGATATATACTGGTAAAGTGGTAATAGGAGCGTCGACTTGGCACCTTTCATTGAGCAAAGATCTAATTTATCTATTTTTTTCCTTTTATTTTTTACTTTTTTCTCTCATTTTTTTCCATTATTTTATTTTTAAAAAGTCATCTTCATAAGTCGCAACTCTTCATCTTCATAAAATTCTACTTTTAATTAGTATTAATAATATTCATAACTCTCAAACCTTTCACGTTCATAATCTCCAATTACAATATTAATATGCAAGTTTATGACACCTTAAATCACACATAAAATAACACAAAAATGATATTCCATTAGGCATGAATTCATAAATAAGAGCTCTTTCTCGGTCATTAAATTAAAATCCCAATAGAGTAACTATGCTAATATGGGAAGTTCTACTGATGATTGCAACTTCGTTGATAAATTCTTTTCCATTCCATTTGGTCGAATTTAAAAATCTTTAAAGCAATAGGACGACCATTAAAGTTACCTTTATAGACCCCTCCATAATCCGGGTTTGTCCAAGTTTCTCTTAAATTGAATTTGTCATTTCTCTAATGTTTGTAGGGACGAAATTGAAAAGGCCGTATGAAATCATAAGAGCAAGATCAGTAATAAAAGTTCTTATCCAGAATAATTCTCGAGAATAATAGAGTACGTTCGTTGATGTACTTTATCGGCATAGTAGTTTTCATAAACTAAAAAATACATGGATGACAGAAGAATAAGATATACAATTATATCTAAGATTATGTATAAAGTTATCTTTGGATATTTAATATAGCACATAAATCATGTGATAAATACCGTGATATACATAATCTTGTATATCACGGTTTGACACGTTTTTGGTATATTACATTAAGTAGGATTTGTATTAAATTAGAATTGTACACTTACCATAATTGTATAATTATTGTACAAGTAGAATAAAGTTTTGAGAGTAGAAAAGGAATATGATTTTCTATTATGGAAATTGTAAATTGTATATGTACTCTTTCATTAATGAAAATAATCAGGGGATTATTTCTTTCATGGTATCAGAAGTCTAGGTTGAAAACTTTCTCCCCTAATTTCCGTCGGTGCCGAGCCCTCCTTGCCTCAGTTTCTGTGCAAATTTTTGATCCCCAAAATTCTCTCTTCCAAATTCCTCAATCACCTATTGTTCTTTCGTTATGTCTACCTCAAAGAACACGTTTCACCCTGCCCTTCCAGTTTCTAACATCAAGAATCGCATCCCTCTTATTCTTGAAATAGAAAACGTCCAATATGCGACGTGGGCCGAACTGTTCACAATTCACGCATGTTCATATCAAGTCATCCATCACATAATCCCCGCGGCTCCTGAGGACACGGAGGTGCCTAAATGCGAGGATGATCCTAAGTTGTGGACGACTCTTGTTGCCACCGTCCTTCAGTGGATTTACTCCACTATTTCTATCGACCTGTTGCAGACGATTATTGAGTCGGACGCTACGGCAATGACTACTTGGGATAGGCTGCATGACATATTCCAAGATAATCAAAATTCCAGAGATGTTACCCTTTAGCAGGAATTTTCCCACGTCAATATGGAAAATTTCCCGAATGTTTTAGCATATTGCAAAAGGTTAAAAGAATTGGCGGACCAACCCCGCAACGTTGGTGCACTTGTTAGCGACGACCGTCTTATTCTCCAGATGGTGTCTGGCCTCTCCAAGGCCTATAGTGGCGTTGGTACTCTCATTCACCAAAGTAATCCTCTCCCAAAGTTCTATCAAGCCCGCTCCATGCTTACTTTGGAAGAAGACAGATTGGCTAAAAAGGCGGCTACTAGTGCTAGTCCCATGGTTATGGTGACGTCCTCCACTAATTCTCAAAATGTTGGTGACCAAACGTACCAAAACCGGTCTCAAGGGGGCGGCAAAAATAGTCGGAAAAATAATGGCAAAAATTGTGGGGGGAAATGCGGCTGTTCCATCAGTGGTAACGGTGGCCGAAACAATGGCGGTGGGTCCCATCCCGGAAATAGTGGGCCACTAACCCACTGGTCCCAGCCTTGGGCCCCTTGGCAGTGGGCTTGGGGTAGTGGGTAGTGGCCGAACGGCCCATTTTCTCATTCCGTTCCAGCCGCTGGCCAGTGGGCTTCCCAATAGCCTTTTCCGCCCAATAACAATTAGGCCAATGGTTCCCGAAGCAACATTGGGCCGGGGTAGCACGCAAGGGTGCTTTGGCCCGGCCTCCACAGGCCCAT
Organism: Anisodus acutangulus; assembly: GCA_029783415.1. Lineage (NCBI taxonomy): Eukaryota > Viridiplantae > Streptophyta > Magnoliopsida > Solanales > Solanaceae > Anisodus > Anisodus acutangulus. The sequence continues at coordinate 29,614,901 of CM056497.1, forward strand.
CACGCAGCAGGCTCCACCCCAACCGATATTGAAGTCGCGATGCACACACTTGGTTTAACTTCCCCCGACGCGAATTAGTACATGGACATCAGATCCACTACCCACATGACATCCGATCAATGTACTCTCTCGTCTTATTCCAATTTGAGCAACAGTCGTGGCATAATTGTTGGTAATGGTAATTCAATTCCGATTTGTGGTTATGGTCATAAAAATTTGTCTCCCCCCCCCCCTCCCATCCACCTCTTATCTTGAAAAATATCATTCATGTCCCTAAATTGATTAAAAAATTGGTGTTTGACCGTAAATTCACAACTGATAATTCTGTTTCTGTTGAATTTGATCTATTTGGGTTTTTTGTGAAGGATTTCAAGATGGGGATTCCTCTCATGAGGTGTGATAGTAAGGGAGATCTTTATCCTATCACGTCAACGTTCGGTGTCTCGAGTCAAGCCTTACCATCAACTTTTGCAGCCCTTGCTCCTTCCTTGTGGCATGCTCGTGTAGGTCATCCAGGGTCGTCTATTTTATCTTCATTAGATAAAAACAATTTTATTTCTTATAAGGGTACGCATAGTACTCCGAATTGTCAATCTTGTTCTTTAGGAAAAATTGTTAGTTTGCCATTTGTAGTCTCTAATTCTCATACTTTAATGCCATTTGATATTATTCATAGTGATTTATGGACATCTCCTATTCTCAGTTCTTTGGGTCATCGTTATTATGTTCTATTTCTGGATGATTATTCTAATTTTTTATGGACTTTTCCGATAGCGAAAAAATCTCAAGTTTTTTCCACTTTCTTAAAATTTAAAGCATTCATTAGAACCAATTAGAATGGAAAATCAAAAATATTCAATGTGATAATGGCAAAGAATATGATAATGCGGTGGTTCGGGAGTTTTGTGCTAATAATGGGATTAATTTTCATTTTTCTTGTCCTCATACGTCTTCACAAAATGGAAAAGCCGAACGCAAAATTCGTACCATTAATAACATTGTCCGAACTTTATTGATTCATGCTTTCGTACCCCTTCATTTTGGCATCATGCTCTACAAATGGCTACATATCTCCTTAACGTACTTCATATCAAAGGCTTGACGTATTCCTCCCCTCTTCATATCTTATATAATAAGACTCCTTCGTATTTCCATCTTTGGGTTTTTGTGTTATCCACTCTTTCCGTCCACCACAATTAATAAACTTCAGACTCGGTCTTCCCCTTATGTATTTTTGGGTTATCCGTCTAATCATCGTGGTTACAAATGCTTTGATTTATCGTCTAAAAAAATCATCGTTAGTCGCCATATTATTTTTGATGAATCCCAATTTCCGTTTGCTAAAGTGAGTAGTCCCGTGCCTAGTTCGTATAATTTTTTAGATGACGGTGTCTCCCCGTATATTATCCATCATTTTATTGGACATGTCCCGCACCCAAAATCCACAAGCGGGCCCACTGCCCACGATGTCTACAGTACCGTCACCGACCACTGTTCCCATTCTAGTGATTGGGCCAATTTTGGTAATTGGGCCAATTACCCAGCCCAATATCGAAACTGGTCCAGTCTCGGGTTCTGCCAGTTACCGTGTTGGGCCAACAGGCCCACTGCCTGCTGGCCAGTCCGTCACATGTCCCGATATTTCCCAAAATCCGCCCAATTCTCCCCCGAGTCAAAGACCAGTCAACGGGGTATATTTAAACTGAAGAGACATTTTAATTTAAATTCTAATGTTCTCAAATCACTCCTACCCCGTAATCCTGTGTTTGCTTTAAATGCCCCGAATTGGAAAATTGCTATGACCGACAAATATAATGCTCTTATTGATAATAAGACGTGGGAGTTGGTGCCCCGTCCATCTGGTGTTAATATTATTCGGTCTATGTAAATTTTTGCTCGTAAGGACAATTCTGACGGTTCTTTTCGAAGGAATAAGGCTCATCTTGTAGGTGACGGTAAGACTTAGCAGGTTGGTGTAGATTGTGGTGAGACATTTAGTCCGGTGGTCAAACCGGCAACCATTCGCACTGTGTTCAGCTTAGCTCTTTCGAAAGTATGGCCCATTCATCAGTTAGATGCGAATACTTTCTTACATGGCGATCTTAAGGAGACAGTTTGTATGCATCAGCCTTTGGGATTTAGGGATCCCAAATATCCTCATCATGTCTGTTTATTGAAGAAGTCCTTGTATAGACTTAAGTGATCCCCACGGGCGTGGTATAAGAGGTTTGCAGATTATGTTTTGACTATTGGGTTTTCTCACAGTAGATCTGATAATTCATTGTTCATTTATCATCGTGGTTCTTTCCTGGCTTATATACTATTATATGTGGATGATATTATCTTGATTGTCTCTTCTGATGCATTACGCCAGTCTATCATGACAATGCCCAGTTCGGAGTTTGCTATGAAAGACTCGGGGCCCTTGAGTTACTTTTTGAGAATTGTTGTCACTCGTCATACAGGTGGGTTATTCTTGTCACAACAAAAGTATACAGCTGAGATCATTGAGCGAGCTGGTATGCCATCATGTAAGTCCACTTCCACTCTAGTTGATACTAAACCCAAGCTAGGGGATGCGGTTGGCTCCAATTACGAGGATCCAACCCGCTATCGCAGTCTTGCATGAGCTTTTCAGTATCTTATATTAACGAGACCAGACATTACACATGCCATACAGCAGGTGTGTTTGTTTATGCATAATCTCAGGGTTGAGCACATGAATTCGCTCAAACGCATTATTCGGTACATCCAGGGGACACTTGACTTTGGCTTACAATCCATCATCGATGCCTACACTTCTCTCGTATACAGATGCTGATTGGGGTGGCTGTCCAGACGCTCTACGTCTGGCTATTGTACGTTTCTTGGTAATAACTTGGTCTCCTAGTCTGCAAAGCATCAGTCAACGTTATCCTGTTCTAGTGTAGAGGCTGATTATCGAGGGGTAGCTAATGTGGTCTATTAATCCTGTTGGTTACGTAATCTTCTTTTAGAGCTTCATTGTCCTATTCAGAAAGCTACCTTGGTTTATTGTGATAATGTTAATGCCATCTACCTTTCTGGTATTCCGGTTCAGCACTAGCGTACTAAACATATCGAGATGGACATTCACTTTGTTCGCGAAAAGGTAGCTCGTGGACAAGTACGCGTCTGCCATATCCCCTCCAGGTATCAAATTGCAGACATCTTTACGAAAGGTCTTCTCTCGGTCCTTTTTCAAGATTTTAGGGACAGTCTCAGCGTACGAAGACCGCCCGCTATGACTGCGGGGGTGTGATAAATACCGTGATATACATAATCTTGTATATCACAGTTTGGCACATTTTTGGTGTATTACATTAAGTAGGATTTGTATTAAATTAGAATTGTACACTTACCATAATTGTATAATTATTGTACAAGTAGAATAAGGTTTTGGGAGTAGAATAGGAATAGAATTTTCCTATTATGGAAATTGTAAATTGTATATATACTCTTTCATTAATGAAAATAATCTAGGGGTTATTTCTTTCATCATGAAAAATATAAGGAAAACTTAATCAAGAAGAACATTGATATTTTGACATTTTTCATAAAATTAAAAGGAGAAAGGGAAGTTTAACCTGATTATTTTAAGCATAGTAATAGTTATAGAGGAATTGAATAAAAATGTAAAGAAATGAAATGGAGAGTAGGAAAAGCGGAGAATCGGAAAATGATGTTGGGGTGAATACAAAGAAGGGTAAAATTACACGAAAGAAGATTATTAGATGGAAAATAATAAGAAAAAAATGATAACAAAAAGAAGGGTAGATAATCAAGAAAAATAACAAAAAGGAAAAATAGAAGATTTCAAAAATGTCATTGAAACGCCCCAAAATTTTTTGCGTTAAACTACGTCATCATAAGTTAAGAATAAGGACTTGTACAAGCTAGCAAAAGTTTAAAAACTAAAAGTTGAGGTCAACGTATAATATCATGCGTCCTTATATTTGTTTGGATGAGTAGTTGGTCGAGATAAACTATGATGATTTGTGACCTTTCATAATGATATCTATGGCTTAGATTAGTGTTAAGAAGGTGTCGGGGAAGTTTAAGACTAATCGGATCGACGGAAGTAAGTTTTGACGAATTCACCAAAGGAAGTAGATTGTAATAGCCCGTAATTTCGGGGTGAGACTAGGAGTACTTGATATACTAAGAAGGTCATGTTAGAGATATTTAAATCTTATAATAGTTGTATGTTAAGTTTTGAGGTCAAGTAAGTTGTACACCAAAAGTCGACAAAGGCCGTCGCAAATTATGCTAAAACGTTTGTTGAAATTTGGGTCAGATGTCTCTGAGATTTTATCTCACTCTACTAAGAATTATTGGGTGATCCACCCATGAAATTAAAGGTCTACGAGTCTAGTTTTTGGCACATAAAACGGTTCATCGATACGACATCATAGTAGAGAGATATTCACATTTTCGTTAGACTGTCGGGTAGACAGCCAATGGAGCTTCACATAAGGGTTTATATTCATGGTGTTGAGTTGCTAGGCGTGTTGTTCATATTATAATTAGAGAAGGAGAGTATTGAAAAAACTTGTTGTATTGTATAAGTGATGAGTTTCTATTATTGAAAGGTATAGTGCTTTACACACTTGAGGTGTTTGATGAAATGTTGTAATGAACCGACTTATAGTTTGTTGATTCGACTTTGATTAGAATCATTCATATGATGTAGATTATCGTTTGTGAAGCGTACAGAAACTCGTGAGCTATTGATAGCCAAGTGACAAAGGTATGTTAAGGCTAAACTCTTCCTTCTTTTGGCATTGATTGTTGAAATGACGACGTATAACGAAACATCCCCCAAGGAGAACTCTATTCTGGTCTATGGGAGATATGTTTGTTTCTTTACTCTTGAAAGGTCCGATAAATCTTGTTTGTCCCTTGTCGGGAGTACTTTCCGCACATTATAATATCTTGACTATATTTACATCTTGTATCTGCTTGTTGGTTTCATGAAAGCTATAAATAATGTATACTATTTTGTTGATTCGTATTAAAGAATAAAATGGTATGTTGTCTCCATAATGACAGTCGGAAGTGTAATGACTTTACTATTAGTTGATTAGGAGCTCTTGTTTATGGTCTCCTATGATTTATGTATCTATGCTAAAAGGTTCCTTTGGCTTCTAGATGAAGCGAGTGTTTACTGATGATAGTTCTTAAATGCTACTCGGGAGTTTAACGACCTTACGTCACCCCAATGAGTTCACGACGTCTCCTTATGACTCCAATGATAGTATTAGTCGACATATAAGTGAAGTAATAACGTTATATATGTATGTACAATACCTATAAGAGCTTGCTTATTGTACTCCATATTTACCACAGAGCTACGGTCGGTTGGGCAGTTACATATCGTTATTTATCACCTGTTGGGTAATTATGTATCATTATTTATCATGGTTGGGCAGTTATGTATCGTTATTTACCACCAGTTGGGTAGGCACATATTTACCACTGAGCTACGGCTGGTCGGGCAGTTATGTATCGTTATTTACCACCGGTTGGACAGACACGTATTCGCCACTCGGCTATGGCCGGTTAAGCCGTTACTACTGATCAGTTGGGTAGTTGAACAATTATAGTTACAACGTTAATGTGGTAGTATATAATGAGGATACAAGATAGGTATGATCGTTATGTATATTATGACTTAGCGACATTTAAGAGGTTCGGGTTGATTCGTATCCCTCTCTTTTATAATATTTACTATTGTGTTTCATTTCCGTCTTACATATTTAGTACTTTATTCGTATTGACGTCATTTTGCACGAGCACACTATATTTCATGCCACGCAGGTTCATGTAGGCGAGAAGAGGACCCTCCATTGTAGATCGCCTCCAAATATCAACTTTTGTTGGTAAACTCTCTTTCCTCCTGGAGCATTGCCGAGTCATGATTATGTTATATCATTTTGGTTTTCTGGGTATGTCAGTGGCCCTGTCCTGACTTATGTATTATGACAATATTTTCTTTTAGAGGCTTTGTAGATATGTCCTGTGTGTCCAGTTGTACAGTATGGCCTTATAGCCCTGGATGTTGGTTAGAGGTTATGTTTGCCTTGTCGGCCTTAGTATGTATATATATGCATAGGTTATGTTCTTCTGTTTGCAGGATGTTATGTCATGCTACTTTACAGTTATCATTCTGAGGCATTGTCGACTCAGATAGTTATACATCCACGGTATGATTAGGGGTGTTCACAGTTTGGTTAAAAACCGATCTGAACTGCAAATCGAACCAAAATCGATTAAATAAATCGATAGTTGTTTAGGTTTGGTTTGGTTTGGTTTTAAATTTAAAAACCCCGATAATATTTGGTTTGATTTTATTAAAAACAAACCAACGAGAAAACTGAACCAAATCGACTAAATAATATACATAATTTTTATAATTATATATATATATATAATATTAATTTTTATAAATAATTTTAAATACTTTGTTTATTCTTTCATCAAAATTTTCTTTATCTATCTAATGAATTTGAACCTCAACCCCATTTCTTAAAAGAAATTCACGAATCCAAACTCATTTATTTGAAAAAACAATTATGAGATTTACCTTAAAAGGGGTGTATTTTCTTATAAATTTTATTCACTTAATTAACGTTTATAGATATTAAGATATTTTCCCCATAATCTAAGAAAATTATAGCTCACACAATAAAAGGGTAATAACTGATTATAAGTTAAGAATTATGGAAATGTCTTTTCTAATCGTAGGAAAAAATGAAAGAGAGAAATAACATTAGGCTTCTTAAAACCGAACCAAATTGAATCAAACCGACAACAACCAAACCGATGGTTATGTATTATATGTGGTTTCGTTTGATTTTAATAATTTGAAAACCGACTAAGTTGATTTGGTTTCGGTTTTAACTAAAAACCGACCCAAATCGACCCATGAACACCCCTAGGTATGATATACAGATGGTACGCTCAGATTATCCAGGCGTCGGATGTCGTCCCCCCCCCCCTAAGATTGGGGTGTGACAGTCATGAAGCTAATTTTTTTTTTCACAGTTATGAGAATATGATCAAGAAAAAATCTTTTTTCTCTTATTTAAATTCCTAAAATTATTGATTTTAACTTAATAATATTTACTAGAAATCTTTAAAAAATAATACAATGGAAGGGTTAAAATTGTGCGCATTTGTCACGTCAGTGGCATATGGTTCTTGTGACATATGATATGGGAGGGTAAACACTAAGTAGGTCATTTGTTCGATATGAATTTGTTAAGTTGTATTTTTTTCATATCAACCTTGAAAATATAAATAGACCAACAAATAGTGTTATAATTGAGTAATAAAGAAAGGATAAAATTGATCGAGGTGTAAAAAATGATTTTCTTAATTAGAAAAATTTAATAATAATAATTTAGGTAGAAGGAAGGTTTTTCACTAGTAGGTAGGATTCTGATTCTTTTTCTTTTTAGGGATGTAATCCTTCTTTTCATTTCTGGCTCTTTTCTTGGCTGCCCATCTTTTGTAAGAGTCAGACTTGTACTTCTCATAGTATTGCTTTTTATGAGGTTTCTCATAATTTTTTCTCTTTTCCCCATATGAGAGAATTTGGGTTCCTCAAAACCAAACTGTTGGCAGAATTCTCCTAATTGAGTTTTTTGGGTCAATCTTTGCTTTTTAAGCTGCTTTTGGAGCTTTAGGTCATTATATAAAGTTAAACCTTCTTCCATGCATTTGCCAATTAATTGCCCATAGGAATAGAGATCCCACTGTATCTGGGAATCTCCTGATTCTTTCCTTAGGGTTCTCTTAACCTTTTTCGCAAATAAAGAAGGTAAACCATCTATGAATTTGGCCTTCCAGAAATTACTATTAGCTTCTGGGAGATTAAAAACTCTACTAAGGAACACATCCTTATACCACCTAAATGAGGTGAGGGTAGGACATCTATGATTTTGCAAAAGAGTCCTAATATTATCATAATTGGTAGAATAATTACCAGTAAAATAATCCAATATAGTAAGCACAATGGTCATTACCACATTAGGCCTTACCTCATTTCCATCATGTTTGACGGAGTTGAAAATAATAGTTTTTCTTTCTATTGTGAGATAATTATCCCACCAAGCTTTAAGCTGGCCAGTGAAACCTGCAGTAACCATTTGGACAATTGAGGCATCTGTTTGTTTGTTGCCTCTAGCCGTTGTTGCATACATAATGATCTTGTGGCAAGTCCTGCTTATTTGACTATCAGCACCACTATCTATGTTCCACTCCATAATTTTTGTCCCCGTATAGGCAGAGATATCATTCTTGTAATTCTGTTCTTCTATAAGAACAGAAGAACATCCATAGGCCTAGGCCTCGGATAATAGTAATTTTTCGAGTTGAATTTGGGTATCCATTTACCCTTTTTAACGCAAAAAATTGCATTTCATTATCTGAGTCAGATAATTTCTTATCAGCATTAATCATTTTAATACCTGGTGAATTACTAATTCTAGTAATATTAAGACTGTTCTGGAATTTTGAGAGTAGGCTCTCTAAATCATCTACTAACGTTTTTGTTGGCTTTTTTCCCGGGTGGATACCTTCCATTGAAGGAGAAGGCTGAATATTGGCTGGGACTTCTAAATCCTTTGGAGATTCATTGGCAGTAACGTCTGCCTTAGCTCTCTGGTTCTCTATTAGAGATCTGAGTCTATCAATCTTGTTATGTAACAAGTTCATTTGTTCACTAATAACCTTCAAACCAATATTGGTGTGGTTGTTTTGTATATACAAATTGTTGATATGATCAATAGTCAGACCGTTAGGAAGGGTTTGATAAATAAGCTTCATATAAGGCTGAGCTTGTAAATCATTTTTATTTTGATCCTTTTTTAATGAGAATGGCTCATCTGGAGGATATATGCTCCTAAGGACCTTTTATGAGTCTAAATGACATTATCGTTCAATACCATTTAAATTAGGTATGGCGTAGTCTTCTACAAACCACCTTACAAAGGATTAGATATCCCGTTCTCGCTACAACTGATCAAAAAATTGATCTCTAATAATATATTGTTCTTTTTTAACAAAAAAAGCATAGAACCATTTTCTAAAACATCATATTTTTTGCTTCGAAATTCTTTTGAAATAGTTTTGCGCAATACTGACCCTGGACTATAATACAGAGAAAAAGTGCAGTCTTCATTGTGACTCATTAAAATAATCTCCAAAACCCATATCAGAAGGGATAGGATCATCCATTTGATCCGTTTTTATTCCTACGGGAATTTGGTTATCACCTATCTCGATTTTATTAATCTTCTCTTCCTGAGAGATCTTCGAAGGAGTAGTGACCTTATAAAGGTCTTCATTAACTAGAGAGGCTGACGCTCTAGCAGTAGAGGGTCTAGCAATGTCATCGAAAGGGGAAATATAATAACGGGATGACCTCGATTTACCTAATTTAGGTAATTATTGAGAAAATTGAAGATGGCTATTACCATCAGTAGTTTGAACTACTTGAGTAATATGTGTATCTATCCGATGTTGGATAGGTACAACTTTTTCTATTAGCCAATCATTAGGGTATTCTATCTCATCCCAACTTACAGGCCTTCACGTTGTTATTTTAGACCTTTTGGCTCAGTTAGTATCTATAAGAATTGTTTGTCTATTTCTTTTATCGTCCATAATCCTGCAATTAGGATTCATAGTATTTAAGACATGAAAATAGACACGATAACATCTACACGTAACTTCTATTTCATACATGTAATTATACCCGTGAGCTTTTACATATAATGTTAAAGCATGCAAAATATTTGGGTCAGATAAAGATAAGGTAAGGTTAGGTCTGACATCAAAATATATTGGGCCATATGCTAAACTAGATTGCATAGCACCCATAAGAGATTGTCTCTAATTTAGATTTCTAGCGTCTCTTAAGACGGTCATGAAACTTTCAGGTAAACCTTTTAATGTTAAAGGTTTAAATGCAATTTGCACTAATCCAATATGCAAAAATTTATAACGCAATTTTTGATATCTTTCAATATCAGATTCAGAAAATAACTGTATAATCTTTTCTTGATTATCCATTTGGACCGATTCTTCAATAGTCTTTATGACAAGGCGATTTGGCAAATTTTCAACTATGCCGAAATTATAAATTTTCTTAGTGGTGACAAAAGGAATTGTCCATTTGTTTAAAGCATCTAGCTATTGAGGAAGCTCATACTCTTCCGATCTATAATTCTTAACATTATGTTTATAATTTCTAAAAATATTCATTATGAATTAAAATATTGTCTGAACTATGTAAATATATTATCAAGAAAGGAAGAAGGAGAACATAGAAAGAAGTGTGTGGATTCAGACAATCCTACTATTACCACATTCTCGACCTTGACTATTATCGTGCCACAACCCTTCATCATCATCTTACGCTTCGTGCCTACGAATTCTGCTATCTGAACTCCCTCATAAGATGGACCTTATAACCCATGGAAGAAATATGTGGCCCGGATGTTAGAATACAACGGCTCATACAAAGTCCAACCGCCAGACAAATATGAAAAAGAACTGCATGACTATATGAGAAAACTCAAGGATGTACCAGTAGTGAAACGTAATGTAGCCAGGTTAAATAATAGGGTTGGTACAACTTATGGTCTGAAAAGAACTCCATCAGAATGGTCATGAAACTTAAGAATCGCCATACTCGAATAATTCAGATTCTAGATTTATGCTAGTATTCGTGCGATATAATTCCTATATTTCATTTGATTTATCAAGTGAACTGTGTACCCTATGTAATCAAGTATTCTGAAGCAAACGTAGTGAATGCAGGTTGAAGGTGAACAAGAAGGTATTAAGGTAAGTTATAGCTGAACTCTCGTTAATTTTTATAAGTATAAGCAGTTGTGTGAAGCCGAGTTATGTTATCTTGACATTATGTTGCCCTGTGTGGCATTGGACGTATGTTTGGTTTATATGACAAGTTCTGGATAGTCCTGTTTAACTCTGCCAAAATTTTTGGAGAACTTGAAAGTTATAACATTTTCAACATTTGCGGACGAATATTCCTAAGGGGGGAAGGATGTTACACCCTGTAATTTCGCATCCCACCATGACGTTAATGGATATCGAAGCCTCGGGAAGAGGTATGATCTTACGAAAGGGTACGAAGATTCACAACTTGTTATAAAGGTACCAGAGTGTTTGGGAGTTAAACGAATTGAAGGAAGTACATTTCGATAAAAATGGGAAACTGGCAACTTGATGGGATAGATGGCATATCGTCAAATACCCAGCCAGAGCCATCAATCTCCTAGGAAGTTTGACATGGAAGATTGACGGACCGTCGAAAATCTGACGGTCCGTCGAGTGTACTGTCAAATTATGGCAGTGCATAATTTTTATGGGTTTATATTGGGATTTTTTTATTTAGGGTTCATTCCTCTTCAATACCAAACCCTAAGACCTCTACTAAACCCTCTCAATCATACCCCAACACCCTAAGTCAAAATTGAAGCCATAATCCGCAAGAATATTGTAATAAACCCCGTGATTATCAAAGCAACTTCAATCTTCTTGAGGAGTTGGTTCTTGAAAACCCTTGGAGCAGGATACTCTACTGTTTAGAGGAGATTTTAATACATAAAGGTAAGTTTTACCCATCTCTACTTATGATTGTGATTAATTGTCGATTTGGAGGAAGTTATGAAAAGGTTTTCATGATCAAAACTTCACAAAATTTGTGAAATCTTCATAATATGAATTGTTGGGTTATTTTACTCTAAGTATGAGTTGAATTGAATGATGGAATTGATTGTAAATGTTATGGATTAAGGAAAGTATAGTTTAAGGAATTGTGAGGCAAAATCACATAATACTTCTCGTATAAGAAAAGCCTAAGAAATCATATATGCTAGAATTATTGAAGAACACCTAACTGAGTTTTTATGGAAATTGTATTTTTGATTGGAGCCGTGAAATTGAATTATATGAGAATTCTTTGTAAAGGAATTTAAGAATCTGAGGTATTCGATGTTGTCGATAAGATACTTACATGAATCTTTCTATGGAATTTGGATTCAATATTGATATCGATTTTTATGTGATTTAGATAATCACATGTATGAAGTTTGAAGACTTGTGGGATGATTGCTGCGTCAAGGACAAGGTATGTTAAGGCTTACACTTCTTTCTCTTGGCATGATCACAATGAGACGAACGTAAACGAACGATATCCATAAGGGCTCCGCTCATAGATATGTTAGAAGTTGACGTTCTTGACTTCCATATAATGATAGTGATCTTATCTTCGGGCTTGTTGATCCTTCAAAATAAGTTATGTTGATAATGTTAGTTCCATAATGTTAATCGGAGGTGCAAAGACCTTACGTCACTCCGACGAGTTCAAAAAGCATTCAGTAATTCTTAAATGGTCATCATATGCATACATTATATATATGTATATTGCCCTCAGAGGCCTATTGAGTTATATATGCAGTTATACAACTTTGAGATTAATAATATTGCCCACAGAGGCCTATGGCATTATTGCACAGTTTATACAGACATGACATTGATAATATTGCCCCTAGAGGCCTATGGCGTTATATACGCAATTATACTTCATTATGCATATTATGGCCCACAGAGGCACTCAGAGTATAGGTTGTAGTTCCATATCTTTACCCTACAGTTATACATTCAGTTACAGTTTCAATTTATGTTTCAATTACAACATTGTACTTATTTACAACCTCAGCCTTACATATTTAGTACATCTTTCATAATAATGTCCATTTCCGGGGACACTACATTCATGCCCGCATGTACATATAGAGATGCAGATGCTTTCCTCCTAGTAGGACTCGATTCAACTGGAGTTTTCACATTCCTTTCCTCCGGAGCTGTGTAGTGAGCTGATAGGTATGACAGATGTGCATATGTATATAGTTGGGTATGGCGGAGCCCTGTCCCGACCAGATGTTGACATAGTGCTCTTTAGAGGCTTTGTAGATAGTTGTGTTGTATATGACAGTCGTGTGTGGCCTTATCGGCCTTCCCAGTAGAGTCATTGTGCTTACGTCAGCCTTGTCGGCCTATATATATATATATATGGGCCTTTTTCTGAGTGTAGGTGGTTATGTCCTTATTCAGTGAAGTATATGTTAGAGGCCTAGTTGTCTCAGGAGTTATTATTTATATCACCGGTATCATGATCAGTACGCTCGGGCCTTAGGGCACCCACTTTTATTATAATATGATATGATATATACATATACATATATATATATATATATATATATATATATATATATATATATATAAAGAGAGAGAGAGTATATATATAGAGAGAGAGATTGAGATTTTGTGTTATGTTTTGGTGAAACAAGAATGTACTAAATATACAATAACTTGATGTAATTAGGCGCATCATAAATGAAGTAATAAAAGAAGTTTTTGGCTAAGAACATTTCCGAATCATGCACTAAATCAGACATACATGATTAGAATATTTAGTGTAATGTGCAGTGCATTTTGTGCGTTACTTGTGCATCACGTGCACCACACTTATATTTATGTGTCACGCATGAATCATGTGCATTACACATGCATCTCATAGATCACACATGCATCTAATGCGTCACACATATACTGATGTCCTTAAAGCCCCGTAAATCTTTGTAATTGATCGGGATAAAGACATGAAAAATAACAACATGATAATACTTGGATATTGATAGCATTCAAGTTGTAAATGCCCAAGCTGAGTGTAAGAAGGAAAACTTAAAAGAATTTGGCTACGTATGATAGTTTGAAAGGAGCTACCGACCTTGCCTTCAACCATACCCATGATTCGCCCACGCCACATTCTAGAAAGGAGAAGGAGAGGACTCAACAATCAACACTATGGTAGACCAATCGTACGCCCCAATTTTACAGAGAAAAATAACGGACTATTTGTAAATCGTAAAATTAACTATGTACGTGGTTCAACCGTAAGACATCACATGATGATAGAAAAACCTGAAAAATACAAGGCAACAAACTAGAATAAGCCTATACCTAATAGCATTATCAAAACAACATTATGTAGATATTATTGGATGGTAGTTGATTCATTTAACACCACTAATCAAGAATTAGATACTGTGTTCTATATAAAAATAATACTCCATATGTTTGTAAAAATCCAGAACTATGGCAGGTCTGCGCCGATCCTCTGGTGAACCAATCGGCCGCGAGGACTCACATTATCTGTACTCCTCAAGGCCTTAGTGAACATGTATTTTGTAAAAAAAATTCACAGTCAATGAAACGAGTAAAAAATTGATTTAAATTGCATACATATGCCTCTTTGTATGTGGCTATTTGCTAATGTGAGCATATGCTGCAGATTTAGCTTCTCGTCATATTTGATAAGTTTATAACGAAATTGAAACAATTTTATTCTATTTGTTCTAATAAAATTTTATTAGGAGAGCAATTTTTAGTTACAAAATTTCGGCGGAAGGGATCACCGAGAGGGTACTATTCAATGGAATCTTTACGGGTCGACAGGCCCTGGCTTAGAATTTATCTCAACTCAGAACAGATCCAAACAACGCACTAACGCCACCTCAGCTCAGTAGGCTAAAACATGATCATCAGCCTGAGCTTCAGACATTCCGCCTGGACTGTTCTCTTCCCAACCTTAGTACCTTCTCACATGAATTATCAGCTTTATTAAAGCATTAGTACCATGATTCCAAGTAGTCTAGTGCAACATAGCTCAACACAAAAGATCTAGCCGATCATCGGCTAATCTAGTAATAAATATATAATTATAATTAAAGAAAATAAAATTACCAGGGCCTTTAAGGTATGCTCAGTAAGAGAGATGGATAGCAAACTTCAACTTCTTATTTAGAGAGAGTTTTTTAAAAGCGAGAGAGGGGTTAGCGAAAGGCTGCCTCTTAACTAAAACTAAGAATCCTTATATAACGAATCCCTTGGAATACAAACAAACCAAGAGGCCAAATCGTGGCCGACAAGATAAAAAGTGAAAAGAAAAGGATAAAAAGAAAGGGTCTTACACTTGTGGCCGACAAAGAAAATTTATAACAGGCCAAAACATATGAGGCTAAAATACAGTAATACAAACTTTAATAATTTCTGTTTTATAAAAGCATATTCCATCTGTCCGGTCCTCTTTTATGATGGGTCCACCGACTGCATTTTCCTATTATTTTTTTCCTTTTTCCTTATCTTTTTCTGTAGTGGAGGATTCCTCCAATTTGTCTTGAAATTTCTTGAGATATCCCTCAATATCGAAGTCTGTATCATAAGGGTCTTGAGATTCTTGGATATGATCTTCTTCTTCATCAGTATGAATGGATGCCATAGAGGTGTCTGAAGGAAATTCTTCATCTAGATTTTTCATTAAATCTTTTTTTACTTCTGCCATATATGAGGCTATAATATTAGCTTTGGAAACTACTCTTTTTTTAATTTGAAGTTTCCTAGAAATATGCTGGATGAACTATTAACTTCAGCTTGTGGTTGATTCTGTTTTAATTCAGTATAACTTGAAATGGTGGCTGTTATCTGATCTATAAGTTCTTGTCCATTCATAATACCATATTTGTTCCTATGTATTAATTTCTTCCAAAACCTTGTATAGGGGGTCCTTTGAAGACAAGGAATTTGTTGGGGGGGGGGGGTATAACCCACTTCTGCAGACCATCTCATAATCCATGGAACAGAAACTCAACAAATAAGTGCTTATTAGCGATCCCTTTGATGATTGTATTATGATTCTCACACTTTATAATTTCAGGGGAAACATCAATACACTCAGTGTATAAACTTTTGAATGGTTGAGGCAAAATATCAATAGATGGGCCATAGTTCACCCACCAATGCCAAAACTAATTTGGAATATTCAGTCTATAAACATTTGAACATATCTTTATGAACCAAGAATGCTTTTTATTAGGATTTTCATATAAGAAAGTTTTATGAAAGCTATCAATATAATCCCAATAATTAAACTTCACCTGAACTTTTTGTTCAAGATGGAAATATTCCCGTTCTTTCGTTATGCTAAATCCCAAATCTTCTGGGTAAATATTTTCTTTATAATAATTTTAGAAAAGTTATAAGCCTTTCTGGTGTGCATTGGAAAATAATGCTGAATTTCAGCTGATCCTGTGGATGAGAGAATCGTCTCATAGTACATTCTTGATTTATAAGTTAAGATGGGATATGATCCTGCTTCCAAGTATCTCTCCATGAGCTTCCAGGGCTCATCTTTCCACCGGAGATCCTTATAATCAAGAAGAAGTATAACTTCTTTGTTTTCATGTTTTTCATAATCATCCTGCTCAGCATTAGAAACCTCTGAATATGAGGGTTATGGATTATTATCCTTTTATTTGGATTTTATAAAATCTATGAATTGTTGATATAAAGGACTTTTCTTATTAATATTTGAAGTCCCTGCAACATCTGCTATAAGCTTTTTATTGCCCATTTGGGCGAGGATATTTCCTCTTCCTGTACCTCAACCTCTTCCACCACGACCTCTATAATTGGGGTTGCCACCTCGCCAAGTAGGTCTCATCATCCTGCAAATATGTATAACAAACCATTGAGTTATGAACTCAAATATTCTCTAGTTAAGAAATCGGGCAGACTATTATATGTCCCTTTTTTATAATGTATCTCAAAATCAAATGGTGCTAATAAAGCTTGCCATCTCGCAAATATTTGTTTAGAAACATCATGTTTGCAATCTTTATTAGACATAAATTTAGAAGATTGACAATCTATATTTATAATAAACTTTTGGTTGTATAAATCTCCTTGAAACTTTAAGACACTTTTTACAATTGCTAAGATTTCTTTAGTAACTGTGGAATAATTTTTCTGACTAGGATTCAATTTGACAGAATAGAATTGCATTAGATACTCATGTTTATCTACTGGAGAGTATTGTTTTAGTATTCCCCCATAACCAATATCTGATGCATCTGTCTCTATAATCTTTGGCCAAGTAGGATTGACTAAGGTTAGGCAAGGAAGATTATGAACCTTAACCTTAATTCTTTTGACAGCTTGAGTATGATCATTTGTCCAAGGTGTAGGAACCTTTTTTAGCCGTTCATATAAGATAGTTGTATCATTTGCCAAATCCTTTATAAAATGACTAATATAATTCAGACTACCCAAAAATCTCTGAAGTTGGATTTTGTCAGTTATAATATCTGAAAATTTTGATGCAAATTCAATGCTTCTATTAATAGGAATGATTTTTCATTTTTCAATAGTATGACCCAAAAATCTTACTTTGGTTTGGAAAAGGGTCATTTTTGGTTTGGATATTACTAAGTCATTATGTATAATAACCTTCTTGAATAAATCAAGATGTTTAAAATGAATTTCTATATCATTTGAAAATACCAAAATATCACCAATATAGACAATTATAAAATTACTATAAGGCATAAAAATATCATTCATAATATTTTGAAATTCTGAAGGAGCATTTTTTAATCCAAATGGCATGACATTCCATTTGAATTGCCCCATTGGCACATTGAAAGCAGTCTTATATTAGGAATAAGATACATGATCCATTTCAAAACTTTATTAAGTGATTTATAATTAATAACTAGCTGATGAACTCCTCTTTCCTTCTTGGCATGCTTATTAACATAAAAGGCCATACACGACCATGTAGATTTTGAGGGTTTTATCAAACCCTTCTGTAATAGAGAAGCAATCTCCTTTTTGCATAATTTCAAATATTCGGAATTCATTTGGCATGATCTAGCCTTTGTATGGATATTACCATATTTAAAATCTTCATCGTAAAGGAGAGAAACAATATGTTTTTTTCCTATCCCAAAAAATATTAGGATGGTCACTACAAATTTGGAGTGAAAGCTGATTCTATATAAAATCAATTTTTTGATGCAACTTTGGTTTTTTTAAAAGTTCATCAATATTAATACTATGAATCTCTTGTTTTAGAAAACTGATTTGTTGATACTCATTCATCAACCTGTCTTTTATCTCATTAAGAACTCTTGACCACGATTCTGTTATAAAAGAAAATTTTATAGGCTTTCCATTAAAAGTACCTATTATACCCTTGTTATAAATTTCTGTAATAGGAAACAATTTTTGAATAAAAGGTGTTCCTAATATGATTTGACTCAAAATATCTTTGACCAAAACAAAACTTTCAGTAATACAAGTTCTGTTTTCACAGATATAAGCTTTTGGTAATTTAAAAGTAATCTGCAATTTTTGTCCATTTGCAGACCTCATACTGTGAGTAGTTTTTTGAAAATATTTAGAAGGAATAAGCCCTTCTTGTATACAATTTACATTTGCTTCACTATCGACTAGAGCAATAAAATCTTTTTTGAAATTATAATCAATTAAAAGATTGATTTTAATATGAATTTTTTGAGAAGTTATTAACTCCAATGTTAGTAAAAAGTTTCCTGCTTCTTTGCTAGGACCTGCAAAGTTATTACCTGCAAAATTATCTACAAAAATTAAATCATCTAATGCTGAAATATCATCTATATTATTAGGGTCTATGATTTCTTTCCCTTTACCTTCAATACTGGAAATTCTTTTATCCAGTAATCTATTACACTTCTTCAATTCGGAAATTTCTCCCCTGAGATTATCAATCTCTCTTTCCATATCTCTCTGCGTACTCTTATTACCTTTATTATGCTCAATCAATTTTTTGAGCTCCGACATGGTGTATGCTCATGTTTTTGCTATAACCTTTTTCTCCTTGTGAGGATTTCGGAACATCTTGAATTTGGTCTATAATTTTCAACTTTGTCTCTGGATCTTTTATCATCTTCAATAATTCCACAAGGTTATTACCATTCAGAACATTCACATTTAAATCCTTGAATTGAGAGAATATGTTATATAACTCATCTTCTTCCTTGTTGGTATTACTGGAATAAGGTTGTCCTAATTGACACGACATACATTCTTCGATTGTATCCGAAATGATATAATTTTCATTATTTAGGACTCTAATATCCTTATCACACGAATCCTGTGTAGTATCAGTTTCAAGAGCTGAACCTTCTGGCTCCGAATGTAATAATAATTTGGATAATGTGTCTTTCATATCCTGGTCAATGTTAAGGGCTTTAATATTTTCCTTAACCTTGCAATCTTTATAACAGTGGCCCGTTCTGCCACACTTCCAACATGTTTTTGGATTTTTGGATTTTCTAAATGCTTGCGAGTTTTAACCTCATTTTTTCTTCTCGCTTTCTTCGCCAGGAGTTTTGCTTTCCATTCTTGGAAGTTTTCCTGATTCTTTGATTTTCGTCTATGAGATTGTTTTGCTTTGGGTGTGGGTATATCCATTCCAAATTGTCCACAGAACTCACCTAACTGTTGTTTCTGCGTGAGATTCTATCTTTTGATCTGTTGATTTAACTTGATCTCATTACATAAGGATAGGCCTTCTTGAATGCAAGTTCCTATTAACTTCCCATAAGTATACTCTTCATAATTTATACTTACTCCTTCTTTTCTAAGAGTTTTTCTAACCCTTTCAACAAAGAGGTTATGCAATCCATCTATAAACTTAGACTTTCAATGCACGTTATTACACAGGTAATTCCATAACCCTACTAAGGAATACATCCTTATACCACCTAAATGAGGTAAGGGTCTTACATCTAAGATTCTGGAGCAACGTCCTAATGTTTTCTCTATCATCAGACCATCTTCCAGTAAAATGTTCTATAATGTTGAGAGCTAGTGAATACACTGCATTGGGTTCTTTCTAACCTGTTGTAGTATTAACCTTTTCAACAGTCACAATTTTTACCCGTTGGTCAGGATTCATGTAATTATCCCACCAACCTTTAAGTTGGCCGGTGAATCCAGATATAATCATCTCTGAAATAGTCTTTTCTGTATTATCATTGGATGTACATATGGTACTATACATCAACATTCTATGACCAATCATATAAATTTGTCTCTCTGTATAACCATCTATATTCCATTCGTAAATATGTTTCCCACTATAACTATTATTGTCGACTATCTCCTGTTTTTCAAATAACACATCCTGAGGAGTAGGGCGGGGATAGTAGTACATCCTTTGAACAGGTTTTCTGGCATATTTTTCTAGGTTATGAACCTCCTATGACATCTTCTGTCTATAATCATCACCAGAAAGATCCCAGTCATAGTCGGACTTACCTTCTTTTGTCAAAGGACTAATCTTTAACCCTTTAAACTTATCATCTAGTAACTTTTCTAATTCAGAAAATGCTCTGATTTTGAAATCTTTTATTTCAGGAGGAGGTTGCACACTAGGAGTGGCTACACCTGATTCCTGTTTATGATCGATATGATGTATTTTTTCAATTTGAGAAATCAATTTCTCTACTCTATCATGTAACTGAATAATTTGTTCACCCAATATGTTCATATAAACATTGGCATAGTTCTGTTGTTTTAACATTATATTAATATGCTTAGCGGTAATTTATAAAGTATCATGTTCAAATAATTTTGAAAAAGCTGCAAAGTGTATAACATTATTATCTTTCTCAATAATAAAAGGTTGTTGAGGAGGTAAAGCAGTATGAATAATCTTTCCATTTGCTAGTTTATAATCTTTTTCCAAAACATAGATATAATCTCTCACATATTTAGCCATAAACCATGGTACAAAAGATATAATCTTGTTGGCTTTAATAATATCTATATAAAATTCGTCTTCTGAATAAGTTCTTTCTTGATTATTAAAAGAAGCAAAAAATCAATTTTTAAAAGGCTACCACCCAGGTTTGAAGAAATCTTCACTTATCATTTTTCTTGCGGGTGATCCCCGACAAAAATCAATTCTTTTTGGTGTATTCATCATGTTACAGGAAAATTCATGTCCGACTCAGTTATTTTTGGGTCTTCTTCCTGGATACCACGAACTATATTGTCCTTATCAATTCTGATACTATCAATTCTATTATCAGTATGTTCTCTAATTTGAGACATGGATGCTCTTGATGGAGATCTTACCATATATTCAACTGGTGAAATATAAGAACGATTTGAAATATCAGATCTAGTAGATCTGGATCTTAAACTATCAGCATCAATTTTTTCTAACCTATAGCTTGGTTCAGAAAATCTTAACTTAATAGTCCCATATGGGGTCTGCTCAATCTCTATAATATCATAATTAAAATTATTTTTGGGAGGAGCGGCTCCCTCTATGACCCATTCCTTGGGAAAATCAATTCATCCCATTTTATAGGTCTTCTAGTTATAATCTTGGAATTACCAAAATTAGTTTCTATTAAAATAGTTTCATTTTTAAAATCCAAATTTTTACACATAGGATTTCATTGTATATAATGGTTTAAAATATATCATGTAACATATACATATAACTTCAGTTCTAGACATATAATCATAACCATGTAATTTTATGCTTAATATTAAAGCATTCAAAGAATTCTCATCCTATAAGGATACATGCAAGGTAGGATAAACATTAAAATATACAGGACCATATGGAAGACTAGTTTGAACCGTTCCTATAAGGGATTTCTTTCAGTTCTGGTTCCTGCCATATCTTAAAGCAGCTATAAAGCTTTCAGGTAAGCCTCTTAATGTAAGAGGCTTAAACACAACCTGTACTAATCCAATATGCATGAATCTATGGGTTTTCCTATAAGGAGCATTATCACAGTCATTTAATAATTTGAAGGTAGCATGATCGCTATCTACAGTGATAGTTTCTTCAGTAGTTTTAATTACTTGTTGAAAATTGAGTTTTTCAAAAGTACCCATTTGATATATTAACTTGGGTTTGATTTTAGGAATAGTCCACTTATTAAGTAGATCTAGCTGTTGAGGTATATCATATTCCTCTTTTTTACTGTTTTTAACAGTGTTTTTGTTTCTGATGATGTTCATCGTTTATAATAGAGCGTGATGAACTAGTTACCTATTACTACTTGCATAACATGGCTCTGATACCAAAATTTTGGAGAAAGGGATCACCGAGAGGGTACTATTCAATGGAATCTTTACTGGTTGACATGCCCTGGCGTAGAAGTTGTCTTAACTCATAACAGATCCAAACAACGCCCTAACGCCACCTCGGCTCAGCGGGCTAAAACTGGATCATCACCCTGAGCTTCAGACATTCCACCTGTGATGTCCTCTTTCCAACCTTAGTACCTCTCACATGAATCATCAACTTTATTAAAGCACTAGTACCATGATTCCAAGTAGTCTAGTGCAACATAGCTCAACACAAAAGATTTAGCCGATCATCGGCTAATCCAGTAATAAATATATAATTATAATTAAAGAAAATAAAATTACAAGGGCCTTTAAATTGTGCTCAGTAAGAGATATGGATAAAATCACAGTTACTTTTATATAAATATACCACTCTGTCTCAATTTATGTGGCACCTTTCGAATTTCGAGAGTCAAAATAAGTTTTTTTACCACAATTTTTTTATTTTGAATTGTCAATTATAATGACTTATAATATTTTTTATTACGACAAGTTTATATTTTATTTTCTTAGTTTGTTTTATTTATACAACCGTGCGTAGCACAAATTTATTCACTAGTGAGAATACATAATA
Organism: Anisodus acutangulus; assembly: GCA_029783415.1. Lineage (NCBI taxonomy): Eukaryota > Viridiplantae > Streptophyta > Magnoliopsida > Solanales > Solanaceae > Anisodus > Anisodus acutangulus. The sequence continues at coordinate 29,637,570 of CM056497.1, forward strand.
TATAAGAGAATAGAAATGAATCCTAATTTAGTGGGACTTATCCTTTTCATATATTTTCTTAATCATACAAATTTTCTAAAATATGCCAAAAATGTAATAAAACATGTTATTTTTATAGAACACTAATAGTTGTGCTAATTAATGACAAGCTCAAATTACACCTACAAAAATGATGTAAAGCGGTCGTTAGCAAATATCGAATCCAACAAAGGTTGAGGTCGAATTCCAAAGAGAATACGACGAGAAACGTACAAGTTAAATGCAAGTCTAAACGATTAGCCTATATTTCACAGGGAAAAGAGATAAATGTTTGATTATTTGTAATTATGGTTGTATCACAAAGTAACACGTAATTGATTTAAAGACAATTCAATAGCAAAATATTAAGTAATTGAGTTTAAAATATCAAATTGAGACGACTATGATTGTGATGCCTTCGGGGAAAGGGTTCAATTTTCAATTCATATGGGAAACATTCAAGTTCTAAATCATGGGTTCATTTGGTTATCAATAGTTTTTTGAACCCAATTGATAAATTGCATCAAAGGTTTTTTCAAGCCCCAAGATGTACAATTGAGAATACCCAATTAGATTTCAAGTTAACTAGACAATTCCTAGCTCTAGCTATTAGATGGGGGTTAAAGCCTCAAATCATTGTCAATAACTCTTTTCCTAATCTTTACCTACTTTTCCAAGCTAGTTAGAGAATTTAGACACTATTAATGTTAGCCACAATTAATACACAATAAAAAAACAAAGAGTTATTTGAGAGCCATCAAGTAACCTAATGAATTAAATGCAACCCAATCACATATCAAATCCCTTTGACCCCACAACCCTAGCTAAGAAATTAGCTACTCATATTCAATGTAAAATAAACAAAAGCATTCATTAAAGTAAAAGTATTCATATCCTTACAATGATAAATGAAGATGAAGACAAAGGAATATCTTGAAAGTTATACTCCAAATGATTTTTTTCCAATGCAAAAGGTTAAAAGTATGCTCAGAGAATAATATCTAGAAATATGAGCTAAGAGATCTATGCAATATTTATATGGAAGGGATAAAAAGTACAAAATAGTAGCTGATGAGTCGCAATGCGTCAACCATAATGCAGTCGCATCAGGAGTTTGCGGTCGCATTCTTGCTGCATTCTCATTCCCAAAATTCTTTTCACTCGGTATGCGACATGTATACGGTGCAACATTCTTTGGAATGCGGTCGCATACTTCAGGAGACATGACATTTTCTTCATTTTATCCTTCTTCACTATTTTGTCTGAGCTTTGAGTATGCAATCACATTTCTGGTATGTGGTGCCACATTTGCGTCGCACTTCTGCCTTTTTCGTTTAGCTCACTAGTTGATTTCCTCTAGAGTATGCGATCGCATTTGAAAAATTACGATGTCGCATACTTATCGCATCGGGCTTGATTTTTTCAACTTTTCTGCTAAGAGTTTGCGGTCACATTATGGCCACATTCTCCTGCCCAAAATTCTTCCCGCTCGGTATACGGCATGTATGTGGTGCAACATTCTTTGGAATGCGGTCGCATACTTTAGGAGACACCACATTTTCTTCGTTTTGTCCTTCTTCACTGTTTTGTCTGAGCTTTGAGTATGCGATCGCATTTCTAGTATTGGTGCCGCATTTGCATCGTACTTCTTCCTTTTTCGTTCAACTCACTGGTTGATTTCCTCGAGATTATGCGATCGCATTTGAAAAATTACGGTGTCGCATACTCATCGCATCAGGCTTGATTTTGTCAACTTTCCTGCTCATAGTTTGTGGTCGTATTCTAGCCGCATTCTCATGCCCAAAATTCTTCCCGCTCGGTATGGAGTGCAACATTCTTTGGAATGCGGTCGCATACTTCAAGAGACACCACATTTTCTTTGTTTTGTCCTTCTTCACTGTTTTGTCTGAGCTTTGAGTATGCGATCACATTTCTGGTATGCGGTGCTACATTTGCATCGCACTTCTGCCTTTTTCATTTAGCTCACCGGTTGATTTTCTCGAGAGTATGCGATCGCATTTGAGAAATTGCGGTGTCGCATACTCATCGCATCAAGATTGATTCTGTCAATTTTTTTGCTCAGATTTTGCGGTCCTTCTGCGGCCGCATACATTATTTGCGGTGCAACATCTTCGTAGCATTCAAGTGTTGTTTTGAACCTTTTCTACTATTCTGTTCTCTTTTATTCCTTGAGCGTCAAATACATGAAAACACATGAAAATAATATATAAAAGGAAACTTGCTCAAAAGACATCTAAAAGTATAAGGAATGAGTGCGAATAATCATAAAATTCACGACTTATCAATTATATGGTGAAATTTAAAACAGTGACAAATAATGTAAGTTTTCTATTTAAAGTAAGCCTATATTTGTTATAAAACCTCTCATTCTTGAAATAAATGAAAAATTATGTTACCAATGTTAATAACTCTTATATAAGGGACGTTGCGTAAGGATCCAAGCTTGATGAATAGAAAATCGCCCTCGATCTTCCAGATAATCAAGTGACACCGAAATGTTTACGATGAAGTTCCTTAAAAACCTCTGCCTTCTTTAAAATATTCTATCTGTTTGTTCATGCGAATTATTCCTTTTTTTTTAAATTTTATTTAAAAATTAGAGTTTGGTCATGAAAAATACCTAAGGACCTATTTGACCATGATATTTATTTATTTTTCTTACTTTTTAGTGTATTTAAATTATCAAATATTTTTTTTATAAAAATTATAATAAACACAATTCCATCTTCAAACTTTAAGTTTTGAAATTTTAAATAAAATGATAAATATTTGGTTGTGTGGACCAAACGCCTACTAAAATCTCCACATTGTATTAAACCTCAATTCTAAAGCAACCCTAAAATAAAACCTCTCTTTGCCGCGAGTTAGTTGGCCACTCCCAATTCTACAGCAAACCCTAAAATACACTCCGTTTGCCGGCGAGTTAGCCATGCCGAAGCATTATAGGCCTGCTGTAAGTCTTCTAGAAGTTTCTTTTTTTGCTTTGATTAGTTAAAGTTTTTTTCAATTTGGATATAATTTTGTTTGTTTTTTCAGGGAAAGAAAAAAGAAGGAAATGCAGCAAGATATATTACAAGATCACAATCTGTCAAATACCTTCAAGTCAGTTTATCACTCTTCAGGTCTTTCCCTTTTTCTCTCTATTTATTATCCTTTTTGTGGCAGTAGCTTATCTTGTTAACACGTGTAATAATCCATACAAAACACAACAACCTATCCAGTATAATCTCACAAGTGGGGTCTAGGAGTTGAGTACGCAGACCTTAACTCTACCACGTGTAATAAGCAATGAGAAGAATAAATTCTGTGTTTCGGTCTTAAGCTCTCGTTTGGCCATAGATTTTGGTATCTTTTTTTTTTTAGAAAAAATAATTTGAAAGCATTGTTTGTCCATGTAATTTGGTTCACTTTTTGTGTGAAACTCACAAAACTTCAATTTTTTTCTGAGTAAAATGCATGTCCAAAAACAATTCACATTCCAAAAACTAATTTTCAACAACTTCAATAACTTGTTTTTCTTCAAGTTTCAAAAAATCTATGGCCAAACACTAGCTTAGAGTGCTCTTTTATTAAAACAATATGATTTTATGGTGTATTTGCTGATTTTGAGCTATTGGTTGTATAATTAGTGGCGGAGCTAGGTTGAAGAAAGGGGATTCAAATTATACTGTTCAAATAGGGAAAAATGATTTTTGGCTTATATATAAGTTGGTGAATCCCCTTGACAATAAGAAAAAATTACAGTGAAGTGGCAAAGGGGTTCGAAAATTGCTACTTGTATAAGTGAGCGTTTGGACATAAGAATCGTGAAATTTGGAAAAAGGTAGAGTATTTGTTTTCAAGTTGTAAATAGTATTTGGAAATTGGAGTTGTGTTTCGACATGAATACAAATTGGAGTTGTTTTTGAATTTTTGTGAGTGATTTGGAGTGAATATTGTGAAAACAACTTTTAAGTTTTTTGAATTCTGGAAAATTGTAACAATTCTATCTCCAAACAGTTTTCCGGAACAATATCTCGGAAGAAGTGAAAACTATTCATGGCCAAACATGCACTTAAAATTCCATGCTTCGCCACTGATTGTTTTTTTTCTTTTTTGAGTTATAAGCTCTGTTGGTGTCTTTATTAGTATGCAGTTAATGTCAAAATGTTTCAGACTTTTATTTGCATGGAAGGGATTTTGGGATGACTCAATAAACAATGCCTCAATTTTGAACTAGTTGGAATCGGTTATATGTGTCTGCTTTAAGCATTCCGCTGACTCTACTAGGGGTTTCTTTAGGGAAGATCATTTACGACCTTTTGTTGTTGTCTGTGGATACAGGAAGCTATGCATCTTGAAAGGTATTTTCCCCCGTGAACCAAAGAAGAAGGTTAAGGGAAACCACCATACCTACTATCACACCAAAGATATTTTGTTCCTTAAACATGAGCCCTTACTTGAGAAGTTCAGAGAAATGCGAGCATATGAGAAGAAGATTAAGAAAGCAGTGTCGAAGAAAAACCGGGATCTCGCTGAACGCCTGCTAACTCGCAAGCCTAGTTATACCCTTGACATGCTCATTCGGGAGAGGTTAGTTTATGCGATCATAGACATCATTGTTTTCAGTATGCCTTGTACTTAACTAGTATTGTTTATCATGATTGTTCTAGGTACCCTAAATTCATTGATGCACTTAGAGATTTGGATGACTGCCTTAGTATGGTACACTTGTTTGCTGCATTGCCTGCTGTAGAGAGAGAGAAGATACCGGTAAACCGTGTCCATAACTGCCGAAGGTGAAAGCTTTTTTTCAGGTCTAGTTGAGGTAGTGTTATATATTTTCCTATACAAATACTCATCAAACTTACTCTTATCATGGGTTAGGTTGGGTCATGAATGGCAGGCCTACATTTCTCGCACTCATAGACTAAGGAAAACATTTATATCAGTGAAAGGAATATATTATCAGGTATCATGACTTTGTAGTTCGTTTAATTCCCACGGACACGGTGATGTATTTTTCGTAGCTTGATTTACTAGGCGCTCTCTGCAGGCAGAAATTGATGGGCAGAAAATCACTTGGTTAACTCCACATGTGTTGCAACAAGTACTTCCTGATGATGTTGACTACAACATTATGCTGACTTTCTTGGAATTTTATGAGGCCAGTAACATTTGTACTTATCATTATTTTGAATTGGTATTTGTTGCTTGTAAGAGTAATTCAACTTAAGACCCTTTATAGTAGAAGTCTTGATCATTTCCTTGAGTCTGCAACTTTTTCTGGAGAGTTGAGCAGAATAGGAATTCATATTGGTGAGCCATCTTTTTAACTGCATACCTGTCCAAAGGCAAACTTGGCTAGTATGTTGAGATTGAAATAAAAAGTTAACCTGTGTGTTTTCATTACACCATGGTCTCTTGCCCACTCTCTTGCAATTGTGCACAAACACTAGTTAGTTGAAGTGGAGTGTCTAGATTGTATGTGCTTATCAAATATTTACATTGGTAAAGTTATATGCCTCTCTGTTGAATTTGAGAAGGGAGAGCATTTTGCTTGCTTATATGTGTATTACTTGCCTTTTTAAAAAAGAGTTGTATGCTACTTGTTAGGGGGAGGGAGAGGGGGAGGGGGAGAGAGTATTTTCTTGCTTCTGAGTTGATTTTTTCAATGTACTATTACCTTGTTGTTGTTAAGTTTGACATGTTAGATTTTTCGAATGCAGACACTCCTAGCTTTTATTAATTTCAAGCTTTACCATTCAATAAATGTGAAGTATCCTCCCATTCTTGATTCTCGGCTTGAAGCTTTAGCTGCTGGTAAGATTTAATATTTTCCTTTTCACTTCAACTTTTATTAGCTGTTAACAAGATTATCACATTTTTTTGCAGATCTTTATGCATTATCTAGGTACTTCGATAACAGAGCCTCCACGACAGATTCAAAAGCTGCTAGCTTAACCGAATCTGATGTGAGTAAAGACCTGGGAGAGGGGCCAAACTATGACGAATCTGAACTTCGAATGGCTCAACTTCAACAACTGTCTTCCAATGAACCAGGTGCATTAATGCACCTTGTTCAAAATGCTGCGGAAACTGATGAAGATGATCCTGAGACCAGGGAATGCAAAACACTTTTGAAGGATATCAAGGTCTTCTTGAGTCGTGAGGTGGGATGTATTTCTTTTGAAGTGGAAGAATATATTTAAAATGGTGGTTCTTGTAATATGAAGAAACTCATATTTCTTTTTGATAAAATATATATGAAGAATTTTATATTGATAACAAATTAATTTTTTCTTTGTGTGCATCTTTCTCTGCTATCTTCTTTCATTTCCAACTGTAACAGGAAAAAGGGAGTGTTACATTTGTCAAGATTCGTGTGAACAAATGTGAACATTGGAAGCCTCAAGATTGATATGAACAAATGTGAACATTGTAAGCCTCATTCTTAGAATGAAATTGGTAAATGCATTTTTCATGCATTTACATTGCATGTTCACATTCTTAAGTGATGTCATGCATGGCATTAGTGAGACAATTTCCCTTCTATAAATAACAAGGGTTTTGTTCATTTGAAAACATCTCTCACTTGATTTCTCATCTTCTAAGGCATTTGAATCTTCTTTCTCTCTTGTAGTATTTCACTTATAATTTTAGAGTGGAATAAAATTTGGGTTGGTTGTGTCCGAGGACTAGGCAAAAATACAATTTTGTCGAACCTCGTAAATTCTTGGTGTTCTTTTTTTATTGTTGTCTCAATTACTATTTATTAGTTGCCTTTAGATATAGTAATTGTGATTTAATCACTCTATATATTCGGCTTCCGCATCAGGGAGTGGTGATTTGTCATTCTGTGATAGCGTAGGAGCACTTTTGGAAGGGAAGTTCAAAATAGAATTTTTACCTGAATTTGTCTGTGATAGTCAAAGTGCTATTCAATTAGCAAAAAAACCAAGTTTATCATGCAAGGATGAAGCGATGTTCAGTATCATTTTATACGAGACATTATAGAAGGTGGAGTCATTGTGTAGAAAGTTCGGACTACGGATAATCCTGCGATGTGCTGATGAAAGTAGTGACTGTGGTCAAGTTTCTACATTGTTTTAACTTGATCAACATTGTTGAACATTGAAGATTGAAGTTGAAGACAACCAAAATTTGTCACCGAGAGAAAATTAAAAATGCATAATCTTGCCAAAGTGGAGATTTGTTTTTGTCAAGATTCATGTGAACAAATGTGAACATTGGAAGCGTCAAGATTGATATGAAAAAATGTGAACATTAGAAGCCTCATTCTTGGAATGAAATTGGTAAATGCATTTTTCATGCATTTACATTGCATGTTCACATTCTAAGTGATGGCATGCGTGAAAGTGAGACAATTTCCCTTCTATAAATAGCAAGAGTTTTGTTCATTTGAAAACATCCCTCACTTGTCTTCTAAGGCATTTGAATCTTCTTTCTCTCTTGGTAGTATTTCACTTGTAATTTTAGATTGGAATAAAATTTGGGTTGGTTGTGCCTAAGTACTAGGCAAAATACAATTTTGTCGAACCTCGTAAATTCTTGGTGTTCTTTTTTTTTATTGTTGTCTCGGTTACTATTTATTAGTTGCCTTTAGATGTAGTAATTGTGATATAATCACACTCTATATATTCGGCTTCAGCAAAAATTGGTATCAGAGTCAAGGTTTTGTCTGAGTATGCTCTGTGGTTACAACACAGTCTGAATTTCCACATCTAAAAAGAATTACTTTGGTCTTTTGTATTGTTAGCTAATAAATAGTATTTGTAGTAGAATGGAAGTCGAGAAAAATGAATAATCCACATCGGATGTCACTAATACGTCTTTGGCATCTTCACTTATAAGAAGAATTGTGTCAAATGCGAAATATACAATTGAAATTTTTGACGGATCAAGACATTTTGGGATGTGGCAAGGCGAGGTTCTTGATGTCCTTTTTCAACAAGGGCTAGATATTGCCATAGAAAAGAAACCAGACAATAAAAGAGAAGATTGGAAAATTATCAATTGTATTGCTTGTGGTACCATTCGATCTTACCTTGCAAGGGAACATAAGTATTCATACACGAAGGGAACTTCTGCAAGTAAATTGTGGAATGCATGGGAGGATAAATTCTTGAAGAAAAACAGTCAAAATAAATTCTACATGAAAAAAGGTTGTTACGCTTCACATATGTTCCTGGTACCACAATAAATGATCATGTCACCAACTTTAATAAGTTGGCGACAGATTTGCAGAACATGGACGTGATTTTTAGTGATGGAGATATGTCCTTAATGTTGTTAAGTTCACTTCCCGATGAGTACGAGCACCTCGAAACTACTCTACTTCATGGGAATGATGAAGTATCTCTTAGAGAAGTTTGTTCCACCTTGTATAGCTATGAACAATGAAAGAGAGAAACACAAAAAGGTGGAGAAGGAGAAGTATTGGTGAGAGGTTGTTCTCAAAACCAAATGAGAACGAAGAAAGGGAGATCCAAGTCAAGATCCAGACCCAGCAAAGATGATTGTGCCTTTTGCCGAGAAAACGGACACTATAAGAAAGAATGTCTAAAGTTGGAAAACAAGGCCAAACTTAACAATGGGAAGTCTGTCATGTATTCAAATGTAGCTTTTTGTGACGACTCTGATTTCTCACTAGTTACAATGGAGCCATCCAAACTATCTGATGTTTGGCTGCTGGACTCGGCTTGTAGCTATCATATGTGTCCCAATCGGGACTGGTTCGTTGATTTTCAAGAAGGAGAATGTGGAGTTATTCACATTCGCAAATAACAATCCTCTTACCGCATACAGTGTTGGTTCAATCTGATTAAGGAACCATAATGGATTGATCAGAACATTAATAGATGTTCGATACATATTGGATTTGAGGAAAAATCTCATTCATGTGGGCGCCCTAGTCAAAGGGGTTCAAAGTCGTTGCAGAAAATGTGATAATGAGAATATACTTCGGTGCATTGGTTGTAATGAGGGGAATTCAGAAAAATAATATGTACCACTATCGCAGTAGGACATTTATTGGGACAACGACAATGACGACAAGGAGGCAACATCGACAGTGAGTGGCAGAACGCATGAATCGGACTTTGCTGGAGAAGGTTCGGTGTATGTTGCCCAATGCTGGCTTGGGCAAATAATTTTGGACTGAGACAATAACACATGCATGTCATCTCATTAATCGTCTACCATCTACAACTATTGGTAACAAGACACCATTTACAAAATGGTATGAAAAATATGTTGAAGATTATGGTTCTTTGCATGTATTTGACTCAATTGCATATTATCATGTGAGATTCAAAATTGGATTCGGCAAAGAAAGCTATATTTATGGGGATTACTTCTGGAGTCCAAGGATACCGCTTATGATGTTCAAAGACTAGAAAAATTATATTCAGCAGAGATGCTACCTTTGATGAATCTGCCATAAGGTAACAATTGAAGATGTCAAACAAACTAGTGGTGCTTCAAAGCAGGTGGAGTGAGGGAAAATTTTCCCATCACAAGGAGTAAGAAGAAACAACAGAATATTTTCCTCTGGAAGAAGAGCCAGTTGAAAGGGAGATTCCAACTCAAGAACCTCAACAACAACTTGAATCATTAGCAGCCAACAAGCCAAAAATAACAATAAGAAAACCTGCTTGTCTTATTGATATGATGGCTTGTGCAACCTCAGTTATATCTAATGGTATTCTGACCAATTATACAGACGCAATCCATAGTTCTGAAGAGGATAAGTGGAGGATCACCATGAACGAAGAAATGCAGTTCCTTTATCAGAATCACATGGAAATTGGCCAATCTCCCGAAGGGCAAAAAAACAATTGGGTGCAAATGGGTAAATGCTAATAAAGAACGATTTCCTAACCAAGAATATGTTCGCTACAAAGCAAGATTAGTAGCCAAAGGATACACTCAAAAGGAGGGAATTGATTATAATGAGGTACTTTCTCTAGTCGTGGAACACTTATCCATTAGAGTTTTGTTGGCTTTGGTAGCACATTTCATTTGGATGTAAAAATTGCTTTTTATATGGAGATTTGAAAGAGAATCTATATGACTCAACCAGAAGGATTCAAAGTTGCTGGAAAGGAAAATATGGTGTGCAAACTTGAAAAATCGTTGTACGGATTGAAACAATCTTCTAGACAATGGTACAAACGATTTGACTAGTTTATGTTGCAACAGAGGTACAAAAGAAGCAAATACGATCATTTGTGTATTTGTGCAAGCTTGAAGATGCATCCTTCATATATCTCCTTCTATATGTTGATGATATGTTGATAGCTTCCAAAAGTCAAAGAGGAAATTGAGAAGTTGAAGATTCAACTAAGAAAGGAGTTTGAGATGAAGGATCTGGGTGAGGTGAAGAAAATTCTTGGCATGGAGATAAAAAGAGACATTCAAAGAAACTCTGTTTATCTCAGAAAGAATACTTGAAGAGGGTGCTAGATCGATTTGGCATGAACGAGAAAACGAAGTCGGTTAGCACTCCGCTTGCTCTTCATTTTAAGCTTATTGTTGCTGTCGCCGAAGAATGAAGCTGAACGAGAATTTATGTCAAGAGTACCATATGCAAATGTTGTTGGTAGCTTGATGTATGCAATGGTTTGCACAAGACCAAATATTTCATATGCTGTTGGAGTTGTAAGTACGTATATGCATGATCTACGAAGGGAGCATTGGCATGCTGTGAAATGGATTCTACAGTATATTTGTAATACTATAGATGTTGGTTTGATTTTTGAGTAGAAAGAAAGTCAGTATCTAGTAGGATATTGTGACTCAGATTATGCAGGTGATTTGGACAAATGAAGATCAACTACTGGTTATGTTTTTACGGTTGCAAATGCACCAGTTAGTTGGAAGTCTACTTTGCCGTCAATGGTTGCTTTGTCTACCACTGAGATAGAGTACATGGCAATTACAGAAGTTGTGAAGGAGGTAATTTGACTTCAAGGGTTGCTTAGAGAGCTTGGTATTGAACAAGAAAGCATCACAATAATCTGTGATAGTCAAAGTGCTATCCAATTAGCAAAAAACCAAGTTTATCATGCAAGGACGAAGCATATTGAAGTTCGGTATCACTTTATACGAGACATTATAGAAGGTGGAGTCATTGTGCTGAAAGTTTGGACTACAGATAATCAAACTGATATGCTGACGAAAGTAGTGACTGCGGTCAAGTTTCAACATTGTTTGAACTTGATCAACATTGTTGAATATTGAAGATTGAAGTTGAAGACACAACCAAAATTTGTCATTGAGAGAAAAATGAAAATGCAGAATCTTGCCAAGGTGGAGATTTGTTAAATTTGTCAAGATTGATATGAACAAATGTGAACATTTGAAGCCTCATTCTTAGAATGAAATTGGTAAATGCATTTACATTGCATGTTCACATTCTAAGTGATGGCATGCATGAAAGTGATGCAATTTCCCTTGTATAAATAGCAAGAGTTTTGTTCATTTGAAAACATCCCTCACTTGCCTTCTCATCTTCTAAGACATTTGAATCTTCTTTCTCTCTTGTAGTTTTAGAGTGGAATAAAATTTTTGTTGGTTGTGTCCGATGACTAGGAAAAAATATAATTTTGTCGAACTTCGTAATTTTTTTTTATTATTGTTGTCTCAATTACTATTTATTTGTTGCCTTTAGATATAGTAGTTGTGATATAATCACTCAACATGGAGTGGTGATTTGTCATTCTGTGATAGCGTAGGAGCACTTTTGGAAGGGAAGTTCAAAATAGAATTTTTACCTGAATCAGATTCATTAGATTCATAGTAGAAAATTGCATTTAATCCCAAAAGATGATGATCATTTATTTGCATCAACAAGGAAATTCAACAACATACCCAGTGAAATCCCACAACGTGGGGGCTGGAGATGGTAGAATGTACGCAGACCTTACCTCTACTAGGTAGGTGGAGAGATTGTTTTCGAAAGACCCTCGACTCAAGAGAAAGCATTAGCAAAAGAAACGGTCAGACACGAGCAAGAAATTTAAATCAGTATGAAAATGGAAGTAAACGAAAGCGAATAAGTTATGATAAAACATTCTGAAAAAGGAAGCAATAACTACAAGATAATCGAAATACACAAAACAACATATAGCAGCAGAAATCAAAGGACAGGAAACTATAAAACAATATTGCGCTTACTAGTATGATAGGCTAAGCGGGACTACCTACTAACCTTTTACCCTAATCTGAGTTCTCCATAACCTACTATCTAAGGTCATGTCCTCGGTAAGCTGGTAAGCTGGAACTGCGCCATATCCTGTCTAATCACCTCTCCCCAATACTTCTTCGGCCTACCTCTACCTCTTCTAAAACCGTCCATAGCCAACCTCTCATACCTCCGCACTAAGGCATCTGTGTCTCTCCTCTTCACATGCCCAAACACACCGAGGGTTGACATCATTTTCGGATTGTTTATGGCATTTTCATTTCTAATGTTGCCCCATAGTCGATAGTTGATTTGGAAGAAGTGCTACGCTGTGCTGGAAGTAGAACATGAGGGATCTATGTAGTCGTTTTGACAGATTAATCTGGTTGCTATGCCTTTTATTATTTACTTTTTTCATTTCTTGTTTTGGATTAAATTCCTTGTTATGCATATTCATCTCATTTATTCTTTGAAGTCTTGACATTTCATTTTTCATGAAGAATGACCTTCTGAATTTGTAGCTTCTATGCGTCCCCCTTTTGCCCCTTTTTTTTCATTTATGATGCTCTTTCTAACGCACGTTATTACTAAAATGATATTGTTGTGACCTTGGTGCCTCTGTGCATCCTTACTTTTTGTTCCTCTTCTCATTTATGATGTTGCTTTTGTCTCTCATGCTTAGGTTCCCAGAGAGTCACTGTTGTTTGTTATCCCTGCTTTTGGTGGTATAGTTTCTTGGGATGGAGAAGGGGCACCTTTTAAAGAGACTGACCAGACTATTACTCATCAGGTAAGGTTTTACGAAAATGAAATTTTGTAAAAACCAAGTCTGGAAACAGTTCTTGAAATTTTTCTTTTACATGTATCTTGTGAAACTGTACATGTGATACATCTTGTTGATACTTCTCCTTGTGTTATCACCCATGAGTAACCTTTTTTATGTTTTGATTTCAAAATCATTGATAGTAACAATAATTTGGCGTTGAACTTCTATAGTGGGTGTTGTGGCTTTGCTTGACACACTTTGTAAGAGGACATCATTGACTAGCAAAAAATTAGGAAGTTCCTTTTATGGTCATGCCAATGGGTCCAAAACTGAGATGATGTGTGTGCATACTATATCTATATGAGGTGCTTCTATCCTCTTAGAGAGTGAAGATGCCGCCAGTACCTAGGTGGGAATGTGAAAGAAAGAGAAGGGGAAGCAACAAGGTAGAGGAATCAGCTTATTTAGTCATTGGCCTTATAAGCTCTTGCTAAGCCTAGCTTCCCTCTCCCCTTCATTTATCAAGTGGAAATAGCTGTGACATTTAATTTAGTAGTGCCAAAATGGAGTGTGCCATTCGATTGGGCATTGAAGAAGAGTACAATTATCTTTTAACCTCTTCAGTTTAGGATAAAGCCTAAAATACCTAGTGTATACTCATTTAACCATGTGCCGGTTTATTTGGGAGAATAAATGCAGTTTTTAAGAAATAGTTGTTTGTTAGAATATTAGGGGTCGTTTGGTAGAGTGTATACGAATAATGCCGAATAAGGTGTATTAGTAATGCTGATATTAATAATGCTGGTATTACTAATGCTGACATTAGTTATGCAGAGATTATTTTTTATCTACCGTTTGATTTGGTGTATTAAAAATAACTACCATGCATTGCATAATTTTTAAAAATAATTAGTTGCTTACAAAAATACCCTCAATACTATACTTTTTGAGGTACTTCATGGGCAATCGTGTCTTTAACCATGCTAATGCATGCATTAAAACTCATTACATTGCTAATACCATGGTTTGCTAGGTATTAGTTATGCATAGCACAATACCAAATAGGGTGTGCATTAGTTATACACAGGAAAAAAAATGTACCAAACAATGTATTGTTAATAGACAAAGCTAATGCATGCATTATTTTCTCTAATACTCTACCAAACGACCTCTTAGTAAAGTTTATATTATATTTAATATCGAGATGTAGTTGATTGATTCATTGATTGAAGTATTAGACTGAAATTAAATATTTATGGTAATTTATGAGATTTTAATTGTAAATTGGAATTTCTATTTCACCTTCTTGCGGTCTTTTGGTTTTATGTGAGAAAATTACATGATGCTTTGACGTTTTCATGCTGCTTTTCTCTTGTATATTCTGCAGCATTTATTAAAACAAAATTGATAGGTCTTATTAACCATATAACCATATGAGGTGAAAAAAGCTGGTTATAAAGCATTTTATTATTTATCACAGCTTGAATAGGATGAAAGTAGGTTAGTGTTTTACAGTTTTAGGATGTTCCTGGTCAAAAGTGTGGTTAGGATGTCCAGTATGTATTGTTAAGGGAAGACATCCAATTGCGTAATGTCTTGTGCTTAGGGCAAGTGTTCTTACGCATATATTGAAGCATTCTTTTAGTTTTACATTCCTTGTGAAATATTTGGTTCTTGCATTGTGGTTCATATCGTCATATGCTTGTGCAGATTGTTGACCGACCAACTCAGGGCCACAAGTTCCTTTCCCGAGAATATGTCCAGCCACAGTGGATTTATGATTGTGTTAATGCACGCATCCTTTTACCGGTTGAGGAATATGTTGTGGGAAGGTATGCTCTAAAGAAGATAATGTGGTCTGCTTTAGGTTTCTATTAACTACTCCCTCGTGTCCATTTAGCCATTTGCACACCCCTTTAGAAAATACTAACTTTTAGGCAAAAATAGGTAGTTTGACTAAAATGCCATAATTAAATAGGTATTGGGATTTGATCACCCAACACTTAATAAGGGCAAATCTGAAAAAGTAAGGTTAATTATTTCTTGATTTAGTAAGCGGGCACTTTTTTACTAAAAAAATAAAGGCTAAGCGGACACTTTTTTTTCTTTTATTTGCCAACAATAAAAGTCAACTAAACAGTGTACTGAATGCTTAACATTGTCAACAGGGTTCCTCCTCCACACTTGTCACCTTTTGTTGATAATGAGGCCGAAGGCTATGTTCCTGAATATGCAGAAACCATTAAGCGTCTACAAGCAGCTGCAAGAAAAGAAGTGCTTCCAATGCCAGGGGTGGGCAAAGAAGATTTGGACGACCCTCAAAATTTACTTGTGGAAGGCGTCATCGACCGTGCTGAAGCTATTGAAGCTGCCGAGAAAAAGCGCAAGGTACAGTTTAGATGAGTGATCCAAGAAGAAATATGGGTTGGTTTACCTTTGAAAGAAGAAAAAAATGCTTCCCTGGCGGTTTATTGAAAAAATCTGGAGTTGCATTTGCTTGAAATCCTGACTAATTTTTATGATGTCTACCCTAGAAGAGCAGTGACATTTTTCACTTGCCTAGTGATGTTTTAATATTAGCTACCTCTATATCAAATAGCTTTCCAGCTGATTTTTCATTTGTACTTTAGTGCGACACATTTTTTCCAGCCTAACAGATTTTGGATGGTGCAGATGTCAGTCCTTCAGAAGCAGTATCATGATGAACTGAAAAAAGAAATTCGAAGTACCCAAATTTCTGCTGCTTCAGATGGGAATAAGGAGAGTGTTTCTGAGCACGTTGATACTGGAGAAGATTCTCTTCCAGATTTAAGTCAAATTACCAAGGATGCAGACAGCATGTCCAATGTTCTCATGCCACGTAAAAAGCAGAAGCTACTAAAAGCTATGAAGGTAATATCTTCAATGCTCTCATAGTTCCACGCAATGTTATATTTTTACTTAAGCATGATTAATCCATTTAGGTATAGCTGCTGCTTTGGTTTTCTTAAAACAATTGATTAAAGAAGAAATATGCCATTGAAAATTGTACTTTATGCCTCATATAACGGAAGTGCCTTAGGTGAAGTGGTAACAGTTATTGGAGTTACTGACGTACACAATTTTACCTTCATCTTGGAACTTACTGCCGTATACTTTAGTGTGTTTTCCCAACTAATTTCAGAAGCACTTGTAGAAGCAGGCACCCTTCTCTGCAAACTCCGCTTATTATAATTTGCAGCATTTTTATTCATCTTTTGTTTCTCGCGAGGCTGATGGGAGACATCTTACTGTTCACTTTGTACATTATGAAGTTTTCTTTGTCTTGACTCATGTATACAACTGTCTTGCAGATCGGTCAAGAGCGAAAACAAGCTAGTGTTGATCGTTTGAAAGAGAGGAAGAGGAGAATTGATGAAGGAAAGAAATAAGAGAAATAAGAGAAATAAGCAAATAACGAGTGCCGTGAGATCTGAAATTGTTAACTGTGCTGTGCTGTGCTGTTTATCGTTTTTTCCCTTTTGGATGGTTAGTTCTATAATAATGTATATTACTCTGCCAATTGGCTAAAATTTTGCTATCGTAGGTGTGTTATGTTTAGTATTGTATGTCTTAATTTAGGGATGGCAATTGGGCGGGGCGGGTACCCCTCCCCCGCACCCGTACCCGCCAACAAATTTTATATCCGCCACCTACCTGCCACGGGTGGCAGGTACAATTTTCAACATCCATACCTGCCTAGGTGGGTATATTTCTAAATTCACACCCGCTCCACCACCCAAGTGGATATCCGTCACCCGCCAATACCCGCCTGCTATATTTTGTAATCAATTCATTTGTGATCAATTATTGATCAACATGATCTCAAAAATTCAACTTCCAAAAATTATCCCAAAAATTTGAGTCAAGACTCAATACTGTCACGATCTCATTTTCTTTAGGAGAGGAGAATTTCGGATTTTTTCATCATCAGAATTTTTCATTTTTTTCACCTCTTCCCCCTTGCAACAAAGAATCAAGAAAACAAAATTTCCAAGAAAATCAAAAAATTATCTACTCAAATAGCTATATATTACAAATGTAGTATTACTTCAGCTATATAAACTAAAGTTTTTCAACTTTTTTAATTGAATTTTACAAACCCAGTAAGTAAAACTTAATAAATGCACAAAAATTGACCTCACCAAGACAACTCCAAAGCACAAAGCAAAGACATCAATATTTTTCGATTAGCATCTCCTTTAAAGAAAAAGGCAGAGACGTCGAGGTGGTTTGTGAAAAAAGTTTGTGATTTTTTGTTTAAAGAAAAAGGCAGAGACGTCAAGAATAAGAGAGGGAGGAGAGACGGCGTGAAGGGGAACGAGAGAGAGGGAGGCGTGAAGGACTGAAGAGGTGTAGGGTTTTGAGTTTTGTTGGAGAATGAGAGACTTGTCGTGACTTATGGGCTGCTAATATTTTGGGCTTGGGGCGGGTAGGCGGTTGGATGCTGGGCGGGTATGACTGCAAATCCACCACCTACCCGTCTACTCGTGACGGGTACATTTTCAATACCCATACGCCTACTACCTGCCAAAGTTATACTCATACTCGTCCCAACTGGGGCGGGTGCGGTGCGGAATTCGCAAAATTATACCCACCTGCCATCCCTATCTTAATTGAATACCGACTTAATAAATGCACCTTTTTTCGGAACATGCAAAAAAATTATTCCCCTTTAGATACCCTAATTTCGATTGTTGATGCACTTCCATCTTTTTAAAATTATTTTAGGGCATGAAATCAAGGTTGACCAAAAATATTTTATCGAACTGATTCTTGGTTTAACATAAGGTTAAGTGCTTATGTTTCTTTCCTCTTTTTTCATCCCTTTTATTTTTAGGCTTCTTTTAGTTTCTTAATAAGAATGTGGTATAGTAGACATCGATAATAACGAATTAGAGATATGAAAATATTTAACTAATCTAATTAGATGAAGAGTAAATTAATAGTGATATTTTTTTTGATAAATGCAAAATTAAAAATACTTGAGTATGGAAATAAATGTATATACTTTTTTTAGGGAGAACCTTTTATAAACTTTAATAACAACCGGCACTAAGAATAAAAAGGTTCTCCTAGTGACTTCAAAAATGAGGATATAAATTGCCTCGTATGGATGAACAGTTTAACAAAGCAAATTTGGTCACAAAATTATTGGGGATATTACTTTTGTCAGACTCTGAGATGGATTTGTGGGCATACAAGGCGAGATAGGATTAGAAATGATGATATCCAGGAGAAAGTGAGAGTGGCCTCGGTGGATGATAAGATGCTGGAAGCGAGGTTGAGATGATTCGGGCATGTGCAGAGGAGAAACACAGATGCCCCAGTGCGGAGGTGTGAGAGGTTGGCTATGGACAGATTTAGGAGGGGTAGGAGGTATGCCGAAGAAGTATTGGGGAGAGGTGTTTAGACGGGATATGGCGCAGGTGCAACTTATTGAGGACATGACCTTAGATAGGGGGGTTGTGAAGGACACAGATTAGGGTAGAAGAGTAGTAGGTACTCGAGCGTAGTCCTACTTATGCTTACAAATTGATAATTGTAGTGTTATTACTGTAGGCTCGATTAACCTATCACACTTATAGACACACTATTGCTTTATAATCCACTGTAGTTTGATGTCTGCTGCTGTGTGTTATTTAGTGTATTTTGTTTAGCTTATTTAGTTGTGTTAGCTATTGCTCCCTTTGGTTTGAATGCACTTTATACTACTTTTATTCCTTATCTGAGTCTGACCGTTTCTCTTGCTTTACTCTTGCTCTGTTTTGATTGCATTGCTTGTGATTATGCTTTGTCTTGAGCCGAGGGTCTTCCGAAAACAACCGCTCTACCTACCAAGGTGGATGTAAGGTCTGTGTACACTCTACCCTCCCCAGACCCCACGGTGTGGGATTTCACTGGGTATGTTGTTGTTGTACTTTTGTCAGACTCTCGATAGTGTACTAAATTGACTTAAAAGTATACTTCAATAAAAGGATAAAAGGTTAAATTTATTCCTCTACTATGCAAAAGGATCAATTCTATTCAATATTATATTTTCATTGCAAAAATATCCCAAACATTAACCAAAACAGTCAAATATACCCTCCTACGTTAGGGCTTTCAATGGATGTCCAATTCCACGTGTCATTGACATTACAGGTGGCACGCCACCTCACCAATCCAACATATTATTTTGTTTAGGAACATAATGTTGATATTAGAAAATGTGTACAATATTATTTAATCATATTTAATCTTATTTAACTATAGTAAATATAAGATCCTTATTGTATAAGGATTTCACATTGTATACCCTATATTTTTTTTGTATTAATGAGAAAGGCTGCCAAGGGGAGATTAATACAATTCTACATGATATCAGAGGCCAAAAATCCGTTCCAACCTAAAACCTAGTTTCGGCCGCCCACCTCTGTCCGTTTTTGGTGCCGATTCCACAATATACCTCCGATATACGCCGATATACAACTGCTCAGCCCTTAAATTCTACTAAAAGCACTGTATATCGCGGGAATAGTGCTGATATACAACCTCATTTCTTTCCCTA
Source organism: Anisodus acutangulus (assembly GCA_029783415.1). Classification (NCBI taxonomy): domain Eukaryota; kingdom Viridiplantae; phylum Streptophyta; class Magnoliopsida; order Solanales; family Solanaceae; genus Anisodus; species Anisodus acutangulus. The sequence goes on from CM056497.1 coordinate 29,657,130, forward strand.
TCTCTCAACCACGATGTATACCCTTGTATATAGCCTATACACGTCGATATACACTATGTATACGACTGATATACCCTCGCTGCCCTGTATACAGCCTCCCAAAGCCATTATACACCATGTATACGACTGTTTCTTCCCATATACATTGCACCTACGTCCTGAACCCCTCCCCTATTTGTTTCCACTCTCCGGCAGCCTTTATGGCCGGAAACAGAACCGGAGGCGACAATTACCAGCCGTGCAGGATTGGCAGATGGGACTGGCCTGCTAACTGGGCCTCCAGCAGTAGCCTAGCAGCCGCCAGAAATAACCCAGCAGCTGCGGCCTCTAGCCATAGCACAACAGCTGCGGCCCAATTTCACACGGTCCACTTCTCTGCTGCCCCAAATCGGCCCAACAGCCTGGAAAATCTGCAGATAGGGCACCCATATCCGGCCCAACACTCTGGGGCCCGACAGTCCACTCCGAGAATTTCCCAATCCAATTTGGTTTAGGCTTTCAGCACATTGACTCTTCCGATGCTTGATAATGAGTGGTATATGGAAACGGGCGTCACGTCTCATCTCACCAACAATTCTGGTAATCTTACTCAACTGCAAAATTTAAATACTCCGCAGTCTATTATAGTCGGTAATGGCTATCACATTCCAATTCAAGGATTTGACCACATCCTTACCCCACCACCGCATCCCCATTCCTCTCTTAAAAACATCTTTTATGCCCCGAACATCATCAAAAATCTAATTTCTGTTTGAAAGTTTGCCACCGATAATTCTGTCTCAATTAATTTTGACTCTTTTGAATTTTCTGTAACGGAGTAGACTTGGTCATCCGGGTTCTCACATTTTTGATTCTCTTAGAAACCGAAATTTAATCCAATGTAACAATGAGAATCTTTCTCATAGTTGCTCCTCGTGTCGTTTAAGGAAACACGTTAGACTACCATTTACTGCTTCTATGAGTAATACTTTCTTCCCCTTTGATATTATTCACGCTGATTAATGGACATCCCTCATAACTAGCAACTTAAGCCACAAATATTATCTGGTATTTTTGGATGATTTCTCTCACTTTCTTTGGGTCTATCCACTCAAACTAAATCTCAAGTGTTCTCCAAATTTGTTGAGTTTTGTACACTGGTTAAAACACAATTTGAAAAAGACATAAAATCGTTTCAATGTGATAATGGTTGAGAGTTTAATAATTCCATATTTCATAAATTTTGTACCGCTAATGGCATGATCTTTCATTTCTCGTGCCCTCACACCTCCCCTCAAAATGGAAATGCCGAAAGAATTCTCCGAACCATTAATAATATGATTCGTACCCTCATTTTTCATGCGTCCCCCCCTACTTTTTGGGTATATGCACTAAAAATGGTAGAACATATTCTCAATATTCTACCCACCCGTGCGATTCAAAATAGGATGCCCACCGAAATCTTCTACCGTTGGATCCCTACCTATGACCATCTTAGAATTTTCGGTTGTCTGTGTTACCCTAATCTGACATCCACGCCCCCTACAAATTGGCACCCAAATCTACTTCGTGTTCCTTCCTAGGCCATCCGTCTAATCATAGGGGGTACCTGTGCTTACGAACTATCCACCGACAAAATTATAATCTCATGTCATGTCACTTTTATCGAGTATGTTTTCCCGTTTGACAACATTCAAAAATTCTGAGTCACTGATTACAAATTTCTTGATGATTCGGATACATCACCGCTTGTCCACCAAGCTCTCCGACATTCTACCACTATTCCAGCAGCAGTCCGCACCCTGTCACCACTACTTCCTGCCACTACCACTACCGGTGGTCTCCCATCACCAGCGTCAGTCCGTACCACCACTACAACCACTGTTCCATCGCCACCTACCTACACTGTCAGTGTCAGGTCACTCACTGGTAGAGACGACGGAACCCGTCATAGTCTCCTCTACTCGCCGACTACTCGGGTCGCTAAACCCACCCCCGCATCGGTCAGGTCACTCACCGGTAGAGACAACGGAACACATCATAGTCTCCTCCACTCGCCGGCTACTCGGGTCGCTAAACCCACCACCGCATATCCTCAACCCTCTTAATGACAACCTGAACCCAGACACGACCCTCGACGACCCCATCAAATCAACCCCATATCATCACTGTTGCCTGAACCAGAACGGACACCGACCCTTCCCAAACCCATCCTCCGATTGAGGAGGGAAATTTCAATTGATAGGCGGTAGCTTCGACGAGCTGGGACGTGGAAGTAGACCTAAATCGATACTCAGCCATACCCACCCAGTCATCGGTGTCGAGCCCACATCTCCCTGTCACTATTACAGAACCGCTGACCACAACCCAGACCCCATCCCTTGACTCTCCACCAACCCAGTCTGCACCTCTCCAAAATACCCGTACTGCCCCTTCCCCTACACACCCTATGGCAACCCGTGCACAACATGAGATTTTCAAACCCAAAGTTCAATTTAACCTATCCACACAAACCATATCCCCAATTCCCAAAAATCCAAAATTAGCCAAATTAGACCCAAATTGGAATGCGGCCATGTGCGAAGAATTTAATGCTTTAATGAAACAACACACTTGGGATTTGGTTCCTCGACTGGAGGGTGTGAATGTGATCCGATGCATGTGGCTTTTTCATCACAAATACAGAGACAGTGGTGACCTTGAGAGATATAAGGCAAGACTTGTGGCTAATGGCACAAATCAGCAGAAGGGTATTGAGTGTGGTGAGACTTTCAGTCCGATTGTTAAATCGGCCACCATTCGCACATTTCTGAGTATTGCTATGGGTAAGCACTAGCCGATTCATCAGCTTGATGTAAATAATGCCTTTCTACATAGGGATTTAAACGAAACTGTTTACATACATCAACCACTCGACTTTGTTCATCCTGCAACCCCTCAGTATGTATGTCGTCTTCGTAAGTCATTTTATGGCTTGAAACAGCCCCCTAGAGCGCGATATGATCGATTTGCGCAGTATATCATGTAAATTGGGTTTGTATGCAGCAAGTGTGATAATTCTCTATTTATTTTTCATAGAGGTAGTAGCATTGCATATTTATTATTGTATGTGGATGATATTGTGCTTACTGCCTCATCTGAGTTGTTGAAAAATGAGATCATTGCATTGCTCAAAATAGAATTTGCTATGACTGACTTGGGGAGCTATTTTTTGGGGATTTCAGTGACTAGATCTGCAAATACTATGTTTCTTTGTCAGCGTAAGTATGTAGAGGAGATTGTGTACAGGGTTAAAATAGCAAATTGCAAAATCATGTCCACTCCAGTTGACTTTAAATCAAAGCTTACTGCTTTGGATGGTAATCCAGTGTCAGATCCCACTCTCTATCGGAGTCTTGCAGATGCACTACAGTACCTTACTTTCACCAGACATGATATTGCTTATGTTGTGCAGCAGATATGCTTATTCATGCATGCCCCTAGGGAGCCTCATTTTACTGCCCTTAAACGTATCATTCGATACGTTAAGGACACACTTGATTATGGACTGCATCTATACCCCTCATCACTGAACATGTTGTTGTCATATACGGATGCTGATTGGGCAGACTGTCCGGACAAGCGCCGATCCACCTCAGACTATTGTGTATTCTTGGGGGATAATCTCATTTCTTGGTCTGCCAAGAGACATACCACATTATCCCGTTCGAGTGCAGAAGCAGAGTACATAGGTGTTGCTAATGCTGTTGTTGTTGAGATCTGTTGGCTCTGAAACCTTTTTTGAGCTTCAATGTCCGTTGCGTTGATTCTACATCAATGGCCATGCTGATTTTTGATAACCTCAAATCCATTACAAAATGGTGGAATGGTACATTGCATCAGATCCCGATGGGGAACAACTGTGGAGATAAAAGAGGAGAAGACAAAAATAAGAATAAGGAAGAAGCAAAACATAAAGAAAAAGAATCTTAAAAAATTAATTTTAATCTTTTTTTTTTGTTTCTCACTCTCTTGACAGATCAGTGAATCACTTTTATGTCAGGTGGTAGGGAAAAGGGTAATAATATGATTTAGAAGTTGTTTAGGGAAATAATAGGACATGGGTAAAATTAAAGATTGTAATTAAAAAATTTAGATAAGTTAATCTTTAAAAATCTGTTGCTTTGTTGTGTGACCTCAACAACAAATGCCAACAACTACAAGTTTTTTCATAAAAATAAAATAGTAGGTCTTGATTATGACTTCACAGCAATATTATTGCTATAATTAAAATCCATCAGGTTGCCAAAAAGAATCTTAAATCTGTTAAGGTTAATTATACATATTAGTGCGACAAAATTTCGATCATTGGACTTTCTCTAGGTTTGAGATTTCCTACAAGTTCACAAACACAATAGATTGAAAATGATAAAAAGTTTACAGGAAAAAGAACATCATGAAAGAGCCATTTCAAGAAATTGCTAGGACCCATCAAATGTTATACTTACTTGCGAATAACAATTTAGTCATCAAACTATTAGGTTTCCTTCCAAATTTGTTGCATAGATCATGGGTGTAACCAACTCCCCCCCCTACACCACAACACACACATAGACCTAGGTAGAAATATTTTAGTAATGCAATTAAATTTTTTTATAACAATCATCATCTATAATAATATTTTAGTATTGTAGTTATGTTTTATTCGGAACTGATTTTTATGTTATATTTTATCTTTCGATAGCAATCTTTTACACGTAGAAGCAATACTCATCATTATAACAATATATTCTTTGTAAAATGTAAATTACCTCTGCATAATAGTCTTACTCAAATATTTATTACTTTATAATAACTAAATGCAATGATCTACTATTTATTGGAGATATTTATATGTTTTAATATGGAATCTGGAGAGTCAAAAACTCTTTCTTAATTGAGAGCAAGAGAAATTAAAAGATGAAGTTGAAACTTTTTTTGCATTTTTTAAAAATTTCCTTTCACACATTTCACCTTATTAATATGGACTTTTGAAAATCTTAACTAATGAATTAAATATGAATATCATATAAGATTTTAAAATTAAACAATTTTATTATCTTTTATAACATAAGCAAATTGAAAATGTGAGTTTGTTTTGTCTATAACATCCAATAAGATGTACTTATATTATAAGTGTATAAGAAGTAATCACTATAAAAAGAAAATATTACAACAAACGAGGTTGTTGTGGAGAGATTTTTGTACATTATTTCAATTTTCATGGTCAATTTTTTGCAGTGAGGCCTGAGTTCCACAGTGTTTTGCATTGAGGTAAAAGAGCAGTTAAATCTTGGATGTCACTTCTGCCATTGATTGAAGCAGTGCCATTTCTTTTAGGGTCTGTTTGGAAAGCTATCGGGTAATTGAAATTGGTGTAATTACGAGGTAGTAATTGTTATTAATCTGTATTCCAAAAAATCAGTAAATAATAATATCTGAAAATAAACAGAATCAGTGTTGAAAAATAAGAATAATTTTTCAAAATATAATCGAGCTCACTTAGTTCAAAGTGTGTCCTTAAGGAAATTATTCCCCTCACAGTACTCGAGGTTGATGGAATATCCCCTCCCAGGATAGAACGATTATCTTACCAGAATGGTAGTACTCCAAATTCAGGTAGCGGCGAACCACTCAATGGCAGTATATCACACAGAATTTATTTGTGCAGAAGAAGAAGAGTTTGTGTTGTTCAGAAAATCCGTAAGTAAAATTCTGAGGAATCAAACGAATTTATAGCCATGGAAGTACTATTTTCTGAAGGTTTGCAACCCTTCTGAACAACCATTAAAAACTGGTGGGAAATTTAAATGTGGTAAAGAAAATGGGTCGCGGGTCAAACAAGCGGATCCGGGTCACTAACGGATAGGATTGGATAAGTTAATTAAATAATAATTAAAAATTAAAGAAAATTTGGTCCAAAAAGATTATCAATCAATCAGATCATTTGACCAAATTCGAATCCAAATCCGAATCCGAAGCCGAGCCGAGCCGAAGCCGAAGCCGAGCGACGACGACGGCGCGAGGGGAGACCCTCTTCTTAACCCTTTAGCGACAAGGAGTACTTCTACTTATAAGTAGAAGAACTTTTCTTTCCGATACCGATGTGGGAAAATGCTTATTTTATAAAGCAAGAGGGAACTCCCACTTTTCTTTCCACTACCGATGTGGGACAACTCCCACTTTTCTTTCCATCATTTCCCATTCACCAATATCAATACCCAACAATCCCCCACATGAATGGGGAATGACTATAAGATAAAGGAATGCGCGGACAAGTGTGATATACAAGCGAGAATTGACTGCATCTGGATAAGTAGGTTTCCCTTTGAACTTTCCGTAGTGAACTTATATCGGATATACTCGATCAATCGATAGATTTGATATCTTTGAACCGTCGAACTTTGTTGTATACCTAGACAACATAAGTCACACAATCAACCCTCAACCGTTTATGGTTCTCACGGTTGTGTTCGTTTCAGCCATGAACACTTCCTGGTTTCATGAGTGCGTAGAGAATGGGCCTTCACTGTCATTCCCCTTTAAAGCGGCTTACACTTAACACTCACATAGGTGATTTCTAAACATGTGGTCCTATAGCCACATTATCTGGTCATACACTGCCAGATTTAGATAATCATTAAAGAACATTAATGCTTTATTAACTCATTAACAAGCCATAAGGTTTTATCCTTATTTCTGAACATTGTCTTTATCCGAGAATGGGTTGAGTTATTTGACAATGTTGAACCATCAGTCACAACTTTGTTTGATCTTCTTGAACCTAGCTCTTGGGATCTCCAGTCTACTAGGTAGAGTTACCGTCATGATGACTTGTCCTCGGCCTTAACCCCATTTCCATTGATGATCTACTAACTCCCTCTCTAGATAAGCCTTTTGTAAGCGGATCTGCCACGTTATCTCTTGACTTTACATAGTAAATCGTGATAACGCCACTAGAGAGGAGTTGTCTAACGGTATAGTGTATTCGTCGTATGTGACGAGATTTTCCGTTGTACATTACGCTCCCTGCCCTACCTATTGCTGCTTGACTGTCACAATGTATACATATAGGAGCCAAAAGTTTGGGCCAGAATGGAATATCTTCTAAGAAATTCCGGAGCCATTTAGCTTCTTCACCGGCCTTGTCTAAAGCTATAAATTCAGATTCCATTGTAGAGCGGGCGATGCATGTCTGTTTTGATGATTTTCAAGACACTGCTCCTCCACCAACGGTGAAAATATATCCACTCGTGGATTTAACTTTAGATGATCCGGTGATCCAGTTTGCATCACTATATCCCTCAATTACTGCGGGATATTTATTATAATGCAAAGCATAGGTTTGTGTGTGTTTTAAATACCCCAAGACTCGTTTCATTGCCATCCAATGAGTTTGATTGGGATTACTCGTGAATCGACTCAGCTTGCTTATAGCACATGCTATATCTGGTCGTGTACAATTCATAATATACATCAAACTTTTCAAAACTCGTGCATAGTCCAATTGTGAGTCACTTTCACCTTCATTATTTTGAAGTGCAAAACTTACATCAATTGGAGTCTTTGCAACATTGAAATTTAAATACTTAAACTTGTCAAGTACTTTTTCAATATAATGAGACTGCGATAATGCTAGACCTTGTAGAGTTTTATGAATTCTGATGCCTAAGATCAAATCAGCAACTCCTAAGTCCTTCATATCAAATTTGCTAGCCAGCATACGCTTCGTAGCATTTACATCGGTAATATCTCTACTCATTATCAACATGTCATCAACATATAAACAAACAATGACTTCATGATTTGGAGTATTTTTAATGTAAACACATTTGTCACACTCATTAATCTTAAATCCATTTGCCAACATTGTTTGGTCAAATTTCGCATGCCATTGTTTGGGTGCTTGTTTAAGTCCATAAAGTGATGTAACAAGTTTGCACACTTTCCTTTCTTTACCAGGAACCACAGAGCCCTCAGGTTGTTCCATGTAAATTTCTTCCTCCAATTCTCCATTTAAGAAAGATGTCTTGACATCCATTTGATGGATTTCAATACCATATACAGCCGCCAGTGACACTAACACCCGAATAGATGTTATTTTTGTTACCGGCGAGTATGTGTCAAAGTAATCAAGGCCTTCTTTTTGTCTATAACCTTTGACCACAAGTCTTGCCTTATATTTGTCAATAGTGCCATCAACTTTCATTTTCCTTTTAAAAATCCATTTTAATCCTAAAGGTTTATTTCCAGGAGGAAGATCAACCAATTCCCATGTATGGTTGTTCAAAATTGATTCAATCTCACTATTGACTGCCTCTTTCCAAAATGCTGAATCAGAAGAAGGCATCGCTGCTTTAAATGTTTGAGGCTCATTTTCAAGCAAGAATGTCACAAAATCTGGTCCAAAGGAAGTAGATGTCCTTTGACGTTTGCTACGCCTTGCATCCTTTGTACTTGGTGTAATTTCCTTTGGTTCTTCCCGCGGTCGTTTAGATTTTTCACTTGACGACTCACATTCGGTTTTATACAGATAAATATTTTCAAAGAATTCAGCATTATCTGATTCAATTACCGTATTAACATGAATTTCGGGATTGTCCAATTTGTGAACCAAAAACCGACAAGATTTGTTGTTTGTAGCATAGCCAATAAAAACACAATCAACAGTTTTTTGTCCGATTTTTACCTTTTTGGGCAAAGGAACTTGGACCTTTGCTAAACACTCCCACACTTTGAAATATTTCAAGTTGGGTTTTCTTTCTTTCCATAGTTCATATGGAATAGATTGTGTTTTACTGTGGGGTACCCTGTTGAGTATTCGGTTAGCTGTAAGGATAGCTTCCCCCCACAAGCTTTGCGGTAAACCGGAACTTATTAGTAAGGCATTCATCATTTTCTTTAATGTTCGGTTTTTCCTTTCCGCAATTCCATTTGATTGTGGTGTGTAAGGAGCAGTAGTTTGATGAATAATTCCATATTCTAAATATATCTCTGCAAAAGGAGATTCGTACTCTCCACCCCTATCACTTCTAATCATTTTTATCTTTTTATTCAATTGATTTTCCACTTCGTTCTTGTATTGCTTAAATGCATCAATTGCTTCATCCTTACTATTAAGCAAATACACATAACAATATCGAGTGCAATCGTTAATAAAAGTTATAAAATACTTTTTTCCACCGCGAGATGGTATTGACTTCATATCACATATATCTGTGTGAATTAAGTCTAAAGGATTTGAATTCCTATCAATAGACTTATATGGATGTTTAACAAACTTAGATACAACACAGATTTCACATTTAGATTTATTACACTCGAACTTAGGCAATACTTCTAAATTAATCAATTTGCGCAAGGTTTTGTAGTTGACATGTCCTAAACGAACATGCCATAAATCATTTGACTCCAATAAGTAAGACGAAACTGAATTTTCATTAATACTGTCAACAACCATTACATTGAGTTTGAAAAGGCCCTCGGTGAGGTAGCCATTTCCTATGAACAAATCATTCTTACTTATTACAATTTTCTCACTAACCAACACGCACTTAAACCCATTTTTGACGAGTAGTCCGACTGAAACTAAATTCTTCCGAATTGTTGGAACGTGCATAACATTGTTGAGAGTCAGGACCTTGCCGGAAGTCATCTTCAGAAGTATCTTCCCATATCCTTCAACTTTGGCTGTTGCAGTATTTCTCATAAACAGTACCTCTTCGGGTCCAGCGGGAGCATAGATTGCAAATGCTTCTTTTGTAGTGCAAACATGTCGAGTGGCACCAGAATCAAGCCACCACTCCTTTGGGTTTCCAACCAAATTGCACTCCGATAGCATTGCACACAAATCATCCATATCATCATTTTTTTCCACCATATTGGCTTGTCCTTTTCCCTTGTTCTTTTTTGGGAGACGACAATCTGGGGTTTGTGGCCAGCTTTCCCACAATTAAAGCAGTTGCCCTTGAATTTTTTCTTGTTGGAATCCTTCTCCTTTCCAGAAGGCCTCTTCCTTTTCTTGTTCTTTTTCAGAACATCATCTTCAATGATGTTTGCCCCTTCAATTGGTGAAGTCTTACGGTACCTCTTCTCAACGGTTTTGTTATCTTCCTCGATCTTGAGACGAATCACAAGATCTTCCAACTTCATTTCCTTTCTTTTATGCTTAAGATAATTCTTGAAATCTTTCCATGAGTGCGACAACTTCTCAATCATTACAGCCACTTGGAATGCTTCATTTACTATCATACCTTCAGCAATAAGGTCATGGAAGATAAGTTGAAGCTCTTGAACTTGGGTTCCAACGGTTTTTCCATCCACCATTTTGTAGTCTAGGAATTTGGCAACCACAAACTTCTTCAAGAAAGCATCTTCAGTTTTGTACTTCTTTTCAAGTGCACTCCATAGTTCTTTGAAAGTCTCTACTGCATTGTAGACGTTGTACAAGTCATCTTATAAGGCACTCAAAATGTAGCCTTTGCACAAAAAATCAGCATGTTTCCAAGCCTCAGTAACCATGAACTGTTGGTTGTCAGGCATGTCGGCAGCAAGCACGGGAGGGTCCTCACTGGTGAACTTTTGCATACCAAGGGTGGTAAGCCAAAAGAACATTCTTTGCTGCCATCCTTTAAAGTTGGCACCGGTGAACTTCGCAGGTTTCTCAGCCGGTGGCACAGCGGTACGGGTTGTAGGAGTAACCGCTGGTGCAGTATTCGTAGAGGTAGTTCCAGTCTCAATTGCCATTATTCGTTTGTCACTGTCAAATTGACAAACTGTTTTAGTTAATAAAACCAGAATCGCAATTCAATCACAGACTTAAATGATGAAGATTTTATTTCTTCAAATCGCAGTATAATCATGAAACTTTAGTATTCCAACGAAGTTTTTGTATCTTCGAGTCAGAATACTAATATTCACATGGAGTATAAAACTACACAAGTTTTAATCTCCAAACCAGAATACAACAACATACAGCAACGATGAAGTTTTTATGTTCTTCAAATCGTTGTACAAGTATGAACTTTAATATTCCAACGAAGTTTTTATGTCGTCAAGTCAGAATATGAAATTTCATATGGAGTAGAAAACCACACAGGTTTTAGTCTCCAAAACAAAATACAGATTAATCTAAAAATATAATTTCCTTAAGATTGTTAGTAATCTGTATTCCAAAAAAATCAGTAAATAATAATATCTGAAAATAAACAGAATCAATGTTGAAAAATAAGAATAATTTTTCAGAATATAATCGAGCCCACTTAGTTCAAAGTGTGTCCTTAAGGAAATTATTCCCCTCACAGTACTCGAGGTTGATGGAATATCCCCTCTCAGGATAGAACAATTATCTTACCAGAATGGTAGTACTCCAAATTCAGGTAGCGGCGAACCACTCAACGGCAGTATTGTTGACACCCAATTTTGTCCCGTCTTTTCCAATTTATTTGCAATTTTAAATATTTTTACCATTCAAAACAATTTAAATCTATATACATACATGCGTATATATATATATATATATATATATATATATATATATATATATATATTATGATTCTCTTATTATTGTTATTATTCGCATTTTTTACTATCATTTGCATTTTTTATCATAATCATAAGTTTTATCCGAAAATTCTATGTTATTTTATTCTCGCAAAATTGCATCGCATTTCCATTTTTTATTAAAGCATTAAACATTTTGCAAATATTAAATCTTTATTATTATCACATCGTTATGTTTTTATTAAAATAATCTACATTTTTTCTTCAATGCTTTTATAATATTAAACCCCTTTTTATATTTTTAAACCCATAACACATTTTATTTCCCAACCCAAAATAATTTCTACCCCAAAACATTCTATCAACCCCAAAAATACATCTACAAACTAACCCCTATTTTCGGCCCAACTTACCAAGCCTAAATCAAAACAAAATCACAACCCAACCGAGCCCAAATTTTGGCCCAACCGGCCATTCCCTTTAATCCCTAAAAAATCCCAAACTAGCCCACACCCCTCAAAGCCCAACCTTAATTCCCCAAGACCCACTTCCCCTCTACCATCGCCCCAGCCCAAAACTCCTAAGCCCAACAACTCATTTTTCCTTTTATTTCCCCCCAAGCCCAACCAGCCAACCCGCAGCCCACACCGAATCGGCCAACCCGTCGGCCCAAACCGTCCCCTTTTATCCTTTTAACCCAAAACCCTACCCAAAACAAAAAAAAAACCCCTCTCTCTCTCCCACTAATCGGCCGCCACCCTACACCCCTACCCCCCCACGTCGCCGCACCCTACGCCTGACACCACCAATCGCCGATATCGCCGCCTGACACCACCAACCCCATCACCTCTCACCACAACACAGGCCCCAAGAAATAGCCCCAAAAATCATATTTTGTTCCCCCTTTGTTTTGAAATTCGAATTCGACTTTGTAAGGGGTATGGGTGGGGGTGAACGTCGGGGTGAGTATCTATAAATACCTCCATTTTTGTTCTACAAAAGGAGGATTTTTCGGAGGTCCGATTCGATATAAAATATTTTGGTTGTGTTCTTGATTTCAAACATTTGCCTTCCTTGTTATTCAAGAATTAAGTCCGAAAAGGTTTGTTCTCCACTGTTTTTTATTCTCCGATTCGGGTATGTTCGGGTCGGGTCACTGACCCGGGTCAGGTCGACCCTATTTGGATATTTTCAGAATTCTTGCATTTCATATCTTGTATGTCGGTTATCTGAAATTGGTGTAAATATTTGATTTCGGGTTGAACACCTGATTCGAGTCGGGTCGATCCGGTTTGGGTAATATTTCCAGAATTCTTGCATTTCATATTTTTGTATGTTGGTTATCTGAAATTGGCGAAAATATTTGATTTCGGGTTGAACACCTGATTCGGGTCGGGTCGGGTCGACCCGATTTGGGTAATATTTCCAGAATTCTTGCATTTCATATGTTTGTATGTTGGTCATCTGAAATTAGCGAAAATACTTGATTTCGGGTTGCATATCTGATTCGGGTCGGATCGCTGACCCGGGTCGGGTCGACCCGAATTGGATTTTCTAGAATTATTGCATTTCATATCTTGTTGTTATTAGTTATCTGAAATTGGTAAAAATATTTGATTTTAGGTTTGATATTTAATTCGAGTCGACCCGATTTGGATATTTTTAGAATTCTTGCATTTCGTATCTTGTATGTTGGTTATCTGAAATTGGTGAAAATATTTGATTTCGGGTTTGAATCTCTGATTCGGGTCGGGTCGATCCGATTTGGATATATTTCCAGAATCCTTGCATTTCACATCTTGCATATTGGCTATCTGAATTTGCTGGAAAAAATTAGATTTGTTATTCTTCATCGATTTGGTCATCGACCGGTCAGATCGACTAATTTGGATATATTTCCAGAATCCTTGCATTTCACATGTTGCATATTGGTTATCTGAATTTGCTGGAAAAAAAGATTTGTTTGTTCTTCACTGATTCGGGTTGGGTCACTTCCCCGGGTCGGGTCGACCCGATTTAAATATTTTAGAATTATCGCATTTCGTATCTTATTTGATTAGTTATCTGAAATTGGTGAAAATATTTAATTTCGGGTTTGAATCTCTGATTCGGGTCACTGACCCGGGATGGGTCGACCCGGTTTGGGTATTTTCCAGATTATGACATTTTTTTTATCTGTTGTTGGTTATCTGAAAAATCTCGAATTTTTTGATTTCGATTCTGGTCACTATTCCGGGTTTGTTTTCAGAATTAATTCACTGTTTCATTCAGGTCACTGTTCATTCGGGTCTGTTTTCAGAATTAACTCACTGTTTCATCTGCCTTTATTTACTTTTTTCTTTTCTCTGTTTTCTGTTCACTGGGTTAAACATCCGGGCAACGGATATTTACTATTTTACTGTTTTTACTAAACATCCCGTCTTTTCGGGAATTGCCTCTCTGTTTTTTTTGCCTGCTGCTTACTGTTCCGATTTAATTTCGCTGATTTGAACACGATATTACACTGGCCGATGAAAAATATCCGTCGATTTTGAGGCCTACACAGTTGTAAAGACGGAGAATATAACTTCTGGGCAAGGATGAGGCTTAAACCTTTTTATTTCATCCGAGGGATCAACATGTTTAGTAGGCGAGGCGACTAAAATAACCAACAAGTTATATGTTCGCAGCCACGACGTGATTATAATGATCTTTTCTTTTTCATCCGATAGACCAACACGTTTAGTAGGCGAGACAATCAAAATGACCACCGAGCCATACGTTTGGAGCCACGACGTGATTGGAATGGTCTTTTCCAAAATTTAAGTCTGAGCCCTCCGTGATCAAAACATTCACTGTTTTGGATACGGATCCGAAGTTATTTGTATTTACTTGTCTCTAACCGTTTGTTCTTGACAGCTTGCAAGGAACAAAGTCAATGAAGGCAGATACTCCTCGCAGTTCATTTATTTTATTTTATTTACTTTCTTTAATTCAGCTTTTATCCCGCTCTGTGTTGTAATATTATTTATCGCACTTATGTAACTATTGAAATGCTTAGAATAGGCAAACTTAAAATTAATTCATAGGGTAGTTTAAAACTTAGAAATCCATTCGCTAGTATATTTACTTGTAGGTTCGGGTAATTCAAACTTATAAACCATTCGCTAGTTTATTTATTTATAGGCTCGCCATGCATTTTTTTTATATTTGCAAAACAAACTTTGATCATCTTCTGGTCACTTTATTAATTGTACAACTCAAAATGACTTTCAAAAAATTTACTTCTTTGGCAGATAAGTAGCTCGTTTTTCTCTTTGCTATTAATTGTTAAAAATGCGTACTTTCTACTTTACATGTATTTTTCTTTACAAACTATACAAATGCATACTTGTACAAAATGCATTCTTTTACTAAATAATTGCAACATCATTTTTAAGTTTATATTTTAAAAACATGCATTTTCGTAATACAATAATTAACCTGAGTTTGATCGGATAACCGCAAGTTAGCGGATCTTAAAGGATGCCTAACCCCAAGTTAACGGATCTTAATGGATGCCTAACCCCTTCCCTTTAGGATAATAAAGAACTGTTACCTAGAATCTCATTAGTTTCGCAGACCTTAAAATTGGAGTTACGTTGCAGCATTTATTTAATATTTAGGTGTCCTAATTCACTGTAAAATAATTAGGTGGCGACTCCTCAATCATTTACCCAGGAATCACCGAACACGTTGTGCTTCGCTTTTGACCTCTTGCGGGGTCGGTTAAAAACGGGCGCGACAACATGGCGACTCCGCTGGGGAATTTCAGGTTCTTAACCATAGCAAGTTCGGGTTAATTATTATTTGTGTTTTATCTTGCTTCTTATTTGTTATATTGCTCCAAAATTGTTTCTTTTTAAAATTTTGTATGCATAACTGCTTTAATTGCTCTATTCTCTTACTGCTTTCCTTAAATTGGCATTTCGGTCATATTTCTTCCACTCTAGAAAATTGACAGTATCACACATTACACGCGAGGTGTGTTTTGCGCACCCGCAAACTTCTTTCAAATTTCCAAATTTTTAGGAGAGTTGGTATATGCGCGGAGCGTCCGGACCATTCGGTTGGCCGCGTAGCCTTCTCACTCGAGCAGTCCGCTCGGGAACCTTGAGTCTAGTCAGCCAAATCTTAGGAAATTTAGGATAGAGCTATACCACCCTTTATTTTAAGTCATGCATGCATACACCTTAGGTGGGTCGATCCTTGGTATCGACTCCACAATTAAGAAATCTACCAAAATTGTCAACGGGTCTCGCAACCCAACGACCAATCAACATATTACGTGTAGCGTGATAATGATAGACAAATCCAAGCCTAATCATGACATGCCGAAATTGAAAAATGTACATTCATTTTGTCTCATTTCCAACAAAAGCATTACAGTTTAACAACTTGGATCAATCTGTCGTAATCTCGCATATCTGGCGTTTAGGCCCACATCTGGCATAAGAGAGGCCCCATGCATATAAGGACGCGCATTTAATTTTCATACAATTTTTTTTGCTATTTGCTTACACTCTACGCATGATATTTGAAGCAATAATTGTCTGCCTTATACTAACTTGGTGTCTTCATTTTTCAGAAGGTTATTTTTTCCCGAGGTTTATTTGCGTTGACTAAAACTGGCGGAACACCCCTACTTCACGAGATCAAAGGCCCGATCATTCAGCAAAATGACTGATTCAGATGCATCCGAACAGACCGGCCTGAGACTTATCGCTATTTCGAGAGATGAACCAGAAGCTTCGGAAAATAGAAACGCTTCCGTCCAAGAAAAATACATCGCCCAACTGTTACAACAAATGGCAGCCATGCAGACTGAGATAGAGCGGCTCCAAAATCTCACCAACTTGTCCATTAGCGCCAATACCCCACTCCCTGAACAAGGGACGAATGCAACTGCACCACGAACTTTTTCATCTCCTGAATCGCCATTTCCCCAAAACCTCCCCGAAAATTCGCCACAAAGCAAAACCAATCCACAACACACTAACCCACAAGCTAGTCCACAACAAAGCCCACTACAAAATGATCCGACATCCTTCACAACTCCACATACCCAAATTCATCCAAAACACCCCTTCCACGCAAAATCACCCGGCAACCCAACACATACTGATGGCACACATCGCTGATCACAGTAAGCAGTATGTGCCGCCAGTATATGTAATGAAAGCCCAACCTCTTACTACCGCAACACCAAACATGGCTCTTCAGGAAACTGGCCAGTATGAAGAGATGGAGAGGCAGGTAAGGATTAGAACCGATGAAAGTGTGGCGAGAGAAATTCATAGCCTAAAAGAAGCATTCAAGAATATCCAAACCAGCAAGGGGAATAAAGGACTCGAGTACGAAGATCTGTGTATGCATCCCGACATTGAATTGACTGTCGGATACAAGGTGCCAAAATTTGACTTGTTTGATGGGAAGGGAAATCCTCACGCTCATTTAAGATCGTACTGTGACAAACTGATTGGGGTAGGTAAATACCAGGCTATCATAATGAAGTTGTTCGTAAGGAGTTTGACAGGAGAAGCACTCGACTGGTACACTAGCCAAAACCCGCAAAAATGGCGTAATTGGAGCACGATGGCACAAGATTTCGTGGACAAATTGAAGTTCAACACTGACACAGTCTTGGACAGATTTTATCTGATGAAGTTGGAAAAGAAATCCACATAGACCTTCAGAGAGTATGCCATGAAGTGGAGGGCGGAAGCAACAAAAGTTCAACCACCGATAGCGGAAAGTGAGATGACCGCTCTCTTTGTACAATCTTTGAAAGATGCAACATACTATGAAAGAATGATAAGCGTCATATGACGAAGTTTCTCTGAAGTGGTAAGGATGGGAGATTTCATAGAAGAGGGAATCAGAACTGGAAGAATTACAAACTTTGTAGCGTTGCAAACAACGAGTGAGACAATTCAGTCGGACTTATTTGAGGGAGCAGTAAAGAGGAAGAGAGACGGAGTATCCCATGTCATGACAGTTCAGAAACATAGGCCAAATCAAATGTCAGCCTACCAAATGCCATCACCCCAGCCTCCCTACTACAATCAAAACAACCAAAGTTCTCAGCTTTCCTATTATAGCCCATACGCCCAAAGCTCTCAACCTTATTATCAGTACTCACCTGCTCCCTACTATGTCTACCATACCCATCCAATATATAGCCTGCCTCGAGCGCCTGCCTATCCGAATCCCCCACAATATCAGCCCGCATACTTACCTCATCCACAAGTCCATGCACCAAATGCACCCAGACCCCGCGCAAAATACGAAAGAAAGCCAACCAAAACCTATACACCTTTAGCCGAACCTCGAGCCCAGTTATATGAAAGACTGAAAATCGCAGGAATACTCCAGCCCATCCCAGGAAATGTCCCCAATCCTGTTCCCAAATGGCACGATGAGGCTAAGCATTGTGCATACCACTTGGAAATCCCTGGACACGACACTGAAAATTGCTACGCCCTCAGAAACAAAATCGAGGCATTAATCAAAGAAGGAGTTATCCAACTGAAAGGACCTTCCTCTAATGAAAACAATAATCGTTCGCCAAATCATGACGATGCCAATGTGAACATGATTACTGTTGATGAAGAACGCAACTTGGAAGGGACCATTGTGCCAGTCCAGAGAGAGGAAAGGGTTGAATCATCGGCCTTTATCACCCCTATGATTACAGTCCAAGTGAGGGCACCGTTTGGAGTAGAAGTACTTCCTCAAAAGCCGCGGATCATGGCACCATCTTTTCCTGAAAAGTCTTGTCAACCAATCTCCGAAGAAAGAGAGATTCTCCTTTACCAAAGTCTGTTCCACCTCTGAGTCAGACATTCGTCAAAGCATGTGCCACTCAGGAATTAAAGGAGGACAGTGCAGCCAACCTCATTGGGGGATTCAAAAGTTTTTTCATTGTTGAAGAAGAAGCAGGATGCAGTGTGATTCTCGATGATTACGCTAAAGACTCAACCATTTGGGATGTAGAGCAAGGAGATGTTTTGGGAAGATTGGACCTGTGCCCCGACCTTGTTTCTCCCGGAAACTAGTTAATTTCGTTAATGTTTACTGAAACAATGCGATTCAGATTGAGGCCTGAACCACATTTATGCATTTAATGTGTTTTGCCTCCACCTTTGGAAAGCTTAAAAAGACAAATCTGCATTGCTTTTGCTATTTTAAAATCTGTCTTGTTTAATAATTTTTTGTTCTTTTCATCATGCAAACTAATAAATTTGTCGATAATATGTGACATATAATGAAACAAGCAAACAAAGTCCCAAACAACGAACAAGACTTCGAAGAATATGAAGAAAACTCACAACCGGAAGAACTGGGGCATAAGCCAAAGCCAGGTTTGGGTGAAACATCAAGATTGTTGATAATTACAAAGCATTGGTACGAGCATTTTCTACTGGAGAAACGATATATCTTTCGAAGCCAAGTGGATACAGAATCATGTACGAAGAGACTGATTGATGAAAAGAAGATGGACGCAGTTTGTCCGGGGCCGCTTTACCAGAATAGAATGGCAAAAAACCATCAATGCAGATGCAATGAATGGATACCATATCTAGGATTTGTTATTCTCTATGTAATACTTTTTTCTATGTTGTAAAAGTTGCGCTCCCTCGGCGGGACACGCATAAAACCCACATAGGGTTTCATCTCTTTAAGACAGAAGTTTCCCAAAAAATTATATTTTTTCTTGACATGAACTACGTTATGACCTGATTCCCTTGGCGGGATACGTAGGCGGCCTAAATCGGCTTCGGTCCCACCATTAGAAAATATTTTCTCCTTTATCTCACATATGATAAAATGCACCCATCTGATCACCCTGATAGGACAGGCAAGCAACCAACACAAGACTCGGTTGTCCGTTCGAAAGTTCATCATCCTCACATATCGGAAACTGGGCATTTTTTGTAAGGGATCACTGCCAGAGGACGCCGATAAACATGGAAAAGCATCGACAAACTAAGTCTTCAGCCAGAAGAAGGATTTTGGATAAAACGTTTGCTTTGTTTCACCGCATGTCACTGCTCGACAGACATTTACATATATGCATACTTTCTTATAAGCAAATTATTTTCAACAAATATTTTCATTAGAGTTTGACAAGATTTTTTTTTTTACTAATATGCATACTTTCTTATAAGCAAATTATTTTCAACAAATATTTTCATTAGAGTTCGACAAGAACTTTTTACTGATAAGCATACTTTCTTATAAATAAATTATTTTCAACAAATATTTTCATTAACGGTTAGCCGAGACTGGGAACCAGACAGGGGCTACAGGTCCGAATCAGCAGGACATGCAACTATCAAGAGCAGAAGCTACAAAGTCAACGCGAATCAACCGTCTCTCCCCCGAACTCACAAATGTTTCTTTGAGTACATGTTCTTCAGGTTGAAAGAAGCAGGGAAGCCACATCACTTATGATCAACTTCACAAAGAATTTCTGCATGACGGCTCACCGCAAGGATCACACTCCTATTTTGCATCTATACAAAGATATCGTTTTGACCTACAGAGGCCCAGCATTATGTCTGCACAAGGATTTTATTTCGAATCACAGGGAGCTTAAACACAGCAAACCGACGTGGAACCATCTATTTTAGCAAACTGACGGCAAGAACGTCATTTACATCAAACGACGACAAAGATGTCGCATCATATTTTCGTCTGGGCGACATTTCAATTCACAGTCCACAGGAGTTTGAATCGGCAGAAGATTCAGCACAACGTGGAACTATCTTTTACAGCATCTCAACGCCGTCAACAACATTACAATGACGTCTTCAGCACAGCAGCTATCTCTTACAGCAAACATCATTACAACAACGTCATCGACGTTACTGCAGCACAACAACTATCTTTTACAACATTTACAATGGCATCAACAATATTACAACGATGTCATCAGCATTATCATTACAACGACGTCAACATCATTACAACGTCGTCTTCAGCGCAACAACTATCTCTTACATCAAACATCATTACAACAACGTCATCGACGTAACTGCAGCACATCAACTATCTTTTACAACATTTACAATGGCATCAACAGCATTACAACAATGTCATCAGCACTATCATCACAACGACGTCAATAGCATTACAACGACGTCTTCAGCGCAACAACTATCTCTTACATCAAATATCATTACAACAACGTCATCGACGTTACTACAGCACAACAACTATCTTTTACAGCATTACAATGACATCAACAACATTACAATGACATCAACAACATTACAACGATGTCATCAGCATTATCATTACAACGACGTCAACATCATTACAACGTCGTCTTCAGCGCAATAACTATCTCTTACAACAAACAACATTACAACAACGTCATCGACGTTACTGCAGCGCAACAATTATCTTTTACAGCGTTACAACGACATCAACAACATTACAACGATGTAATCAGCAAACAGCATTACAACAACATCATCAACAATATGACAGCACAACAGCTATATCTTACAGCAGATCGCATTACAACAATGTCATCAGCATTATGTCTACACAACACGACTATATGACGACGTCTTTGACACAACACGTCCATACAACGACGTCATCAACAACATTACATTCTTGCAACAACAACATCACAATGATGTCTTCAACACAACACGTCCATAAAATGACGTCATGAACATCATTACAAAGACAACATCAACATTACGTTCTTACAACAACGTCATCGTATTACGTTCGTTCAAGGACATCATTTCGACTCACAGGGTCACATTTTTTTTATGTACTCATTCTCTACTGTTTTTGTCTCAGCAATTATGCACTAATTTTATCTCGAGTTGTAGTTTGCAGGGAGCGTTAGTTTGCAGGAGCTTTAATTTGCAGGAACTTCATCACAACGTGGAACTATCTCTTACGGCGAACTGAGGCAACCTTGGTCAGCAGCCTACTTCGAACGTCGTTCCGCTCTTCCCCAATAAGTTTTCACGTCTGCAACCAGTGTCATCATAACTCGACACTGGGCATTATTTCTGGAATCTGCACCATGTTCTACAACTTCTCTCCCCCCGGGATTCTATTTCTACCAAGTGCACCCCTACTCCTTGTTCAAAGCCCGAGGGTCAGGACAAAATTGGCTACTGGGTCAACTTCTTTGTCCGAAAACTCTTTCATCGTCTCCGGCCAAAGAGGGGCATCTGTTGACACCCAATTTTGTTCCGTCTTTTCCAATTTAATTGCAATTTTAAATATTTTTAACATTCAAAACAATTTTAATCTATATACATACATGCATATATATATATATTATGATTCTCTTATTATTATTATTATTCGCATTTTTTACTATCATTTGCATTTTTTATCATAATCATAAGTTTTATCCAAAAATTCTATGTTATTTTATTCTCGCAAAATTGCATCGCATTTCTATTTTTTATTAAAGCATTAAACATTTTGCAAATATTAAATCTTTATTATTATCACATCGTTATGTTTTTATTAAAATAATCTACATTTTTTCTTCAATGCTTTTTTAATATTAAACCCCTTTTTATATTTTTAAACCCATAACACATTTTATTTCCCAACCCAAAATAATTTCTATCAACCCCAAAAATACATCTACAAACTAACCCCTATTTTCGGCCCAACTTACCAAGCCTAAATCAAAACAAAATCACAACCCAACCGAGCCCAAATTTTGGCCCAACCGGCCATTCCCTTTAATCCCTAAAAAATCCCAAACTAGCCCACACCCCTCAAAGCCCAACCTTAATTCCCCAAGACCCACTTCCCCTCTACCATCGCCCCAGCCCAAAACTCCTAAGCCCAACAGCCCATTTTTCCTTTTATTTCCCCCCAAGCCCAACCAGCCAACCCGCAACCCACACCGAATCGGCCAACCCCTCGGCCCAAACCGTCCCCTTTTATCCTTTTAACCCAAAACCCTACCCAAAACAAAAAATAAAATAAAAACAAAAAAAACCTCTCTCTCTCTCTCCCACCAATCGGCCGCCACCCTACACCCCTACCCCCCCACGTCGCCACACCCTACGCCTGACACCACCAATCGCCGACACCGTCGCCTGACACCACCAACCCCATCACCTCTCACCGCAACACAGGCCCCAAGAAATAGCCCCAAAAATCAAATTTTGTTCCCCCTTTGTTTTGAAATTTGAATTCGACTTTGTAAGGGGTATGGGTGGGGGTGAACGTCGGGGCGAGTATCTATAAATACCCCCATTTTTGTTCTACAAAAGGAGGATTTTTCGGAGGTCCGATTCGATATAAAATATTTTGGTTGTGTTATTGATTTCAAACATTTGCCTTCCTTGTTATTCAAGAATTAAGCCCGAAAAGGTTTGTTCTCCACTGTTTTTGATTCTCCGATTCAGGTATGTTCGGGTCGGGTCACTGACCCAATTTGGGTACTATTTCCAGAATTCTTGCATTTCATATTTTTGTATGTTGGTCATCTGAAATTGGCGAAAATACTTGATTTCGGGTTGCATATCTGATTCGGGTCAGGTTGCTGACCCGGGTCGGGTCGACCCGAATTGGATTTTCCAGAATTATTGCATTTCATATCTTGTTGTTATTGGTTATCTGAAATTGGTAAAAATATTTGATTTCGGGTTTGATATTTAATTCGGGTCGGGTCGACCCGATTTGGATATTTTTAGAATTCTTGCATTTCGTATCTTGTATGTTGGTTATCTGAAATTGGTGAAAATATTTGATTTCGGGTTTGAATCTCTGATTCGGGTCGGGTCGCTGACCCGGGTCGGGTCGACCCGATTTGGATATATATCCAGAATCCTTGCATTTCACATCTTGCATATTGGCTATCTGAATTTGCTGGAAAAAATTAGATTTGTTGTTCTTCACTGATTCGGGTCGGGTCGACCCAATTTGGATATATTTCCAGAATTCTTGCATTTCACATGTTGCATATTGGTTATCTGAATTTGCTGGAAAAAATTAAATTTGTTTGTTCTTCACTGATTCGGGTCGACCCGATTTGGATATTTTAGAATTATCGCATTTCATACCTTATTTGATTAGTTATCTGAAATTGGTGAAAATATTTGATTTCGGGTTTGAATCTCTGATTCGGGTCACTGACCCGGGTCGGGTCGACCCGGTTTGGGTATTTTCCAGATTATGGCATTTTTTTATCTGCTGTTGGTTATCTGAAAAATCTAAATTTTTTTATTCCGATTCTGGTCACTATTCCGGGTCTGTTTTCAGAATTAATTCACTGTTTCATTCGGGTCTGTTTTCAGAATTAACTCACTGTTTCATCTGCCTTTATAAACTTCTTTCGTTTCTCTGTTTTCTGTTCACTGGGTTAAACATCCGGGCAACAGATATTTAATGTTTTACTGTTTTTTTACTAAACATCCCGTCTTCTAAGAAATTGCCTCTCTATTTTTTTTGCCTACTGCTTACTGCTGCTGCTTACTATTCCGATTTAATTTCGCTGATTTGAACACGATACTACACTGGCCGATGAAAAATATCCGTCGATTTTGAGGCCTCCACAGTTGTAAAGACGGAGAATATAACTTCTGGGCAAGGATGAGGCTTAAACCTTTTTATTTCATCCGAGGGATCAACATGTTTAGTAGGCGAGACGACTAAAATAACCAACAAGTTATATGTTCGCAGCCACGACGTGATTATAATGATCTTTTCTTTTTCATCCGAGAGACCAACACGTTTAGTAGGCGAGGCAATCAAAATGACCACCGAGCCATACGTTTGCAGCCACGACGTGATTGTAATGGTCTTTTCCAAAATTTAAGTCTGAGCCCTCCGTGATAAAAACATTCACTGTTTTGGATACGGATCCGAAGTTATTTGTATTTACTTGTCTCTAACCGTTTGTTCTTGACAGCTTGCAAGGAACAAAGTCAATGAAGGCAGATACTCCTCGGAGTTCATTTATTTTATTTTATTTTATTTACTTTCTTTAATTCAGCTTTTATCCCGCTCTGTGTTGTAATATTATTTATCGCACTTATGTAACTATTGAAATGCTTAGAATAGGCAAACTTAGAATTAATTCATAGGGTAGTTTAAAACTTAGAAATCCCTTCGCTAGTATATTTACTTGTAGGTTCGGGTAATTCAAACTTATAAACCCTTCGCTAGTTTATTTATTTATAGGCCCGCCATGCATTTTTTTTATATTTACAAAACAAACTTTGATCATCTTCTGGTCACTTTATTAATTGTACAACTCAAAATGACTTTCAAAAATTTACTTCTTTGGCAGATAAGTAGCTCGTTTTTCTCTTTGCTATTAATTGTTAAAAATGCATACTTTCAACTTTACATGTATTTTTCTTTACAAACTATACAAATGCATACTTGTACAAAATGCATTCTTTTACTAAATAATTGCAACATCATTTTTAAGTTTATATTTTAAAAACATGCATTTTCTTAATACAATAATTAACATGAGTTTGATCGGATAATCGCAAGTTAGCGGATCTTAAAGGATGCCTAACCCCTTCCCTTTAGGATAATAAAGAACCCTTACCTAGAATCTCATTAGTTTCACAGACCTTAAAATTGGAGTTACATTGCATCATTTATTTAATATTTAGGTGTCCTAATTCACTGTAAAATAATTAAGTGGCGACTCCTCAATCATTTACCCAGGAATCACCGAACACGTTGTGCTTCGCTTCCGACCTCTCGCGGGGTCGGTTAAAAACGGGCGCGACAAGTATATCACACAGAATTTATTTGTGCAGAAGAAGAAGAAGTTTGTGTTGTTCAGAAAATTCGTAAGTAAAATTCTGAGGAATCAAACGAATTTATAGCCATGGAAGTACTGTTTTCTGAAGGTTTGCAACCCTTCTGAACAGCCACTAAAAACTGGTGGGAAATTTAAATGTGGTAAAGAAAACGGGTCGCGAGTCAGACAAGCGGATCCGGATCACTAACGGGTAGGATTGGATAAGTTAATTAATTTAATTAAATAATAATTAAAAATTAAAGAAAATTTGGTCCAAAAGCCGGAGCCGGAGCCGAGCCGAGCCGAGCGACGACGACGACGACGCGAGGAGAGACCCTCTTCTTAACCCTTTAGCGACAAGAAGGAGTACTTCTACTTATAAGTAGAAGAACTTTTCTTTCCACTACCGATGTGGGACAACTCCCACTTTTCTTTCCATCATTTCCCATTCACCAATATCAATACCCAACAGTAATTACATAGCCTAGTAATTACACAATACAATAATTACGATGACCTATTTGTTTGTTATAAGGTAATTATATTGTAATTACAAGCGTACTGTTTGATTGCACAAGTGTAATTACACAGTTAAATATTTTAAATTTTAAAAATAAAAGTTAATTATCAAAAACTAAACGTTAATGTTTGACAAATATATATTCATATAAGAAATAGAGTATTACTTAATTTTATCTATCATTGTGTATTCAAGATACATATTATTTCAAAAATATAAAACTAAATAATTATAAATTTGTAACTAGTATTGTAAACTTTAATTGAATAAATTAATAAGAACTTCTTACAGAGCATACATTTTGCAATAACATCACGGACTACATGTTTGACAAAAACATTAATATTTACAATCATAATATCATTTAAATGTTAAAAAATAATCTATCAATACTAACATCACTTAATATAAGCTAAGTTTGCATATAACCTCATCCAACAACGAAATTCAACTTTAATGACATCACTAGCTCGTTATAAGTCACAGGATGACTTATTCTCCCTGTTCAGTTTGTATAATCCCTACCTAAGCACCTCTTTGCTTGCCAACGCGTGTAATTTTCATTTCTTTTATATTCCTTCAATTGAAATCAATATAAATACGTTCACGAAGGCACTAGCTTGATGAGTTGTTGTCGCTCCAATTAGGCATTAGACTAAGGGTTTATGTTTCCTGATATATATATAGCTCAATTTTATAGATAACTTACAAAATTTTATACGGTCGTCTAACATTTTCTCATAAAAAATTTTGTTTGCTCAAAATGAATCTTTAGATCATGATCCAAAAATTCATACGTTATAAATGAAATAAAAAGAGGACCATTTACTACATGGTTTTATCAAAAAGGAATAACCAACAAATACTCCATCTGTTCCAAAATACTTGTTACATTACGCTTTTCAAGAGTCAAACTATATCAACTTTGACCAACATTTTGAGTTATATTTTTTTATCATATTAATATGAGAAGAATTGCAACTTATAGTATTTTTCGTATAGTTTTCGAATATCTAAATTTCAATTCTAAAATATTGAATTAATATAATCTAATTTAACTTTGAAATATAAGCAAATTGACTTTTAAAAAGAAAAATATAACAACTATTTTGGGACGGGGGGAGTATTATATTATCGTCGTATGAATGACTGTTGTACGGGTGAAATTGATGATTTCTTCGTGATAGTGAATATATTACATATATATTCACAATATATTCTATAATTAATATTTAGTGTAATTAAGGTAAAATAGAGACCCTAATTCTATTAGGACTACAATTGTAATTAAGGTAAAATAGAGATCCTAATTCTATTAAGACTACAATTGTATACTATATATTTATGACATTAATACGAGAACTCCATCAAGGAGATTTACACTATTTTACGTGGTATCACAAACGAAAACCTGAAAATTCTCTTCTTCTAAAAGGCCACAACAGTACCCTTTGTCGATAGATTTACCCCTAGTTCGGCAATGCATTTCATCTGATTTCTTGCGCTTCTTCAACGGTGAAATAAAGTAGCCAACTTTCTCTTCTATGTGAGGAATTAATTAATTATTCTTCATAGTGCGTTACTACTCCTGTTCTTTCCTCACTGTAGTGGTGAAATAAACTAGTCAACTTTCTCTTCTCTGTGACGAATTAATTAATTGTTCTTCATAGTGCGTTACTACTCCTGTTCTTTCCTCACAGTGCGCTCGATACACTTATCACATAAGCAGCCCGGTATACAGCTGTTATACAATAAATATACAGCAGCCTCTCAACCGATATTATTCCACAAATTTTCGGTAACCCTCATGGATTCTCCCGCTTCCGCTTCCTCAACTCCAGACGTCACAAATCCTCCTCGTGAAAATTGGGCCAACAATACGTGCAGTTCACAACAAGCCCAACAACATTCGAGCAACGTTCGGACTGGGCCTGCCCTTCCATCAACATTGGGCCAATTTGAATTGGGCCTGCCCTTCCAGCAGCGCTCCAGTGGCCCAAAAACAACACTTTCAGTGGGCTAAACCGAGGCCCAGTATCCTGGCAGCCCATCCAGCGGCTCGCCAGGCAGGCCCAAGCCATCAGAAGCACTACACAGCGGCCCAACAGAAGCCGTCCAACCTCAATCAAACGGATTTGGGCCTTACTTTCGGTTCTTTAAAATTGCAGCAGCTCGATGATGCGTGGTATATGGATACGGGCGCCATGTCTTACCTCACCAACAATTCTGATAATCTTCCTCAACTGTGCAATTTAAATACTCCTCAATCTATTATGGTCGAAAATGGTCATCGCATTCCAATACAAGAGTTTGGTTACACACTAACCCCACCATCGCATCCCCAATTCTCCCTTAAAAATGTCCTATAGGGAAACTTCTTACGAGATGCAATAGTGAGGGGGACCTCTATCCTTTCCTATCCACGCCCACTGCCCATGTCACTCCTCCCACCGCTTTAGCTGCAATATCTCCATCAACGTGACATACTAGACTTGGTCACCCTTAATTCTATTAGAACTACAATTGTAATTAAGGTAAAATAGAAATCCTAATTCTATTAGGGCTACAATTATATACTCTATATACATGACATTAATAAGAGAACTCCATCAAGGAAATTTACGTTAGTCTACACTTCGTTTTTATATGTTTGCCTTCATCTTCACAAGTGAAAACATAATTTTAGTGTATGTTGGCATGCATATTAGAAAACGACAATGACATGACTTCAACGTTTTTAATCAATTATAAAATTTGATGACTATTAGTTTAGACATTAATGTTTTAACCATATGATTGACTTGTTAACTTAGAGCAAATATCCTACAAAAACAAACTACATAAGAGAGACGTTACGTTGAGGGAGTGAGTGAAAATATAGTGATACTACTATATATTTTTGCGGACTTTGCGGGTTTCCCTTTTGTAAATTCGCTAATATCAAATTCTTCTCACCAAGAATCCATAGCTTCGCCTGCTTCACATATATGTCCAAGAGACCAAGTCCAACACAATAAAAAACAATGATCCCTATGACTAGTTTATTTCCTTCTAACCCCTAGCTAGTAGCTATCAATCCACAACCTTTCCCCTGTCCCTCATCCAATCTTAGGAAAAATTTAACATACATATATTGATGCGTAATTGCAAGTTACTTGGTTTATCTTTCTAAGTTACTCATTTGTTGACGTGTGTTAAGAAATGGGTTGTGGCCTAGCTCAACCCAAAAAATTAGTTCATGAAGAAATAATTATTTAAGAGTATACACAAAGATCATCCATTCCTTTTTCATCTTATATGGACTCTTCAATACCTATCTCACACTCGGAACTGGATAGTTGGAGCGTGACTAATTGAGACGGGTCCTTGCTTTAATATCATGTTAAAAGAATAGATTTTGAGTCTAACTTAATCATAAAAGTTAGTTCATGAGGGAAGGATTGTCCTAGATCATATAAGGAGACCACCCATTCCTTTGTCATCCGATGGGGATTCTTCAATAGTATGTGACCATCATGTGGATTTTTCGTCTAAGTTACGGGTTTGCTAGAACCCAATAACTTTAGCTCGAATTTTGTGTTGTGTTAAAAAATTTACTTGTTATGTATAAATAATCTATCCAGAACCCGGTAAAAAAAAGGTTGTGCTCATAACTCATAAAATTAAAATCTTGGATCCTCCTATGTAACTATTTCATTTGAAAGCTTAACACTTGAAAACGATTTTTGATAATGGGTGACGGTGAAACTCAAATCCATGATCCTTGCTTTCTCTGGTACCATTTTGAAGTGAGTGACCATCTCATCTAAAAATTAAAATTGTTAAAAAGAGTATATTTTTATTTACTTAATTACTCCCTCAGTCTGATAAAGATTGACACTTTTCGCTTTTCGAGTGTCAAACTTCCTAATTTTGACTGTGTTAGAACATAGAATCTTTAATTTTTTTGAAATAAAATTTACATATTTGGAAACTACGTAAAAGTACTAGAAGTTATTAAAATTAATAATTTAAAATATTTAAAAGACATTTGAAAAAATTACGGTCAAAGAACAACTTATTTGACTCGAGAAGAGAGAAAAATGCCAATCTTTTTAGGACAAAGTGAGTATCTTTTAACATAACTTATTCTTTTATGAACAATTAACTATAATCATTTTTTGAAAAATCAGATAATATATATTTTTATGTCATCAGTGTATAGAAGATAGAACTCTGTTTAGAAAACACAAAGTAATAGGCGAGTTTGAGTTTTTTCTAAGGCTGGTCAGTGGGCCGGGTCGGCTCGATCCCGACCCGCCCCGATCCCCCTAAAAAAATTTAATGGTGTTGGGACTCGAAATCGGGACGAGCCCAGCTCGTCCCGCCCCGACCCCGTCCCAATCCCGCCCCGATCCCGATCCCCCTCCCCATTTGCAAAACTAACCGTTGCAACAACGGCCAAATTTTGATTTTGGCCGTTGTGCAACGGTCCAAACGACCATTTTGGCCCCCACCCCATAAACCCCCCTACCCCCTTAATATTTATTTTTAACCCCTAAGTTGGTATATTTACACTTTAACTCAATTTCACAACTGTAAACACCTCATTTTCTCTTCATTTTATCTCACAAATCTTCCTACAATCTCTCAATCTATCTCTCTACACGTCTACAATTACATTGCCTACTAAATATTTTATTTTATTTGCTCATTTGTATAATTGTATCAAAGTTCAAAAATTGAGACTGAAGTTGACAACTAGCTTGAGGATCATCCATCGAGCAAAGTTTCAATTTTCAACCTCGATTACACGTTGACGTTACGTCGGCGTTTGGTACATTCATTCCTTCTTTTAATTTTTATTTTTACTTTATTTTAATTATCGCACTTAATTTCATTATCTTTAATTATTTATTTGCATAATTAAAATGAAAGCATTAAGATGTATGATTAAGGACAAGGGTAAGGGTGCTACTTCTAGTAGGGGTAACAAGGGCAAGGGTGCTACTTCTAGTAGGGGTAACAAGGGCAAGGGTACTTCTTCTAGTCATCCTATTCCTAGACATAATAGTTTGATTGATTACACTCATATAGATGAAACTGATTTTTCTAATGATATACCATTAGATGATGAGATATATTCTTCAACTGAACCAGACTTTAATTTAGAAGATGATCTAGATGACATACCCACTAGTGCACCTCAACAATCTCAACCTCAGACTGAGTCTCAGCCTCAAATTGAAACTGGAACACTTCCTATTCCCCCTAGTATGAGACGAGACCCCACACAATGAAAATTAAAATCAGCTACATGAGATTTTTTTGATAGGAACCAAGAGAATCAAGAAGTTAGATGCAAAATTTGTAAAAATGTTTATAAATTTAAAATGAGAAAAGGTCAGGTGGGACAAGAGGTTTATTGAGACATGTACAAGGCTTTCACAAAGCTAGATGAGATGAATACGAGACTACAAAGTCGGGTTCGCCAATGCGCTCTCCGTCGGGACAAGGTTCACCTAGTGTCCTGGATCAAGTACATGGCCAAATTAACCCGATGACGGGGGAATTGTAGGTCCTAAATACGATAAACACATAGATAGGGAAGCAATAACAAAATTAGTTGCGGTGGAGGATTTGTCTTTTTAATTTCCTTCCTCTCATGATTTTATTCATTACATTAGAGAAATGTATAATCCTGCTTTTAACGATTTTCCTAGATCAACTGTTAGGAGAGATGTTTTTAAATTTGCAAATGAATATCAACAATATTTACGTTATGCATTATATCATTTTCCTGACAAAGTATCTATCACTTCTGATATAGCCCGTAGTACTAACGACAATGATTATTTAACTGTAACATGTCATTGGATAGATCATAATTGGTCTATGCAAAAATGTATTTTAACATATAGATATATTGATGATATGCACACTGGAAATTTTATTGCAAAAAATATTCATCAAGTTTGCGATTATTATGGTATAACTGACAAAATAATGATTGTTACGTTAGATAATGCTTCTTCTAATAGTTATGATGTGAGACTTTTAAAAGATCTATTAATTTCATCTTTTCCTAATCATTTTCATGTAAAATGTGCGTGCCATATTTATAACTTAGTCGTAAAGGACGGTCTATCACTTTTTGAAGACATTACCTTTTAGAAAAATTTCTGAAGAAGTAGCGACTAGGTGAAATTCTCTATATGAACAACTACTTGTTGCTTACGATTATAGAAGACCTATAACTTTATTTTTTAACGCCCATAATCGAAATCCAACAGATATGCTTATAGATAATGATTGGGAAAAAATTTCAGAACTTATTGAATTTTTAGAGAAATTTTTTCAAGCAACTAAAGAATTTTCTGGTATATATTATCCTACTATTTCAACTATGTTATTTTATATAGCTCTAATATTTTTGTTACTTAGTGAATATATGAAAAAACCATCTTATAAGACACCTATTAAAAATGTTTATCAATTTTTTTTCTTTCTATTCCCACTATTTATATTATTGGTGCTGTATTAAATCCGACTATTAAAATAGACGATTGTAAATTACTTATTGAAACTATTTATGATTGTATAACAGTACTTCCACCTCCAATTCCAAAAAACCCAAATGAACAATCACCTAAGGAACCAACTAAAGAAGAAGTTTTGTCTAGCATACACGATGAATGCAAAAAAATATATATGCATTAACAACAAGAAAGTGCTAGCAACCAACCATCATCATCATCATCTTCTTCTTCTTTATAAAAGACATGTTGTTTCTGCGGCTAATATTGAAAGCCTTAGAAATAGAATGTTTAGTGGTACCACTGCTAATCAAGTTAGCGAGTTTGATGTTTTTGTTTTGCAAGGTGTTGTACCGTACCAAACAGTTCTCAATGAAAAGGGACGTGAAGACTTGCTTAAATACTGGAGGGAAAATGAGAAGAGTTTTCCGATACTAGCAAAGATGGCCCGAGATGTGTTGAACATTCAAACGTTATCAACATCGTCTGAAATCGCTTTTTCTGCCGGAAGATTTCAAATAGGAGAGAACAAACACTCATTAGCGGAAGTCAGCTTGGAGATTGCAGTTTTATTCAGAGATTGGATATGAGTGGAGCGTAGAAGGTGCGGTCAACCAGAGATCAACGAAGAAGACGATTTAAACTACAACGAAATCTTATGTGAGGGAACTGGAAGCGAAGTCAACCAATTTGACCAACAAATTCCAATTCCAACTGAAGAACCACAAGACATTGTGAAGAAATTAGAAAATGTGTTTATTACTATGTAACTTTTTTAATTACAATTTTACTATGTGATTTGCAACTTTTGAACAACATCACAAAGTTGCAATTTTGAAATTATATTACAAAAAAATAATATAAGAGGCACAAAAATAACCTTGAGATATTTTTATTACACTATCTTGTTCAATTATTTAAGTGTTTATATTCACAACTTTTTTGAAATTAATTGTCTAAAAAAAAGGAAACTTCAAAGACAAATTACATGGCTGTATGACTTGTGCCTTATCCTGGTTCAACCCTTTACCCAATACATAAATTATGAAAAATATTTAAGAAAATACTTATAAAATTAATTATAGATTAGGAATATATTTAATAAAAATCAGATCCACATATCGAATCTGGATCGGATACGAATATCAAATACAAGATCAAGATCCAGATCCGATCCGTCAGAAACGGATCCGGGTCCGATCCGATCCGTCGGGTCTAAATTTTAAAAATTCATATCCTATAAAACAGATATGAATCCACTGAATTTGGACCGAGTTCAAGATCCATTGTCATCTCTAGTTGACACATTGATATATACAGGACTTTAATTTTTCAAAAGAACTAATGTCAACTCAAAATTCTGTTACAAAGTGATAATTTAAATATATCCTTTCTGTCTCATAGGAATTTGGGGCTTTCCTTTCCAGACCAAAATCCAACACCTGGAGACACAATCATATAGGTTAATTGTCTCTGATCATGATCTTCAAGTTCTTCCTTTAGATTTGATTGGACTTTCAAAAGATACATTTGTTTATTTTATTCCTTTTCTCTGTTCATTTTTTTCGTGTAATAATAAAGAGAAAAAACATGCTTAATAGATCCTATGATAAGATATGCAGTAGAGTAGTGAATTGTTTATCGCTTTGTTTGGCAGGAGCAAGTTGATATCTCTCTTTCATCATCCTTGTGTTCATATTAATCTCAATATAATAACTGTTTTTGGAAAATATACTACTTACTCCATTTTTAAAAGATTATCTTACTTTTTTTATTAATTTATCTTAAAATGTTGATACATTTTTATAGTTAAAAATAATTTAACTTTATGAGACGATTTACAATCCCACAAATATCTAAAAATTCTTTTAGATCACATATTTCAAAAGTCTTCATTTATTTCTTAAACTCCATATCAAATTAAACTAAGACAATCCTTTTGAAATAAAGAGAATAGATAATTAAAAAAAAACAAAACTCAAATCTGACAGTGAGCCAGCCACATTAAATCATTAAAATCAGATTAAATTACATTTAGACTCTATGTGACAATACCCTTATATAACATCACCTCATTATAATAATTAAAATTTTCTCGTATTTAATTTATATTTATATTTTACTTCTTTATAACAATTACATCCGTCTTTATAGCAGTACACTCTTTACAAAATCACCCCCTATAACACCTATCTTCTTTTTTAATAATATAATAATTAATCATTTTAAATAGAAATAGAATCTCTAAAATTATCAATAATAGGTCTAGAGATTGTGATCAAATATTTTAATATTTTAATAAACTATTTATGACAAAGTATGAATATATATTTTCATCATTAAAAAATTTCTCTTCTTTACACAAATTGTGATTAAACTTAGGATTTGACATTTAGCCTCTCATTTAAATATCAAATATCGTTATAGGTGTATAACAACCATTCATTATAAAAGCTAAAAAATCTCAGAACTAACAATGCTGTTATAGAGATGTTTAACTACACTAAATCATGTTATGTTATACTCTCACTGTCCCAATTTATATGACACACTTTTCCTTTTAGTCAGTCTAAAAAATAATGACACATTTTCTTATTTGACAACAATTTAACTTTAAACTTTATCTTTTATGTTTAACGAGATAATTTATAATCACACAAATATCTTTAACTTATTTTAGATCACAAGATTCAAAGTCTTCCTCTATTTCTTAAACTCCGTGTCTAATTAAATCACATCATATAAATTGGGACGGATAAAATATGTAATATGATTATTCGGTTATTTATAGTAAATATTATATTCACGAGGGGAAATTATAGTGTATAAGTTACTACCTCCGTCTCATAATAAGTGTCACCTTAGCAAAAAACACGTATATTAAGAAATTAATAATGCAATGTGAAATTTACTAAATTACCCCTATATAATAAAAATAAATTACTTTTTCCTCTTGATAAAGCATGCACAAGTAGTAGTCCTTTTGATATTGAAAATTCAACATTATCAAGTTACTATATGACCGGTCCAATCATCACTTAGATGTATTTTAACTTGTCATATTTTATCTAAGGGTAAAGTTGAAAAAAACTAGCCAATTTATATCTTGATTTCCTAAGATAACACTTATTATTGGATAAATATTTTAGTCAAACACTTATTATAGGACCGAGGGAGTATTTCCTAAATGCTATGGTGGTGTCATTGCGTAATCGAAATCCTTGAATCAACCAAGAAAACAAAAGCTAAAAAAAGAAAAGAAAAGGAAAATAATCAAGTGGTAAATGGGTAATTGTAAATATTAATTTCCCAAGTTATCTACTTGCGGGTAAGTTACATGTTACTTAAATTAATAGCTTATTTGATCAAAATTTTAAATTTTGCATGTTTTAGATAAAAGTGTGTTTTGTAATAAATATCTTTTAAGAAAATTATTTTGAAGAGTGATAATTTGTGTTCGGCTAATCAATTAAAAAAAATAATTTTGTTAGTATTAGAGCAACAATTTATATTTGATCAAGATTCCAAAAATACTATGGAGAAAATTTACTTTTTTTCGGCTTCAAAAACAACTTTTGCTACTATTCACAAGCACTTATTTTTCTTCTAAAAGCTTAGTCAAACACATTCACTCTCTATAATAAATATTATAATAATATTTTTTTAATTAAAATTTACTTTTAAACTTTCCAAAAGCTTAACCAAACAGGCATTAACTAATAATATATAAAGAAAATCAATACAATGTAAGCTATCGATCCTTATCAATCATGCAATTAATCAAAGGAACCACTCCTGCGACAGACGTAGTCCTTTCTAGTTATCCAAGCAATGGCAATTAATCAACTAAATTAGCCAGAAGTGTTTGTCGTCGATATTAAAAAAGGTTTAGTCCTCAACCTTTTTCGTTAACCGCTTGAGAGTTGAGATAGATACGCCAATCGGTTTTAGACATATATACTATGTAGAGATGTCAATGGCTCAACCAATTAATGTAAAAAATAGATCTTGGGTCTAACTCAACCACAAAAGTTAGCTTGTAGGGTGATGATTGTCCAAGTTCATATAAGGAGTCCACGTTCCCATTTCATTTCTGATGTGAAACTCTTAACACTCCCCCGCACGCCCATACCTCGTTAACTGGAGTGTAAACAATATAACTGTTGGATATGTAAAGCAATACGGGAAGTAAATAAATATTACAAATGTTCGAAAGGATAAACAAACAAGCCAATATTTAGAATTGCCGCAAGGTTGTTGAGTGTTGAATCTTGATAACCTGAAATCAAGAAACACTAAATCTGGATTGTTACAACTGTGGCTGAGTCGAGAGATGACTCTCCGTCTTTAAGACAAGATTGCCCCGTATATATATTTTTACGTTAACGGGCAATAGTCTCCCAAGATGAAACAACAACTAATCAACACTACAAAGCAAATAGGTTGATTCTGACGAAGAAAACAAACACGAAACGACTTGCTGAAGAATGGGAAGGAAGAGTTTTCTGTTTTTGTCCCAACGTGTCTGCTAACGTTTGGACTGAATTTCTGTGTTTTACTCTTCTGTTCTGTGTCTATATGTTGTAGTCTCTGCAATTGAGCCAATCAACTCCAACGGCAGGCAGAAACTTTCTGCCTTCCGTCGTTTCCAATTTCAGCTTCTCAGAAACTCCAGGGACCAAATTGTAAATATTAAACAATTTGGGAATCTATCAGAAGAAGCCCAAGGCCCACGACCCACGACCGCTCGACCGGACCAGAAGGGACGGGCGGGTGGCGGCGGCGCGCATGTGGACTTAGCCTTGAACCAAAGCACATCTAGGTCCTCCATCCTTCAAACACATGGGTTACCCCTTGGGGTCCCAAACCCTTAGCCAATTTCGAGACTTATAAAGAGAATAATTCTTTCTTTTCCCACCGATGTGGTAGATTTGTCCCACACCATATTTCCATGCCTGAAACACCTTACTTCGTGGACCAATATCTCTTTCATTTCTCAATGAAATTTGACGATTCTTGGCCCTACGGTAATCTACTCACTTAGTAGATTATGTACGTGTGAAGAGACAAAGCCTCCAACATATGGAACCTTAGTGTTTAAGTCATTAAATACGGGTGGACGCACCTCCCCACCAAAGGCAAATTTCCAACAATCCCCTCTTGAAAGAGATTTTGGCGCACATACAAGGTGCCTACTTTCAGCAATCTTTCAGCGAAAAGATATTGCATCATGAGAGGTAGCTTCCGCTTTGAACCTTCCCTAGTTGAATACCACCATACTTACTTACTGCGCGGTGAACGTGATGTCTTGAACTGTCAGTGTTTAGTGTAAGCCAAGACAACGATACCAACACAATAACTCTCCTTATTCATTTTCTTCTTATTGTTTTGTTCGTTGTGGCCATGGACACACTTGGATTCTTAAGTATGTTCATTTGAGGTGTCTTATCCTCGCACTTAAATAGGTGATCTCTTACAAGGTATCCTGCTATACCCCACTTCACAAGTGTTAGGAATCATTAAAAGTTTCTCCAACCTTAACCTCAACCGTTTGAGGATCGTTAAAGGTTTGGAAGCTTAACATTTACCCACCATGCAGGTAGCACTTTAATGTCTATCGTGGGAATAACTTTGGATTCATGTTTCCCTACAGAAATCATCATCAGAAGTGCTCTTGCTTCCACCGAAGCGCTCAACTGAACCTTTTTGCAGCTTAGTTTTCCCATTGAACCAAATTCTTAGGATCTCCAGTCAGTATGGTTGGGTTACCATCGCAAATGTTAGTATTGTTTGGGTTTTAAGCCCATTCCCCTAGATAGGCAGAACACTTGATCTTCGGGTAGTCCCTTAGTTGAAGGGTCCGCTATATCCGTTGATTAGTAATTAAGAAAGTGACACCCGTGATGATCAACTGCCATACGGTCTTATGTCTCCGACAGATCCTGACCGATATGTCTAGACGCCGTCATCCGTGTCTTTCCTGAAGCCGACCGGCTAGCCACAGTGTATAACTGCTGAAGGCACGGGTTTCTCCCAATAAGGGACGTCCTCTAAGGAGTCGTGAAGTTACTCAACTTCTTTCATACTTTGTATAAAGCGATAAACTCTGATTCCATCATGAATCGGCCGATGCAAGTTTGCTTAGAGCTTTTTTCAAGACCCACCATACACATTTACTTGTGGTTTTGGTGTTCTTCATATCTGATGTCTAGTTTGCATCATTGTGTTCTTCCAAAACTGCTGGACATCCAGAATACCATGATCCGTAGATAAGCGAATATTTTAGATATCGTCATATCCGACTTAACGCCTTCTATCAATCATTTTTTAAAATCATCAGGGAACCTTAGTTCAACTGATCTACTTTGTAGGCCGATACCAGGTCGGTTGTAGTGTGTACAATACATTGAACTACATGTGACCTGCACATATCACTCATTGTCTATGAGTGCACCATGATTCCAATCAGTTCTATGATTCATATCCATTGGTGGCTTCAACGAGACTGTTAGTTATCTCACAACTGTGTTTGGAGTTAGACCAATCCGTTAGATATCTTAGAAATCCAATTCCTAAGATATCATCTGTGATACCCATATCTTTTGTTTCAATATAACTTTCACTCTTAGGCTGTTGGTTTTCCAACTGTTGGCTTTCTAACTTCAGAGTCAATGTTTTTGTGGTCAGATTCATAGTTTCTGTTTTATCTGAAACTTCCAGGACCAAAATGTAAATATTTCAGGAACCAAAATGAAAGTTCAGGAAGAAGCCCAACAGTCTAGCAAACCAACTCTGATCCTCCCCTTCCAACTCCCCGGTTAGGAAGGCTGTTTCAACATCCATGCCACACAAGATTGCAATGGCCCTGGATGTTAAGCTATTCACAGGGAAGCACATGTACAAGTAGCCGAGGCCTTATACTCGATAGTAGATCCATCTACTTTGTACTCACTTTTGAGTATCCACATTTACGAAACACAAAGGTTCTTTTTCCGGAGGAAGATCAACCATTACACAAGTATGGTTCTATATGATGGAATTTATTTCTCTCTTTGTAGCTTCTTCCCAAAGCAGCGCTTCTGGAGATGACAATTATTTGTTAATTTTCCATGGTTCATTCTCAACCATACAATCTAGAAGGTCTGGAACAAGTCTTTGTCCCCTCTTTGCTCCGTCTCGATTCAACATCTAAAATCCCTGAGTTCTGTAGATCTGGAATATTAAGTTCCGGATAGACAGTAACTTTTGAGTCCTGTAGATACGGAACGTCTAGTTTCGGACAGTCAGGCCCTCGCGGGTTCTTGTTAACCTCGAGCAATTACTTTTTTTCCTTCTCAAGGAAAGTTATCCTTATAGAATTCATCATTCTTTGATACCAAGAGGCGATAAACACTACTGTTATTTGCAGATCCAGTGAAAATGCAATTTACAGTCTTAGGTCCAACTTGACCTATTTCGATATTCCAACTTCCACCAAGCCACCCCACATCACAATATTTGTATGTGGGATCATTTTTATGTTTCACACGGAGGGTTATCCTTATCCTTATGCGGAGTTCTGCTGAGAATCGCATTAGCTGTAAGGATCGCCTTGCCCCACATATTTTGGGCGTATGACTTTGCGCTTGGCTAACACCGTTGGACTGAGGTGAGTAATGAGCAGTCGTTTGATCAACGATGCTTCACATTTTCTCCCTCTATCACTACGAATTCCTCAATCTGTAGGCTTAGTTGATTTCCAACTTCTACTTTGTAGCGCTTATCCGCTTCAACTACTTCATCTTTGCTTTTCAACAAACAAATGATTCAATACGTTATACCATCATCAATGAAGGTCACAAAGTACTTGTATTCCCCCTTTATTTTGTATAAACTTCAAATCACCCATGTAGGTGTGACTAAGTTCTAGACGAGCGATGCTTCTTTCGCTATTCCTTTGACGGAACTTGGAAATGTGATTTTGCCTCTTCGCCTACCTCATATTTATTTTGAGGATTTATGTCGACAGAATGCAACAATCTCAACTTCGTTAGCTTTTGAATGACTTTCTATTTAACGTGTCTTAATCTATGATGACATATATGCACGGATTATGAATATATCATTCATTTGGCTACAGACATACTGTACCATTCTTAGTTATTATAGACCTGTTGGACTAGTCTCAAACCAGCTCGACCAACAGTGTCCCTTAAACCAAGTTTGGGACATGTATCACCTCCTTTTAGAGTGACCCAATTCCCTGAAGTCCTATTGAGGATAACCTCTCCAACCCCTTCTACTTTAGAGGTGGCGTTGCTTCACATGAACAACCTCTTGCCCGTGGTTAGGGCATAGCCGGATCATATGTGATCTGGATACTCTTGTCCACTCCAGTTGCTTTGGCAGACTGAGTGTCCAATTTCTTTTCTGCCTTTCCTTAGGCCTTCAGATCATTTAAGACCTGGAAACTCTGATCCACCTTACCAGGTGTCCATAACTTTTCTGCCTTTCCTTTGGCCTGCAGATAATTTAAGACCTGGAAACTCTGGCCCACCACACTAGGTGTCTATTACTTTTCCTATGAAATGAATTTTGGCCCCACTCCAGTCGCCCGTAGGCTTTGTATGACTGAGTGTCCAATATCATCCTATGAAGGATCTTCTGCCAAATAGTGTGACAGGCTCAACGTCTTTAGCTTTTAGTCTTCTTCCCCTTATGATTGGGGCCCAGATAATTCTTGGCGCTTACTTAAGAGTGGTAACAATTTTCGCACAGTCAGTGGATCTTTCTCCTTCGTATGTGCGAACATACATTACACATTTTTAATAAGTACACTTAAAAGAATGGATCTTTTTAAGTCGTTTACAAAATCCAATCTTTAAACGGGAAGGAAGATGAGATTAAACTTCTGATTTTAAAGCGTAAGGAATATAAATTATTTCGTGAAAATATTTTCATATTCCTCCTTACTTTAAGTCCTTTTTAATCAGACATCATTTAATCTTATTCTTGACAAGGAAGAAAAATTACTTATCCCAATTTCGGATTCTGGCCAACTTCAGTCACTTCGTCAGACTAAGTGTCCATTTCCTCCTTACCATAATTCGGATCCTTTGTCTGGGACAGATATAGGCCTTCTGCTACAAGATAGAACCACATCTTCAGCCTTCTCCTCTTGTCCCAGTTGACATCCCCGGCTCTCGTGGACGCTTGTTCCCACCACTCTCAGGAGCGGTGACACCATGAACATGTTGACCTTCAACAACATAATCAAAACTCTCTTCAACTAGAAAACCACAGCCATATCCAGATTTGGTCACACAACTTTCGGCCGACATCTTTCGAACACTAATACAAATCTTGTCTTAAAGACAGAGATCCATCTCTCGACTTAGCCCACAGTTGTAACAATCCATATTTAGTGTTTCTTGATTTCAGGTTATCAAGATTCAACACTCAACAAGCTTGCGGCAGTTCTGAACATTTGCTTGTTTGTTTATCCTTTCGAACACTTGTAATATTTATTTACTTCTCGTACTGCTTTACATATCCAACAATAACTTGGGGGCCCAACATTGACGAACAAAGAATTGGAATAATCCTGACTCTAATACTATGTAAAGAATGGATCTTGGGCCTAACTCAACCCCTATCTTGTAGGGTGAGGATTGTCCAACTCCATATAAGGAGTTCATGTTTCCATTCCATTTCCGATGTGAGACTCTTAACAATTAATTATAGAACGAAAAAGATTATATCACAGAGTACTAATCAATTCAAATGCTGCAGAGCTTCCAAGAACAATGTGTTGTTTATCGATAGTTTGAATCCCTTATATCTAGAGGCCCTAAACTTTAAAAATGAGAAAAGAAGACTATAAGATTATCTATTTTTTAAGTTTATGCCTACTCCTTAAAAAAGAAATTTAAAGGCCTTAATTATTTTTTTGTCTAAATTACTAGTACCATCTATTACTTTCTCAAAATTTTAGTTAACTAACACTCCATTAATTAGAACGGTAAAAGTGCAAACTTGGGAAAAAAAGTAGTTATACTTTTTATTTTTCTTAGATGTCGAATACTTTGAAACAGATTCAAATTTTCAAAAACAACTATAGTACTTCCTCCTGATAAAAAAAGGTGTTCACTTAGTCATTTGCACATATCTTAAAAAAATACTAACTTCTTATTAAAAATAAGTAATTTGACTAAAATATTTCTAATTAAATAGGTATCGGGATTTGGTCACCTACCATTTAATAGGGGCAAATCTGAAAAAATATAATTAATTATTTTTTAATTTGGCAAATAAACACTCTTTTTAATTCAAAAAATAAAAGTTAAGCAGAATTTTTTTTATCCGGGGGAGTACTATATTTAAGACGGGAGGGAGTAAATATTTGCTACATAAAGCAAAAGCATGGACATAAATGCACTTGAAAAGCTAATACACGAATATTGGGTCATACATTACATAGAAGATTAAGATTAAGGTAAAATAAACTAGAAGAGCTGCTATTAAAATTTCCAATTACCAAGAGTAAGGAAGTCCTATTAGGGGTGAGCACGGGTACAGGGTACCCAGATACCCGACCGGAACCGACACTAACGGGTAGGTTCCGGGTAGATATATTATAATAACGGGTAGGGTCCGGGTAGTAAAATTAGGAACCGATCAATGTCGGGTCCGGTTCCGGTTCCGGCAAATAGAGACAGGGTACCCTAATTCTAACCGATACCCGGAACCTATAAAATATTAAATATTTTTATTTTTTTTTAAAACATTTGGACCACTTTTAACTTTCTCCAAAATTATTTGTTGCACGCCTGCACATTGATTTTCCCCACCCCAAAACTCTCTCAATAACAATGACGTTT
Source organism: Anisodus acutangulus (assembly GCA_029783415.1). NCBI lineage: Eukaryota > Viridiplantae > Streptophyta > Magnoliopsida > Solanales > Solanaceae > Anisodus > Anisodus acutangulus. The sequence continues at coordinate 29,700,309 of CM056497.1, forward strand.
TAGCTACACCACCGAGCTTCATCGTCGTCGTTGTTGAAGCTTTCTCTTAGGTACTTTCATCGTTGTCGTCATTGAAGCTTCACCTTTGCCTCTTTCTCTCATTTGGTTGTGTTCACGTCATTCCTAAAATGCATATGGGTTCATATCTAACTCTTCAATTTCTTTTTAATATCATATGCTTCTGTTCTATTTCAAAGTATACTCATCTTCAATTTGTATTACTTTTTTATTTGAAATGTAAATCTATTTTTAAAATTTGTGTATATTTTTGTAGTTGTGAAGATGAAATTTAGGGATTTACTAGTATAATAAAGCTTTTCTTTTGTATCGAAGAGCTTATGAACACGAAAATAAGTTTAATTCAGATATTTTCAAATTTATTTTGAAATCAACACGTTCAATTAATTGAGTGTCAAATTTGACTTACAATTTTAGGTTTTGCAATGTAATTAGCTTTTCTACAATGAATAAGTTTTCTAAAACTTCTTATAAGGGTACTAAAAACTCCGATTGCAGGCTAAAAACTACTTGATGAAATTATTTTAGAACTCTTTTTATTCTCATAGGCTTAAAAATTGTTGCTTAATTTGTGTTTTTATTTACAGTAGTGCAGGAACCTACAGGACCTGCGGGTCAGTAGGTTCCGGGTAATGATTGCTACGGGTAGGTTCCGGGTAGTAAATTTAGGAACCGATCTTTTATCGGGTAGGGTCCGGGTAGTTAAAAAATGTTAGGGTACCCGGACCCGCTCACCCCTAAGTCCTATTAATCTTCCCCCTTAAAAATGTTCGGATAAGCTGATCCTGATATAAATAATATTCATAACCAAACACATGATAAAATAATCTAATATTTTATCTAACCAACCAAAAGACCCCTGAATGTAAACCCGCATGCCCCCAAGAAGATATCAAATTCCACACCTTATTTCTTTCTTTCTTAGAAATAAAGAAAAGAATATACGATAAATAAAATTGAGGTCCCTATCTAGAGCCTAGGATCCTAATTTTGTGTGAAGTTCATTGAGTCGTCCTGCACCCATGTTTTCATGTAGATTCCATGTATCAATCAAAGCACAGCTCTATTTAATTAATTCTACTGATTTCTATTTTCTAAGACAAAGAAAAGACTAATCGTGATAACACAGGACATAATTAATTAGTAGCCCCCTATATAACGTTCTGATTATGGCTATCTGGATTTTGGACTAAGTGTAAGATTTAACATATAGTACATAATTAAAGAGTTCGAAAAATATGTACACAATAACACTTTATAAAGAACTTTTGAACTAAACAGAAAAGAGTGTATTACCAGTGTATATATAGAGAAGGCATGACCTTTCCTGCTCCAAATTTGAAAATTTTGGGTTATATCGTTAATAATATCCTAGATATTTCATTGTTTACTTGAGAAAACTAATTAAAATAAGTATAAGAAAGTAAGTTTAATCATTTGAAATCTGATTAAACATTCAGATAAATTTGAGTTTGGATGGATTGAGCAAGATTTGTCGAATGAATTGATTTAGTAGTAGAGGAGTAATTGTTTTTCTCTTAATATGATTAAGACACTAATAAAACACTCCATAAAGATGTGTTAATTAGAAGGGTTTCAGAAATGAAATTGCCAATATACTCCATAATCATCATGCATTGCATGCATACAAACTAAAGCATTAACATCAAAACAACATATCTTACGCTACACAACACTATAACGTTCACATCTGACTTCTCTCACGCAAATAATGGACCCAATAAAGTCTGTCATTTGGAGATTGAACTCTATACATACCAACAACATAAACAACAAACGACATTTTCTCCCCTCTCACCCCCAGCTATACATGCATCCTCCACTAGTGGCTGATCTAATCCGAGATCATCCGGGTAATAATTTTCAGAGTCTTAATTTGATTGAACACGAAATTTTAAGAAAATAATGAAAACTTTTAAATAATAATTTTAAACTAATGTTATATATAATATACTAAAATGCACTTTGAATAATCCTGGTTTTAAACATACAAGTAAGATGTTAGGATTGAAAAATTACTAAATACTTAGAAAACATTTTTTCTAAATTAATGGCGAATCCACTATTATAATTATGAGTTCGGAAGAACCCAATAATTTTATCTCAAACTGTCTATTTGTGTTAGAAATTTATTTAGTATATCTAAAATAACAAATTCAGAACCCAACAAGCAAAAAAGATTATATAATTAAGGTACATAACCCATAAACTGAATATCATGTATCGACCTATGTTTGAAATAAACTAAAAAAATAAGAAATATTATAAATTAAAACATATAGAATATGTGAAAACTTAAGAAAGTAACAAATATATATTAGATTTGAATTCATAATTTAAAAATACAACAAATTTAATGTAATTAAAAATGATAAAAAATCAAACCCAATAAATTAAAATCCTGAGATGAGGGCTCAGTGACCCCACCCCTATACCTCCCAATATCTAACATACCCTTCAATAGTTCAATCTAAGGGTGTCCAATGGGGCGGGTCCCGACGGGACGTGGAGGGTCGGGACTCGGGTTCCGGTGGGCCTGGCGGGCTGGGATAGGCGGGACGATGGGAGGCCCAGTTCCGTCCCACATCCCGCCGGAACGGGGTCGGGTTGGGGCGGGTCAGGTCGGGACTCATTTTTTTCCACTTAATTTTAAAAAATAATATATAGTTATATACAAACACTTCAATAATTGAATAAGATAGTGTAATAAAAACATCACAAGACTATTTTTGTGCCTCTTAGATTATTTAATAGAAATATGACATAGTAATACAATTTCAAAATTACAACTTTGTGGTGTTGTTCAAAATTTGCAAATGACATAGTAAAATACTAAAATTGCAATTAAAAAAATTACATATTCAACCATACTCTTTTGAATTTCCTCACAATGTCTTGAGGATCTTCTGTTGGAATTGAAATTTGTTTGTCAAATTCTTCAATGTCGCTTCCTGCTCCCTCAGACAAGATTTCATTGTAGTTGTAGTCTTCTTCTTCGTTGGTCTCCGGTTGGCCGCACCTCCTACGCTCCGCACGAATCCATTCTCTGAATAGAACTGCAATCTCCAATGTGTCTCCCGCCAATGAATGTCTGTGCTCTCCAATTTGAAATCTTCCCGCGGAAAAGGCGCTTTCAGATGTTGTTGATGACACTTGAATGTTTAACACATCTCGGGCTATCTTTGTTAGCGTCGGAAATGTCTTCCCATTCTGCCTCCAATATTTCAGCAAGTCTTCTTGTCCTTCATCATTGACAATTAATTCATACGGTAGAACACCCTGCAAAACATAAACATCAAATTCGCTAACTTGTGAAGAAGTTGAACCGCTATACATTTTATTTCTAAGGCCTTAAATACTAGCAGCAGAAATCGCATGTTTTTTATAAGGTTGCAGCGAAGTAGTAAAAGATGGTACAGAAGCCGATTGATTATTTACACTTTGTTGTTGGTAATACGTATATTTTTTTTGCATTCGGTGTGTATGCTAGACGTAACTGCTTCTTTAGTTGGTGTGTCAGTTGGTTCTTCAGTTAGGTCTGTTGGAAGTACTTCTACACAATCATAAATCATTTCTACAAGTGTTTTACAACAGTCTACTTTAATAGTTGGATTTAATACAGCACCAACAATATAAATAGTGGGGATAGGAATTTTTTTTTAAAATTTTTTAAACATTTTTTCAATAGTTGCCTTATAAGTTATTTTTTGCATATATTCATTAAGTAACAAAAATATTAGAGCTATATAAAATAACATATTTGAAATAGTAGGATAATAAATACCGGAAAATTCTTTAGTAGCTTGATAAAATTTCTCTAAAAATCCATTAAGTTCTAAAATCTTATCCCAATCACTATCTACAAGCATATCTCTTGAATTTTTATTATGGACATTAAATAATAAAGTAATAGGTTGTCTATAATCGTAAACAACAAGCAGTTGCTCATACAGAGAATTCCACCTAGTCGAAACTTCTTCTGAAATTTTTCTATATGATAATCCACAATCATGACATATTTTTTATACTCTTTGCGTCTTTGTATTTTTTCCTTTAAAAATAAAGTTTATGGCAAATTGTATTTTATCAAGAATGTTTTCAAAAAGTTTTAGGCCATCCTTTATAACTAAGTTATAAATATGAAACACACACCTTATATGAAAATAATCGGGAAAAGATGGAGTTAATCTAAGTTTTAAAAGTCTTATAGCATAATCATTAGAAGAAACATTATCTAATGTAATAGTCATAATTTTATCTGTTATTCCATAGTAATCACAATTTTCATTAATATTATCTGCAATAAAACTTCCAGTGTACGTATCATCTATATATCTATATGCTTTATACGTTTTTGCATAAACCAATTTTCATCTATCCAATGACATGTTACCGTTAAATAATCATTACCGTTAGTACTACGACCTATGTCAAGAGTGATAGCCACTTTGCCATTAAAATGATACAGTGCATAACTTAAATATTGTTGATATTCACTTGCAAATTTAAAAAATTCATTCTAACAGTTGATCTAGGAAAATCATTAAAAGCCGGATTATATATTTTCCGAATATAATGAATAAAACTAGGAGAGGAAGGAAATGAAAAAGCAAACCCTTCACCGCTATTAATTTTGCCATATTTTCCATGTCTTTATTTTTATCATAATTAGGACCAAAAATTCCCCCGTCGTCGGGTTAATTTGACCCTGTACTAGGTCGGGGACACTATGAGAACCTTGTCCCGACTCATATGGCATTGGCACACCCGATTTATTAGCTTGATATTGATTCCACCTAGTTGTGTGCTCGCCTTGTATATGTCTCAATAATCCTCCGTCCCACCTTGACCTTTTCCGGTTTTAAATCTATAAACATTTTTACAAATTTTACATCTAGCTAGTTGATTCTCTATGTCCCTATCAAAAAAATATCATGCAGGTCATTTTAACTTTCATATTGTCGGGTCTCGATTCATACTAGGGAGAATATGAGGCATTCCAGTTGCAGTTTCAGGCTGGAGACTCAGTCTGAGCCTGAGGTTGATGTGAATCACTAGTGGGTGTGTCATATATATTATCGTCTAAATTAAATTCTGATTCATCTACTTCATCATCTACTAGTATATCATTAAGAAAAGCATTTTCATCAATATTACTGAAATCAATCAAATCATCGGGACTAAGAATATGATTACTACAAGAAGTACTCTTACCCTTATTACCTCTACTAGAAGAAGCATTACCCTTACCCGTAATCATACGTTTAATCCTTTCATTTTAATTATATAAGTAAATAATTAAATATATAAAATTAAGTGCGATAATTAAAATTAAATAGCAATAATAATTTAAAGAAGGAACAAATGTACCAAACGCCGACATAACGTCGACGTGTAATCAAGGTTGAAATTTGAAACTTTGCTCGATGGATGATCCTCAAACTAGTTGCCAACTTCACTCTCAATTTTTTAACTTTGATATAATATTTAATAGTAGGAAGATTTGTAGAATTGTAGAGAGATTAGAAAGATTGTAGGAAGATTTGTGAGAAAAATGAAGAGAAAAATGAGTTATTTATAGTTGGAAAATAGAGTTAAAGTGTAAATATATTAACTTAGGGGTTAAAAATAAATATTAAGGGGTAGGGGGGTTTATGAGGTGGGGAGCCAAAATGGCCATTATAGCCGTTGCACAACGGTCAAAATCAAAATTTGGTCGTTGTTGCAACGGTTAATTTTGCAAAGGGGGAGGGGGACGGGTCGGGATCCGGATCGGGACGAGACGGGCACAGGATGGGGCGGGTCGGGTCGGGATCGGGACGGGCGGGACTAACGCAAGCCCCGTCCCGAGTTCGAGCCCCAACCCCGATAATTTTTCTTTTACTTTGGGGGATCGGGACGGGACGTGCTAAGTAGCGGTCCCGACCTGGCCCACTGGACACCCTTAGTTCAATCTAATAATTCAGAAGGTAGTTTTGGATTCTTGGTTCTAGCTCTTACCAATATCTGAATATGCATCAGCCGTTGGGTTTCAGGGATCCAAACCGTCCCCATCATGTATGTTTGTTGAAGAAGTCCTTATATGGGCTTAAGCAGTCTCCAAGGGCCTGGTACACGAGGTTTGTTGACTTTGTTTCAACTATTGGGTTCACTCATAGCAGGTCAGACAATTCCTTGTTCATTTACCGCCGTGGTTCGTCATTGGCCTATATTCTGTTGTATGTGGATGATATCATCTTGACTGCCTCCTCCGATGCTTTGCGCCAATCTATCATGGCCATGCTCAGTTCTGAATTTGCTATGAAAGACTTGGGGCCCTTGAGTTATTTTTTGGGAATTGTTGTCAAACGTCATTCAGGTGGGTTGTTTCTGTCTCAATGGAAGTATGCTGCTGAGATCATCGAGAGGGCTGGGATGTCATCCTGTAAGTCCACTTCCACGCCAGTTGATGCAAACCCAAAGCTAAGTGCCGCAGCAGGTGCACCATACGAGGACCCGACCCGGTATCGCAGTCTTGCAGGGGCTCTACAGTATCTTACCTTTACCAGACCAGATATTACGTATGCGGTTCAGCAGGTGTGTTTATTCATGCATGATCCCAGAGTTGAGCACATGAATGCAATAAAACGCATCATTCGATATATCCAGGGGACACTGGACTATGGGTTGCACTTGTATCCTTCATCTACATCCACACTTGTATCTTACACGGATGCTGATTGGGGTGGTTGTCCCGACACCAGACGGTCGACTTCTGGCTACTGTATGTTCCTTGGCAACAACTTGGTCTCATGGTCGGCAAAACGTCAAGCAACTCTATGACGCTCTAGTGCAGAGGAAGAATATCGAGGGGTAGCGAATGTGGTCTCCGAGTCATATTGGCTAAGTAATTTGCTTTTGGAGCTTCATTGTCCCATTCAGAAGGCAACCTTGGTATATTGCGATAACATTAGTGCCATCTACCTTTCAGGTAGCCCAGTTCAACACCAGCGCACCAAACATATCGAAATGGACATTCACTTTGTCCGTGAAAAGGTTGCAAAGGGTCAAGTTCGCGTATGCCATGTCCCGTCTCGTTATCAAATTGCAGACATCTTTACAAAGGGTCTACCAGCGATTCTCTTTGAAGATTTTAGGGACAGTCTCAGCGTTCGAAAACCGCCCGCTATGACTGCGGGGGTGTGTTAAATAAAGCAATATACATGTGATATACACCGAATATACAGCAGTGTATATCACATGTATATCAGTGAAATGAAGCAAAGAAAAGCAAAGAAGGCAAAGAATGGTCCTATTGGGCCTCTAGGCAAAGGGTCTAAAGCAAAGAAGATGTGCCTGTGGCCCGGGATTGGGCCTCTCAAGAAGGGACCAAAGACGCCCAGACCGGGCCTCTCAAGAAGGGACCAAAGACGCCCAAAACCCATGGCAAAATTAGGGCAGCAAAATAGTAGACAAATCTTGTATATTAAGGAAAGTATATTGTGTGTATATTGTAGTATATTTGTTACCTAGATTAGGATATACACTTACCATAATTAGGATATACACTTGCCATATTGTATAGTTAGAATTATGGTAGAAGAAGGTTTGTAACTTGTATATATATCTATTAAATCAATGAAAATAATCAAGGGGATTATTTCTTTCAGGTTTGATAACAAGCTTAATAACCTGGTCAGGAGAAGGCGTCATTGGGTGACACAACTTAATTTTTATCTTGATCAGTTTATTGTAGCCCTTGAACTATCTGATGATACATTTCAAGAGATCCCAAGTCTCAACTTTAATTTAATGTTGACTTGTCTAAGTACAAATATCTCTGTGCATATATGATCACTTTCAATGATGAGAGTTTGGAGAGTTGGGACATGGAAGAATATAACAAGAAGAAGGCTTGGATGAAAAGAGTTCAAAATTAGAGCTACACTCCTTCACTATTATTGATTTTTTTTCTTGTAATCATGCTTATCCTATATCTAGTGCAAACTTTATTTCTGTACAAAATTTTCATGGGGATGATATGGTGAACTTTGAAAGAGGAAATTTGGTTGAGAAAATGTGGTTACAATAGTGTGTAACTTAAGCATGAAACAGGGAAATATTTCTTCTGCATATCTGTGCTTCAATGTTCAGCGAAGTTACTAGATTCGTAAAAACAAGTTTATATTTTTAGTCCATAGCTAGAGTGAGACTTCAGTAAAGTTCTAGGACTCTGAGCTCTGGGTAGGGAAAAATATTTGGTAGAGAGTGCTTCCCCCAAATGGGCCCTACGCGGCACAAATTCGCATATAGTCGGGCTCCAATGCGGATAACGGACACCGGATGGGAAATGAAAAAAATAAATAAAGAGAATTCATTTAAGTTACTGTAAGCATTATAACATTCAGAAACTCAGGTAACAAGTTTTGAGTCGACAATTGTATCAAAATATAGAGCTTTTCTGTGAGAGTATTACAATATTCAGTGTTGGGGAGACACTTGCATGAACATATTTCTGAATGACATTTATTTATGTTTCAGCTAATAGAGAGTTTATAGTAAACTTCCATCCAACAAGAGTTTAGAGTAAAATAGAAGATGCCATTGAATTGTAAGTCTAATAATATGTTGCTCATTTTTTCTTTGCATTGTTCCTTGGCCTGATGATTTATAGCTTTACTTTCCAAATCAGTTCTATAGGATGTGAAAGTAAGTCTCCTTCAGTACCAAAAAAAAAGTCTATTTACCTATACTAGTACGACTTCCATAGTTGCGAAGTATATTCTAAAGAACAGAAAGTGACCCCATAGGGGAAGGAACCACATTATGCCCCGAGCATTCTACCATCTATGTCATGATCCAAACCATTTCTAGTGTAAATAGAGGAGTTCGTCCCCGCTTCCTTTGCTGTACTGGCACCAACGATCAAGAATTCGAGATAATGGCTGCTTGTTCAAGGGTCTTTATTTGCACAATGAATTTTGTTTGTCACTATCACTTTGGGAAAACAAACAAAAGAAACAAACAAGAAGCAATTCACTTGATTGTTTCTCCAAATTAATCACAGAGGGTATGGCAAAAACAAAAAAAATGCAGGCCACATCGACATCATGACATATTCTCATTTCTCACGGCTTAAGCGTATTTATTGAGGAATATTCTGATTCAAGTTATTTATGTACTCATTATCCTAGTAACCAATGATGGGAACATGAAATTAAAAATACCATTTCAACATCAATCGCCGTGTCTGTTTGTGATGACTAATGCTTGTATGCAACTTTTCCACTTTCTACCTGAAAAATTGCTCTTCATTTCTGTGCTTCTTACTTCCTCCATTAGTACAGAAAAACCTTACAGTTCTGAGGTCTTGGGAAGATATCTAACAATTTTTTCTGTGCCTTCTCAGTTCTGATTTTACTTTGTTCCATGGAGTCCAATCATGAAAAAGAAAGGAAGCTGGAAGATGAGACAAGAAATTTGATAGCTCGTCTACCAAAGGAAATAGCACTTGACATTGTTTCAAGGCTTCCTATTTCGTCTCTCATTCAGTTCAGGTTTGTATGCCAAACCTGGAACATGTTGACCCGTGATTCACGCCTTGTTGATCTGCATCTGTCTTGTGCATCGAAGATCAACCCATGCATCATCTTTAAGACTTACCATCTTCGAAAAGAGCAGCTTTTCTTTGTTGAACTGTCTGATAATGATGATGATGAACACAAATTGAGAGAGATTCAGATTCCCTTTTCAACATCCATGCCTATATTTCGAGTAGTAGGCTCATGTAACGGCCTGCTATGTCTATCTGGTGTCTATGACCATGAAGCAGTATACATATACAATCCTTTCACAAGACAACACATAAAGTTGCCAAATTGTAATGAGCTTGAAGTGAATGAGGTGGTTTATGGTTATGGATTTCATCCTGCTACTAATGAATACAAGGTGATCAAAATAGGCTACTATTCTCATGTCTATTATGTACCTTGGTGTTTTCATAAGTCTGTAAAAAAAGATTATCCACTCTCAGAGGTTCACTTGTTCAATCTGAAAAGAAATACTTGGAGAAATTTAGGAGAATTACCTTACAAACTTCATCATTCTCCCGGGGTTTTAGTCAGTGGAAGGCTCCACTGGGTGACTAGATTTAACTGGCACCTTGATCGCCTTATCGTTGCTTTTGACCTATCTGATGATACATTTCAAGAGGTTCCAAGGCCTGATTTTAATGTCGACTTATTTCATTGTAGATATCATTTGGCTGCCCTACGAGGGTGCCTTTGCGCATGTTTATTAACCTCAATTGGTGAGAACTTGGAAATTTGGATCATGGAAGAATATAACAAGAAAGAGTCTTGGGTAAAACAGTTCAATATTGGAGCTTCTTCAATTGTGAGTCAACATTTGCCCGTGTCATATGACATTTGGAGAACTAGTTTGCAAAAGGGATCTGTTAAAGTAATGTGCCTCCTCAAGAATGGTGACATCTTGCTAGATTGTCAAGGTGGGATTTTGATAGCTTATAGCACAGATGAGAAAATGTTGAAGATCATCCACCTTCATGGCATGCCTAATTCCTGTCAAGCTATAGCTCATGTTGGAAGCCTTAATTGGATAGCTAACCCCATTTATTTAGCTTGAAATGGAAAAACAATTTCTTTTTTATCCATTTCCCCGCAGGCACTTGTTCTCTTATCTTATTTTCTGCCTTTTCCCTCCTCATAATCCACGGTAGAGTTCAATGTTATAGGCACTTGTAATGGCTTAACATGATACCAATAGCCTCTTCAATATGAATTGCCCAGAGCTGCTAAAATTTGTTTTGAATACCAAAATCAGTGGGCATGTTTGGAACTGAGAAGTCATAACTATCGGATGTCACAAGTTCAACTGTTCACCTCAGATATAAGTACCAAGCAAGTTAGAAATAAATCTGAGTTCTGGCTGGTCAAACTACCATCTTTTTTTAGCTGCAATAATCTTCTTTGTTAGCTGCAATTAATCGTCTGTCTGATTACAGCAGTTTCGCTCAATATCAACCATAAGAGTGAGCCACTGCTTATCTTCAGAATGATGGGTAGAGAGATCAAAACAGTGGCTTAATTTGCCTAAGGAAAGACGAAAACAAATTTAAATTGACCAAGAACTCAAAGAAACGAAAAAAAAAAATCCTTAGAAACAGCTGCATTAGCTCCCAAATAGGAGACGGTTTATTCTGAGCTCAAATCTCCTTATAGTAAGCTTTTTTCATATTTCAAAATGTATTACTACAATAATGCACAGAGTAACCGGAAAAAAATTGTGAAGAAGATAACTGCTCTGGCTTGTCTTTTAATCACAATGGCATATGACCATACATCATAAATTTGGTAACTTCATTGCTACACCACTATTGTTTCCAAAAATAATGTCTTTTTTGACATTTTACATCCCAATGCTTGTCAAGATTTCTCCATGAGCTCAAAATGGCTACACAAGTCGAATTCCCCTCCATTCCTTTCGCATGATTCTCACAATTTCACTGCCCTTAATACTACCACAAGAAAAAGTGTTTAATGGTCAACTTGATGATATAGCACCTATCATCTTGTCCACCTCCAAATGAAAATCAGGATTACAATTGTTAAGATCATCCCTGCATATTTGATCCATCTATCAACACGATTCCTCTTCTCGATGAGTCTCATTACAGAATTTGATAGTCCCAAAGTGTTGAGCACGTCCAATGCTTTACGTTGGGCTCTCTGCAACAAGGTTTAACAAAAGACCACCAGTTTAACCATAATATGCTTGAGACTAACAAAATCTTTAGAAAGTAATAGCAGTAATCGTGGCAAAAAATCTTTTTAACCAGAGTGAATGATAACAAATGTTCACCATACGTATTCCTTTAACAAAATAAAAGTGTTTCGACATTTACAAAAAGGATTCAACTCAAGGCCCAATAGATTTAAAACCCAAACCTCCGTGACTTCGGACTCAAATTAACAAGTTCCCTCTCAACCAGGAACTTCAAGACCCAAAAGTTTTTGGATAAAATTACTCATCCAACCAGAGCTTGAAAAACACAAACCTAAAACAAACGGACCTTTTAACTGTCCTTGCTTTACACTTTTGCTTTTGCTGCCACCTTTCTTCTTTTTGCTGAAAGGGTTGGTACTAAGAGCAAAACTTGATTAACCATCCCTCATTATATTTTCAAAGTTCAGAAGGATAAAAATCTCAATCCAACCAGAAACTTCATGCCGTCTTAGATTGAATGTTAACTTATCTTATATTGCTGTTCTATCTCTAAATTCATTTAAGTAAACATGGAGGAGAGAACCATACTTCCATCAGCCAATATATATTGACTATTTCACCTTCCCCTCTTTGAGCCAAACATAGCCGGTGAAAGTGGTATAACTTGGAACAATAAGATAGCAAAACACTATTACCAAACAGACAACTTTTTTCCCACCTTCCAGGCAAAATCCTCAGCACGTAAAATCTCTTTTCAAGGCAGTAACAAACTAAACAAGCTTCTATGTTGTACAACATGTAAAGAAGTGACTTAGGTCTCTGTTGGAAATTACCTTCAAACGATCCCTTTGCTCACTATATTTAGATAGAATGGCCACACCTGTTGCCAGGGTTTCTTCCATCATTCTGGATGACCTGCGAGCAGATTGCATCGCCTGTGCTTCGTCATCAAAAATCCTCAGAACATGGGATGAATCACCATTCTAGAACATAAAGTAATCCGTTAGAATGAAACATCAGAGTATCAACAAAACAATTTAATAACACCTGTAAGAAAACAATGCCATACAGTTCTCCCAATCAGTTCTGCTCTCTCTCGGGCTTCTTGCATACGTCGCTGATGTCTTAAATTATATTTATCCAAACTAGCTTTCAAAGATTCAGCTTCTTCAGCCACTTGTTCCACTTTTCTGCATAAGGAAAACATAAACTCAGCATGCAATATCAACGTGAATTGAGCACAAGACTGACTACCATGAATAAGCTCCAAAAGAGCCTGGCCTTCTGGTTTACTCCCAGAGTATGACAGCCAACTAATTAGCCACTCCTTAATTCGACAAACAGGCTCATCAGATATTGCAAGTTGGTGGTTTCTCCATTACAGCTTTTGCACCATTCTCAAATAATTCCCCTATATGAATATACACCCTCTTATGTAATCCCAGAGGACTGAATGCAATAATCTAGTGACATACAACTTTTTTTTAAAATGTGGCTTGTAACAGATTTGATAAGATAAAGAGCTCTGTTAACCTATATTATCACAGAATCCAAAGTCACTCGTCTAAATCTTCAGCCATCCTTCGAAAGGTGATAACTAGGCGGACACACATTTTTCCCATTCCCTGAGTCCAATAGCCACCTAGTAGAATGGAAAGAAGAGGGGCACTAACTAATTTTCTCAAGTCCCTTTAAAATGGCTTTTCAGTTCTTTATTTAGGAAAGTGATTCATTATACTTGAATCACCAAATTTTTGCAACGCTCTGAACATTACAAAGAGGAAACCTACTGAGATTTTAAGCCTCGTTTACTAAGAGAGACAACACGGTAACTCGGGCATTGTAGACTACATTTCTAACGTGAAACCTATACATATTCCATATACAAATGTGTACCTCAGCTAATGAAGAACCAACTAAGCCAGGCAATGCAGACTTATAACTCTTAAGGAGAACGTAAAGGAAAGAGTAGGAAAATATGATGTCAGCTTATAAAGAATAAGAATTCAGCTACCCTCCAGTAAGCCTCTTCGCCAGTTACCCTCAGTGGGAATTCAAAATTTTACATGGAAAAGGATCTTACCTAGAGTTGGATCCATTAATAAACAACTTCCAAATTCAGAGGAACTCAAATTCTGAAACAAAAAATTCGGCTTACTCTATCTATTTAGGCACCAATACTCTTGTGCTATAGACGGAAACCTAATTCTTAAAGGAAGAACACAATATCAGAAAAACAAAAGGAGAGAAACTTAAAGCAGAAAATTCCAATTATTAGTATATTTTAGTTCATAATATTTCCAAACCCTTGTGGGATTACACTGATTATGTTGTTGTTGTTGTAATATTACCTAACCCACACATCGCTCTTAACACTAGACCAATGCCCTGGGGACAATAAAACCTCTCAATTATAAACATTTAAAGAAAAAAGAATTAAACAAGGTAAAATCTCAAACATATTAACCTTGATCAAGAAATCAACCACACTAGACCAAAAATCACAGAAAGATTGGAATTCAATTCAACTTATCAAACAACTAGAGGTCAATCCCAAACTAATTGAATTCACCGTACATATTCCGCTCATATCATTCCAATTATTACATACTTTGCATTTTAAATCAAATCAACCTCAATATCAAAGATCACAACTAATGAAAATGAAACCTAATTTTTCCACAGATCACGCTGGGATTTGGCAGATATAATAGAACACAAATCACATAAAAAATGGAACTCAATTTCAACTTATCAATCAATAATACTTCAATCCCAAACTAATTGAATCAAGGATATAAATCACCGTACATATTCCCGCTCATATCATTCCTATACTACACAATTAGTATTAAAAAGCAAATAAATCTCAATATTAGAGATCAAAATTAATGAAAATAAAGCCTACATAATAGAAGATTGGAAATCAATTGCAACGATACTTCAATTCCACACTAATTGAATCAACAACACAAATCACCCTACACATTACGCTCATATCATTCCAATACTACACAATTAGTATTATAAAGCAAATCAATCTCAATATATCAGGGATCAAATCAATGAAAATGAAGCCTACCTCGTACATATACCGTTCATATCATTCCAATATATCAGAGATCAAAATTCAATAACAAAGAATGAAAGTGAAGCCTACCTTTTCCAGAGATCACGTTGCGATTTAGCAGGTATAGATCGCCAGAGAAGTTCCATTTCGGAGCAAAGTGACTGGATCTGAGTGATATCTTTCCTAACGCCGTCAAATGACTGTTCCGATGGATCGGCGGCCATGACGGTACTCGAAGATGAAGAAGACGACCAAGTGTATTCGAAACGCTCGAGCTTCTCTAAACCATCTCGTGATTTGAGTAAGAGTCGCCTGGAGCTTTGGTAGAGTTCCGATAAGGTTCCACCGCCGGCACCGGAATTCGCTTCTCCGACTCCAACCGCCATTGTCATGGTTTGGGTTTGGATTTGGATCGATAAATTTGTAATATTACTGAAAGGTTACCTTTATGTATTTTTCTGTATGTGCAATAAAACCTAACCTTTTCTCTGTGATGTACATATTAGGCCTTCACAATAAACATTAAGTAGCAAAATAATCATTAAAATGAATCTTCAGTTCGAAATTATCCTTCCTTCGTACGACTATAACAACAAATATGAGTACCTTTTAATCTTTGAGTGATATTAGTTACATGAATTCACAATAGTTATTTCGTTTTATTTGATCTACGATTAAATAATTTATCTACTTGAAATTAGGGTGGCCAGTGGGCCGGGACCAGTTCCGGCGAGACGGGAGGGTCGGGACGCGGGCTCTAACGGGATTAGCGGGCCGGGATTGGCGGGACAGGATTAGGTCCCGTCCCATCCCACATCCCGCCGAAAGGGGGGCGGGTCGGTAGGGGATTTTTTTTTTGAACACTTAATTTTAAAAATAAATATTTAAACACTTCAATAATTGAACAAGATAGTGTAATAAAAATATCCCAAGGTTGTTTTTGTGTCTCTTATATTATTTAATAGAAATATAATTTTTTTGTAATACAATTTCAAATTGCAAATTTATTTCGTTGTTCAGAAGTTGCAAATCACATAGTAAAATCTTAATCGCACGAGAGAGTAAGAGATTGAAAAGATTGCAATTAAAAAAATTCCATAGTTAACCATAATTTTTTTAATTTTTTCACAATGTCTTCAGGATCTTTGGTTGGAATTGGAAGTTGTTGGTAAAATTGTTCGACGTCGCTTTTTGTTCCCTCGAATAAGATTTCGTTGTAGTTGTAGTCGTCTTCTTAATTGATCTCAGGTTGACCGCACCTTCTATGCTCCGCTCGAATCCAATCTCTGAATAAAACTGCAATCTCCAAGGTGTCTCCTGCCAATGAGTGTCTGTGTTCTCCTATTTAAAATCTTCTAGCAGAAAAAGCGCTTTCAGACGCTGTTGATGACGCTTGAATGTTCAACACATCTCGGGCCATCTTTGATAGTGTCGGAAATGTCTTTGTGTTCTCTAGGAAAACTGTTAAAAGAAGGATTATACGTTTCTCTAACGTAATGAATAAAACCAGGAGAGGAAGGAAATGCAAAAGGCAAACCCTCCACCGCAACTAATTTTGCTATATTTTCCCTATTTTTGTGTTTATCATATTTAGGACCTATAATTCCCCCGTCGTCGGGTTAATTCGACTATGTACTTGGTCGGAGACACTATGTGAACCTTATCCCAACTCAGAGGGCATTGACACACCCGATGTTTCAGCCTGCTATTGATTCCACCTAGTTGTGGGCTCGCCTTGTACATGTCTAAATAAAACTCCATTCCCACCTTGACCTTTTCCGGTTTTAAATTTATAAACATTTTGACAAATTTTACATTTAACTACTTGATTCTCTTTGTCCATATAAAAAAAAAATATCATGCATGTGATTTTAATTTTCGTTGTTTGGGGCCTCGACTCATACTAGGGGAAATATGAGGCATTCCAGTTTTAGTTTGAGGCTGAGACTCGGTCTGAGCCTGAAGGTTGAGGTGCACTAATGGGTGTGTAATCTACATTATCGTCAAAATTTAAGTCTGGTTAAGATGCAGAATATACCTCATCATCTAATAGTATATCATTAAAAAAAACAGTTTCATCTATATGAGTGAAATCAATCAAATCATTGGGACTAGGAATATGATTAATAGAAGAAGTATCCTTACCCTTGTTACCCCTACTAGAAGAAACACCCTTACCCTTAATCATACGTCCAAGACGTTCTATTATAATTATGCAAATAAATAATTAAAGTAAATGAAATTAAGTGCGATAATTAAAATTAAGTAATACTAATAATTTAAAGAAGGAACAAAGGTACCAAATGCCGACGTAACGTCGACGTGTAATCGAGGTTGAAAATTGAAACTTTGCTCGATGGATGATCCTCAAGCTAGTTGCCAACTTCACTCCCAATTTTTGAACTTTGATATAAATTAGTAAATAAAATATAAAATTTAGTAGGCAATGTAGAGAGATATATAGAGATATTATAAAGATGGTAGGAAGATTTGTGAGAAAAATAAAGTATTTATAGTTGAGAAATAGGGTTAAATTATAAATATACTAACTTAGGGTTAAAAATAAATATTAAGGGGTAGAGGGGTTTATGATGGGGTGGGGGACATTTTAGCCGTTATACTCGTTGCACAACGGCTAAATCGAAAATGACCGTTGTGCAACAGTTATTTTTGCAAAGGAGGGGGGACGGGGGCGGGGACGGGTCGGAATTTAAAACCAATTAACTCTAGAAAACTAAAATCCTGAATTCATAAATTTCAAATCCTAGCTTCGCCTCTGTCTGCAACTATTTCAAGTAAGGCTGGCCAGTGGGCCGGATCGACCCGATCCCTGCCCGCCCCATCCCGATACCCACCCCGCCCCAATCCCCTTAAAAAAATGGTATCGGAGATCGAACTCGGGACGGGGTGTAACCCGTAAAGTGCACTCTAGCTCTGGCCCTGGTTGTTTGCTGATCTTTTATATTGGCATACTATAATTCTAATCAAAGTGAAAAGACTCTTGTCAATCACTTAAAGTAATGCTAGTGTGTGAATAACGACTATTCTTAATTCCAATTAGTAGCTAGTAATATCTAAACGGATACTTCGTTCCATTTATTATTTTCTTTGCTGAAATTATCATGGATTATATTCTAAGAAATTGTAAATTTTTAGACTAAATCACATGTGACTTTAGGTTTATGTTGTCTCATTTAAATATCTTCAATCATCATGATGCCATGACTAAATTATTTCAAGTCATCTTCTCTCACTTATTCCTTATGTGTTACTTGTACCTTTTATGAAATTTAATCGCTTTTGAATTTATTTACTTGTATATTAAGGTATCTATCTCTTAATACTTGTACTTTTATGACACATTCCTACTATTATAGAAGAGTGAGTTAACATTGGTATCAACATGTGTGTTTAGTGTCATTAGGTAGTTTTAGATGGTAATTTAGTCATTTCATTAGTTGATAGTTTTGTTATCTTCTTATGCTTATTCCATGTGTGCATGCTATCACAATTAGTTTGGTAACAAGTAATTAATAGATTGAGTTTAGTTTTTGTTCTTCCCACTACGTTAGGCCAATAAAATTGGGCTCTTATATATTTTACAAATAATTCTTTGTTTCAATAATGGAATATATATACTCCATCTGGATTTATGTGGCACCTTTTAAATTTTGACCATAAATTTGAATATAGAATCTTTAAGTTTTTTGAAATAAAATTTACCTATTTAGAAACTATGTAAAATATACTATAAATCACATAACGGACAATTCACATATTTAAAAGGCGTTTTGACTAACATTTTAATATATATATTTTTTTCACTAAAGTGATATGAGAAGAATTGCAACTTATAGTACTTTTCGATAGTTCGAATATCTAAATTTTAATTTTAAAATATTATATTAATTTAGTACAATTTAGTTTCGAAAACTAATCAAATTCACTCCCGAGAAGTAAAAATATTACAAGTATTTTAGAACGGAGGGAGTAATGAATCACAATTAACCATATTTAAATTATGTGACTATTTCTTTAACACAATGCAGATTAATTAAAACAATTCTATTGGGCTTCACAAGTTCATAACAACATCATACCCAGTGAAGTCCCACAACGTGAGTCTGGAGAGGGTGGAGTGTACGTAAACCTTACCTCTACTTTGGTAAGTAGAGATGTTGTTTTCGAAAGATTATCGGCTCAAGACAAAACATAGGCACAAGCAAAGCAAGAGAAACGGTCAAACCCGAATAAGAAATTTAAAGCACTATGAAAATGAGAGTAACAAAAGCGAATAAGCCATGATAAAGCATTCTGAAAAAAAGAACCAGTAACTAACGCAGGTAAATAAGATAAACAAAGTACACAAACGAAACATACAACGGCAGAAATCAAAGGATAAGGGACTATAAAACAATACTGCGCCTACTAGTATGATAGGCTAAGCAGGGCTACCATAATAACAATACACTACAAGTATGTAAGCGTAAGTAGGACTACGATCAACTACCTACTACCCTAATTTGTGCCCTCCACAACCCCTATCTAAGGTCATGTCCTCAGTAAGTTGCACTTACACCATATCCCGTCTAATCACCTCTCTCTCCAATACTTCTTCGGCCTACCTCTACCCCTCCTGAACCCGTCCATAGCCAACCTCTCACACATCCGCACTGGGGAATTTGTGCCTCTCCTCTGCATATGCCCGAACCATCTCAACCTCGCTTTCTGTATCTTATCCTCCACCGAGGCCATCCCACTCTGTTTCGGATATCATCATTACTAATCATATCACTCCTTGTATGCCCACACATTCATCTCAACATCCTTATCTCACCGACTTTCATCTTTTGGATGTGCGAAGTCTTGACTGGCCAACACTCCGCCCCATACAATATAGCTGGTCTAACCACCACCCTATAGACATTGCCTTTAAATTTTGGTGGCACCTTTTTATCGCACAAGACTCCGGATGCGAGCCTCCATTTCATCCACCCTGCACCAATACGATGTGTGACATCGTCATCAATCTCTCTATTCCCTTGGATAATAGACCCGAGATACTTGAATCTTCCTTTTCTTGGAATGACCTGAGTACTAAGACTCACCTCCACGCTTATCTCAAGGTCGCTTCCATTACTGAACCTGCACTTCAAGTATTCTGTCTTAGTCCTAATTAGCCTGAACCCTTTAGAATCTAAAGTCTGGCTTCACAACTTCATAATATTTAAAATTTTCTTTTTATTACATTCCGAAAGAGGTAGGGAATAAGAAAAAATACTACTGGTGAAATTTAAACCCATGATTCATGATTTCATCTATGAAAGGCGAGAGCTCACCAATTAAGTTAATATTCAACCTGTTAATCTGTACATGAAATTATAGAACTATAACAAATATAATTTAAATTAATAAAATTATAATTATTTTTATTACTGAATTAATTTATTATAATATTCTCTTGAAACGATAATAAGCTTAGTATATGAAATGTCCGCATTTACCTGTCACAATCTCCTTTATTCTCACTTCAACTTCATTTTTCTTATGCAGATTAAACTTGCAAGTTTATAATTTTTTTACTTTTAATTATCTTAAAATCTTCGCTATCAAAGTTCTTTTCTACAGCTAATGTTTTGGTTAATTCGCTTTTGAACTTTATCAATAAATATAATATCAACTACGAATAGCATCAACCATGGAACCACGTCTAGTTAACTCATCTAACCAGGATATATAGTAGCTAAGGTAGTTTTTTTTTGTGTAATTCCACATAATACAAGGTGATCAAGATTGTCTACTATATGCCAATAGGCAATATGTATTTTGAGATTCTGTTAAGTTAAGTTCGTTATCCTTAAATACTCCTCAGAAGTTTAATTACTCATATTTATATTGACAGAAAAAAAGTTGGAGAAGTATAAAAACTGATACCTTACAAACTAGAGAAAAGACTATCATAGATAGGGGTGTTCAATTGAGACCGATAAATCGAGTCAAATTGACTTAGTGAATTGAAAATCAACTCGGTTTGGTTTGATTTGGTTTTAAATTTAAAAAAATCGATCAATTGATTTGGTTTGGTGTTAACCCAATAAAAAACCGAATCAAACCGATAAGTATATATATATATATATAATATTATGTGTGTGTACATATTAATTAAAAAATTATCTATCTTCTTCATAATTTTGGCTCATTCCAATTTCCAAGTTCAATATTAATTCAAATAATTAGAAAGAAATGTCAAGTCCATTTGTTCCCCCCGACCCATTTAAGTAGTTAAAATAGATTTGTTTTTTCCTGAAGTTAAAATAGAATTAAAGAAGACAAAAGTGAAATCCTTAGTCTAAAAAAATTGTCAAACCATCCACTTCAGCGAACTAGCAAAGCTTTCTCGACAAACATAAATTTTAAAGTTTCTAATAGAATATTTATCGAATATTCTTACATTAATTGTATATCTCTTATTTTAGGTAGAATTAAATTTCTTTTGTAATTAGGTTGATTAGTTACCTAGTTTGTAGCAAGGTAAATATTTTCTGTAACACTATATAAATTGTAAATCATAAATTAATAAAATCAAGGAACATATTCCTTTATGGTATCAGTAGCCAAAACCCTAAAAATTACTCCCTAGCCGCCGACCCCTCTCTCAAGAACCCTCCACCAACGGAAACCCTATTTTTGGCCAGCCTCCCTCTTGTTCTCTCTCCCTCTTCCTCCTAAATTTCATTTTCCATGGCTGACCAAACCAAATTCCATCTTGCACTTGCGGTCAATAACATTAAAAATTTCATCCCAGTCACTCTTGAGATGGAAAATGGTCAATACTCCTCGTGTGTGGAGCTTTTCAAAATCCATTGTCGTGTCTACAAAGTTATCGACCATATCATCCCCCTAAATTGAAGGCCCTCGACCTACCCTCGGCTTCAGATGATGAACTTTGTTCTCGTTTGGATGCATTTGTCCTCGAATGGATATACGACACGATATCTAATGATCTGTTGCACACAATCATTGAGACCGATGCCATTGCCCGCCAAACGTTGGAATGTTTGAAGAGTTTTTCACGACAACAAAACTCAACATGCTTTATACCTTGAAAATTAGTTCAAGGACATCATCAGGATGATTTCCCTAACGTGTCTGCATATTATCAAGAACTCAAGATGTTTGCCAACCAACTCTCCAACGTTGGTGCACCAGTCACTAATCAACGATTGGTCATATAACTTATTGTCGGCTTGAACGAATCCTATGACGGCGTTGCTACCATCTTTCAGCAATGCATGTCGTTACCACTATTTTATGAGGCCCGTTCGAGGCTAATTCTTGAGGAAACCCAGAAAATCAAGCGCATCACCACTCATACCAGCATTGCAGACGCCGCCCTTACCACCACCGTCGGGCCCTCCGCCGATGGCAGGGCCTCAAATTCTGGCAGCCATCACTACCGACTAGAGGACCCGAATCAGTCTGTGTCGACCCACAACAACCGCAAAGGGTGGCAGTCCGACAGAGGCTGCGGCGGACGAAATTCTGGCAACAATGGTGGCGGAAAAGGGCAGTCCCCGCTGGTAAGGAACAACCAGCAGCGTCTACGGCAGTGGCGGCAGCCTCCGCTGTGGGATGCCTACCCACCGTGGGCCCTGTGGGCCCCACCTATGTGGGCCTTTCCCCCTTGCCCCTTATCTAACATCCTCGTGGACTCCACCTCCGACCCGTCAGGCCCAACCTGGCATACTTGGCGCATGTCAACAACAGGCTTACACAGAACGAGTCTCCCCGTCCAACACCTATGCATCGACTAACATTGAGGCAGCTATGAACATGATGTCACTCAATGCTCCGGAAGAAAATTGGTACATGGACACAAGCGCCACCTCTCACATGACGGCATCACAAGGTACTCTCTCGTCTTATTCCAATTTGAGTAATTTAAATTGGAATATTATTGTTGGTAGTGGACAAGGCATTCCTATTCGTGGTTTTGGTCATTCATCCCTATCCCCACCACATCACCACTGATTTTTAAAAAATGTCCTCCACGCCCTGAAACTCATTAAGAATCTAATCTCTGTGTGACGTTTCACAACTGATAATAATGTTTCCCTTGACTTTGATCCTTTTGGTTTTTCTGTGAATGATTTTACGATAGGGAGACGAATAATGAGACGTGACAGCACCAGAGATTTCTACCCTATTTCCAACACCGTCAACAAAATAGTCTCAGTTCCATCAACCTTTGTTATTTTGTCGTCTTCCTTATGGAATTCTAGATTAGGACATCCGAAAGACTCTGTTTTACGCTCCCTTAGAAATAATAATTTTATTTAATGCAACCGTATCTATAAGACTCCTATATGTGTATCTTGTATTTTTGGAAAACATGTTAAATTACCATGTTATGTATCCACAAATTGTACGTTAATGCCTTTTAACATAATACATAGTGATTTGTGGACTTCTCCCATTTTAAGTACGGCCAGCCATCGATATTATGTATTATTTTTGGATGATTATTCCAACTTTCCATGGACTTTTCTAATTGGTACTAAATTCCAGGTCTACCCCAGTTTTTCATCATTTAGTGCTTTCGTAAAAACTCAATTTGAAAAGAGCATTAAATGTTTTTAATGTGACAATGCCAAAGAATTCGATAACAACCAATACAAACAGTTTTGCACCAAACACATTCTAACATTTCATTTTTCTTGCCCTTACACCTCCTCCTAAAATGGTAAAGCCGAACTGAAAATCCGTACTATTTACAACTTAATTTGTGCTCTACTTGCCCACGCCTCAATTCCCCCTCAATCTGGCATTACGCACTCTCCATGGCCACCTACCTCCTAAACATAATTCCAAACAAGTCTCTAGCTCAAGGGTCACCCACTCATGTTCTGTTTCGTAGGAGCCCCTTCTATCAACATTTGCGTGTTTTCGGATGTCTATGTTATCCTCTCTATCCGACCACTCACAAACTTCAACCCCGGTCTTCTCCATGTTTGTTTCTAAGCTACCCCCCAATCATCGTGGTTACTCTTGCTTTGACTTATCAAGCCATAAAATAATAATTTCTCACCATGTCCTATTTGATGAGTCTCAATTTCCTTTTGCCTTACTAAACTTGCCACCTCGACATTCCTACGACTTCCTAAATGATGGCCTAAACCTCCTTCTAATTCATCATTTACATACTCTGACATCCCAGTCACACACCTGACCCCACCACGGCCAGTCGGGGATGAGCAGCCAACTCGGTTCTGCCGATGGTGGCTCGAACTAGCCCATCTCAGGGTGATTCCGAGGCCACCCCTTGGCAAATCGAGTCTCAGCCAGCCGAACCCGCCACCCCTGCCTTTCCTCCTCTTCCCGGCAGTTCCTCGACACCCTTCCTCCTCCCGTCTAGCATCCCGAGGCACACTCACAGACGATGGAAACTCATGTCATGCACGACATTTCTAAACCCAAATAGTTGTTCAATCTATCCGTTTCAGTTGTCCCTTCCCCCGTTCCTCGTAATCTGAAGTATGCCTTGTCTGACCCTAATTGGAAAGCCACAATGATTGATGAATATAATGCTCTTATTGATAATAAGACGTAGGACCTAGTACTCCGTCCACCTGAAGCTTACAATATTCGTTCTGTGTGGATTTTAGACATAAACAGAAATTTGATGTTTCTTTTGAGAGGCAAAAGACCCGTCTTGTAGGTGTTGACAGGTCTCAACAGGTGGGAGTGAACTGTGATGAAACGTTCAGCCTGATCGTAAAGTCAGCACCTATCCGGACTGTCCTCAGCATTGCCCTTTTCAAGTCTTGGCTCATTCATCAGCTTGATGTCAAGAATACCTTCTTACATGAGGATCTTCATGAAATGGTATATATGAATCAGGCTATGGGTTTCAGGGATCCTATTCATCTGGATTATGTCTTTCTAATGCGAAAATCATTTTATGGACTGAAACATGCTCCTCGAGCATGGTACCAACTGTTCGCTGATTATGTTTTCTCTATCAGTTTTTCACACAGCAAATCCGATCATTCTCTGTTCATCTACAACAAGAGTCCAGACATGACTTACATCTTATTATATGTTAATGACATCATCCTCACCACATCATCTGATGCCCTCCGTCGGTCCATTATGTCACTCCTTGCCTTTGAGTTTTCTATGAAGGATCTGGGGGCCTTGAGTTATTTCTTGGGCATCTCTTTCACTCGTCATTCTGGCGGCCTATTTTTATGTCAGAAGAAATACGCCGAAGAGATCCTTGACTGTACAGGCATGACATCTTGAAAATCGGCCCACACGCCAGTGGACACTAATTTCAAGCTCAGCGCTGATTCCGACCCTCCATATTCTGACCCGACTCACTATCATAGCTTGGCTGGGGCCCTGCAGTATCTCACATTCATGAGACCAGACATATCCTATGCCATGCAACAAATCTATTTGCACATGCACAGTCCGACAGAAGCGCACATAAATGCTCTCAAACGTATTTTACGATACGTCCAAGGCACACTTCACTTCGGCTTACACCCATACATGTCATCACTTACTGGTCTCGCTGCTTATTCTGATATTGACTGGGGTGGATGTCCTGACACCCGACGCTCCACGTCTGGGTACTGCGTCTTCCTCGGAGATAACCTATTATCTTGGTCTTTAAAAGACAGCCTACACTATCCCAATCCAGTGCCAAAGCAGAATACAGAGGTGTAGTCAATGTCGTCTCTGAGTCATGTTGGATCCGTAACCTTCTATTAGAGCTTCACTACCCGATTAAAAAGGCCACACTAGTCTACTGCGATAATGTTAGTGCGATCTATATTTTTGGCAATCCCGTCCAACATCAACGCACCAAACACATTGAAATAGACATTCATTTTGTTCACGAAAAAGTAGCTCGTGGTCAAGTTCGTGTCCTCCATGTTCCTTCCAGTTATCATATTGCCGACATATTCACCAAAGGACTTCCGCGCATACTGTTTGATAATGTTCGAGCCAGTCTCAGTGTTCGTGAGCCTCCCACTTCGACTGCGGGGGTGTAATAGAATATTTACCGAATATTCTTACATTAATTGTATATATCATATTTTAGGTAGAATTATATTCTCTTTGTAATTAGGTTGATTGGTTACCTAGTTTGTAGCAAGGTAAATATTTTTTGTAACACTATATATTGTAAATCATAAATTAATAAAATCAAGGAACATATTTCTTTAGTTTCAACCTAAATTTCACATTGTTGCGATTTTTCAGTTGTTTCAGTGCATTTTTCCGATGTGTTTTAGGAACAGAAAAAATAGAGACATTGAGTGATTTTCTTTTTATCCTAATAAAAATTATTGTTTTCATGAACGAATAAATGAAGCAAATAATTTAAAATTTTTATTATGATGCTAGACATTGATAATCTGTGTGTGCATAATATTTTGGGATAGAAAAGTAGCAATTTATCCATATCAATGCACATACATCTCTCTGAATTAAGAATTACCAATGATTTTTGAAATTCAAATAAGTATGACATGCTTGACTTTTTGACGCACATAATAAAATATATTTAATACAATTTCAAGATCGAGATTAGAGACCATTTATTATATGTTATGTCACTTCGACAAATAATTTGAAAATCTAAATACATGCATAATAGTTGAACAAGTATATTGTTAAAATTACATTCAATGACGAAGTCTCCAACTTGACATAATCTTAAAGAAGTTGTTAAATAGAAGAATAAATAATGGAAAATAAACTAAAACAACATAATATTAATTGCTTATTAAGCACATAATAATATCTTCATTGGTAAGAATAAGATTAAATTAAAGATAAGTACTCATCGAGATAGTTATTGTATCTCATTTTCATTATTTGTACGTCACTTGTATCAATTTTAATACATTCTTAAAACCCGCAAAATTCGAACCAAACAGATAAAATCGAAATCGATAGAATTTATACTATAATGGTTTGGTTTGATTTGAATATTAAAAAAATCTGACTTAATTGATTTGATTTGGGTTTAACTAAAAATCGAGTCAAATCGGACCATGAACACCCCTAATCATAGGCTTTGATGAATGGGATTCATTGGGTCTAATTTTTTGTTCCTATTAACAGAACATCTCTTTTATTTCGTCCATAGAAATAGGTGCTATTTCTGCCCTTTTATTTTATACCCAAGTTATCAAATATGGCAATCACCATGACCAAGGAGGACCTTCGGTTCACCAACATCAAATGTTGAGAAATCTATTATTATTTTTTTCAAACTGTCATTCATGTGGAATCCTTATTGTATTGACATAAGGGAGTAGCTTTGTGCACCAAGCTTTGGTTATGCAGAGAGTAGAAAAGACCGGACCACATTAGATTTATTGTACACAATTTTATCTAGCACTTTTGCAATATATAGGCTGTCACACAGTACAACCCTTACAATATGCAAATATTAAGTTAGGAGATTAATATCAAATCTATTATACTTGTGGTTCTCGCTACAAAATCAGACTGGAAGACAATCTTTGGAAGAGAACCATTTTCACTCATTTTTTGACTTGTGGTTCTTGCTACAAAATCAGGAGAAGTGAAGGTGTCCTTTTATTCATTAGTCTTTCTGTTACAAATAAAATAAAGCCTACACTCAAATCACATTATATGGACAGTATGGTCAGTAGCATATCTTTGTATTATATCCATGTTTAAGTAGAAAAGCCCTAGCTACCCATGAGATTTTTAAAATTTCAGTCAGAAATTTGAATCTCCTAATAAAATATCAAAACAATTTAAGTAGAGCCCAAATTTTATTGGTTTAAACTTTAAACCCTGCACGTGAGACCTGGATTGCATCCCACTCCATCAAATAAAAACAAATTTCTTACAGAGAAGTGTGCATATTTTACAATATATAAATCTTGGATAACTGTGATAGAGCACCACTTGTAGCTGCATTCACTCTAAGCCCATCACCCACTCCCTCATTGTCTATCTCAACTTTCCACAGAGGAGAAGTATGTCAAGAATTTTTCTTGCTCTGCTGCTTTTGATGTTTGTTACAAAAAAATCACGTAAACCCCAAACCATTTTCATTTAGAAGATTAAGTTTTACACTTAGTATCATTTGATTTTGATAGTCTCACTTTAATGGATGAAAATAGTGAATGGGCAGCTAGAAGAATGGTGCATAGCAGATGAGCAGACACCAGACAATGAGTTGCAGGTGGCTTTAGATTGGGCATGTGGGCGAGGGGCTGCAGATTGTAGCAAGATTCAGAAGGACCAGTCTTGTTATTATCCAAACACTGTGAGAGACCATTCTTCTTATGCCTTCAATAGTTACTTTCAGAGGTACAAGCGCAAAGGTGGAAGCTGTTTCTTCAATAATGCTGCCATGGTTACTCAAGTTGATCCTAGTAAGTATCTTAATTAGTCCTTATCCTGTTTTTTTGTTTAATAAATAACAGATATTAGGTTGGTAATCTTGTGTTGTTAAATGCTATTCAACCAACAAATGTCAAATTAGACTGTTAGAGGAATGGCCGGAGTATAGTACTCCTAAAAAGGAGACTCTCGCTCTACTGAATTGAAAGAATGATTCTCATGTTTGGAAAAGGTATTTTCTGTTGGAAATTTACTAAGGTGGAATTAAGTTTATCCCATAATTTATGACTCGAACAATTGGGGCTCCGCACGTCGGAAATGTCGTTTCCACACACGTGCAATCCTAGCCAAGTATCATAAATTTCGTTAATGAAAGAGATATTGGTACGTAAGTGAAATGTTTGAGACATAGAATGATGGACGGTTATTTGTTAATGACAAATGTTCCACGTTGGTAAACGAAGGAAGGACTGTGCGAGGTGTAAGATGGTACGGGTCGAACCGCGGAGCCGAGAAGGGCCGCGGCGCTAATTCCATGTTTTGCATTCTGGAGCCGCGACGCTAAATACTGCACCGCCGCGGCGCTTCCCAGGAAGTGTTTGCTCGACGGAATCCCAAAGGTTTGGTTGTTTAGGTGGTTTCAAAGGCATTGAATCCATCCAATAATTACCATTACTTGGACCATTATGTTGCTGCATTACTTGGGGTTAAATGTCATCCATTACATGGCAATTGAATACCATTATGGGGCGTTTGAAAGGCCATCTTACACACCAATAAATTGAGGTCTTCGGCTCAATTCTATAGATGAATATATATGAGAAAGTGAACATACTCACAAGTTAACAACACCACAAAAGAGATCAATATTCCTAATAAGCAATCCTTCTCTTAGCAATCTTCATTATTCGTGTTCTTCGCTGGGGTCATTTGTGTAGGCTTTGCACATTTGATAGTTTGATATTTCATCTTGGGAGACTATTGTCCACACTTCCGTAAAGCCTATAGACGAGGGCAATCTTGTCTTAAAGATAGAGATCCATCTCTCGACTCAGTCGGTGGTGTTGTGTTTATCTAATTGGTTGCTAAGTGTTTCAGGTGTTAACTTAACACACAAAGGACTCTAACCGTTCGGATTCTCAGCGGATCTACAAGCCAGAAGTGTAGCAATTCATGTTCTTGTATTTCCGAATACAAGATCCATATTTGAAGTTCCAATTCAAGATCAAGATATTGACATCTTGTTGTTGTAATCTTTGTTGTTTACCCTTTCGATCACTGTAATAGTTATTTACTATTCCCGTACGTATTTTACATATCCAATCATTTTAAGACAAGACTGTATTACTACTCGAAAGATGTATGCCAGCAGATATGGTCCGAAATCTGGTTGTGGTTTTCTTCTTGAAAACAGTTCTGTTAACAGTTCAAACACTGTCTCTGTCAACAACCGTGCTTACAAATCTGGTCCTAGTTTTGGTTCTCTCTTTGACGACAGTTACAAATCTGTTTCCGTCAAAGGTGGGATCTCTGGTTCTGATATTGAGCTTCAAGATACTGCTGATAGTTATGCTAGTACGACTAAAGATCAAGGACGAGTTGGTGTCACCGCTCCCGAGAGTGGTGGAAACAAGCGCCCACAAGAGGCTGAGGATGTCAACTGGGACAAGAGGGGAAGGCTGAAGATGATGTTCTATCATGTAGTAAAAGGCCTATATCTGTCCCAGACAAAGGATCCGAATTATGGTAAGGAGGATATGGACACTCAGTCTAACTGAAGTGGGCCAGAATAAAAAAGGTCTAAGTTAATCCTTCCTTATCAATAATATGTTTAGTTAATATCTGAATAAAACTGTGTAAAACAAGTCTGGGAATATGAAAGTGTTTTCATTAAAAACTTATATTTCCTACACTCTAAAATCAGATATTGAATCTCCTTCCTTCCCGGTTAAAGATTGGACTATTATAAACAAAAATTAAAAGATCCGTTCTTTTGAGTGTAATTATTAAAAGTGTGTAAAGTATGTTCGCACATACGAAGGAGAGAGATCCACTGATTGTGTGAAAATTGTTACCACTCTTAAGTAAGCGTCAGGGATTTCCCTAGGCGCCAATCACAAGGGAAGAAGACTAAAAACTAAAGACGTTGAACCTGTCACACTAATTGACAGAAGATCCTTCATTTGATAGGATGATATTGGACACTCAGTCGTACAAAGCCTATGGGCGACTGGAGTGGGCCAGAATTCATTTGATAAGACAATATTGGACACTCAGTCGTACAAACCCTACGGGCGACTAGAGTGGGCTAGAATTCATTTGATAAGATGATATTGGACACTCAGTCATACAAACCCTACGGGCGACTGAAGTGGGCCAGAATTCTTTTGATAAGATGATATTGGACACTCAGTCGTACAAAGCCTACGGGCGACTGGACTGGGCTAGAATTCAGTTGATATGATAATATTGGACACCTAGTGAGGTGGGCCAAAGTTTCCAGGTCTTAAATGATCTGAAGGCCAAAAGAAAGGCAGAAAAGTAATGGACACCTAGTGAGGTGAGCCAGAGTTTCCAGGTCTTAAATGATCTGAAGGCCAAAAGAAAGGCAGAAAAGAAATCGGACACTCAGTCTGCCAAAGCAACTGGAGTGGGCCAGAGTATTCAGATCACATATGATCCGGTTATGCCCTAACCACGGGCAAGAGGTCGTTCATGTGAAGCAACGCCACCTCTAAAGTAGAAGGGGTTGGAGAGGTTGTCCTCAATAGGACTTCAGGGAATGAGATCACTCTAAAAGGAGGTGACACATGCCCCAAACTTAGTTTAAGGGACGCTGTTGGTCAAGCTGGTTTGAGATTAGTCAAACACGTCTGTAATAACTAAGAATGGTACAGAATGTCTGTAGCTAAATGAATGATACATTTGTAATCCGTGCATCTATGCCATCATAGATTAAGACACGTCAAATAGAAAGTCATTCAAAAGCTAACGAAGTTGAGATTATTGCCTTCTGTCGACATAAACCCTCAAAATGAATGTGAGGTAGGCGAAGAGGCAAAATCACCTTTCCATTCCGTCAAAGGAATAGCGAAAGAAGCACCGCTCCTCTAGAACTTAGTCACACCTACATGGGTGATTTGAAGTTTGTATAAAATAGAGGGGGTAGACAAATACTTTATGACCTTCATTGATGATGGTACAACGTATTGCATCTTTTATTTGTTGAAAAGCAAAGATGAAGCTGTTGAAGCAGATAAGCGCTACAAAGCAGAAGTTAAAAATCAACTAAGCCTACGGATTGAGGAATTTATAGTGATAGAGGAGGAGAATGTGAAGCATCGTTCATCAAACGACTGCTCATTACTCACCTCAGTCTAACGGTGTTAGTCAAGCGTAAAGTCGTACGCCCAAAATATATGGGGTAAGGCGATCCTTACCGCTAATGCGATTCTCAACAGAACTATGCATAAGGATAAGGATAACCCTCCGTGTGAAACATGAAAAGGATCCCACATACAAATATTGTGATGTGGGTGGCTTGGTAGAGGTTGGAATACCGAAATAGGTCAAGTTGGACCTAAGACTGTAGATTGCATATCCACTGGATCTGCAAATAATAGTAGTGCTTATCGCCTCTTGGTGTCAAAAAATACTGAATTAATTGCTCGAGGTTAACAAGAACCCGCGAGTGCCTGATTGTCCAGAACCAGACATTCCAGATCTATAGGACTCGGAAGTTGCTGACTGTCCGGAACTTAATGTTCCAGATCTGCAGAACTCATGGATTCTAGATGTTGAACCGAGACGGAGCAAAGAGGGGACAAAGACTTGTTCCATGCCTTCTAGCTTGTATGTTTGAGAACGAACCATGGACAATTAACAAAGAATTGTCATCTCCAGAAGCGCTGCTTTGGAAAGAAGCTACAGAGAGAAATAGATTTAATCATATAGAACCATACTTGTGTAATGGTATACCTTCCTCCGGAAAAAGAACATTTGGGTTGTGAAAGTGGATACTCAAAAGTAAGTACAAAGTAGATGGATCTACTGACGAGTATAAGGCCTCGGCTACTTGGACATATGCTCCCCTGTGAATAGCTTAACATCCAGGGCCACTGTAGTCTTGCGTGACATAGATGTTGATGCCGCCTTCCTAACCGGAGAGTTGGAAGGAGAGGATCATAGTTGGTTTGTTGGACTGTTGGGCTTCTTCCTGAACTTTCATTTTGGTCCCTGAAATGTTTACATTTTGGTCCTGGAAGTTTCATATAAAATAGAAATAATGAATCTGACAACAGAAACATTGACTCTGAAGTTAGAAAGCCAACATTTGAAAAAACCAACAGTCTGAAAGTGGAAGTCATATTGAAACAAAAGTCTCGATATGAAAGATATGAGTATCACATATGACATCTTAGGAATTGGGATTTGTAAGACATCTAACTGACTGGTCTAACTACAAACTCAGTTGTAAGATAGTTGACAGTATCGTTGAAGCCACCAATGGATATGAATCATAGAACTGATTGGAATCATGGTGCACCCATTTACAATGAGCGATATGTGCAGGTCACATGTAGTTCAATGTATTGTACACACTACAACCTACCTGGTATCGGCCTACAAAGCAGATCAGTTAAACTTAGGTTCACTCGTGATTATGGAAATAATCGATAGAATGTGTTAAGTCAGATATGCCGATATTTGAAATATTCGCTTATCTACGGATTATGGTATTCTGGATGTCCAGCGGTTCTGGGAGAACACTGTGATGCAAACTGGACATCAGATATGAAGAACACCAAAGCCACAAGTAAATGTGTATGATGGGTCTTGGAAAATCCTCTAAGAAAACTTGCATCGGCTGATTCATGATGGAATCGGAGTTTATCGCTTTAAACAAAGCATGAAAGAAGTTGAGTAAATTCACGACTCCTTAGAGGATGTCCCTTATTGGGAGAAACATGTGCCTTCAGCAGTTATACACTGTGGCTAGCCGGTCCGCTTCAGGAAGGGCACGGATGACGGCGTCTGGACATATCTGTCGGAGACATAAGACCGTATGGCAGTTGATCATCACGGGTGTCACTTCCTTAATTACTAATCAAAGGATATAGCAGACCCTTTAACTAAGGGACTACCCGAAGATCAAGAGTTCTGCCTGTCTAGGGGAATTGTCTTAAAACCCAAACAATACAAACCTTTGCGGTGGTAATCCAACCATACTGACTGGAGATCCCAAGAATTTGGTTCAAAATGTTTCAGGTGTTAACTTAACAGACAAATAACTCTAACCATTCGGATTCTTAGCGGATCTACAAGCCAGAAGTGTAGCAATTCATGTTCTTGTATTTCCGAATACAAGATCCATATTTGAAGTTCTAATTCAAGATCAAGATATTGACAACTTGTTGTTGTAATATTTGTTGTTTACCCTTTCGATCACTGTAATAGTTATTTACTATTTCCGTACGTGCTTTACATATCCAACATGTTCAGTAAAGATAACAAAAGATATGAATTGAAGAACGAGTGTCATTTCCAAGTGGGAGTCCTCCCACATCCTAAAGGTGCTCATGGAGCTGGCCCTCGATGACTAAAATTGTTAAGAGTCCCACATTGGATATGGAATGGGAACATGGATTCCTTATATGAACTTGGACAATTCTCACCCTACAACTATCTTTTGGGGTTGAGTTAGGCCCATGATCCATTCTTTATATGGTATCAGAGTCAGTCCTATTCCAATTCTTTGTTCACCGATGTTGGACCCCCAAATTATATTATTCACGCTCTAGTTAATAAGGTCTATATTATCCACACTATATTATCCACGCTCCAGTTAATAAGGTCTGGGCGTGCAGGGGAGTGTTAAGAGTCTCACATCGGATATGGAATTTGAACATGTACTCCTTAAAAACTAACTTGTAGGGTGAGTATTGTCCAATTTTATATAATGAGTCCATGTTCACATTCCATGTCCGATGTGAGACTCTTAACAGAGATAAACTAAGTTATTGCATAAAAATGTTCTTTGCTAATAAGTAATGCAAAACTGTTTGACTAACTCTTTAAGTTAATGAACTAGTAACTGGAATGGCAGTATAAAGAACCCATAAAACTCCAATGCATTCTCTTACGTTTATTACTTTCCTTTTCTACATTTGAAATACGATACTATATTGAAGCATCTTTGCAAGAGTCCTCTATAAATTTATAAAATTACATTTTAGAGGTAGAGATAGTAACACAAAAGGTCACTCAACTATGTGTATTGTTCTCTTAAAGTCATATTTCTTTATTTTGTAACTACAAGGTCATCCAACTTTCTCTTTATCACATCTAAAGTCACTCAACTAATATTTGAGCAACAAAAAATGGCATGACATTTAGTTTATTTCACATGACATTTAACTTATTCCACGTGACATTTTTTTAGTCCAACTGGCAACCCGACCCGACCCTACGGACTAAAAATTGAGATTTAGCATACGGACTAAAAATTGGCATTTTACTTATATGGCATTTAACATATATGGTCTCCTACTGACTAACAATTGAGCCCCAGATTAAACAAATGATCGATTTTGGGTTAAACAAAATGATCGTCTAGGTGCTGGGTTAAACAAAATCGAGTCCCAGATTATCTCTAACCTAAAATTGAGTTGCAGCTTTTATTGTTTTCGCATGTCCTCTATGATATTACATGGTTTCATTGCTGAAAAAAATATTTCTTTTGCCCAAGAGATAATTTGATCTACTTAAGAGTAGAACAGAATTGGGGTGCAAAGCAGCCTCAAAATCCATACATGTCTTTTGTAGTTTCTTTACTTATAAATTAAATGCCATATAAATTAATTGCTAATTTTTAGTCCGTAGGAGATCATATATGTTAAATGTCATATAAGTTAAATGCCAATTTTTAGTCTGTATGCTAAATCTCAATTTTTAGTCGGTAGGGTCAGGTCGGGTTGTCAGTTGGACTAAAAAAATGTCATGTGGACTAAGTTAAATGCCATGTAAAGTAAGTTAATGTCATGTGGAATAAACTAAATGTCATGCATTTTTTGTTGCCCAAATATTAGTTGAGTGACTTTAGATGTGATAAAGAGAAAATTGGATGACCTTGTAGTACAAAATAAAGTGAAAGAAATAATCCCTTGATTATTTTCATTAATTGAAAGGGTATATATATACAATTTACATATTTCCATAATAGGAGAATAATATTCATATTCTACTCCTAAAATCTTATTCTACTTGGACACTAATTATACAATTATGGTAAGTCTATAATACTAATTAATGTAATATGTATCCTAAACTATTACAACAATATACATACCAAATATACACAACCTCTATGTACATAATCGAGACAACCTATTCGGTAATATACAATAGGTATACACGGTACCTATTGTATATCTAACACACCCCCGCAGTCATAGCGGACGGTCTCTGAATGCTGAGATTGTCCCTAAAATTTTCAAAAAGGACCGAGGGAAGACCCTTTGTAAAAATGTATGCAATCTGATACTTGGAAGGGATATGGCAGATGCGTACTTGTCCTCGAGCAACCTTTTCGCGAACAAATTGAATGTCCATCTCGATATGTTTAGTGCGCTGGTGCTGAACCGGATTACCAGAAAGGTAGATGGCACTAATATTATCACAA
The DNA here is from genome assembly GCA_029783415.1 of Anisodus acutangulus. Classification (NCBI taxonomy): domain Eukaryota; kingdom Viridiplantae; phylum Streptophyta; class Magnoliopsida; order Solanales; family Solanaceae; genus Anisodus; species Anisodus acutangulus. Next base: position 29,736,224 of record CM056497.1, read on the forward strand.
TAAACCAAGGTCGCTTTCTGAATAGGACAATGAAGCTCTAACAGCAAATTACGTAACCAACATGATTCAGAGACTACATTAGCTACCCCTCGATACTCAGTCTCTACACTGGAACGAGATAAAGTCGACTGACGCTTCGCAGACCATGAGACCAAGTTATTACTAAGAAACATACAATAGCCAGACGTAGACCGTCTGGTGTCCGGATAGCCACCCCAATCAGCATCTGTATACGAGACAAGTGTTGACGTTGATAAAAGATATAAATGCAAGCCATAGTCAAGTGTACCTTGAATATATCGAAGGATGCGTTTGAGCGCATTCATGTGCTCAACTCTGGGATCATGCATAAACAAACACACATGTTGTACGGCATACGTAATATCTGGTCTCGTGAATGTAAGATACTGAAGGCCCCCTGCAATACTGCGATAGCGGGTCGGATCATCGTATGGTGCGCAGGCCGCAGCCCCAAGTTTGGGCTTCGTATCAACTGGAGTGGAAGTGGACTTACAGGATGACATCCCAGCCCTCTCAATGTCTCAGTTGCATGCTTCCGCTGGGATAAGAACAACCCACCTGCATGATGAGTGACGGCAATCCCCAAAAAATAACTCAAGGGCCCCAAGTCTTTCATAGCAAACTCAGAGCTGAGCATTGTCATGATAGACTGGCGTAAGGCATCGGAAGAGGCAGTCAAAATAATATCATCCACATATAACAGTATATAGGCCAAGGACGAACCACGACGATATATGAATAAGGAATTATCCGACCTACTATGGGTGAACCCAATAGTCGAAACATAGTCGGCAAACCTCTTATACCAGGCCCGTGGAGACTGCTTAAGCCCATATAAGGACTTCTTCAACAAACAGACATGATGAGGATGTTTGGGATCCCTAAATCCCAAAGGCTGATACATATAGATTGTTTTCTTGAGATCACTATGTAGGAAAACATTATTCACATCTAACTGATGAATAGGCCATGGTTTCGAAAGAGCCAAGCTAAGCACAGTGCGAATGGTAGCCGGCTTGACCACCGGACTAAACGTCTCACCACAATCCACACCAACCTGCTGAGTCTTACCATTACCCACAAGCCGTGCTTTATGTCGTGCAAATGAACCATCTGAATTGTCCTTATGAGCAAAAATCCACATAGACCTAATAATATTAATACTAGATGGACGGGGCACCAACTCCCACGTCTTATTATCAATAAGAGCATTATATTCATCGGTCATAACAATTTTTCAATTCGAGTCATTTAATGCAGCCACATGATTACGGGGTAAGGGCGATTTAAGAATATTAGAATTTAAATTAAAATATCTTTTTGGTTTAAAAACACCCCGTTGACTACGAGTGACCGATCTATGACTCGAGGAAGAACTGGGCGAATTTTGGGAATTTTTTGGACTCGGCACGCGGGTGGCGTGACAGTGGGCTCTTTGGCTGCTCAACACGGTTACGGTCTGAGGCTGGACCGATTCGATTAGAGGCTGGGTAGCCCTGGCCCAGCCCAATGGCGATCTTGAGGCTGCTTTGCTTGTGGCGGACCCGGTGTGGCCCGAGCGATGGGCCCATTGGAGAGAATTTTGGGTGCGGGACATGCCCAAAAAATGGTGAATAATATATGAGGATATACCATCATCCAAAATATTATACGAACTAGGCATGAGATTACTCACCTTGGCAAACAGAAATTGGGATTCATAAAAAATGACATGGCGACTAATGATGATTTTATTAGAGGATAAATCAAAGCATTTGTAACCACGATGATTAGACGAAAAACCCAAAAACACACACGGAGTAGATCGGGCCTGAAGTTTGTTAATTGTGGTGGACGAAAATAACGGATAACACAAATACCTAAAGACCCTAAGATGTGAATACGAATGGGTTTTATTATATACAATTTGAAGGGGGGGACGAATATGTCAAATCTTTGGAAGGAATAATGTTAAGAAGATATGTAGCCATTTGTAGAGCATGATGCCAAAAAGATGGGGTATGGAAGCATGAATTAGTAATGTGAGGACAATGTTATTAATGGTACGAATTTTGCGTTCGGCTTTCCCATTTTGTCAAGACGTATGAGGGCAAGAAAAATGAAAATTGATCCTATTATTTGGACAAAATTCCCGAAACACCCCATTGTCATATTCTTTGTCATTATCACATTGGATATTTTTTATTTCACGTTCGAATTGGGTTCTAATGAATGCTCAAAATTTTAAGAAGATGGAAAAAACTTGAGATTTTTTCGCTATTGGAAAAGTCCACAAAAATTTAGAATAATCATCCAAAAAGAGAACATAATACCGATGACCTAAAGAACTAAGAACAAGAGACGTTCATAGATCACTATGAATAATATCAAATGACATTGAAGTATGAGAATTAGAGTCTACAAATGACAACTTAACTATTTTTCCCAAAGAACAAGATTGACAATTCGGAGCACTACGCGCACCCTTACAAGAAATAAAATTGTTTTTATCTAAGGAAGATAAAATAGATGATCCTGGATGACCTAGACGAGCATGCCACAAGGAAGGAGCCAGAGCTGCAAAAGTGGATGGCAACGCGTGACTCGAGAAACCGGAACGTGGTGTGATAGGATAAAGATATCCCCTACTATCACACCTCATGAGAGGACTCCCCGTTTTGAAATCCTTCACCGAAAAACCAAATTGATCAAATTCTATGGATATGGAATAATCAGTGGTGAATTTTCGGACAGTCACCAATTTTTTAATCAATTTTAAAGCGTAAATGGTATTTTTCAAAATAATGGGTGGATGGGGGGGGGGGGGGAAACAATGTTTTATGACCATAACCACGAATTGAAATTGAATTAACATTACCAATAATTATACCACGATTGTTGCTCAAATTGGAATAAGACAAGAGAGTACCTGAGTCGGACGTCATGTGAGTAGTGGCGCCGGTGTCCATGTACCAATTTGGGTCCGAAGGATTTATTTCAAATGTGTGTATCACGACTTCAATGTCGGTAGGAGTGGGGCCCGTTGCATGATGAGCCTGAGGGGGGCTGGGGCCCAAGTACACCAGGTTGCTGTCCCGGCCCAGAATTGGGGCGAGAACCACTGGGCCAAACTAGATTAGGCCTGGAAAAACGTTGTTGGGTAGTCCAGTTGCCAGAAGGCAAAACTGTTGGGCCATAGGGATTGTTGGGCCACTGCCCACTAGCCCAGGCCCACGACCAGGGGGCCTAAGGATGGGACCAGTTGGGTTGTGGCCCACTGGCATTATTTTGAGACCTACTGCCACCATGACCATCTCCGGAACCACCGCGTTTGCCCCTGCGATTTTTGGCATTATTTTTCCGCCTATTGTTGTCGCCACCATGAGTACGGTTTTGGCCGAAATTATCAACACCACCTGGAGAATTTGTAGAGGACGTCATCATGACTACGGGACTAGAACCGGTAGCCGCCTTTTTGGCCAAGCCGACTTCTTTGAGGGTAAGCATAGAATGAGCTTGATAAAATTGCGGAAGAGGGCTGCTCTGACGAAGAAGCGTGCCAACACCACTATATGCCTCTGAAAGGCCTGCAATCATTTGTAAGACCAAACGATCATTCGAAACAGGCGCGCCAACGTTGCGGAGTTAGTCTGCCAATTCCTTTAACCTTTTGCAATATGCTGAAACGTTTGAGAAATTTTCCATATGGATGTGGGAAAATTCCTGCTCAAGGGTAACAACACGAGAATTCTGATTATTTTGGAATATATCATGTACTCTATTCCATGCCTCCATCGCCGTAGCGTCAGGTTCGATAATCGTTTGCAAGAGGTCGCTCGAAATAGTAGAGTAAATCCACTGAAGAACAGTAGTATCAAGGGTTGTCCATAACGTAGGATCGTCCTCTGGTTTTGGCACCTCCGTATCTGTAGGAGCCGCGGGGATAATATGATGGAGAACTTGATGCGAGCATGCATGTATTTTGAACAGTTCAGCCCACGTCGCGTATTGGACATTTTCTATTTCAAGAATGATAGGGATGCGATTCTTGATATTAGAAACTGTAAGGGCAGGGTAAAACATGTTCCTAGCCATAATAGCAACGGAAGACATGAAGTAGGGATTGGGATTACAACAATATACTTACCAAATATACACAACATCTATGTACATAACCGAGACAACCTATTCGGTAATATACAATAGGTATACACGGTACCTATTGTATATCTAACATAAAGAAATATGACCTTGATAGTTAATCTTTTATGTTACTACCTCCTTAGAGAGGTATCCTTAGTTCGCAATTACAGGGAGATCCACAATGTAACATATGGGTTCACGTAAATTCATTGCCTTTTATCCGGACCCTATATATGTATTAATAAATTTACTAAATATCTATGAATATTTTATCATGAACTCTTGAAATTACTATAGGATTTCATAAACTTCAAATTACGAATCCGCTTCTACATCACTATGCAAATGCGCATCTTGAATAAAGTGGGGAAAAGTGGAAGAAAAAGAGACCACGAGTCCATTTGAAACCTTTTTTGCTAAGCTCAGCATGGATCTGGATCATCTTAAATACTATCATGTGCAATTAGGTAGCTTTACCCTATTAGTACTTGCTTTTCCTTTTAAACAAATTCTATACTTCGTTAACAAATCAGCTAACTTTTTATCCACATTTTGCTTGCTTACAGGTCATAATTCTTGCCACTACGAGTACTTGCCCTAATGCTTAGTGCTTCTCAATCTCTTAATCCCACGTTCAGGTTTTCATCATTTATGCCAAGAAAGATAGTCCCAGACATAAACAACTGACTATATCCTGGATTTGAGTAACAATTCAATAAGTTGTAGCCATTTTTGCTACTAGAAATTCGAGTTATCAGCTTTTTGTCATGCAATTCTGACATGCACTAATTTTTCTCTATTTAGTGCTTCCTTTACTCATACAACGCAGTTTCAAGTTCGTAAACAAATTAAAATCCATATGAAAAAGATGAGTACTAAATGAACTCAACTGCCATACCTCGGTTTAATTGACTAGGGTGACTCCACTTGCTACAGATAAAACTCAGGTCCATGCTGTAGGGTTTTGTTAGGTTCAAAACATATAAGTAGACACAGCGGAAGTTTAAAATTTTGTTCTACTTACCCCAACAATTTCTTCTGGTATGGTTATATGACAATCAAAACCTGTAACATAAAACTAGAACACTTACAGGTTGTATTATCTGGAGTCTTTACTTAGGGATTACACGCGATTGTCTCTTCGACTGCAAGCACTATGCTATGGTGTATTTCTCTGTTAAGAAAGCCAGGAAATCTCGGCAGAGGTTTGAGAAAATTTTATCCTAGACTCTAAGTCTAGAATTGTTTATGAGAACTAGTGTAATTCTTGTGTGTTATAACAATGATTTAGTGCTGTATTTATAATTGTAATTAGGTTAGAAAACGTTTTAGGGTTTGGCTTAAACCTGGCCTAAAACCCGAGGTGCAGTGGGCCAGTCCGACTGAGCTCACTGCCGGGTCGGCGTCGCGGCGCCCTACGTAAAAAAAATCGTTTCCGTTTTCATTTAATATATATATATATATATTCAGCACATTAAATTCAAAATCCAATTTTGATTTAATTTAAATAATTTCCATGTAATAGAAATTATCTCATAGTTATTATCAATTTAGATATCTCGGTTCCAAAATCGAATATTTAATATTCTCTCAATACACCCTTAGATTGAAAAGACAATCGACATAGTGTGACCCTATAGGTCTTCACACATCGACAATAATCCAATTAAGGTCCCTACGGAACTCTTAGACTGCGTTGCATGACGAACTCAATATGTGAAGTACGTTTACATGAATCCAGCAAACATAACCTTTATGTGAGATGATAAATTTCTTTCATTCGCGACACACTCGATCAAGCTTAGGATTTGCCATGTGTCTATCCAAATGGCTTGATCACTTTATCTCATATATATTAGTCGACAACTAGACCATATTCTAAATATGTCTCTTGCATTGGCCAATGACTTGGTCGACCTAATATCACTGAGAAGCTGAGTGTTCTCTCGAATATACATTCGAGGAATGAATCATAATCTTGGCTTAACTGCCACCTTTAATCCACATCGTAATGTACTCAATACAAGTCGTATCTCAACCTATAAAGCATTTGAGCTTAGGACATGATCAAAGTATATTACTTTGTAGACAAGGTGCGCATTGACCTCAAGTCTAAGGACTTCTATCTCCCAAACAGTATATCAGCAGGGTATACCAATACTTTCCAAAAATATCCATGTGTCCACCACTAGTAACCATTACTAGTAGCATGTGAGACATACTACATTCTCTAAGAATGTGATACAGACCACATGTCGACTTATAACATATCATCGATATCACATTCTCGATGATCATTAGTCGAGCCTATTTTAGAGTTATACTCTATCATCAATATCTCACTCTATTAATGACAACGTAAGCTCAAGGGATGCACATTAATGAATATTTACAAACAATCAAATAATAATTCAATAATCACAAATGCCATAAATATTAATCTTATTAATAATACGAATGTGTTCAAGTACATTTGTCATTGTCTCTAGGACATACATACTTTCACATGCACCATGAAAAAACAATACGAAAGCTCGAACTAGCATTAACTTCGTATTAGGAAATATCAAATCAATTTTGTCGATAGGGTATATGGAGCATTCAGTATATTGAACTTCAACATCTCTTTTACACATTCAAGAACTGTCGAATGATGCTTACAGGACATATCCACCAGTTCCATTCCTATTCTACAGAAAGTGAAACAGGAAAGTATCACTAGCACGTTTGATTCACCAAATGCTCATTAAATCTGCAGTATCGATCACGTTTAGCAACTGCAGCTTGCTAACTCTGGGCATCCGTTCTCCTAAAACAATAAACTTGCCCAAGCAGCAATAAATGCAAAGTCACCGAAAGGGGCTAAGGTTGAGTATTTCCTGTCTTCAAGAAGTGCAACTGCATAGCACCTGCAGACAGACAGACCAGCATTTTGCTTTTCTCAATTATACTCATTACTGAAGTTTAAATGTATACTCTGCTAAATGTTCACCTAAGATGATAAATAACAACTGAAATCCGTACTATTAAGTAGATCTTTTCCTTCCAGAATGCTGTGAGTACCAAATTTGGTCAGCTTTCCTGCACCATTACCATGATCTTATCCAATCCCAAGCCAAGCATAACCACATAGTAATCTCTCCGTTTCATTCAATAGGATGTGTTTGGCTCAATAAAGATAGTGTATTATAAATTGCGAAGAAGGAAGTATTATTTTCCTGCAGGGGTGCTGCTCATAAAAGGGCTCTTGAATTTATAAGATGTCAAAACTCAAAGACCCTCCGAAACAGCCTCTCTGCCCCACAAAGTCAGGGGTAAGGTTTGCGTATATACTACCTTCTCCAAACCCCACTTGTGAGATCGCACTTGGTATGATGTTGTATATTTAATGTAGCAGACTACTCCAGCATCCTAAAGCCACTTGGATTGAACTGAAGCAAAAGGAGGAAAAATATGACATACAGTTCAGATACCTCATTCACCGGTAACACGTACTACAATATGGTATAATTCAGAATTAAAGATGAGGCATGTATAATTGTTGGCATGAAACAAAAAAAAGGAACGGAAAAGACAAAATAGAGAAAAGGACAAAAAAGAAGAAGAAACTAACCTGCATTGAAAAGGCAAAAAGGAGATGAGATTGGGAAGATAGGCATGCACGAGCACGAGCAATTATTTAGAAGCGCAGGGCTAGTTTGTGAAATAAAATCCTATTTGGGCGAAAATGGGCAATTAAATAGGCCCAAAATACCCACTTGGGCCTATTATTACCAAAATTACCCATACGCATTTTAATTACCCTAAATACCTGTGGCCGAACCATATTACCCGAGATATCCATTCTAAGTATCCCCTTCTCCCTTTTCTTCTTTGTTTTTTTTACATCTTATTTTTCTTTTCAAAGACAAAAATAATAAAAAATAAATATAATTGCTAATTATTTTTAGGCTAATAAAAATGTGGGAAAACTAAATAATTAGACTACAACAAGTAATTAAGAAAAATACTAAGTCACTAGCTTATTTATTAAAACTTAACTTAAGAGAAAACATATTTTTATAAATTTTCTTTATAAAAAATACTAAAGTCACTACCATTGTAATACGCAATTTCAAGTTTCAACTAGCATACGAATGTCTTGAAAGAGTAAAAGACTCCTGCAAATATTTGACCTAAAGTAAATGTACTGCCATGAATAAATTTTAATTTCAATTAATTAGATGTGGAAGCCGCCACTAATGCCTATATTAGGGTAGGTTGTCTACGTTACACCCCTTGGGGTGCAGCCTTTCCCTGGAGCCTGCTAAAACCGGATGCTTTGTGTACTGAGCTGCCATTTTTTCTTTTTAAAATGTGTATTATTCTTCTGAAAATCAAATCGAGGTATCTGAATTGTTTCCATTTAGGCACCATAGTCTCATATAATCTCATATCAAGTGTAGTGCATTTATTCAGTCTTGTTTTAAATTATACTAAAACTCTTACTCTATCGAGTGCTTCTACATAGAACAAAGCTTTTGATCGACACTCTCGCTAGTTTTGCCAATTAGCATAATGTAGCCTGCATATAGAATACACCATGTGACCTCGTCCTGTATAATGTTTGTTAGTTCATCCATAAGACCATAACTAGTATAAACAAGCACACTAAATATCAATCCCTGGTGTGAACTCACCATTATAGGGAATTCCTTTGTATCTTCTACAATTGTTCTTTCACTTGTGAATTGTGATGGTTCCTTCCGACACATCCTTCATGGAATAAGTTTAATATGAATTTTTTTTCTCCAACACCCACCAAAGAACTTTTCTTGATACGCTATCATATGTTTTATCTAGGTCAATAAACACCATGTGTAGATCTTCTCCTCTCCCAATTAATTTCCATCAATCTTTTTAAAAAGGATATAGCTTTGTTTTAAAATGCTTGCATTAGGGTCTAAGTTGAGCGGACTCTTCGTTTTTGCTACCGCACCCGTCTCGACACAGTGCGGGTGAGAGATACAACTCAGATAGGGTCAACCAAGTCAATGGACAAATTGGGGGGGGGGGGGATTGAGATTTTGATTTCTCAAAATGAAAGATAAAACAAATTTAAGACATGGGAAATGACATACCTTCAATATTATAGTCCTTTTGTCACATATTCGGTGCTTCATGTTTCAGACCAAACTGGGAGAAGCAAGAATTCAAGGGGTTGTGTTCTGAGTTCTGACTCGTGGTAGACAGTAGCAGCGATCTGTAAGGAGAGGAGAACTGGTGAAAGGCCTTGAATGACTTTCTTTTTCTCTTTTGAGGGGAAGAACCAGAGAGCGTGAAAGAAGAAGTTAGGGTCTTTATAGCTCTATTTTAATAATTTGAATTTTCTTAGTCGAATCCCCGCACCCGTAACCATATCTGAATCCGCACCCCTGAATCTTAAAATTTAAATTTTGCCGAATCAGCCACTCAGATCCGTACCCGTATCGGATACCCACACCTGAGTCTGAGCAAAGCAACTTAGATTAAAATAGGTTGTCTACATCACATTCTTGGGGTGCGGCCCTTCCCAAATCCAGCGTGAACGCGGGACCAGTCAAGTGGCTTTCACTCCTTAACAAAAAAAGCCTGAACTCCAGTGTAACTTTCGTCTCTGATTAGGTGCTGCACTTTTTATAGCTTTGTAATTAAAATTCATTAACTTTATGTCTGCAATTTAAATAGAGATTGGATAATTTGACTCTCATATGCCAAACCACCCTTCAATTCCGTCGGGAGGGAGTACTTAAATGTGTACAACACTCCCCACTGGAAATTTCACGGTGAATGCATTCAACTCGACTTCCAATCTTTTTGGTGTGAATCATCTAAGAAATCCATATTTAAATTCATTCACACATACCCTCGTCCAGATAAAACCAATAAAAAATCATTTTGGCATTTATATGATAGACATTGGGCAAGTCAAACCAAATTAAACCACTAAATATCAATCTAATTCAATATATGAGCAGACTAAAATTCATCAGCCTGTCTCAGAAGGAACACCTATACTTGGCCATCCCACCATGTCCATCTAAACAAATACCGAAGCACCCAACTAATAAACATTCAAGCGATACAGTTTCTTAGTAATTGCTTTGGGTTCCAAATCCATCATCATTTATTTTGATAAGCGAGTTTTAGATGCAACAATCACAATAAGTATGACTATGTTTTCTACCATCCATTGATCATGATCTCCTAAATTTCACTTCTCTAACAGCTGAAACACGATTTTCTTTGGAAAAAGGGTTTTTTGCATGACTAAACCAAATAGCTGCAGTAACTGCTTTCAGAAATTATTACAACTATTAGGATATCAAATGTCATGAAAAAGTTACTAGAGAATCCACAACCAAAAAAGAAAGAAATATGTGAAGTACATTACATATCCATGCCAAATCATTCAAGTCCCCGAACAATATGCTTAAACATCAACAATGTATGATACTCCCTCCGGTTCAAAAAGAGTGTCTACTTAGCCATTTGCACACCCCTTAAGAAAATGCCAACTTCTAGACAAAAATAGGTAATTTGACTAAACTACCCCTAATTAAATATGCATTGGGATTTGGTCATTTAGCACTTATTAAGGGTCTGAAAAAACAAGGTTAATTCTTTCTTTATTTGGTACGTGGACACTCTTTTTGAACCACAAAAAAAGGCTAGGCGGACACTCTTTTTGAACCGGAGGGAGTACGTACTGTCTGGAACTAAGTTGCGCAGACTCTCCGTTTTTTTGTGCCGTTCCCGTCTCGATACAGGTGGGATATGGGTGAGGGAGCGGAATACGTCCGGGATACGGTCAACCAACTTTGGATACTTTGACCGGAGTCCATCGACAAATTTGGGGGCAAAATTGAGATTTTGATATCTCAAAATTAAAGATAAACAGATTTAAGATAAGGGAAATGGCATACCTTCAATATTATGAAAGATTGAATTCTACGATATACATGTATTTTTCATAGAATATCTCTCAAAATTTATAACATCTTTATAGCTCTATTTTTTATAATTTTGAATTTTCTTAGCCGAATCCTCGCATCCGTATCCATACCTGGTTATGCACTGCCGAATCTTAAATTTAGATTTTGCCGGATCCGACACTCGGATCTGTACCCATATCGAATACCCACACCCGAGTCCGGGCAACTTAGATCTGGAATGCTACACAAATTTCATGGTTAACAAAAAGTTTATCTAAAAGAGCTAAAGGACCTAGTTTTTGTGGACTCTAAATGTTACTTACACATAGTATACCATCCAGAATTTTAAACTTCAATATCCAGTAGCCCTATAAGACAGCCAAGCTGGAAAGGCCAAAGATTGACCCAGATTAAAGTTGAAACCCAACACAAACACCTCTGGGAAATTTTGGTTAGCATGTTTCAAGACAAAGAAATCGAACTTCTCAATAACTGGAAACTGCTACTGGCAATCAGCTTCTTTAATTCTTGAAACTTTTAAACCTTCATGGTCCTTACATTCTGAATCAGTAGATACAAGATCTTTTTTCCAACATAAAAAAAGCATGTGACCTTGTAAAATCAACTTACTAGAAAAGGTACCTGATCCATACATAATACTCTTCGACAATTTTCAGTTCATTTTTAATCCTAGTGAAAGAGAGTCCTGAAATCTGTATGGTTAAAACTTGAAGACCGGACCTCATAGTTAATAATTTCATCAATTTCAGGAAAATCTAAAGCCAAACCTTTTATTTGGTAACACATAGGAATCACAAACATTGCTGTTCAAAGCAGCTTTTAGCATCACATGTGTGCATTTTATCTTTAGTGTTTTATGAACTAGCTGTCCAAACTTACAGCTTGACTACTGCAGGCTTTCATGCTGGATCCAAAGCTCAACCAAAACTAATTAGGTCCTTTTGTTATTTGGAAAACTCTACAACAATAACATACCCAGTGAAAATCCCACAACGTGTGGTCTGGGAAGGGTAGAGTGTACGCAGACCTTAGTTCTACCTTGGTAGGTAGAGCGATTGTTTCCGAGAGACCCTCGGCTCAAGACAAAGCACAAGCACAAGCAAAGCAAGAGAAACGGTCAGACCCGGACAAGAAATTTAAAGCAGTTTGAAAATACTGGTATCAAAAGCAAATAAGCCATGATAGCGCATTCTGGAAAAAAAAGCAGTAACTAACGCAGGTAAATAAGATAAACAAAGTACACTAGAGAACACATAGCAGCAGAAATCAAATGACAGAGGACTATAAATAAATATTGCGCCTACTAGTATGATAGGCTAGGCTGGCCTACAATAATAACACTACAACTACCAGTTTCTAAGCGTAAGTAGGACTACGCTGGACTACCTACTACCCTAATCCGTGTCCTCCATAACCTCATATCTAAGGACATGTGCTCAGTAAGTTGCACATGCGTCATATCCCATCTAATCACCTCCCCCAATACTTTTTCGGCCTACCTCTACCCTTCCTGAACCCGTCCATAGCCAACTTCTCACACTTCCGCACTGGGGCATTTGTGTCTCTCCTCTGCACGTGTCCGAACCATCTCAAACTCGCTTCCCGCATCTTATCCTCCACCGAGGCCCTCTCACTCTGTCCCAGATATCATCATTTCTAATTCTATCTCTCCTTATCTGCCCATCCATCTCAGCATCCTCGTCTCCGCAACTTTCATCTTTTGGGTGTGCGAAGTCTTGACCGGTCAACACTCCGCCCCATACAACATAGTCGGTATAACCACCACCCTCTAGAACTTGTCTTTAAGTTTTGGTTGCACTTTTTTATAGCACAATACTCAATATGCGAGCCTCCATTTCATCCATCCTGCCCCAATACGATGTGTGACATCATCTCTCCATTCCCTTGGATAATAGATCTGAGGTACTTGAAGCTGCCTTTCTTTGGAATGACCTGAGTACCAAGTCTCACTTCCACGCCTGTCTCAAAGTCGCTTCCGTTACTAAACTTACACTCCAAGTATTCTGTCTTGGTCCTACTCAGCCTAAACCCTTCAGACTCCAAAGTCTGTCTCCAAACCTTCAGCTTAGCGTTCACTCCACTGCTAGTCTCATCAATCAGGACTATATCGTCTGCGAATAACATACACCATGACACCTCCCCTTAGATTTGTCGCGTCAGTCCATCCATCACCAAGGCAAATAGGAATGGGCTAAGAGATGATCCCAGGTGCAACCCATCATCACTAGGAAGTATCCGAGTCTCCTTCTACTGTCTGTACCCTGGTCTTGGCTCCATCATACATATTCTTGATCGCTCTAGTGTACGCCACAGATACACCTCTAACCTCCAAACATCTCCGTAGAACCCCTTAGGAACTTTGTCGTATGCCTTCTCGGGGTCGATTAAAACCATATGTAAATCTCTCTTCCTCTCCCTATACTGCTCCACCAACCTCCTAATAAGATGAATCACTTTTGTAGTCGAATGCCCCGACATGAATCTAAACTTGTTCTCAAAAATAGACACGCCTCTTCTCACCCTCATCTCCACGATCCTTTCCTAAAATTTCATAGTGTGGCTTAGCAACTTGATACCCCTATAGTTGTTGTAACTCTAGATATCACCTTTGTTCTTGTACAAAGGAATCATTGTCTCCACCTCCATTCTTCGAGCATTCTCGCCGTCTTAAAAATGACGTTAAACAACTCAGTCAGCCACTCCAAACCTGCCTGCGCTCTTCCAAAATTCAACTAGGATCTCATCAGGCCCATCGCTCGTACCCTGCTCATCTAGTAGATTTAATTGCTGAAATTAAAAGATCTAGACATGATTACACTTTACAGCGACACGAGGAGGGAGATGCTCCTGTCTAACAAATTACAAGAAACAAATTACAAGAAAAGGAGGGAATTCCTAAATTATGTTGGTACTTATGATCTTTTTTATCACAGGAACCCGCAGCCGCTATCCTTCGGGTGCGCACAGGGTAAACCCCGCTCCTGTGCAATAACCCGCAAACCACACAGGAGAGATAATGTGCACTAAGCAAGCCCCATGCGACGAGCTTGACCGAGAAGTCAAATCCCCTGTTGTCGTAGGTAGGGGGTTTTGAATCTGAGACCTCCATTATGGAAGTCCTATGCTCAACCAACAGAGTCACCCTTGTGGGTATATTGGTACTTATAATCTTCTTAAAAATGATGTAAGCTTACCAAGAATTCTTCTAAGGCCCATTCTTTCTCGCTGGATAAATTAGAGACAACATTGCAGCTGCAGACATCCTAATATTTCTAAGAGGGATCAGTATATTCAGAATTTCACTCGAAAATTATAAAAGAAATTGTGTTTGGGTTTATGCTAGCTAAAGAGGTGTCAAAGCACTAATAGCAGTTCATTCAAACATGACCAGATGCAAGAAATAGAGTTACTTACGTTCCAGAGAAAGCCATAATTCCACCAGTTAGCAGTCCTCCGAACTACAAAAATAACAACTACCCCTTAGTCTCAAACAAGTAATGGTCGGCTACCATCCTCCAAAGTACAAGCAAAAATAAAATGAAGAGGAAAAAAAAATGTTTGGACACTTCAAATGGGCACAAAGGTTTGTATATGCAGTGAGGGAACTCACAATATTTGGATGTTTAGTGATAGGAGCAGCAACAAGGGGAGCAGTGTGAACCAAATGATACAGTGATGCAGTATGCCACGCCTGTAATTTCAAACTTGATTCATTTTTCTAGCATTAAACCCAAAAAAAAATATCCTAAACTGAATGATGAGGAAAAGAGTAAAATAGAAAGAAAAAAAAAAACAGAACCTCAAATAGGAAAGCAGAAGAAATTCACATGGTGGTAAATTAATTTACCAGAAATAGCAGCAACCTTGTGCCAGATTTGAGGATACATTTTTGGTTTCCCTTTCTTAGACCAACTGTTTTTTATGATATTCTCAACTTTGTTCAAGTTTGGTCCTATTTCACTATTTCCTAAATAAGTAAATTAATTACTAATAGGGCTTTGGACCTTCTACGGTTCTACCTCGTGTGGTAGGCAAGAAGGTCACTAAGTAAATTAAAAAAAAAAGTGAATTTATCCGTGCGAATGAATTTAAAAATATTATTTCTTATAAATTAATTGAGATAAGGGGAAATGTTCATGTATATAAACACAAAATCTAATTTAATTCTATAAATTGATGAGCTCACATTATAAAAATTATTATAGCTTAGTTGAATTTCATTTTCCTTAAATGAAAAAGTTTCGAGAATTTTTTTAATTTTTAAATGTCTCTGGTGTTTGGGGTAGAAAGAACGGCATGGATATGAGTTTTGACCCCACTATATATGCTTCTATAAGGTGCGAATCTTTTTCTTTAGTAAACATCTCACGATACACAATAGATTTCAACGTCGAAATCTCATGGTAGTGTAGGTGTGAATGTCAATTTCAGTTTTGAAAATTTAATTTTTTTAAAAAATAAAAAATTTCTCGACCCGGCCCACTAGAAAAAATTGATATAATCCGATACGTTCGGCGATATAAACCGATCATATCGGATTTAAAAAAAAGTTGTATTCGGTTTTTTTTTTTTAAATGATTTTTATTCGATTCATATTTTTCGGATACAAAACCGAACTGATATACGTCCACCCCTAGATGGTTACAAATAAGGCGAAAATAATCAAACACTGAAGCAAGATATTTTGATTTAGGGACCAAAATTAGATTCTCAGGAACCATTATATACTCCCGCGGCTAATAATCATTATGTGTGAGTAAAGGACCGTGTGTATCATGGTCCGATTTGGACTCAACAAAATGTAATTCATGTATAATTGTAATTATGCATGAATTACATTTTGTTGAGTCCAAATCGGACCATGATACACACGGTCCTTTAATGACACTACTCAGTTCTGAGTTTGATATGAAAGACTTAGGGCCCTTGAGTTATTTCTTGGGGATTGCTATCACTCGTCATGCAGGTGGATTGTTCTTATCCCAACGGAAGTATGTCGCTGAGATAATTGAGCGAGCTGGTATGTCCTCGTGTAAGTCTACTTCCACTCCGGTTGATACAAAACTCAAGCTGGGTGTTGCGGCTAACTCCCCTTACGAGGATCCCACTCACTATCGCAGTCTTGCTGGAGCTCTTCAGTATCTTACTTTCACGCAACCGGATATTACGTATGTCGTACAACACGTGTCTTGTTTATGCATGATTCTCGGGTTGAGCACATGAACGCATTATCCGATACATCCAAGGTATGCTTGACTATGATTTGCATCTCTATCCATCATCAACCTCTACACTTGTCTCATATACCGATGCTGATTGGGGTGGCTGTCCGAACACCAGACGCTCTACATCTGGATATTGTATGTTTCTTGGCGATAACTTGATCTCATGGTCTGCAAAACGTCAGGATACTTTATCACGATCCAGTGCGGAAGCCGAGTATCTAGGGGTAGCCAATGTGGTGTCTGAGTCGTGTTAGCTACGTAATCTTCTACTAGAGCTACATTATCTTATTCAGAAAGCTACCTTGGTCTACTGTGATAATGTGAGTGCAATCTATCTTTCTGGAAATCCGGTCCAACATCAGTGCACTAAACATATCGAGATGGACATACACTTTGTTCGAGAAAAGGTAGCTCGTGGACAAGTACGCGTCCTGCATGTCCCTTCGCGATACCAGATTGCAGACATATTTACTAAGGGTCTTCCCTTGGTTCTATTTGAAGATTTTAGAGACAGTTTCAGCGTACATCAACCGTCCGCTATGACTGCGAGGGTGTAAAGGACCGTGTGTATCATGGTCCGATTTGGACTCAACAAAATGTAATTCATGTATAACTGTAATTATGGTATTAGTATTGTACTATGAAAAAGTATTACAATTAGAATAGGAAAATGAAAAGGTAGAATTATTTTTCTATATTGTTCATATTTAAGAATTGTATATTTGTATATATAGCTCTCATTATGAATGAAAATAATTAAGGGATTATTTTTTTGATTGAGTTTAAACATATGAACCAAAATAAATGGAACAACTAATAATATGTATGTGGCTACTTTGCTGTAGAAGATAAAATTGAAACTGTATGCAATAAAAACAAGTATACTATATATTGGAGATATATCATATGCATGCATTCAGAAGGAAAGAGTTATTGAATTTATCAATAAAAGGCACCTTGAACCACAATAATATACTTTTTAGCAATTATTTAAAACTCGTCTAGTGCCCATCTCCTGTTAAAACTTAAAAGAAATAAATTACATGAAGAAAAAAAGAAATATAAAAATAGTATCAAGTGCCTGAAATGTGAAAAGCAATTATGCATACATGATAACAACTTCATAGTCAATTCTTAATAAACTCTCTCTGAGTTCAACAGATTTATACAATTTTATTTCAGTATGCAATCAATACAAAAAATTGATTATTATAATTCCGATTCTGTTGCCCGCTTCACAGCAAAATGGTTATAGCGAATAGACGTAGCTTTGATAATGCCCATTCTATATAAATAGACGTAACTCATCAACAAATAAAAGAAAAGGAAAAGACATTGGTGCATTTAAGAATATTTGAGACGTCACTTTTCGATTTATTAAATGAGATGTTTTCTGGATATTTTTAACATAAAATTTGAGAAAAAAGATAAATATTATTCTTGGCTTTAGACGCATGCCACATCACCTATCTCATTCCTAGCTTTAATATATATATATATATATTGATTGATTGTATCTAAAGTACAAGTTTTTTTTTTCCTGAAATAGGGGAAACATGAATTAGAGCATTGAACATGGTTCCCGTAACTTGATGCAAAGAAAAGGAATTTGTTACAACGGAGATTTTGTTTATGAATTATGATGTACAAGTCTAATTTTATTTGTCAAAATCTTTTGTGAAGATTCGTCAAAAGAGATATTTCGTAGGAAAATAGTATGTACCAATTAATTTGTTTTTCGTATGATTTAAATTAAAATTATATTAATGGTGGAAAATTCACAAAATAAATTTGCCTCGTCCAACTTTTATCACATCGCTCTTTTTGGCCTAAGCTTGTTTGTCTTTATTTATAAACAACTCCAGGTATTAAATGGTATAAATCATGTGAATAGTAAATTAGGACCTTAGTAGTTGGCTATCCTTTTTCTTGATCTTTTTCTTAGACAAAAATTGTTAATTACAATGGTCGCAGGAAACGGAAAATAAGTAACTGCTAAATATTACAATAAATTGAAATTACAACAAATTGAAATTACAACAACTGAAATTTCAATAAACTGAAAACAAGAAACTGATATTACAAGCAATTTGGTTTGCTGGGTCGAGTAATGACACTCTGTCTTTAATACAAGATTGCCCCGTATATATCTTTTCTACGTTATGGACAATAGTCTCCCAAGATAAAACAACTCAACAAATGAGCAAAGGAAACTCAAGTGTTATTTTGAAGAACTTAGTGTAATGAAATGATGCTGGAAAGTAGTAGGAAGAATTCTATTTTTTCGTTTGTGTGTAGTCTCAACAATTGAGCCAAAGACTTCAATATATAGTGCATGGAGGGGACTTATCAACTGCCAAACTAATTGTTGTTAATGGCCATGTAATGGCAATTAGTGAGGAGTAATTCAACCAAATAAATGACTGAATTAATGTGAAACGTATTGGAGCTTTAGTGAGGAGTTATTCAACCAAGTAATGACTGAATTGATGTGCAGATTAATGGAGGTTAACGTTCCAAAACCAACGGTAAAAGCACAAGTTCTCTGTCTATTTTATCTTACCTGAAACTTCAGGGACCAAACTGTAAATATAAAGCAATTTGGGTCTAAAAATATAATATCAGAGGAAGCCGAAGCCCGATGCCGGACGGGACGGGCGGGCGGCAGTGGTGCACGTGTGGGCTTAGCCTCGAACCAAAGCACATTTAGGTCCCATCTCCTTCAAACACATGAGTTACCCCTTGGGGTCCCAAACCCTTAGCCAATTTTGAGACGTATAAACTAAACAAATCTTTCTTCCCCCACCGATGAGGGAGAATTGGTCTATACCATATTTTCATGCTTCAAACACCTCACTTCGCGGATCAATATCTCTTTCATTTCTCAACGAAATTTGATGATCCTTGGCCCTACGGTCATCTACTCACTTAGTAGATTATGCACGTGTGAAGAATCAAAGTCTCCAACATGCGGAACCCTAGTGTTTAAGTCATTAAAGATGGGTGGACTCAACTCTCATCAAAGGAAAATTTTCAACAATCCCTCTTGAAAGAGATTTTGGCGCACTCACATGGTGCCTATTTCAAGTAATATTTCAGCGGACCGATGTTGCATAAGGAGAGGTAGGTTCAGCTTTGAACCTTCCATAATTAAATACCATCGGACTTACTTATTGCACAGTGAACGTGATGTCTTTAACCGACAGTGTTTAGTGTAAGCCAAGTCAATAGTACCAACATAACACATTCACTTACTCTTTTCTTCGTAATGTTTTGTGCGTTGTGGCCGTGGACACTTCTTGGATTCTTAAGTGCATTCATCTGAGGCGGCCTGTCCTCGCACTTAAATAGGTGGTCTCCTACAAGGTATTCTGCTATACCCCACTTCACAAGTGTTGGGAACCATTAAAAGTTTTCCCAAACCTAATCTCAACCGTTGAGGATCATTAAAGGTTTTGAAAACTTAACATTTACCCACACTGCAGATAGCACTTAACGTCTATCGTGGGAACGGCTTTGGGTTTATGTTCTTTACAGAATCATAACCCGAAGTGCTCTTGCTTCCATCGAAGCGCTCAACCGAACCTTTACAACTTAGTTTTCCCATTGAACCAAATTCCTGGGATCTCCAGTCAGTAAGGTTGGGTTACCACCGTATTGGTCCTTTAAAGCTTGGGTTTTAAGCCCATTCCCCTAGATAAGCAGAATATCTGATCTCTGGGTATGTCCTTTGTCAGTGGGCCTGCTATGTTATCCTTTGATTTTATGTTATCAATGGATATTATACCCGTGGTGATCAGTTGTCTAACGGTCTTATGTCTCCATTGAATATGACGAGATTTGTCGTTGTACATAGAACTTTGTGCCCTTCCTAAAGCCGACTGACTGTCGCAGTGAATCATCACTGAAGGTACGGGTTTGTCCCAACAAGGGACGTCCTCTAAGAAGTCGTGAAGCCACTCAACTTCTTCTCCTGCTTTGTCTAAAGCGATAAACTCTGATTCCATCGTGGATCGGGCGATGCAAGTTTGCTTATAGGATTTCCAAGATACAACCCCACCACCAATTGTAAATATATACCCACTGGTGGACTTGGTGTTCTCTATATCAGATATCCAATTTGCATCACTATACCCCTCTAGTACAGTTGGATATCTCGAATAATGTAACCCGTAATTTAGCGTGTACTTCAGGTAACGTAGCACCCGATTCAACGCTTTCTAATGATCATTACTTGGATTACTGGTAAACCTAGCCAACTTGTTGACTGCATAAGCAATATCAGGTCGGGTGTCGTTTGTTACGTACATCAAACTCCCAATCACCTGTGCATATTGCTCCTGGCATACGGGTGCACCATGATTTTTATCAAGTTTTTGATTTCTATCCAGTGGTGACTTCATAGGCGAACTGTCAAACACCTACTTTCTCAAAACATCCTCGATGTAGTGAGACTGAGATAAGACCAGTCCGTCAGACGTCTTAGAGATTTTTACCCTAAGATGACATCTGCAATACCCATATCCTTCATGTCGAAGCATTGTTTCAACATGTTCTTAGTCTCTATGATTACCCTAGGAATGTTTCATGTGATCAATATGTCATCTACGTACATGCATATCATGACGAACGAGTCAGAGTTACCTTTCGTGTAGACACATTTGTCACACTCGTTAATGGAAAAACCCTTTGATAGTAGAGTACTATCAAACTTTTCGTGTCATTGCTTCGGGGCTTGTTTCAGCCCGTACAGAGATTTGACAAGTCTACAGACTTTCTTCTCTTGCCCTGGAACCACATACCCCTCGGGTTGTTCCATATAGATTTCTTCTTCAAATCACCATTTAGGAAAGCTGTCTTAACATTCATTTGATGTATCTCAAGGTCATGCAACGCTGCAACCGCAATGAATACTCGTATAGACATCATCCTAGACGCTGGGGAGTACGTGTCAAAATAGTCAAGGCCTTCTTTCGGTCGATATCCCTTAACTACCAACCTGGTCTTGTACTTATCTATAGACCCATCTGCTTTATACTTCCGTTTGAGTATCCATTTACAACCCAACGGTTTATTTTTCGGAGGAAGTTCAACCAACTCCCAAGTATGGTTATGCAGGATGTAGTCTATTTCACTCTCAATAGTTTCTTTCCAGAGTGGTGCCTCTGGAGTTGACAATGCTTCAACAATTACCCTTGGTTCGTCATCAACCATATAAGCTACAAAGTCAGGACCGAAAGTTTTATCCTTCCTGACCCTTTTACTTCGCCTTGGTTCCATCTCTGGAGTCTCTAAGTTCTGAGAATCTGGAACACTAGATTCCAGATATTCAACCACTTCGGAGTCCACTAAATCTGAACCATCTAGATCTGGGCAGTCAACGACTCCCGGTTCTTGAGAGCTTTGTTCATAACTTCGTTTGCGAGAGGTTATGTCTTTTTCCTTTCTAGGAAAAATATCCTCAAAAAATTTAGCATTCCTTGATTCCATGATTGTACCCCCGTGGATATCTGAAATATATGACTTATGCACTAAGAAGCGATAAACACTACTGTTATTTGCATATCCGATGAAAATGCAATCTACAGTCTTAGGCCCAATCTTGACCTGCTTTGGCTTGGGTACTTCGACCTTTGTCAAACAACCCCACACCTTTAAATATTTATAGGTGGGTTTCTTTCCCTTCCATGATTCATATGGAGTTTTGTCCTTACCCTTATATGGGCCTCTGTTAAGAATCGTATTAGCGGTAAGGACGACTTCTCCCCACATGTTTTGGGGAAGATCGGAATTGATGAGCAATTCATTCATCATTTTCTTCAGTGTGCGGTTCTTACGTTCTGCCACACCGTTCGATTGAGGTGAGTATGGAGCCGTCATTTGATGAACAATGCCTGATTGGGAACAATATTCCTCAAATGGCGCTACGTATTCTTCCTATCTATCGCTACGAATGGATTTAATCTGCATGCTTAGTTGGTTCTCAACTTCTGCTTTGTAACGTCGGAACGCTTCAAAGACTTAATCTTTACTTTTCAACAAGTAAAGGTAACAATACCTTGTACTATCATCAATGAATGTCACAAAGTACTTGTTCCCCCCTCTAGTTTGTGCAAACTTTAAATCACATATAAGTTCTAGAGGAGCGGTATTCCTTTCGACTGATCGAAAATGAAACTTTGTGAGTTTGCCTCTACGCACACCTCACACTTATGTTGAGGGTTTATGTCGATAGATAACAACAACTCCAACTTGATCAACCTTTGGATGGACTTGTAGTTAACATGTCCTAATCTATGATGCCATAAATTAGATGACTCAAGCAAGTAAGAAGAAACTTTAATATTATTTCTTGGACGCATTACAGACATGGCGTTAATTTTGATGAGGCCTTCACATCCGAAGCCTCTCCCCACAAAAGTGTCATTCTTAGTGATTACAAATTTATTGGACTCAAATACTAGCCTAAAACCAGCATTAACCAATAAAGGACCTGAAATTAAATTCCTCCTAATCTCAGGGACATGCATCACTTCCTTCAGAGTGAGCTCCTTTCCAGAAGTCATCTTCAGGACCACATTTCCTACCCCAGCACGTCAGAGGAAGCATTGTTACCCATGAACATCTTCTTGTCGGTGACCGACGTATACGTGGACAAGGCATCTCTATTGGAACAAATGTGTCTGGTAGCACCTGTGTCCATCCACCACTGCATGGAATTCTCAATCAGGTTTGCTTCAAGCACCACCGCCGAGAACTCCTCAATCATGTCGTCCAAAAGTGTGTCTTTGACGACGTTAGCATATGCCTTGCCTTTAGCCTTGGCTTTCTCTTATTGCTCAGTCTTGAGCTTGCGGCATTCTTTGATCATATGACTAGGTTTCCCACAGTAGTGACAGTTTCCTTTGAACTTCTCCGCTGCTTGGGTCTTGCCGTCTTTCTGGAACTTGTGCTTCTTGTTTGGGTTCCCTTTGGCCTCAGCCATATTTGCCTTTGCCTCAGAAGGTTGTTTACCCCTAGGCAATGTCTTCTTATTATCTTCCTGAATTTGGAGTTTGATAATAAGTTCTTCAAAGGTTATCTCATTTGTCTTGAGTTTTAAGTAACTCATAAACTCATTCCACGAGGGAGGTAACTTTTCAATCAGCGATGCAACCAAAAACTGCTCATTTGGTTTCATACCTTCTAAATCCAGGTGATGTAGAATCATTTGGAATTCCTGGACTTCGGACATCACTGTTTTACTATCCACTATTTGAAATTTCAGAAATTTTCCAACGATGAATTTCTTAGTACCCGCATCTTGTGCATTGTACTTCTTTTGCAGTTTTCCCACAGCTCTTTGACAGTGCCTACGGTGAAATACACCATGTAGAGAGGGTCTGCTAAGTAGTTCAAAATATAGTTCTTACACATGAAATCACTATGATTCCATGCATCAAGAACCATCTTCATGCCATCAATGACATGGATACCTTGGCCTTCTTCAGTCGTTTCAGTAGGCGAAGGGTCCATTTCATCTCCAGATTATGAAGGATCTTCTGTTAGGAACCGAGTCATTCCCATAACCGTCAAGTTGAACAACATCTTCTGCTGCCATCTCTTAAAGTTGGAGCCCATGAATTTTTCTGGGCGTTCATGGTGGAATGCAGAGGGTGGAGGAACTGTCAAGTTCCCTTGAGAAGCAATAAAGGCATTGGACGTGCCTTGGGCAACAGTGGGGAAGGCATAGGAGTTGCCTTGAACATTATCAGCAGCATGAGGGAAGGCAGAAGGGTTGCCTTGAGTGGCAGCAACAGTAGCAGAATCATAAGTGTTTCCAGTCATGTTTCTAAGCAGTTACATCAAGCTAATCTTGTCTTAAAATTGTTGATTACAATGGTTGCAGGAAACGGGAAATAAGTAACTGCTAAGTATTACAACAAATTGAAATTACAACAACTGAAATTTCAATAAATTGAAAACAAGAAACTGAGGTTACAAGCACTTTGATTTGCTGGGTCGAGTGATGATACTTTGTCTTTAAGACAAGATTGCCCTATATATATCATTTCTACGTTCTGGACAATAATCTCTCAAGATAAAACAACAACTCAACAAATGGGCAAAGGAAACTCAAGTGTTACTTTGAAGAACTTAGTGTAATGAAATGATGCTGGAAAGTAGTAGGAAGAATTCTGTTTTTTCGTTTGTGTAGTCTCAACAATTTAACCAAAGGCTTCAATATATAGTGCATGGAGAGGACTTGTCAACTGCCCAACTAATTGTTGTTAATGGCCATGTAATGGCAATTAGTGAGAAGTAATTCAGTCAAATAAATGACTGAATTAATGTGCAACGTATTGGAGCTTTAGTGAGGAGTTATTCAGCCAAGTAATGACTGAATTGATGTGCAGATTAATGGAGGTTAACGTTCCAAAACCAACAGCAAAAGCACAAGTTCTCTGTCCAATTTTATCTTACCTGAAACTTCAGGGACCAAACTGTAAATATGAAGCAATTTGGGTCAGAAGAAGCCCAAAGCCCGACAGGCGGGCGGCACACGTGGGCTTAGCCTTGAACCAAAGCACATCTAGGTCCTCCCTCCTTCAAACACATGGGTTACCCCTTAGGGTCCCAAACCCTTAGCCAATTTTGAGACTTTAAACTAAACAAATCTTCTTTCCCCCACCGATGAGGGAGAATTGGTCTATACCACATTTTCATGCTTCAAACACCTCACTTCGTAGATCAATATCTCTTTCATTTCTCAACGAAATTTGACGATCCTTGGCCGTACCGTTATCTACTCACTTAGTTGATTATGCACGTGTGAAGAATCAAAGTCTCCAACATGCGGAACCCTAGTATTTAAGTCATTAAAGATGGGTGGACGCAACCTCCACCAAAGGCAAATTTCCAACAAAAATACACATTTTCCTCTTGTTTTTTTATATGGTTTAAAAATCGTATATGTACTACAGAAAATAGAGTAGAAGCTTCTTTGCAGCTTCAGAAACAATGTGGTGTACCCCATATAAACAATCACAGGCATGTGATAGCATTTGTTTTTCGTTGCAAAACAAATTCTGTGAAAAGGAACTCCATATATAGAATTGCTCGTCAGCTTATTATTTTATCGTCAATCTGTAAGTAGTACCATACGAATATTCTATCAAATTCACATACTCTTGCCGCAATCAACACTAAGTATTATTTCAACAAATTATGGTCATTCTAATTGCACAGAGTTTGTCATATGCATATCCTGACGAGAGAAGATACTTCTCGGTAATTATTTTACTGCAAGAACAGTCATAGATAAATTGAATGTGTGGCCATGTTAAAAATTCCAATATTTCAATGTAAGAATTTCTTCAGGCAAACAAATGAGTGAGAAATCAGTAACCAGGTGTGGTTGGGAGGAAATATTCATTGCCATTAAAGAAAAACCATATAAGGATAGGATAGAATTGAAATTAAAACCATAGCAGCTGGGTATTTCAAGGAAATGACTGATGCCTATAAAACTGCAGCCCCTGAGAACATCCAGCAAATGCATCAAGAATATGTCTCTATAGTTGCTAAACTGAGACATAATAAACAGTTAAGACCAGAATAAGAATTACCATTACAAGTCGCTAATCAGAACTATAGCCACCTAAAACATGGAGGCACATGTTAAGGATCGCGTGGATCCTTGGAGCTATCTAATATTTTGAGAATCATCCTTCGTTGTGTGTTTAAATTTATACAATTTGAATCTCAATACTGTTAGAATGGTTTATGAAAAGGCAGTCTGATCTTAATACCTTATTTTTCCTGGCCTTTCCTTCACCTATACCTCTGTTACAGCCCGAAGATGCTCACCTGGTGTAGCAGAGAAATTTTCCATTCTGCTGGGTTCTTCACAAGTATGAACTTCCTTTACAGATTGAGGAAGCTCAGTGGAAATCCGGAACAGGTTTTGTGGTTCATTTGAGATATCTTGAATCTGCAAATCACATCTAGTGCCATGGAGCTCGTCAAGAACACCAGGATAGTCTTGTTGTCTAAGTTTTTCTTCCATCAACATTTTGGTTTCACCCTGAGATGTCACATTTAGATCAAATCCCGATGACCTTTCAGCTTCAGTAGGTCTTTCCTCCTTGGTGTCATTTACTCGCTGAAGTAAATCCTCTGGAGTTGCAGCAGGGTCAAGATCCCAACACCCCTCAGGCAAATTCTTTCCTTCACCTTTCAGTAAGCAAGATGGCACCTGGTGTGAAAATCGTAACATCTCTCTTCTTGGAATCAATCGGATGGCACCCTTGTTTGTGTTTCTACAGTATACTGTCTTGAATCCATCTAATATAACCAGAGGAGTAACACAGACACCAAGCTCTTCAGAATAATCATTGAGAACCTCAACCATTTCATACTGGTGCCTTACTTCAGCTGGGGTTGTTCTGTTCCAATCTGGTGACCAATTTCGATATACAGCCCAAATGTCTCCACTTTTTGGGTAGATTCTAACACAACCTCCCCTTCCAGCTTTCTCCCTACTTAGCAGGTGAGAAAATATGTTCACATGCTCAACAATTTCAGAGTTAAATGCCCTAAAATTTCCACATGACTTGGTAAAACCAGAATCTAACCAATTGACTAGCCCAAATTCGCTATCTGACTTCGAACTTAAGTAGCTGATATGAACTTTGAATGGTTTCACAGAGATGATTTCACGAATCAAACAATACAATCGAGGCATACCATCTTCCTCGTCGTATAAAGCCCATATCTGCTTAGGTTTGAAGCAATCCTCTGACCTATCCTTGTCAAAATCATGGAAGTCAGAATCTGGGACTATTATTGTCATGGACGCAGTTTTCCTCAGTTCTGACTGATGAACCGCACTTTCCTGCACTGCCGTTATAGGTCTTTCATTTGAGTCACCAAACTCAGCATCCACCTTTCTCCTCTTCTTGGCCTCTGCAGGAGCAGCTTTTGAAGCAAACTTGATCTCTTCCAGTTTCTTGCGGATATCTGCTCTTGCCTTGTCGATTAGTAACCGTCTTGCATCAAACACAGGAGCAGCTGAAAATCTTCTTATTGAAGCTTCAGCAGGATTTGGAAGCTTAACATTTTGTTTCAAATTCCCGATCCCATTTCCATCAGCCATTTTAACTTCTCCAGAAGTTTTTGGAGCCACTTCTCCATTACTATAGCTGTATGTACCTTCCACGCCAATTTTTATCTTCTTAGGAGGTCTACCAGGCCTGCGGGGTATTTGTTCATTGCACACAGCATGCCCGTTGACAACCACATTGCTCACCAACTTTTTAATTTCATGCTTCCCTCTGCCTCTTCTTCTGGTGATTTTCCTACTCGCCTGGTTCGAAAAACTGACAACTGCAGATGATCCATTGGGATCTAAAACTGCAACGGAATTTCCAGGGCAGGAGCTCCACTGAAAGGACAAATTGGAGACATGCTCAGAACAATGTCCAGAATGATGTCCTGATACCCCGTTATTTGCAGGATACACAGATGTTGTTGGGACATATGTAACTCCGCAACCATGGCTTCCATATCCGTTAGACCAAGAGCTATAGGGATAGGAACCATTAACCGGAGCCAATCCTGTTTCAACAGCTATGAAAACCCCACGACAGTTCTTACAGGACAGTTTTTTGTTCACGTACTTCCTAAGATATTCATACTGAATGTGACAAGAGGTACAAACAGTCCAAAATGTATCAAGCCTGTTATGAGAAACTGCAGAATTGGAGTAATTGTCATAGCTCCCAACACCAGAACCATGCATAGTAAATAAACTTCTCCTGTGATCATACGAGCTTCTTTTGGCACCATCAGACAACACCGTCCATGCTTCAGAGACAAGTCTAAATGCACCATCAGCTCCAACACATTTGTTCTTATCGGGATGGAGTAACACAGCCATCTTCTTATACTGTTTCTTCAGCTTAGCCTTGTCAACAGAGGTACCTAAACCCAGTATTGCATAGAAATCAAACTCGCCATTAACCTTCATCTCTGCGGCACTATGGACTCCAAAAGTCGCTACCATTTGCGATATTCCTTCCGAATGAGGGTACAACATCTGAGCTTTTAAAGCATAATTTTTTGCACCCACAAAGTCTTTCTCCATAAATCTCCTTTCAGCATTTGCTTTAGCTTTTAGTGCTTCCTCCATGTTTGGCTCCATCTCAAAATCCACAATCTACGAAATCTTTCAGAAGCTCACAGATCTTTATAAATAAGATCCATTTCGTGGAAAAAACATAGTTACAGACCTGCAATTAAACAAGAAGTATTTGACCATGAATATTATTCACTTTTTTGGGAATTTTTTTTCACTATATTTGAAAATCAGCGTTTGCCTTTGGCCATGAAAATTCCAAATACAACTAACACCTCAAACCTGTTTTCACTTTTTCATTTTCAGTACATTCAAACAACCAATATTCTTTGCAAAAACTATAACCAAACACAACTCCAACTTCAAAAATTCCAAATAAATATTTGGTTTCTATGGCCAAACGCCTACTTAATATACAATTCGTCATTTCTTTGTAGCTTTGAAAATGATCGACTAATCGACCTTCAGACTGTACTCAACATTTCAGTAAATATCCTAACCTTATAAAAAAACACAAAATAAAAAAATATTAACTTTTCAACCAAAGGGCAAAGGGCAGCCTGGTGCACTAAGCTCTCGCTATGCGCGGGGTCCGGGGCTAGGGCCGGACCACAAGGGTCTATTGTACGCAGCATTTCTGCAATAGGCTGTTTCCACGACTTGAACCCGGAGGCAACTTTACGGTTACTCCAAGTCTCCCTTCAAAATAACTTTTTAACCATTATATCAAAATAAATATCCAGATCTAAATCTAAATCTAAATCTAAGAAAGAACAACAGCTCAATTAATCAATTGACTCAGTCAAATTCCAGTCAACATGTTCAATTTCCAGTCAAAATATTTCAACTCCTATTCAAATCTAACTCAAGCAAAATAAAAATTACAAAAAATATTCACTTAATTATGAATATACTAGTGAGATCTAAAATATAACCAACACAATAACATCAATAATCATAAAAAAAAACAGATAATTATAGGACAAATCTTAGCTAAAGCAAAGTATACAAAAAATCTGGAAAATGCTAGTATTAAATAAGATAAGAATCAAAGTGAACTTACGAATTTCTGTAGATCAGCAAACTTACAGCAGATCTCAAGTAAAAATCAGGAAATTAAACTCAAAACAATTAGTTTTACCAAAATTAAGGTAGCGTATAGTAAAGACTCAGATTTAAAAGGACTGATGAGTAAATAAGTGGATTTTTTTAGTGGAAGATTTCGGCATCTGACGGCGGCGTAACGGCGGAAGATACCGTCGGAGACACCGAAGAGTAAGAAGAGGTTTTTTTTTTTTAAACTTACTATTGCAAACTAAACTGCAATAATACTGTATGGATGGGCTGTTGTTAAAAAATTAAAAATAGAAATAGTAGTATATAAATTTGAAAATGAAATGATTACAGAGTGAAAGTAAACAGCAGTTAATATTTTCTGAAAAGTGAATATTAGTTCTATTTTTATTTACGATGTCAAATTGTTTTTAACTTATTTTTAACTATATAAAACTTGTAGTTAATTATAATACTTTTAATATGTGCAAGCTATTATCATTTAAAAAAAATCAACTTTGTACTTAAAGCTAGTACTAGCAAATTTATATTTAAATTATATATCAAAATTATAAATATATATAATTTTTTACTTTAATATGGTTATTCTTCTAAAATAGTACTATCTGAAAACGGATTAAATCTCGAAAAAAAGTAAAAAACACCTTCTCCATAGGGATTGGGTTTTGGATTCTGGGTCCTTAATCGAACATATCTTGTTTAAAATTTTCAGAATTTTATTTATAGTATCTATTTTTATTTTTATTCTTGAAAGCAAAATTATTATAAAGAGTTCACAAGTTGTCTGCCACTTGGCATCTACTTATTCGTACTTTTTGCGTAAAATTTATAGTAAATGTAATTATTTGTAATATTAAACTTACTTGGACGCAATTATTGAGAAAATGCATCTTTTTATCTTTTCTTCTCTTTGATTATGGAATCCCATGACTCAGAAAGAATATTGGAAGTAAGAGTACAGATTCCAAGAGACATTGAATACTTTTTATTTTTCGTAAATATTTTCTGTTTCTATTTTTCTTTTTTGCTTTTATTTACAATATAATATATGTTATGTTTGCAATAGAAGAGAAGAGAAAACTGAACTAGAAGGTTAAGGCACATCTATCTCGAATCAGATAGGATCATTTTATCCTTCTTAATGGATCTTACTCGTAGTAAATTCAGACGAATTGGATCAGTAAGTAAATTGAGAACATTGTACTCTTTCTAGTGGTCTTAGTACTAGAAACAAATTCGAATTAGTTGGCCAGTAAATATTGAATATCGCATAGATGAAAAAACATATACCGTAAAATTTCAATAAATTAATAACCTTGATTAAATAATAATTTTTTCTGGTCCCGACTTGGGCCAATGGAATAAAATAATAACCTCGATAAATGCATAAGATAATAATTT
The DNA here is from genome assembly GCA_029783415.1 of Anisodus acutangulus. NCBI lineage: Eukaryota > Viridiplantae > Streptophyta > Magnoliopsida > Solanales > Solanaceae > Anisodus > Anisodus acutangulus. The sequence continues at coordinate 29,767,180 of CM056497.1, forward strand.
TAAAAAAAAATTCTTGAGGCCCACTGAAAATATAAAATAATAATTCATTAAATACGTATGAAAATTACATATATAATTCATAAAATAAAGCACTTTCTAAACAATTTTTATTTCAAACTTTATGCTTTCCTAAAATTACATAACTTGATGATTTTTATTTTTGTACTCACAAAATGCTTTTCTCATCTGATCAGTTAGCGTAAACTTTTTTACACCTTTCAAATGAGTAGTCATGGAAGAGAAGATATAATATATGAATTTTTATATTTTGGTAAATGAAGTTAAAGTACATGTGTATATTTATAAACTCTATATTGTGTACTTGAAACAATTCGCAACACTTCATATTCTAACACTTAATATTCTAATGTACATGCATTCTATTTTGAATCACGTCAATCCAAGATTAATAAACTTCTTTTTGACAAGATTAATAAACTTAGATACAATGCATCATCATTAATTAATTGTTTATTTATTTTCTTTTTTTAGTTACCGAAAAAAATTTGTTTAATTTGAGAAATATAATGTACAAAACAAAATATATTCTATAAATTAATAAAATATTCATTTATCGATAAATTAATAACCCCATATAATATAATAATTTTTCAGATCCAATAAATATTTATTTATAGAGGTTTTAATGTATTTAGAACAAAAACACTTTGGCGGACTTGTACCGTAGACACCATTGTCTATCACCATCTCCCTTAGTGATGAACTTGAATTTATTATTTTTTGTACATCATGCAACAAATGGCTTGTACTTTTATCTCTTTTTGAAGGAACATAACTAAATGCATATGTCCCTAAGCTAGCAACTTATAAACTTTTAGGAATACTTTTCATAGCGTGAAATGTGGCAATTTCTCTTCCATGATCTACAAGAAAAAGAAAAAAACAAGAAGTGGACACTTCAAATAAGGAGGGACGGATAGAAGACTGGATATCAGTTTGATCGAACTTAATAACTTTTGCTCAAATAATATATTTATGTTAGGAAAATATATATTGAATATATACACATATTAAATCAAGAATCTAATTATTAACATTTTAAATCATTGTTCTAAAATCTAGAACTCATAAATTGATTTTTTTGCTTATGCAAATAATGTAGGAAATTTACTAATGTGGAATTAAGTTTATCCCATTATTTATGACTCGAACAATTGGGGTCCCGCACGTCGGAAACGTCGTTTCCACACACGTGCACTCGTAGTGCCAAGTATCATAAATTTCGTTAGTGAAAGACATATTGGAACGTAAGTAAATGTTTGAGACGTAGAATAATGGACGGTTATTGGCTAAATAACAAGTGGACCACGTCGGTAAACGCAGGAAAGATTGTGCAAAGTGTAAGATGGTACGGATCGGGAAGGGCCGCGACACCGAAAAGGGCCGCGGCGTCACCCGGAAGGAGCCGGGGCGCCGGGGCGCCGGAGCGCCGAGGTACCTCCGGCCAGGCAGTGGCGTCTCTGGAGTTGAGGCTCCGCGACGCCAGTGTGGCAGAGCCGCAACGCTTCACTGGCAGTATGTGCGATGGAAGGACAAAAGTTTGGCTGATTATGGAGAGGTTTTGGTGCATTAAAATGACAGTTTTCCTCCATAAATCAGCAATTATTTGGCTGGATTAGTTGGTGAATTAAAGGGCCATTACATGACATTTAAATGGTCATTACATGGGCACTTGAAAATAGGTCATTCTTGTACTACTATAAATTGAGGCCTTTGGCTCAATTCTACATACATTTTTCAAGAACAACAATTCTGAAATTCTTGTTGCAAATCATCTCTTCTTAGCAATCTTTTGTTATTTGTTTTCTTCGCTAGAATCACTTATGTTTGCTTTGCACAAATGATAGTTTGTTGTTTTATCTTGGGAGACTATTGTCCGCTAACGTAAAAGCATATATACAGGGCAATTTTGTGTTAATGATAGGGTGTCATCACTCGACTCAGCACAATTGTAACACTTCCAGATTTAGTGTTTCTTGATTTTAGGTTATCAAGATTCAAAGAGTTTTCTGCAATTGGTATAAAGATTCAAGACTGATTCGATAACTCAACAAACTTGTTGTCACAATTCTTATTTACTACAAGCTTGTTGCTATTGTAATTTTTATTGTTTATCCTTTCGAAGCACTTGTAATAGTTATTTACTATTTCCATGTTATTTCTCCAATAATTTTAAGGCAAGATTGTATTAGTGTTCGAAAGATGTCGGTCAACAGTTGTGTGACCAAATCTGGCTATGGTTGTGATTTTCGGGTTGAAGACAGTTCCATTAACAGTTTTGTTGATAGTAACACTGTTTCTGCCAACAAACTAGATAATGGTTCTGATGCTGAGGTTCAGAGCGCTTATGTTGACATGTTGTTGACGGTCAAGGTGTTGATGGTGTCACCGCTCCCGAGAGTGGCGGAAAAAAGCGTCCACGAGAGGCTGAGGATGTCAATTGGGACAATAGGAGAAGGATGAAGATGTTGTTCTATCTTGTAGCAGAAGGCCTATATCTGAATCAGACAAAGGATCTGAATTATGATAAGGAGGAAATGAACACTCAGTCTGACTGAAGTGGACCAGAATCCAAAAGGTCTAAGTTAATAATCTTTCCTTGTCTATAAGGTGTTTAGATAATATCTAAATAAAAGTGTGTAAAGCAAGGCTAGGAATATGAAAGTATTTTCATTAAAAACTTATATTCCCTACACTCTAAAATCAGAAGTTGAATCTCTCTCCTTCCCGGTTAAAGATTGGTACTGGAAAAAAAATTTAAAAGATCTGTTCTTTTGGGTGTAATTATTAAAAGTGTGTAAAGTATGTTCGCACATACGAAGGAGAGATATTCACTAACTGTGCGAAAACTGTTACCACTCTTAAGCAAGCGTCAGGAATTGTCAGGGCACCAATAACAAGGGAAAAAGACTAAAAGATAATGGTTTATCTTAAGACGTTGAACTTGTCACACTATCTGACAGAAGATACTTCATTTGATAGGATGGTATTGGACACTCAGTCGTACAAAGCCTACGGGAGACTGGAGTGGGCCAGAGTTTCCAAGTCTTAAATGATCTGAAGGCCAAAAGAAAGGCAGAAAAAAATTGGGCACTCAGTCTGCAAAAGCAATTGGAGTGGGCCAGAGTATCCAGATCATATATGATCATGTTACGCCCTAACCACATGCAATAGGTTGTTCATGTGAAGCAACACCACCTTTAAAGTAGAAGGGGTTGAAGATGTTGTCCTTAAAAAGGACTTCGGGGAATGGGATCACTCTAAAAGGAAGTGATACATGTCCCAAACTTAGTTTCAGGGACGTTGTTGGTCAAGTTAGTTTGAGACTAGTCCAACAGGTCTGTAATAACTAAGAATAGTACAGTATGTATGTAGACAAATGAATGATATATTTGTAATCTGTGCATCTATGTCATCATGGATTAAGACACGTTAAATAAAAAGTTATTCAAAAGCTAATTAAGTTGAGATTGTTACCTTCTGTCGGTATAAACCCTCAAAATAAATGTGAGGTGGGCGAAGAGAAAAAATCACCTTTCCATTCCATCAAAGGAATAGCGAAAGAAGCACCGCTCCTCTAGAACTTAGTCACACCTACGTGGGTGATTTGAAGTTTGTACAAAATAGAGGGGGGGAGACAAGTACTTTGTGACCTTCATTGATGATGATACAACATATTGCATCCTTTGTTTGTTGAAAAGGAAAGATGAAGTTGTTGAAGCGGATAAGTGCTATAAAGCAGAAGTTGAAAATCAACTAAGCCTACAGATTGAGGAATTCGTAGTGATAGAGGAGGAGAATGTGAAGCATCGTTTATCAAATGACTGCTACTTACTCACCTTAGTCTAACGGTGTTAGCCAAGCACAAAGCCGTACGCCCAAAATATGTGGGGCGAGGCTATCCTTACCGCTAATGCGATTCTCAACAGAACTCCGCATAAGGATAAGGATAACCCTCCATGTGAAACATGGAAATGATCCCACCTACAAATGTTATGATGTGGGGTGGCTTGGTAGAAGTTGGAACACCAAAACATGTCAAGTTAGACCTAAGACTGTAGATTGCATATCCAATGGATCTGCAAATAACAGTAGTTCTTATCGCCTCTTAGTGTCAAAGAATGTTGAATTCTTTGAAGACATCTTTCCTTGAGAGGAAAATAAATAATTGTTCAAGGTTAACAAGAACCCGCGAGTGCCTAATTATACGAAACCAGACGTTCTAGATCTACAGGACTCGTAAGTTGCTGACTATCCGGAACTAAATGTTCCAGATCTATAGAACTTAGGGATTCTAGATGTTGAACTCAGACGGAGCAAAGAGGTAACAAAGACTTGTTCCAAGCCTTATAGCTTGTATGGTTGGAAATGAACCATGGACAATTAACAAAGAATTGTCATCTCCAGAAACGCTGCTTTGGAAAGAAGCTACAGATTCCATCGGATAGAACCATACTTATGTAATGGTTGACCTTCCCCCGGAAAAAGAACCTTTGGGTTGTAAAAGTGGATACTCAAATTGAGTACAATGTAGATGGATCTACTGACGAGTATAAGGCCTCGGCTACTTGGGCATGTGCTCCCCTATGAATAGCTTAACATCCAGGGCCATTGCAGTTAGAGATAGTAGTGGATCCTGGACCCGATCCGGATCCGGTGGATCCAAATCCGTTTTATAGGATATGGATCTTCAAAATTTGGACCTGACGGATCCGGATCGGACCCAGATCCATTTCTGTCGGATCGGATCTGGATCTGGATCTTGTATTTGAGATCCGTATCCGGTCCAGATCCGATCCGTGGATCCATTTTTTATTAAATATATTCATAACCTAGAATGTAATTTTATAAGTATTTTCTTAAAATTGCTAAGCACATCCTTGCAAGTTTAATTTCTCAAAACATGTTTAATTTATCCCCGCGTTAACTCAAAAATCAAAAAATAAAGAGGTTACTTCGATAATAAAATCATTGTTATATTAGTGAATGACTAACATCTCCATAGACTAGTTAAAATTATATTCACTTCATTTGTGAAGATTCCAAGCACATGCAAGTTCTACATTGTGAAAATACTAGTTATCATTTTCCACAACTATTGTCATTGTCCAACATTTTCAATTAATAGCTCACAATCAAAACGAGACAACGAATAAAATATCTCATATGAATATTTTAAAATTGAAATACAGTAAACTGTTAGCTAAGTAAAAATCGTTTGCCAGTTCAAAAAAAAAATTCTTAGCAAGGCAATTTTTTTACATGTGGATCCAGATCCGATCCGTGGACCCGGTGGATCCGATGAATCCGGATTTAGATCTGATTTTTATGGACCCGATGGATCTGAATTCGGATCTGGATCCATGTATGAAAAACGGATCTGGATCTGGATCTAGTAGGATCCGGTCCAGATCCGATCCGTTGACATCCCTAATTGCAGTCTTGCGTGACATGGATGTTGAAACAACATTCCTAACCGAAGAGTTGGAATGGGAGGATCATAGTTGGTTT